>JAESUZ010002086.1:0-747266 GCA_017311185.1 Proteles cristata cristata | reverse complement strand
TCTTCCCGTCTAAAATGAGTTTCTTGTAGACAGCATATAGATGGATTTTGGTTTTTAATCCATTCTGCTACCCTATATCTTTTGATTGGAGCATTCAGCCCATTTACATTCAGTGTTATTATTGAAATATGTGGGTTTAGAGTCTTTGTATCTTTTTTAGGGTTCATGTTTGTGGTGGTGTCTCTGGTATCCTTGTTCCTTGCAACCTTTCCTTCAGAGCATCCCCCTCAGGATTTCTTGTAGGGCTGGCTTCGTGGTGACAAATTCTTTCAATTTCTGTTTGTTTGGAAAGGTTTTTATCTCTCCTTCTATTTTGAATGACAGGCTTGCTGGATAGGATTCTTGGCTGCATATTTTTATTGTTCATCACATTGAAGATCTCTTGCCATTCCTTTCTGGCCTGCCACGTTTCAGTAGATAGGTCTGTCACCACTCTGATGGGTTTCGCTTTGTATGTGAGGGCCCTTTTCTCCCTAGCTGCTTTCAAAATTCTCTTTGTCCTTGTATTTTGCCATTTTTATGATGATATGTCGTGCAGAAGATCGATTCAAGTTACGTCTGAGAGGAGTCCTCTGAGCCTCTTGTATTTCCACAGTGACTTCCTTCCCCAGGTCGGGGAAGTTCTCTGCTATAATTTGTTCCAGGACTCCTTCAGCACCTTTCCCTCTCTCTTCCTCTTCTGGGATTCCTATGATATGGATATTGTTGCGTTTGACCGTATTGCTGAGCTCTCGAATTCTTCTTTCCTGTTCCTGGGTCACTTTGTCTCTTTTTTGTCAGCTTCTTGTTTTTCTATAATGGTGTCTTCTAAATCACTTATTCTCCTTTTTGCCTCTTCAATCCGTGCATTGGAGGCCTCTAATTTATTATGGATCTCATTTATCGCATTTTTTAATTCTTCATGCCTATTTTTATTTTCCATTCTGTCTGTAGCCATAGTTTCTTTGATGTCCCCTATGTTTTCTTCAAGCCCTGCTATTAATTTCACCATTATTATTCTAAAATCTTGTTCACTTATGCTGCTGATATCTGTTTTGAGCAGTTCATTAGCTGTCATTTCTTCTTGGAGTTTCTTTGGAGGAGAGGTCTTTCTTTTCATCATTTTAGTTAGCTTTCCGGCTTTTGTTGGTTTTAAAGACCTGTTATGCTCTCTGTTTCTATGAGCGCTGCTATATCCAAGAAGACTCTTTGACTTTCAGGGCCTATCCTTTCTGAGATCATTTTTTGATTGGTATCCCTCTGTCTCTCTTGTTGGGACCTTAGTTATTTTATTTTCCTATTCATAGTGATATTTGGGACTCTTCACCTTGTGTACTCTAGCTTGTTTCTTGAGGTAGCCCTGGAAAAGAAAACAGACAGACAAACACACAGGGAGCAGGAGCACACAAACGCACAGGCTGATTCAGCTAACATGCAAAGTGAGAGGGAAAACGAAAAAGTTAATAGAAAAGACGGAGGAAGGAGGGCGAATAGGGAGCATAAAATACATAAAAGGGTCAAAAAGGGGAAAAGAAAAGGAAAAAAGAAGAAAACCGATGGACAAAGAACGGTTTAAAGCATATACCTGGATTTCCCAGCTACAGTTAAATAGCCGTGTGTATGCAGTGCTGGTTGAAGAGCATAGAGAAAAAGAGAGAATGCAGGGTGAGACAAGGCAGATTTGGAAATAGAATGAACAGGCAGAAGGGATAAGAAACTTTTTTCAAAGAGGTAAAGGGTAGAATGTGGTTGGATAGGTGAGAGAAGGATGCTGGAATTATCCAGAGAAACTATATAGTCTAATTACTCCTGAGAGAAATAGCTGAAAAAGTCGGTAGGTGTAGAATTTACATTTACAGAATGGACTTGTGATTGTTTAAGCAAGCTGGCGACCAGAGTTAATCAGGTCAGTGTTTTGGGGAAAAAAGCGAGAAAAGAGAAAAAAGAAGAAAAAAAAAGAGAAAAGAAAGGGGAAAAAGAAAAAAAAAGGGAGGAGGGCACCTCTCAGGCAGAGATGGGCGTGGCGTGATCCGGTGCCTCAGGCGGGGGTTCTGCCTTGGCGATTGTGGGAAGGAGAGTGACGGTGCTCCAGTCCCTTCTTGAACCCCGCGCTGCAGCTCGTTGTTTGTTTTTTTTTTTGGCGTGTCAACTCCCCGTTCCGGGGACGCAGCCGAAGTTGGTTGCACTCTTCAACCCAGGCCAGTTCCAATCTCCAAATCCCAGCCCACGCCCCGCTGAAGTTGCCTTAGACACAGCTTCCCAGACAACCCCCTCGGGCAATTCCAGGCTCCCTGCTGAGCTCTGGGGGCGGAGTCAGGATCGCTGCTTTCTTCTCTGGTCGGCTCTGGTGCGCATGCGCGGGGGCTTGCCTGCAGCGTCCGCGTAGCCTGAGCCCGCTGGAGTGAGGAAAACCGGGTCTCTCTATGGCTCGTCACCCGAAACACGAACTCACAGGCAAATTTCCCAGTTTTTAGCTTTTTGCCTTCCCTCTCGAGTTCCAGCCAGCCAGGAGCGCGGATGCCGGGTGTCTGCGCGTCTCTCTCAGGGGTCCCAGCAGCCCTGGAGCTACAATGGCGGCTGGCACGCCGCGCCGCTTTAAAACCCCAACCTCCAGGAGCGGCACAAAGAAGCAGTTTGTGTGCTCAGCCTCCCCCAGGACCAGTTGTCGCGAGGGGACCTGGTGTGCAGATATTTGGCAAGTACGGTCTTTCTATGCACCCAGCGGAGATTTTTCTGTCTCGGACTCTCTCCTTTTCCCCTCTCACTCCCCGTAGAGGGTAGAGGGGGATCGCCTCCCACCCTGGAGGCTCCGATCCCGGGCTGATTTTACCTTCCCCGGTTCGCACTCACGTTAGAAGGCTTTCTCAGTGGATTCTGCGTCCTTTTTTTCTCCCAGTCTCTCAGGTTTTGTATGGTTTCCAATGGCTTCAGATCTTTTCTGTGTGATGTATGGGCGCGAGTGCAAGTACGGAGCTCCTTACTTCTCCGCCATCTTGCCTCCCGCTGACTCTTGATTTCTGCTCAGGTCATAATCTTAGTTTGTGGGATCGAAACCTGTGTCAGACTCTGTGTGTGGAGCCTGCTTGGGATTCTCTCTCTCCCTTTGCCCCTCCCTTGCTTATGTGTTCTCTCTCTCTCTCTCAATAAATAAATAAATAAATAAATAAACAAACATTAAAAAAATTCAACAGTCCGGTCTTTGTCCAAAATTAGTGTAGAAGTAATAGGTTACTAGTTTTAAAATCTAGGCCATTTAACTCTAAAATAAGCAATATTTAATTATTTCATGAATGAGCATAAAAATAAACTTTGAATTATATTTTTTCATGGTTACACTCAATGTGCTATCTTGAAGTTATACTTTAGGTATACAAACAGAAGTGTGTCTGCAGTCTGGACAATGAAGTCAGTCCATGGTAAAGACTTGTTCTCAGTAAAATTGGTTAGTGCAGGTTCCTTAAAGACACAAATATTACTCATGACTATTGGAACCTTCAGCAGGTAAACTAACGGTGAGTTAATTTTCTTGTCAAAAGAACTTCATTTCATAAAAAAATAAAAGTAATGGGGCGCCTGGGTGGCTTAGTCGGTTAAGCGTCCGACTTTCGCTTAGGTCATGATCTCGCGGTTCGTGGGTTCGAGCCCGCGTCGGGCTCTGTGCTGACTGCCAGCTCAGAGCCTGGAGCCTGTTTCAGTCTGTGACTCCCTCTCTCTCTGACCCTCCCCTGCTCATGCTGTCTCTCTCTCTCCTAGAAATAAATAAAAAATATAAAAAAAAAAAAAAAGTGAAAATACATCATATATCTGAAATCTACCCATTTGATCACTGGAGTCTAGTTTTCACTTTGGCTGATTACATTGTTTGTGTCACTTAATTGATGAATTGTTCGGAAGAGGTGGCTGGTGAGAAACTTGAGACTGGGAGGAGGAGTTAAGATTGTGGAGAAGTAGTGAGAAGTAGGATTTCCTTGGACCATCAAACAAAGTTGTATTGAGGTCAGATCACTTGGAACATCCAGGAAATCAATCTGTGAAGTGATCTGACAGGATCTCCACAGATGAAGGGAGACAGCTTGGTGGGACAGAGGTGTGTGTATGTGAATGGGGGGAGATAAAAATGGCATGGGCCCAGAAGGGAGGGATCCCCTTCTGTGGACAGACCAAAGGAAGAGAAAGAAAGGCTGTGAAATTGTGGTATTGTTAGTATAAGAGAGAAGCTTCTCCAGACCATGGACTGGGGAATGAGAAATATGGAGAGTGCCAGTTTCCATTTAGCAAACAGCTTTAGGAGCTGAAGATTGGAGTTTTCTAAAGTGTGTGACTTTCTCTGGACTGGAGGTGGCTGGCTATGTGTGCACCTATGGGAGAGGAGGCTGGCCCTGGGGTGTGGTATCGATCTCAGGGTCACACTGGGTGAGAACAGTCCCTTCCTTCGAGTACTATGGGAATGTTTATTGCCTCCCCAAAGACAAAAGACCCTGCAGGTACCAGCCAGCAGGGTGGAGTGACACTGTACTGGAACAGAATCCATGCGGTACAGGAATCCTTTAAGACATCAGGGTTGAATCCCAGCATCTAGGAGGCTCGGGAGACTGTGGAGCAGGACAAGTTGGTTGCCTGCACTGCTCTGTGATGGTTATGAGCACGGTTTGTGACACTGGTCCAGGGAGGAGAGATTGGGGTGTCACTATTTTTCTTCCCATCTCCAGCATGGTGGGGCTTCAGGGAGAAGCACAGCAGCCCCCAGTGGAGGGGAAACTGTTTACACCAAACCCCGCCCCTCCATGACTGGCAACTGCTTATCTACGGAGGTGGGACTGATACTGAATGACCCATAGCCTCTCCTCCAGACCAGCACAGCCACTGGTCCCAGGCATCAACAGAACCAACACACAACTGTGCTGCAGTTTTATATGTTAGTCTGTTTCTTCTCTTCTTTTCTTTGCTTTCTACCCTCTTCTTTTTTTCCTTTGGAATCAGGCTCATAGCTTCTGATTTGATTTTGGTCAATTCTCATTATATATATATGCATATATATATATATATATATACACACACACACATACATACATACACACACACACACATACTATACTATATAGTACTACATAGTTTTTTCTTTCTATATATATAGTTTTTTTCTTTCTCTGTTTTTTCTTGTTTAATCAGGCAAGTTCACAGTATTCTTTTTACACCTTTCTATATCTCTTTATTTTCCTTTCTGTCTCTGGATTAAGGCTTATAGTTTCTTTGATTCTCTGCTTGGTCTTTTTTTCTGACTCTTTCATTTTTCTTTTTGTATAGGATCAGGTCAGGTCCCCCCAACCTCCTACCTTGCCTTTATTCCAGTTACTTCAATGAACAAATCAAAGCACATCTGGTGGAAGGTCCAAACAATCCACCACTATGAGGAAGGAGGAGCTTTGCAGAGAGCTGACCAATGGGATACAGCAGCCAAATATGCAGTAACGGAGTGCACACAACATACTCCAAAAACATTTTCTGAAGAGCCAAGCTCCAGACAGTGTATGGCCCCTTTTTAGTATAGTAGTACTCACAGGTGCAGGACACATAATAAGCTATTAGAACATGTAAAAGACAGAAGTGTATCCAAAATGCCAAAAGGGAAGATTCTCCTCAAAAAAAAGTCCAGGAAAAGATGACAGCCAGAGAATTGCTCAAAAAAGATATAAGCAACATATCTGAATAAGAATTTAGAATAACAGTCATAAGACTAATTGCTGGGCTTGAAAAAAGCATAGAAGACAGCAGAGGATCTATTGCTGCAGAGATCAAAGACCTAGGAAATAGACATGATGAATTAAGAAATGCCATAAATCAGAGGCAAAATAAACTAGATACAGTGACAGCAAGGATGGAAGAAGCAGAAGAAATAATAGGTGAAATAGAAGATAAAATTATGGAAAATGATGAAGCTGAAAAAAAGAGGGAAAGGAAATTACTAGCCCATGAGGGGAAAATTAGAGACCTAAGTGATTCAATGAAATGAAATAGTATCAATATCACAGGAGTTACAGAAGAAGAGAGAGAAAGGGACAGAAGGTTTATTTGAACAAAGGTTAGCTGAGAACTTCCATAATCTGGGGAAGGAAACAGGCATCCAAGTCCAAAAGGCATAGAGAACTCCCTTCAAAAATGAACAAAAACAGGTCAACACTATGACATATTCTGGTGAAACTGGCAAAGTCTAAAGATAAAGAGAGAATTCTGAAAGCAGCTAGGAACAAACAGGCCTTAACATATAAGGTAGACACATAAGGGTGATAGCAGACCTGTCCACTGAGACTTGGCAGGGCATAAGGGAGTGGCAGGAGATATTCAAAGTGCTGAACAGGAAAAATATGCAGCCAAGAATCCTTTATCAAGCAAGGTTGTCAGTCAGAATAGAAGGAGAGATAAAGCCTTTCCTAGACAAACAAAAGATAAAGGAGTTCATGATCTCTAAGCCAGCCCTGCAGGAGATCCTGAAGAGGACTCTGTGAGCAGAAAGTGGCAAAGACTTCAAAGGACCAGAGACGTCACCACAAGCATGAAACCTACAGATAACATAATGACACTAAATCCATATCTTTCAATCCTATGTTTTCACTCATATGTGGAATTTGAGAAACTTAACAGAAGACCATGAGGGAAGGGAAGGGGAAAAATAGTTTCAAACAGAGAGGGAAGCAAACCATAAGAGACTCTTAAATACAGAGAACAAACTGATGAATGGATAAAGAAGTTGTGGTTTATATATACAATGGAATACTACTTGGCAATGAGAAGGAATGAAATTATGCCATTTACAGCAATGTAGATGGAACTGGAAGGCATTATGCTAAGTGAAATAAGTCAGAGAAGGACAGATATCATATATTTCACTCCTATGTGATCTTGAGAAACTTAACAGAACACCATGGGGGAAGGGAAGGGGAAAAAATAGTTACAATGAGGGAGGGAGGCAAACCACAAGAGACTCTTAATTACAGAGACAAACTGAGAATGGATGGGAGTTGGAGGAGAGGTGAAAATGGGTGATGGGCATTGAGGAGGACACTTGTTGGGATGAGCACTGGTGTTATATGTAAGTGATAAATCATGGGAGTCTTCTCCTGAAGCCAAGAGCACATCATATACACTGTATGTTAACTAACTTGACAATAAATTATATTAAAAAAATAAACAAATTCATATCTTTCAATAAAGCTCTGAATGTAAATAGACTAAATGCCTCAATCTGAAAACATTGGCATTAGAATAAACAACAACATCAAAATCCATCTATATGCTGCCTACAAGAGACTCATTTTGGACCTGAGGACAACTGCAGATTGAAAGTGAGTTGATGGAGAACCATCTATTGTGCTACTGAACATCAAAAGAAGGCTGGATGGGCCATACTTTTATCAGACTAACTAGATTTTATTTTATTTATTTATTTATTTTTTTTAGAGAACATATTATTTGATTTTTTTTTTACAAATAGTTTATTGTCAAATTAGTTTCCACATAATACCCAGTGCTCATCCCCACAAGTGCCCTCCTCCATGCCCACCCCTCCTCCCCCCCACATCCACCAGACCTCAGTTTTTGTCAGCATTCAAGAGTCTCTCATGGTTTGCCTCTCCCCCTTTCCCCCACCATTTCCGCCCTTCTTCTCCCCCTTGGTCCTCTGTTAAGTTCCTCCTAATCCTCCTATATGTGCACACATATGATATTTGTCCTTCTCTGCCTGACTTATTTCGCTCAGCATAACACCCTCAAAGGTCCATCCATGTTGCTACACATGGCCAGATTTCATTGTTTCTCATTGCCATGTAGTATTCCATGGTATAGATAAACCACATCTTCTGATCCATTCATCTGTTGATGGACACTTAGGCTCTTTCCATGTTTTAGCTATTGTGGAGAGTGCTGCTATGAACATTGGGGTACATGTGCTCCTATGCATTAACATTTCTGTATCCCTTGGGTAAATTCCTAGCAGTGCTATTGCTGGGTCATAGGGGAGTTCTATTGTTAGTTTCCTTAGGAACCTCCACACTGTTTTCCAGAGGGCTGTACCAGTTTACATTCCCACCAACAGTGTAGGAGGGTGCCCGTTTCTCCACATCCTCGCCAGCATCTAGAGTTCTCTGATTGGCTCATTTTAGCCACTCTGACTGGCGTGAGGTGGTATCTCAGTGTGGTTTTGATTTGTATTTCCCTGAGGAGGAGCGATGCTGAGCATCGTTTCATGTGTCTGTTGGCCATCTGGATGTCCTCTTTGGAGAAGTGTCTGTTCATATCTTCTGCCCATTTCTTCACTGGGCTGTTTGCTTTTCGGGTGTGTAGTTTGGTGAGTTCCTTGTAGATTCTGGATATCAACCCTTTATCTGATATGTCATTTGCAACTATCTTTTCCCATTCGGTTGGTTGCCTATTAATTTTCTGGGTTGTTTCCTTGGCTGTGCAGAAGCTTTTAATCTTGAGGAGGTCCCAATCACTTATTTTTGCTCTTGATTCCCTTGCTTTTGGGGATGTGTCAAGTAAGAATTTGCTGCGGTGGAGGTCAAGGAGGTTGTTTCTGCTTTCTCCTCTAGGGTGTTGATAGTTTCCTGTCTCACGTTCAGGTCCTTTATCCATTTTGAGTTTATTTTGTGCATGGTGTGAGAAAATGATCTAGTTTCATTCTTCTGCATGTTGCTGTCCAGTTCTCCCAACACCATCTGTTAAAAAGGCTGTCTTTTTTCTATCGGATATTCTTTCCTGCTTTGTCAAAGATTAGTTGGCTGTATACTTTTGGGTCCACTTCTGAGTTCTCAATTCTGTTCCATTGGTCTATGTCAGACTAACTAGATTTTAAAACAAAGATTGCAACAAGATATGAAGAAAGGCGTTATATCACAACTAAGGACTCTATCCATCAAGAAGACCTAACAATTATAAACGTTATGCCCCCAAAATGGTAACAGCCAAATATGTAAATCAATTTATCACAAACATAAATAATCTTACTGATATAACACTGTAATTGTAGGTGACTTTAATACTCTGCTTACAGCAATGGACAGATCATCTAGGCAGAAAATCAACAAGAAAACAATGGCCTTGAATGATACACTGTACCAGATGGACTTAACAGAACTTTTCATCCAAAAGCAGCAAAATACACATTCTTCTCGAATGCACATGAAACATTCTTCAAAACAGATCACATGGTACGTCACAAAATAGCCCCCATCAAATATAAAAGGATTGAGATCATACCATGTATATTTTCAGTTCACAATGCTATGAAACTTGAAATCAACCACAGGAAAAAAATTTAGAAAACCCCCAAATACATGGAGGATAAAGAACATCCTACTAAAAAATGAATGGGTCAACCAGAAGATTAAAGAAGGAATTAAAAATTCTATGGAAGCAAATGAAAATGAAAACCCAACAGTCCAAACCTTTCAGGATGCAGCAAAAGCAGTCCTAAGTGGAAAATACATTGCAATTCAGGTCTTTCTCAAGAAGCAGGAAAGCTCCAAAATACACAACCTAATCTAACACCTAAGTGAGATAGAAAGGCAGCAGCAAAGAAAGCCCAGGGCTAGCAGAAGAAGTGAAATAATAAATATTTCAGCAGAAATAAATAATATAGAATCCAAAAAAACCCCAGTCAACTAGATCAAAGAATCTAAGAGCTGCTTTTTGAAAGATAAACAAAATTGTTAAACCTCTAGCCAGGTTTCTCACAAATAAAAGAGAGATAAAGTAGATAAAATCACAAATGGAGAAGAGATCACAACCAACACCACAGAAATACAAATAATTATTAAAGAATATTATGAAAATTTATATGCCAACAAACTGGACAGTCTGGAAGACTTGGACAACTTCCTAACACACTACCATAATTCAAATGGAAGGCAGTAGGAAATTTGAAAAGACCTATAACCAGTGAAGCAATTGAATTGGTTATCAAAAATCGCCCAACAGAAGGGAAGGGGAAAAGATAGTTGCAAGCAGAGAGGGAGGCAAACAGTAAGAGACTCTTAAATACAGAGAACAAATTGAGGGTTAATGGGGGGGAGGTGATTAGGGGGAAGAGAAAATGGGTGATGGGCATTGAGGAGGGCACCTGTTGGGATGAGCACTGGCCGTTGCATGTAAGTGATGAATCATAGGAGTCTACTCCTGAAGCCAAGAGTACACTGTGTACACTGTATGTTAGCAAAATTGACAGTAAATTATATGAAAAAAATTTCCCAACAAATAAGAGTCCTGGGCCAGAATACTTCCCAGGGGAATTCTACCAGACACTTATTTTATTATATATATATATATATTTATTTATTTACAAATAGTTTATTGTCAAGTTGGTTTATTATATATATATATATATATATTTATCTATCTATCTATTTATTTATTTATTTACAAATAGTTTATTGTCAAGTTGGTTTCCATATAACACCCAGTGCTCATCCCCACAAGTGCCCTCCTCCATGCCCATCTTCCCCTCTCCTCCACTCCCATCAGTTCTCAGTTTTTGTCAGCATTCAAGTGTCTCTCATCGTTTGCCTCTCTCCCTTTCCCCCACCATTTCCCCCCTTCTTCTCCCCCATGGTCCTCCGTTAAGTTCCTCCTAATCCTCCTATACGTGCAAACATATGATATTTGTCCTTCTCTGCCAGACTTATTTCGCTCAGCATAACACCCTCAAGGTCCATCCATGTTGCTACACAAGGCCAGATTTCATTTTTTCTCATTGCCATGTAGTATTCCATGGTATAGATAAACCACATCTTCTTGATCCATTCGTCCGTTGATGGACACTTAGGCTCTTTCCATGTTTTGGCTATTGTTGAGAGTGCTGCTATGAACATTGGGGTACATGTGCTCCTATGCCTCAGCATTTCTATAGCCCTTGGGTAAATTCCTAGCAGTGCTATTGCTGAGTCATATGGGAGTTCTATTGTTAATTTTTTGAGGAACCTCCATACTGTTTTCCAGAGGGGCTGTACCAGTTTACATTCCCACCAGCAGTGTAGGAGGGTGCCCGTTTCTCCACATCCTCACAGCATCTCGTGTTCTCTGATTTGCTCATTTTAGCCACTCTGACTGGTATGAGGTCTACCAGACATTTAAGGCAGAGTTAATACCTATTCTTCTCAAGCTGTTCCACAAACTAGAAACAGAAGGAAAGCTTCCAGAATCATTCTATGAAGCTGGGATTATGTTGATTTCCAAAGTACACAAAGACCCCACTAAAAAGTAGAATTACGGGCCAATATCCCTGACAAATCTGGATACAAAAATTCTCAATAAGATACTAGCAAATTGAATTCAACAGTGTACTAAAAGAATTATTCACCATGATCAAGTGGGATTCATTCCTGGGCTGCAGGGCTGGTTCAATATTCACAAATCAATTACATTAATACAATACATCACATTATTGAATCACATATCACATATAGTAAATATATCACATTAATAGAAGAAAGGATAAGAACCATATGATTCTGTCAATAGATGTAGAGAAAGTATTTGACAAAATACAGGATCTTTTCTTGATAAAAACCCTCAAGAAAGTAGTGATAGAAGGAATGTAACTTAAAATCATAAAGGCCACATATGAAAGGCTTACAGCTAATATCATCCTCAGTGGGGAAAAACTGAGGGCTTTCCCCCTTTTCAAATGACAGGGATGTCCACTCTCACCACTGTAGTTTAACACAGGATTGAAAGTCCTAGCCTCAGCAGTCAGACAACAAAGTAAAATAAAAGACATCCAAATTGGCAAAGACGAAACCAAGTTTTCACTCTTCACAGATGACATAATAATCTACATGGAAAACCTGAAAGGCTCCACCAAAAAAGTGCGAGAACTGACACATGAATTCAGCAAAGTTGTAGGATATAAAATCAATGTATTGCATTTCTAAACACCAAAACTGAAGCAAAAAAAAAGATATCAGGGAATAGAACCAATTTACAATTGCAACAAAAGCCATAAAATACTTAGGAATAAACCTAACCAAAGAAGTGAAATATCTTTTGCTGAGAACTATAGAAAGCTTATGAAAGAAATTGAAGAAGTCACAAAGAAATGGGAAAAAAAGAAAACCATTCCATGCTCATGGATTGGAAGAGCAAAATATTGTTAAAATGTCAATACCACCCAAAACAATCTACACATTCAATTCAATCCCTATCAAAATAGCACCAGCATTTGTCACAGAGATAAGACAAACAATCCTCAAATTTGTATGGAACCAGAAAAGACAGAATAGCCAAAGTAATGTTGGAAAAATAAAACAAAACTAAAGCTGGCAGCATCACATTCCCAGACTTTGGCTTTTATTACAAAATTGTAATCATCAGGACAGTATGGTATTGGCACAAAAACAGACACATAGTCCAATGGAATGGAATAGAGAACCCAGAAATGGGCCCACAAACATATCACCAATTAATCTTCAACAAAGCAGGAAAGAGTATACAATGGAAAAAAGACAGTCTCTTCAACAAATGGTACTGGGAGAACTGGACAGCACATGCAGAAGAATGAAACTGGACCACTTTCTTATATCATATATAGAACCAAAAATCTATTGATTTTTGATTGAACCAAATCAATCTATTGAACAAAAAATAGATTCAAAAATGGATGAAAGACTTAAATATGAGACAGGAAACCATCAAAATCCTACAGGAGAAAACAGGCAGCAACCTCTTAGGCCTCAGCCATAGCAAGTTCTTACTTGATATGTCTCTGAAGGCAAGGGAATTGAAAGCAAAAATGAACTATTGGGACCTCATCAAGATAAAAGTTTTCTGCACAGAAAAGCAAACAATCAACAAAACTAAAAGGCAACTGATGGAATGGGAGAAGATACTGGCAAATGGCATTCAGATAGAGGGCTAGTATAAAAAATCTATAAAGAACTTACCAAACTCAACACCCAAAAAACAAATAATCCAGTGAAGAAATGGGCAGAAGACATGAATAGACACTTTTTCAAAGAAGATATCTAGATGGCTAAAAGACACATGAAAAGATGCTTAACATCACTCATGATCAGATAAATACATATCAAAGCCATACTGAGATACCATCTCAGACTGGTCAGAATGGCTTAAATTAACAACTCAAGAAACAACAGATACTGATTAGGATGTGGGAAAAAGGGAACCTCTTGCACTGTTGCTGGGAATGCAAACTGGTGCAGCCATTCTGGAAAACTGCTGAGGTTTCTCTAAATATTAAAAATATAATTTCCCTTGGGAGCTTGTGTGGCTCAGTCAGTTAAGCATCTGACTTCAGCGTAGGTCATGATCTCACAGTTTGTGAGTCTGAGCCCTACATGGGGCTCCATGCTAACAGTTCAGAGCCTGGAGCCTGCTTTGAATTCTGTATTTCCCTCTCTCTCTGCCCCTCCCCTACTCATGCTATCTCTCTCTCTCTCTCTCTCTCTCTTAAAAATAAACAAACATTAAAAAATAGAATTACCCTACAACCCAGCAATTGCACTACTAGGAATTTATCCAAAGTATACAAGAGTGCTGATTTGAAGGGGCACATGCACCTCAATGTTTAGAGCAGTGCTATCAACAATAGCCAAATTATGGATGGAGCCCAAATGTCCATCAACTGATGAATGGATTAACAGAATATGACATGTACACACACACACACAATGGAATACTTCTCAGTGATGAAAAAGAATGAAATCTTGCTATTTGCAACAACATGAATGGAGCTGGTGGGTATTATTCTAAGTGAAGTTAGTCAGTCAGAGAAAGATAGATTTTTACATGATTTCACTCATATGGAATTTGAGAAACTTCACTGATGATCATAAGGGAAGGGAAGGAAAAATAAGATAAAAACAGAGAGGGAGGCAATCCATGAGACTCTTAAATACAAAGAGCAAACTGAGGGTTGATAGGGTGGGGGTGAGGGAGTGGGGAAAATGGGTAATGGGCATTGGGAAGGGCACTTGTTGGGATGAGCACTGGGTATTGTATGTAAGTGATGAATCTCTAGAATCTTCTCTTGAGGCCAAGACTATACTGTATGTTAGCTAACTTGAGAATAAATAAAATAGAAAAGAAACTTGAGACTGTTTTTTTTCTTTTTAACATCGATTAACTTATTATTTGCTTCTATAGCAATCTGGCATGGTAATATAATAGCATAAGAATAGAATTTAGTTTAGCTAGGCTTGTATAGGAATTCTAGCTCTAGTACTTACTAGCCTTAGCAACCTAACAACTTTAGGAAAGTTCTCTTATCTGCAAGATAATAATGTGTCTTGCCTGTTTTTTGAGAGCGTTAACTGGAATACTGATGTAAAAGTGTCTCATGAGATATTACAGAATGCTAGTGTTTGCCTCTCTGATATATATCAGATATCTGTTCTAGTAAGATTTTTTTCTTAGAAAGTTAGAAGCTACTGCAACCTGCTGTTTACATCTTGGGATGGGGACAGAATATCCCTCCTATTCCTTACGTATGTGATCTAGTTCAAGTTTCATGTAGAACTAGGTGTTGCCTCTTCTTTGGAAGGTCTGAATTAGTCTTCTGTGCATAACATTTTACTCTTATTCAGTTATTCCACTGTTATAGAGTTTCTTCTCTGACTTTAAGTGTAAGCCATGAAAATTTCTACTCACTTGCACCTTGACTTTTGAATTTTTTCTGTCTCCTTGGAATCCCTTGACTTTTTTTTCCTTGGTTGATTTCCTCCATCCTGATTAAGAGCAGTTTAAGCTGTATATGGAACAAGAAGGAGAAAATCATCCATGTAAAGCTATCAAGTAGTTTATTGTAGAAATAAAAACAGTACCATGGGTTGTTTGTAGTTATTCATCTAAGACAATAATTGGTAAGAAAGCCATAAAAATAGTTATGTCTCTGATACGTCTAAAAGCATAGTTAACATAAAAAATGCAGTTAACATTATAATACAGGGTGATAAATAGTAGACAATGGTACTTAGTGGGATAGAAGTTAAAATAAATAAATATCTCAATTCAGGTACTCACTACCTACCTGGAAATAGTGTCATATCTGCAGATTAAGGACTCAATCCCATAACACCTCCCTGTCCCTACCCTACCCCAACTTTAGACACCAGTCATAAGCCCAGGTTGTTACTTGTACTTCTGACTGAATGGATATAAAATGGAGATTCCAATCATCATTCATCCAACATGTGGGTTAAATTAATTCACTACAGTGGTTTACAGAACTCAGAGAAACACTTGACTTAAGAGATTACAGGTTTATTGTAAAAGGATATAACTCAAGAACAACCAATGGAAGAAATGCATAAGGCAATGTTTGGGCTAAGGGTGAAGAGCTTTCATATCTTCTCTGAGCTCACCACTCTTCCCAAATCTCCATGTGTTCACCAACCTTGAAGTTCACTGAAAACACTTCTTTTGGATTTTTGTGGAGGCTTCATTACATAGGCATGATTGATGAAATCATTGGCCATTAGTGATTGAATTCAATATCCAACCCCTTTCCCCTCCCAAAGTCACCTCATTAACATAATAAAAGACACATTTATTATGTTTTAGAATAATAAAGACATTAATGTAATATTATTATATAATTTATAATTATTATTTATATTAATTTGTTGATTAATATTACTAATGTAATATTATATAATGTTATTACATTAATATCTTTATTATTCTAAGAGTTTTCCAACTATTCAAATGAAGATATTATTATTCCAAGTGTTTTGGGAGTTTTGTGCCAGAAGACATATACATATGCTTATACATATGTTTATTATATGTCACAGCATCACACTACATTAGAAAAGAGAAATTTGCTAAAGAGGAGAGAGGAGTTATCATACCTAGTTGGAAATTTACTGTAGAGATGACATATATTGTTAAAAAAGATTAAAAATGAGAAGATCATAGAAGAACTAGCCATTCTGAGATTGTAGTAAATGACTATCTGAGCAAATAGATAAAGGTGATTATTGTGTCTCTAATTCAAAAACTAAGACTGATACTATGTTGGATGTCATAGGAATGCTAAAACTGTCAGGCCACATGTTGGAAGTCATCTTTGGCTAAAACAAGAACATGAAGAATGTTTGACTTGCTTTGCTGGTTGTTTGGCAGTTTATTTATTTATTTATTTATTTTTCTAATAGGTATGAGAATTGACCTGGTTAACAAAGTGGTTATAAAAGAATGGTATGACAAGGTGCCCCTGTCATTTTAGTTTCTCTGGTGTCCAGATCTCTGGGTTCATAAAATAAATATTAGCTACAAGATGAACAGAATGTTTCAAGACATGTTAAATAAGGTAATGCACATAAAACACTCAGGATAAGGTTTTGGATAGATATTAAATTATTTCTTAGAGTTCCAATAGATACCAGTATTCATGAAAGTGTCAGCATTTCTAGATCCTTGACTTTTATGAAGGTCAAAGTATTTTGTATTAAACAAAACTAAATGCTTTCTACTTTGCTCAATATAAAATATTTTGCTTAAATTTCAATTTAGTTGATTACTAATAAGGATGAACATCTTTGTACAGGTTTATTGACTCTTCCTTTTTTTTTCTTCTGTGTCTTTGTCATGAATTTTATATAGTTTTCCACTTGAATTGTGAAAACTTTTTGTATATGAAGCTATGAATATTTATGAAGATATTGATTTGCAAATGTTTGACAGTTTGTCTTTTTCTTGAAAGTTTTGTTTATATGGCATTTTCGAATGTACAGAGATTCTGAGTTTTAAGTGTGCAGTTCACTTTCTCTATGCTTAGGAAGACCTACTTTCCTCCCATTTTTTTGGTGAATATCCATCTACTGAAGTATGATGCTTGTGGATGTTATAGAAAGCACAGGTTATCAACTATCTTTTTGCTTTTAACATTTTTGTGAAGAAAAGCAAAAGTTGGACTAGAAAACAAAGTGTATAGTAGAGAGAGAAAACAGATTTTCAGGAAGAATGAAGAAATCAGTTAAGTAAATTCTTGTTCATTTTCCTTGATGAATCAGACCTTAGCATTCAGTGACAACCAGTAAAAGAAACTAGATAACCCCATAATTCTTGTTTTTTCTGAGTAGTTTTGGAAGAAATAGAGAAGATAGAGTGGCAATGAGCAAATATGGTTTTGATGTTCAAAAAGAGGCAGAGAGAGATTTTGCAGATGTTAGACTGAAAAGGTTAGTTCAGGAAAAATTTTAGAATGTGTTATTAAAAGAATGTTTTCTGTGATCACTAGGAACCCGTGTGGGTTCACTAAAAACAGCTCATTTCTGGGTTACATTAATGCTTTCTTTTATTAAAAATTAGAATAAAGAAAGGGCATGTTTCTCACAACATTCTTATAGACATGATGGAGAAATGTGTGTTGGATGTTCAATTAGATAAATGTATAACTGATGAAGTATTCCCCAAACTAGTTATTTATGGATTAATATGAGCCTGAGGGAAATATTGACAAAATTCTTTTACTGGTTTTAAATTGTTCAACTTTTATCAGTGACTTTAGAATAGGTATTTGATACTTATTGGATTAATATTATTGTTAATTATTATTTTTCATTTAAGACAAGAAATACTTTATTCAAATCCATCAGAGAAATGGATGGGTTGAGTCTGTATGTAACAAAGCATTGTGTTTTAAAGCATACGTCAGTAATTGTATATGAATGAGAGTATACACTGCTACATACAAATTAACTGATCAGAGCACAGCTTTTCAATGTTCAAAACAGAATGAACTTCCCTGTAAAAACAGCATGTTTGTGACATTTTAAACTTTCATATTCCTCTCTTCTTCACCCTATCTTTCAGCAGAATCCAAACTAACCTCCTCATAATCCTTTTCAAGGGCAACCATATTCTCATGGGCCTCAGAAAAACTCTCCATCTCCCATGCCCTCACCTAAATATCAGTGAACAAAGGCACATTTGGCATGTATCAGATCAAACTTGTGGTCTAGGTGAGTCCAGGCCAGAGCAATGGCTGTGGTTTTGCTAGCGTGTACACAGCTTGCTGTACTTTGTCCAGATCTCCACCAGGCATCACAGTGGGAGGCTGGTAATTAATAACAACTTTGAAGCCAGTGGGGCACCAGTCCACAAACTAGATGATACACTTGGTCTTAACAGTGGCAATGGCAACATTGATATCTTTGGGAACCACATTGCCAGGATACAACCAGCAGCAAACAATGTGTTTACTATGGCAAAGGTCACATTTCACAATCTGGTTGGCTGGCTCAAAGCATGCATCTCTGCTACAGAAAGCTGTTCATGTATGCTTTCTCAGCAGGGATGTCAAGGGCATATGAGGCCAGATGGAAGTGAATGTGGGGCTAGGGTACAGGGTTGGTCTGGAATTCTGTCATATCAACATTTATGGCTCCATCAAATCTGAGAGAAGCAGTGATGGGGAACACATTTTGGCCTATCAACCAACTTAAGTTAGTAACAAATGTCATAGATGGCCTCGTTGTCTACTATTAAGGCACAATCAGAGTGCTACAGGGTGGTGTGGGTAGTGAGGATAGAGTTGTAGGGCTCAAATACAGCTGTGGAAACCTGGGAGGCTGGGTAAATGGAGAACTCCAGCTTGGACTTCTTGCCATAATCAACTGAGAGATATTCCATCAGCAGAGAGGTGAACCTCCCAAGCTCCCCCTCCAAAGCTGTGGAAACCCAAGAAACCCTGGAGACCTGTGTCCTGATCAGCCAATGTTCTAGTGCCCTTGGGAATAATTATTGGCAGCATTTCCTTGCCTGTGATGAGATGCTCAGGGTAAAAAAGCTGACAGTTGGTGCCATTGCAAACTTCATCAATGACTGTGGGCTCCAGGTCTATAAACACTGCTGTGGGCACATGCTTGCCAGCACCCTTCTCACTGGAGAAGGTGCTGAAAGAGTCATCTCCTTCCCCAATGGTTTTGTCACGTGGCATCAGGCCATCAGGCTGAATGCTGTGTTCTAGGCAATAGACTCCCAGCAGGCATTGCCAATCTGGACAATCTGTGGATGGAGATGCACTCATGCAAGGTTGCTGCTTTGCAGCTGCTGAGCAAATGGCAGAGAGGAAGAGGTGAAGTTGTTGCTTCTTACAGTGTGACTTAGGTGGTTAATAGAAGAGAAGTTGCTTGAACTAGTATTATATAAGTAGTGGAAATATATTGTGTGAAATAATATAAAAATATAAGCAAAATCTACTAAGATAAAGTTTTATGAAAATAAATCTAAATTAGTAGGGTTTTTTTTACTAAATAATTTGTGTCACTGTTAGACTGAGGAATTATGATTAAGAAGCCCATCTAAAAATTATTTAGAAGATGTCAGTAAATTCAGGGGTGCCTGGCTGGCAGTAGAATGTGCAATGCTTGATCTCAGGGTTGTGAGTTTGAGCCCCACGTTGGGTGCAGAGATTACTTAAATATAAAATCTTTTTTTTAAAAAAAAGATGTCAGTAATTTCAGTGTAAATCAATATGTGGCCACTAAGAAAACTAACTCTATTCATTGTTGCATTAGGAAGAATGAGGGAAACAGTAGCCATTACTACATAATATTGGTCAAATTGTACATGATGTGTTGTGGTGCCAACTATTGAACACAAACAGAGAGAGACTGATGCACAGTGAGAGATACATGACCAGCATGAGGGAACTGGAAACCATACATCAGGTTGATGGCTGAAAGAACATGAGAAGAGACTTACAGGAAACATGAGAGTTGCTCTCAAACATTTGAAGAGCTATCATGTGGTGAATGTAGAATTAGGTCCAATAGTGGACCTCATAAGGTGGTAGGTTTCAGCTCAACACAATGAAGAATTCTACAAAGTTCTTCTGAATGGGAGAAGCAAGTTTTAAAGAATGGGTTAGACAATTACTCACCCAGTGATGCTACAGAAAAAGAAATAGTTTGTCCAGCTGACCCTTAAAGTCTAAGATTCCAACTGAATGAACTTTTCCAACACACAAAAATATTGAGAGGCATTCCTTAAGCCTTCTGGCTTAAGAAACAAACTGAGGACAGATGGGGGTGGGGGAGAGGAGAAGAGGGGTGATGGGCATGGAGGAGGGCACTTGTTGGGATGAGCACTGGGTGTTGTATGGAAACCAACTTGACAATAAACTATTAAGAAAAAAAAGACTATTCAATTCTGACTATATTGCTTCTCATTTCTTTTATTTCAGTTCCCCTGAAGATAACCTTTACGCCATATACTTTTTCTACTAAATATCAAGAACTTGATAAAATTATTTGTATCATTAAAATAAAGTTACTCATTTGTTGGTCAATATTCAGGTAACTTTTAACAGTTTTATAGTTGGGATGCCTGGATGGCTGAGTCGGTTAAGCATCCAGTTTCGGCTGAGCTCATGATCTCACAGTTTGTGGGTTTGAGCCCTACGTTGGGCTCTGTGCTGACAGCTTAGAGCCTGAAGCTTGCTTCAGATTCTGTGTCTCCCTCTCTCTCTGCCCCTCCCTTGCTCGCACTCTGTATCTCTCAAAAATAAACAAATATTTAAAAAATTAAAAAGGAGCTTTATAATTAATGCGTAGGCTTGATAACATAGAAACATATCAAAGGTTTTAAAACAATACCCTAAAAATCATGATGTTTTACATCTTCAGAGTCATATATCAAGATCATTCCATATATTATTATTTAAAAATTTTAATGTTTTATTTATTTCTGAGAGAGAGAGAGAGAGACAGCGTGAGCAGGGGAGGGTCAGAGAGAGAGAGAGGGAGACATAGAATATGAAGCAGGCTCCAGGCTCTGAGCTAGCTGTCAGCACAGAGCCTGATGTGGGGCTTGAACCATGAGATCATGACCTGAGACAAAGTCAGACACTTAACCGACTGAACCATCTAGGTGCCCCCATTCTATATATTATATCTGCACCCAAACTTAAGCAAGACTTAGACAACAATATGTGTGATAGATAGATATTGGCTGATTATAGTGAGCTTAAACTTGATATCAATTCAAACAGTTTATAGGGGAAACAAACAAGAAATAAAAAATGGTATTAGGTAGCAGTGAATCGGGAGCATGAAACCAGAGGATTGAATGGAGAGTGCCTGGTGTTGCATGGGGATACTTTTGATTGGAAGGAAGTTGGGTTGCCAAATAAAATACAGTACTTCCAGTTAAAGCTGGATTTCAGATAAAAATGAATTTTTAAAATGTATAAGTATTTCCACAATATTGCACAGGATATACTTATACTAAATACTATTTATTGTTTATCTGAAATTCAACTTAACCTTGGATATCTGCATTTTTGGTAAATCTGGCCACTCTACAAGGATGGCCTCTCTAAGGAGGTGGTGTTTGAGCTGAAAGCTGGATGGTAAGAAGGAGCCAAATGTCAAAAGATGAGTGAGGAAAGCACTGCTGGGAGAGAGAACTGGTGGTCAAAAGCTAGAAGATAGAAAGAACTTGATGTGTTCAAGGAAAACAAAATTAACTGTGGTTGGGTAACTGGCAAAGAGGAACGTGGCATGAAATGAAGTTGGACAAGCAGGCGAGAGCTAGGTTAAGTAAGGCCTTCTAAGCCAGGAAAGGTTTGGATTTTATTCTACATGCTGTGTACTTAGCCATTTGAGAGTGTGAGTGGGTTTTGTACATGCAGGAGGATTGGGGGTGATATACATGGCATACTACTGATTTATAGTATTAAAACGTACTCTAGAGAATGAACTGGAGGGCATCATGTACGGAAGCAGAAAGGGTAGTTAGGAGATTATTGCAACGATCCAAGAAGGAATGGATGGTGGTTGGGTCTTGAGTGCTGACAGTGGAGATGGAGAGAAATGAGGTGACTCTGTTCATTTGTTGTTTCATATGTTGTAAGTAGAGCCAACAGAACTTGTTAATGGACATGTTGTTGTGAGTAAGGAAAAGAAAGAACCCCATCACTACTTTTAGATGAAAGCTCTTGGCTCAGTGCCTGGTACTGATAAGCATTCAATAGATGTCAGCATTATTAGACTCACTATCTATGGGAAATTAAATTTATTTATAATAAAATCCAAAACAGGGATGCCATGGACTTATTAAGATTTTTTTGGCAATTTTAGGTTAACAGAAAAACTTGAATTCTTAATATAATCTCATTCTGTAGCATCAAGTCTCTAAAGCTTTAAGGCAAATTTATGAAGTAATATATTTTAAAGTTATAAATGCTGATTATTCACTCTATCTTTCTGAACAGTGATTCTCAATCATGAAACTATAATATTAGACTCTGGTGAGATGTGTGTATAGCTTGAAAATGTACATCTAGTACATAGAAGTACATAAGTTTGCATCTGAAAATAAAAAGGAAACTTGCTGTTTCAATAACACAAACTATAAACAAGTAAAATTTCACAGAGTCTTGGTTGGTGTGGATATAGAAAGGTCATAATGATTCTCAATTGCAGTACACTCGGAGACAATATCACAACCTACAGAGACAAAAATGGTTAGTCATCTCTGTTCTGAGGGGAGCTCAAGGTATTCCTTCCCTGCCCTCAAGAAGAAGCAGCTCTGGCTGGATCAGGGACAAAATGGAGTCATGAAACTCATGTACATGTTCTTTACTTACATGAGAGAACAAAAGTTCTCTCTTTTCATGGTTCATTCTCTCTCTCTCTTTTTATTTGCGCTATTTTTTCTCAGCCTTTTTTTTTTTTAATTCTCAAGTTAGCTAACATACAGTGTAGTCTTGGCTTCAGTTGAATCCAGGGATTTATCACTTACATATAACACCCGGTGCTCATTCCAACAAGTGCTCTTCTTATTGCCCATCACAATCCTCCCACCCCCTACTTCCCCACCCACATTAACCCTCAGTTTTTTGTCTGTATTTACGAATCTCTTACGATTTGCCTCTCTCTCTGTTTATATCTGATTTTTCCTTCCTTTCCTCTATGATCATCTGTTAAGCTTCTCAAATTCCACAGATGAATGAAATCATGTGATATCTGTCTTTCTCTGACTTATTTCACCTAGCATAATACTTTCCAGTTCCATCCATGTTGTTGCAAATGGCAAGATTTCATTCTTTCTCATCGCCAGGTAGTATTCCATTGTATGTGTGTGTATTACATCTTTTTTTTAAAGTTTATTTTGAAAGAGAGAGGGAGAGTACAGGCAAGGAAGGGTCAGCGAGAGGAGGAGAGAGAGAATCCCAAGCAGGCTGCACACTATCAGCACAGAGCTGGATGCAGGACTTGATTTCATGAACCATGAAATCATGAGTTGAGCCAAAGTTGAGAGTCAGAGACTTAACCAACTGAGCCACCCAGGCGCCTGTATATACCACATCTTCTTAATCCATTTGTCAGTTGATGGACACTTCAGGCTCTTTCCATAATTTGGCTACTGTTGATAGCACTGCTATAAACATTGGGGTTCATGTGCCCATTTGAATGAACATTCCTGTATCCTTTGGACAAATTCCTAGCAGTTCAACTGCTGGGTCATAGGGAGTTTTATTTTTAATTTTTTGTGGAACCTTCACACTGTTTTCCAGAGTGGCTGCACAATTTTAATTCCCACCAACTCTACATCCTCTCCAACATCTGTTATTTCCTGAGTTGTTAACTTAACCCACTCTCACCAGTGTGAGGTGGTATTCTATGGTGGTTTTGATTGTATTTCCCTGATGATGAGCGATGTTGAACATCTTTTAATGTATCTGTTAGCCATCTGGATATCTTCTTTGGAAAAGTGTCTATTCATGTCTTCTGCCCATTTCTTCACTGGATTATTTGTGTTTTGGGTATTGAGTTTGGTAAGTTCTTTATAGATTTTTTATACTAGCTCTCTATCTGAATGCCATTTGCCAGTATCTTCTCCCATTCCATCAGTTGCCTTTTAGTTTTGTTGATTGTTTGCTTTTCTGTGCAGAAGCCTTTTATCTTGATGAGGTCCCAATAGTTCATTTTTGCTTTCAATTCCCTTGCCTTCAGAGACATATCAAGTAAGAACTTGCTATGGCTGAGGCCTAAGAGGTTGCTGCCTGTTTTCTCCTGTAGAATTTTGATGGTTTCCTGTCTCACATTCAGGTCTTTTGTCCATTTTGAATCTATTTTTGTGTATGGTATAAGAAAGTGGTCCAGTTTCATTCTTCTGCATGTGCTGTCCAGTTCTCCCAGTACCATTTGTTGAAGAGACTGTCTTTTTTCCATTGTATACTCTTTCCTGCTTTGTTGAAGATTAATTGGTGATATATTTGTGGGCCCATTTCTGGGTTCTCTATTCCATTCCATTGGACTATGTGTCTGTTTTTGTGCCAATACCATACTGTCCTGATGATTACAATTTTGTAATAAAAGCCAAAGTCTGGGAATGTGATGCTGCCAGCTTTAGTTTTGTTTTATTTTTCCAACATTACTTTGGCTATTCTGTCTTTTCTGGTTCCATACAAATTTGAGGATTGTTTGTCTTATCTCTGTGACAAATGCTGGTGCTATTTTGATAGGGATTGAATTGAATGTGTAGATTGTTTTGGGTGGTATTGACATTTTAACAATATTTTGCTCTTCCAATCCACGACCATGGAAAGTTTTTTCTTTTTTTGTGTGTCTTCTTCAATTTCTTTTGTAAGCTTTCTGTAGTTTTCAGTGTACAGATCTTTCACCTCTTTGGTTAGGTTTATTCCTAGGTACTTTATGGCTTTTGATGCAATTATAAATGGGATCAATTCCCTGATATCTCTTTTGTTGCTTCATTATTGGTGTATAAAAATGCAACTGACTTCTGTACATTGATTTTATATCCTGTGACTTTGCTGAATTCATGTATCAGCTCTAGCAGTTTTTTTGGTGAAGTATTTAGGGCTTTCCATAGAGTATTTTGCCATCTGCTAAGAGTGAAAGTTTGACTTCTTCTGGGACACCTGGGTGGCTCAGCTGGTTGAGCGTCCAACTTCAGGTCAGATCATGATCTCGTGATCCGTGAGTTCCAGTCCCATGTCAGGCTCTGTGCTGACAGAGCCTGGAGCATGCTTCAGATTCTGTGTCTCCCTTTCTCTGCCTTTCCCCTGCTCATGCTTTGTCTCTGTCTCTCTCAAAAATAAACATTAAAAATTAAAAAAAGAAAGTTTGACTTCTTCTTTGCCAATTTAGATGCATTTTATTTTGTTTTGTTGTCTGATTGCGGAGGCTAGGACTTCCAACATTGTGTTGAACAGTGGTGAGAGTGGACATCCCTGTTGTGTTCCTGATTTCAGAGGGAAAGCCCTCAGTTTTTCCCCATGGAGGATGATATTAATTGTGGGGCTTTCATATATGGCTTTTATGATGTTAAGTTATGTGCCTTCTATCATGACTTTCTTGAGGGTTTTTATCAAGAAAGGATACTGTATTTTGTCAAATGTCTTTTCTGCATTTTTTGACAGTATCTTATCCTTTTGTCTATTAATGTAATGTATCACGTTGTTTGATTTGTGACTATTGAACAAGCCCTGCAGCCCAGGAATGAATCCCACTTGATCATGGTGAATAATTCTTTTAGTATACTGTTGAATTCAACTTGCCCAGTGTCTTGTTGAGAATTTTTGTATCCAGATTCATCAGGGATATTGGCCTGTAATTCTCCTTTTTAGTGGGGTCTTTGTGTGCTTTGGGAATCAACATAATGCCTGCTCTGTAGAATGAGTCTAAACCTTTCCTTCTGTTTCTAGTTTTTGGAACAGCTTGAGAAGAATGAATATTAACTCTGCTTTAAATGTCTGGTAGAATTCCCCTGGGAAGCTCGCTTGCCCAGGACTCTTATTTGTTGGGAGAGTTTTGATAACTGGTTTAATTTCTTCACTGGTTACGGGTCTGTTCAAAATTTGTATTTCTTCCTGTTTGAGTTTTGGTAGTGTATGAGTGTCTAGGAATTTGTCCATTTCTTCTAAATTGTCTAGTTTGTTGGCATATAACTTTTCATAGTATTCTCTAATAATTGGTTGTATTTCTGTGGTGTTGGTTGTGATCTCCTCTCATTTGTGATTTTATATAGTTAGGTCTTCTTTCTTTTCTTTGTGAGAAGTCTGGCCATGGGTTTATCAATTTTGTTTATGGCCCATCTTTCAAAAAAAAAAAAAAACCAAACAAACAAACCAGCTCTTAGATTCATTGATTAGTTCTACTTTTTTTGATTCTATATTGTTTATTTTTTCTCTAATCTTTATTATTTCTCTTCTGCTGGCTTTGTGCTTTCTTTGCTGCTGCTTTTATAGCTCCTTTACTTGTAAGGTTAGGTTGTGTATTCGGGATATTTCTTGCTTCTTTGATAGGCCTGAATTGCAATGTATTTTCCTCTTAGGACTGCCTTTGCTGCATCCCAAAGTGACATAGACTATTGTGTTTTCATTTTCATTTGCTTCCATATATATTTTTAAATTTCTTCTTCAATTTCCTAGTTGGTCCTTTCATTCTTTAGTAGGATGTTCTTTAACCTTTATGTATTTGGGGGCTTTCTAAATTTTTTCTTGTGGTTGATTTCAAGTTTCATAGCGTTTTGATCTGAAAAAAAAATGCATGATATGATCTCAATTGTTTTATACTTGTTGAGGGCTGTTTTGTGACCCAGTATGTCATCTGTTTTGGAGAATGTTCCATGTGCACTCGAGAAGAATGTGTATTCTGCTGCTTTAGGATGAAAAGCTCTGAAAATATCTGTTAAGTCCATCTGGTTCAACGTCTTATTCAAAGCTATGGTTTCCTTATTGATTTTCTGCCTACTTTGCTCATCTGCTACAAATAACAAAGATAGAGAAAATATATTTACAGTTTTTAAAAAGTCATGACTTAAAGCAGAAAATTAAATGAAAAGAAATGAAAATTCAGACTTCTAAAAAGAAGGGGGAGTCACCCTTTTAGAAATATAATTTTCTTCCATTGAAAAATGTTCTAAAATTTTACTGTTCCCACACTTGGGACCAATGAGCATTATTACCTATGAAAGGTGACGAAGTTAAACAGAAGCCAAGAGCTCATTAAATGCAGATCTTCTGTCTAAACTTTCTACATGTCTAGTTCTTCCTTTGGCTCTGCTAGAAATGAAGTTGCCCCAATTTTTAAAAATTAAATATTACCCAAAGTAAATATTGCACTTTGGTCATAGTCATAAAACTGAATATCAAAGCACAACCCAAAGGCATTAAATCAAGAATATATTCATGTTTATGTTTAGAAAGAATCCCTTGAAAAGATCTTGAAAACTGCTCTCCTTTTTCTCCTCCAGGAGATGGCTGTTTATGCGGTGCCAGGCTATGTTTAAATACACATATTTATATCACTAAATAGTTCACTTACAAACTTGTATTGAGCATCACTATATGCCAAACATATAGTGAGGCCTGTCTCTTTCTCCCTAAGCGTGGGCAGACCAGTGTGGGAGACAGATAAGTATATGTTGCAGAGCAGTATGGGAAATGGCATAAGGAAGCTTACAATGCAAAGAGGCAAGTGATGTGGGCAAAGAGGTAAGTGTTTCTACATGCAGAAGCCAAACAAACTGTTGAATAAGTTTACAGGATTAGCTTAATTCTTGTCATAATTCTTGTCTGCTAATTTTCAAATTGATAACTAAAAAGGAATTCAAAGTGGGCCATGCACAAATGTGTAGGTAGTTGGTCATAGAAATTTTTTTGACTACCTATTTAGACTTGAAATAAGGTCAAGTTAAACACCCTTTAATAGAATGTCCCTGTCAGTAAGACTTTTCTAAAGACTACAGCTACAAATTGACTAGTACATGTGAGCCTCTCTTTCCTTGCTTAGCTTAGTCATTGTTTCTAATGTTTTGAGGTTTCAAAGAACCATATGAGTCAATGAACCACATGTAATCAAGGACAGAAGGTTCTGATTGAAGGCTATTTTCTTTTTGTCTTTCACAAAATTAAAACAAAAGATCGAAGGACGGAACCTTAAAGATGAGAGAGAGAATTTCTTTGCTTCATCAAGACACTAAAATGTTCTCCCTCTTTCAGCCTTTATCTATTTTCAGAAATGCTTTGTTAACATGAAATTTACTTACTCTGTTAAAGGGCCTTTCTAGTTATTTATTGCTGTGTAATAAACCATACCCAAAGCTAGTGGCTTAAAGTAACATTATTCATTTTGCTTACAAATTTGCAATTTGAGCAGGGGTTGGTAGAGATTTATTTTTCTTTCTTCCACATGATGTCAACAGGAGTAGTTTGACTGTGGCTACAGGATTCACATGGCCAAGAAGCTGGTGTTGACTGTTGGCTAATAGCTTAGATGGGAAACAAGTCTGAGGGCCTTGTTTCCTTTTCACTTGGATCTTTTCCTTGGGATGCTTGGGTTTTCTCAAAGCGTTGTATCTGGCTCCCAAGAACAGTAATTAGAAGAGACAGGAAATAGAACTGCTGGTTTATTATAGTCTGACCCCAGAAATGATCATAGATTTACTTCCACAATCTATTGATCAAAGTTGATACAGAGCCTGCCCACATTCAAGGAAACAGCCCTCACCTCTCTTTTGGAGGAGGATCAAAGTATTTGTGGTCATCTTTTTATTCCATTAATTCCAAAGCCACTCCCTATTTCTGTCATTATTAAGCACTATAAGAGTCTTCGGATCAAATGTAGTAGAAGGGGAGAGTCATGTGAAGGAATAAATGAGCAGGAAGAATACATCTAGTTACAGTAGACTTATGTATCCATAAATGATTTTTGCTGCAGTTTGATTAACACTACTCTCCCCAAAGAATGCTACTGCTTTTACTGTTGTAGAGATATAGGGACAGAGGTAAGGGGTAGGAAAGATTCCTCTCAGGTCAACTCACCATTCTAGGAGTTATTGACCACATTTTGCTTACTATGCTTTCCTCTTTGGCCAACTTCAGATTCTAATTTTGTTGTTTCCTATTTACTGCTTTGTCTTCATTTCTTAAACTCTGATAGTCATTTTTGCCTTGTATTTGTTTAGTCCCTACAATCAACTCTATTCCCCCCCCTTCTTTTATCTTTTCTCATATCTACTACTGTAATTTAAATAAATTACAAATATGGTGAAAATGGTTGGCTACTTACTTTGACTCTCAAAGAACATATTGAGAAGACAAATGATTGATTTAAAATGCTTTATTATAGGAAATAACCAAAAACGAATGGGAATACCTTGGCATCTTGAGCCGAAAAGCATTTCTTTTTGAATCATTTATTTTATGAGGCAATCTAATTCTACGGTGTGCCTAGATGCATTAAATATACTTACAGCTATTTATTTTCATCTTGGAGATCGTTGTCAGCTTTATGTTTATTAAGACCTTAATGAATCTTGGTCAGTTACATCACAGCTCTTGCCCTCAGGGGGATCTTAAATTAGTTTAAATATAAAATTAGGCTGATCTTAATTGAAATAGTAAAAACCCTTTAAAACACTGAGTAATTACCTTAAAGCTTTTCACTGGTGATACATTCATTTTTGGATTCTTACTTTGGTCTTAATTTACCAAAAATGATTTCATGATTCATTTCCAAAGAAGAAAAAAAGTAAAAGCAACAAACTCAGCCAACTTTATTTGTGAAACAAGGAAATAAAGGCTTGCTTCTCTTAGAAAAAAAGAAAAAAGTAATTTTCCTCCTGTCTCCATTTTTCTTATTTTTTTCTTAAATAACAAATAATACAAAAGCAAAAAGATACCAAGATAACAAGGTTCTTTCACATCATTATTTGCTGAAGGTCAAGTTCTAGAAGTACATGTTCCTATTTTCTTGCTACTTATGTTCAAAATGGAAACCCTTAGATTAGAATCTCATAATAGGGTTAAAATTCCTGTTAGTTAAAAACATGCTCATGTTATTTTTCTCTGGACAGCTTATACTCTAGCAGTACCCAAGGCTACACCTGATTGGCTGAGCAAGGGAAAAAGTATCCCTGGTTAAATCTATTCCACAGGCCAAAGATTGGAGGTAGGCCTGGGTCCTAACTAGACTTAGTACTGACCACTTGCAATATTACTTAATGTAATAGGCAAAATCAAATATTCTCTTTGGCTAAATAAAATTATGTTAAAATATAGGAGAGAAACTCATGTCTTAAACCATGTAGCTTTTAAAATACAATGAGCAGCATAAGATTTTCACTGTGATTGGTGAGAGGATCATTCACTTATTCTCCAATACACATTTATTACATATCATTTGAAGTAGTTTTGGGGCCTCTAATGGGGGGCAGTGAAGAGTACTCTCTTTCTTGACCAGGTTTTGTAAATTAATACAGCAAATGGTCAAATGTTTATTGGCTGCCTGTTACGGACTAGACACTATTCTGGAAATTGGGTTACAGTTATTGAAAACAAACACAAATTCCTGGTCATGTGGTTGGTTATATTCTACTAAGAATAGATAGACTGAACACAAAGGATGATCTTCATTAATAATAAAGTTGTAAGAAGTAGCTTAGTGTGAGACTTGAATCCTAATTTTGGTCAGACTTTCCCATACACCCATTTCAGGCAATGCTATACTATGTAGTGACTGACCAGTGCCAACAGCTAGTTTCCTACAAGAAGAAGTAGGGAAAATGAACAATTTTCCCCAAATTCATCACTCTGATAAGCTATTCCATCTCCCTTGGGTAAAGTGAGTCAAGGAGAGTAGTGAGATAAGTTTTAAGGCTTGTTGGAGGTATAGGGCAAACATGTCCCCTTCTAAATCTAATTGTTGCTTCTTTTTAAAAAGAGTTTATTTATTTTGACAGAGAGTGAGAGGGCACAAGTGGGAGAGGAAAAGAGAGGAAGAGAGAGAGAATCCCAAGCAGGTTCCACACTGTCAGCACAGATGTGGGGCCCAAACTCAGGAACCATGAGATCATGACCTCAGCCAAAGCTGGGAGTTGGATGCTCAACCCACTAAACCACCCAGGCACCACTAATTGTTGCTTCTTAATTGCACATGACAGACTCTGAGATCTCTAAGGCCAGGGAAAAAGCAAGGGGGGGGGGTAAGCTTTCACTACAGGGTATCACATGGATATTAACAATACTAACAAAACATCTCATTTTTTAGGTGAGATAAAATCTACAATGTTTACCAAGTAGCTATGAGACATAAGGCATTGTGCTGAGCAGCAATGAGAGGAAGAGAAATATTACAAATGACATGTTCTAGCCCTCAAGGAACCTTCTTCTCATGGTAAGGCATACATATATCAATAATGAAACTATAGTAGAATTTAGAAAAAGTACTTCTGGGAAATATTTTGACACTAGGGGTTGTGAAGACTTCCTTTAGTTTGGCTCTGAAGTTCCAGATCAAATGTGATCTTTTGAAGCCACCTTGGACTCCCAAAGCAGGAATCAATTTCTCTCTCCCCTAAATTCCCACTGTGATCTACCTATCATTTCTTACAATGTTTATTATTCTATACCTTATCTACTAGCTAATTGTTATGAGCCTATTATTTCTCCTTTATACCATAAGCTCATTAAAGCCAGGCAGGATACACTAGATATTTGAGAAATGTTTCTCAACTGAATAATCAGTAAGCCTACAATGAAGACAGTCTGTTGAAATGGTTCCTGATATCTCTCTCCCATAATTTATTTTTTCAAATGGAATTGAGGTGGTGACATCTTCATGCCTCCCCCTGTGTGTGATTACATACACATGAGGTTACCCCAATCACTTGTTTATCTGCCTAGTCCATGTGACGGAATGTTCATTACCCTGATTGTTCTATTTTTTTTAAAATAGTTTATTATCAAGTTGGTTTCCATATAACACCCAGTGCTCATCCCCATAAGTGCCCTCCTCCATGCCCATCACCCTCTTCCCCTCCCCCCCCTACTCCCATCAGCCCTCAGTTTGTTCTTGGCATTCAAGAGTCTCTCATGGTTTATGGGGCGCCTGGGTGGCTTAGTCGGTTAAGCGTCCGACTTTCACTTAGGTCATGATCTCGCGGTTCGTGGGTTCGAGCCCCGCGTCGGGCTCTGTGCTGACTGCCAGCTCAGAGCCTGGAGCCTGTTTCAGTCTGTATCTCCCTCTCTCTCTGACCCTCCCCTGCTCACGCTGTCTCTCTCTCTCTCCTAGAAATAAATAAAAAACATTAAAAAAAATTAAAAAAAAAAAAAAAGAGTCTCTCATGGTTTGCCTTCCTCCCTCTCCCTCACTATTTTTCCCCTTCTTCTCCCCCATGATCCTCCGTTAAGTTCCTCCTAATCCTCCTATATGTGCAAACATATGGTATCTGTCTTTCTCTTCCTGACTTATTTCGCTCAGCATAACACCCTCAAGGTCCATCCATGTTGCTACACATGGCCAGATTTCATTCTTTCTCATTGCCATGTAGTATTCCATTGTATAGATAAACCACATCTTCCTGATCCATTCATCAGTTGATGCACACTTAGGCCCTTTCCATGTTTTAGCTATTGTTGAAAGTGCTGCTATGAACATTGGGGGTACATGTGCCCCTATGTATCTGCACTCCTGTATCCCTTGGGTAAATTCCTAGCAGTGCTATTGCTGGGTCACAGGGGAGTTCTATTGTTAGTTTCCTGAGGAACCTCCACACTGTTTTCCAGAGGGGCTGTACCAGTTTACATTCCCACCAACAGTGTAGGAGGGTGCCCGTTTCTTCACATCCTCACCAGCATCTAGAGTCCTCTGACTTGCTCATTTTAGACACTCTGACTGGCGTGAGGTGGTATCTCAGCATGGTTTTGATTTGTATTTCCCTGATGAGGAGGGATGCTGAGCATCGTTTCATGTGTCTGTGGGCCATCTGGATGTCCTCTTTGGAGAAGTGTCTGTTCATATCTTCTGCCCATTTCTTCACTGGGTTGTTTGTTTCTCAGGCGTGGAGTTTGGTGAGTTCCTTATAGATTTTGGATATTAACCCTTTATCTGATATGTCATTTGCAACTATCTTTTCCCATTCTGTTGGTTGCCTATAGTTTTATGGATTGTTTCCTTGCCATGCAGAAGCTTTTAATCTTGATGAGGTCCCAATAGTTCAATTTTGCTCTTGATTCCCTTGCGTTTAGGGATGTGTCAAGGAAGAAATTGCTGTGATTGAGGTCAAGGATGTTGTTTCATGCTTTCTCCTCTAGGGTTTTGATGGTTTCCTGTCTCACATTCAGGTCCTTTATCCATTTTGAGTTTATTTTTGTGTATGGTGTGAGAAAATGATCTAGTTTCATTCTGCATGTTGCTGTCCAGTTCTCCCAGCACCATCTGTTAAAGAGGCTGTCTTTATTCCATTGAATACTCTTTCCTGCTTTGTCAAAGATTAGTTGACTATACATTTGTGGGTCCAATTCTGAGTTCTCTATTCTATTCCATTGGTCTATGTGTCTGTTTTTGTGTCAATACCATACTGTCTTGATGATGACAGCTTTGTAGTAGAGGCTAAAGTCTGGGATGGTGATGCCTTCCATTTTGGTTTTCTTCTTCAATATTACTTTGGCTATTCGGGGTCTTTTGTGATTCTATACAAATTTTAGGATAGTTCTAGTTTTGAGAGGAATGTTCTAGTCTGAGTATTTGTCACTTATGGCCCTTCTTAAAGGTTAGGGAGGCTTTCTACCAGAATTACTATATGGACCTTGATCCAGAGAGAGACAAGAGTTGTATATTTTTGCAGCTGCGTTCTATGAACAATTGGTAGTATGAAACTCCATTATGCTGTTTCAACTCTTGTTATTTTATCTGTGGCTCTTTCTGAGATTTCATGGGCTATGCATGATTTGACTAGCACAAATATAATGAGAAACACATTATAATAGTGCAACTAAAATTTTTACAGAAAAATTATCTGTAGCCGTTTCTTCCAAATTCTGAAGTCTATCACTATTAAGATAACAGTGAAAGATTTGCTGCAGTATTTACTCATTGGCTCCAAATGACAGACAAAGAATATATGAATGCCATTCTAGAATCCCAAAAGAGTCTAAGTTTTCAAGGGCTTGATGTGTGACTGAAGACTTGGCAAGGCCAATAACTAGTGCCGGCAAATGTAGAAATACTGAAAACCCCATTTCCACGCTAGATTTCTTACTGTTCTGGCCATCTTTGTAAGTGTGGCTCTGGCCTGAGCTGGCAAAACTTCTCTGGGTTTCACTTTACCTCTGAAGTTAAGTGTTTCAGTTGTGTGGTTTGGCTCCTGCTAAACTGCATTGAAAGCTTTGGATGAAACTCTTTAGGTTTGAGACTATGTGAATCAAATCTGATGAAAAGGCATATGGGACAGTAAGTACTTCCCTTATTATTATTTTTTTTTTCCAAGTTCTCTGGCCCTGTGGTAACTGTCATTCCTGCTATACTGGGTGTAGTCTTCTATTCTTGTTTTTACTTACCACTATAGAGTCCTTGCTAAAGAGATTTTTAACTGATTTTATAAAGATGTTTCTTATAAAGATATCTTACTTAGGTACTCTATGTTCTGATGGCATGGAACTCAAATGTCACTTTCCAATGCAAAGCGAACATTTTCCAGGATAACTTGTAATCCTAGACGCTTTTGTGGGACACAGAAAAACTCATTAGAGTGGAAATTACCCATTAGAGAGTAAATTTAGTAGGCCTGTGGTTTGATTAAGTCAAGCTGCTCCAAATAAAGAACACAAAGAATTGCACATCAGTATTTTCAGGCTTCCAAGGAATCCCCAGGCCTCTCTTGCATTCATGACACTATTCAGTGTAAATTATGTGCCTGCAGTTTCATGTGCCCCAGAGCAGTGGGTGATTCTCAATGAAGGGTGATTTTCTCCACCAAGGGACATTTGTAATATTTGGAGATATGTTGGGTTGTCATGACTGGCAGGGATGGGATTAGGATCAAAGGATTAAAAATGGCATCTAGGGGCGCCTGGGTGGCTTAGTCGTTAAGCGTCCGACTTTCGCTTAGGTCATGATCTCGCGGTTCGTGGGTTCGAGCCCCGCGTCGGGCTCAGTGCTGACTGTCAGCTCAGAGCCTTCAGCCTGTTTCAGTCTGTGACTCCTCTCTCTGACCCTCCCCTGCTCACGCTGTCTCTCTCTCTCTCTCCTAGAAATAAAAAAAAAATTAATTAAAAATGGCATCTAGTGGACAGAGGCCTCAGATATTCGTAAACATTCTGCAATGTACAGAACAGCCCCACTCCCGATTTATCCGACCCCAAATGATAGTACTGCCATGCAAAATAATGCTGGGCTACAGGAATCAGGAATCCTGATTCTTGTTCTTAGTGAATTTTTATATTATATGTGTGTGTGGGGTGGAGAGTGAAAAAGAGTCAGTGGAACATTTTAAAGAGTAGTAATTAGTTAAGATTGTATTTCTCTGAAGAAGAGGGAGCAAGCCAGCTACTTGAGTCTAATAGATGCCTGAACCTTAGTGAGGTCATGATGAGTTCAGACTAGTCCTCAGTGTTGTAAATTCAGAAGATTCAATTTTAGCAGTTTGTCAAGGGCAATTGGACATCCACAAGAGCTTCTACTTTGCTGCAGTAAATTGGACAATTTTCAATGCAAATATATATTTTTGTGTTTCTTTCTGGTTAAATATCATTTGTTTGAAGAAATCTATGAAGGAGAATTTTCCCAATGTGACAGTCACAAAATTGAAACTGTATCCTTCAGATCTTGTTTCTCAGGCTGCATATGACTTATTGCCTGATATTTAGCATATCTTTAGCGATATTCAGTACAAAATTGTGGGCATTTACAATAGATTGGACACTGCAAGGGCTCTGTTGGTTTTCAAATGGTTACGTTTTGATGACAGATGTGCTGTAAGTGTCTGCCTACATACAGCATTGTGGCATTGAGAAGCAGGTGTTAAAGGAGGTGTGCAATCTGAAGAGCTCCATCCTATTAGCTGCATTAGCTTGAAGGTTATCACACCACATCTCTTAAATTTTCTCTTTATTCCCCCTGCTGCACTCTCCATGTCCCCTTTACTTGCCTAGTCTTGCCTCGCATTACCTTTATCATCTACTACTAGAGTTTTAGATTCCTTTTTTGCCCCCAGCCTCTATTTCTGTAGCCTAATATAAATTAACCTTCCAAAAAATTAATTTTGACCCTGTTAGTCCTCAGTTCAAAACCCTTCAATTGTATAGAGCACTGCCATACAATAGTCCTAATACCAGTTATCCAGTAACCTCCCTGTCTTGTCCCTAATTTTTCAAGCCTTGCTCTTCATGCAGCGTATGTTCTAGTCAGAGAGAACCACCTGCTATTTCCCCATATGTTCAGCACGGCCCTGACTTTGGTGTTTTCATTTGCCCTGTTCCTTGTGCAAGGTGAACTCTGTGTACCCCATCACTGCCTTTACATACCCTATTCTTTTTTCAAAGGTCAGTTCAAATGCACTGCCTTCAAATTTATTCAGCTTGAAGTTCTTTGCCTTCTCTGAACTTCTTTCTTTTTTCCATGATACAAAGTACTTTTGCTCTTGATTTACTAGCTCCATGTTATTCCTTCAGGTAAAATGAAGAAACCTATGTGAAAAGGAAAGAGGCAGCAAAGTGTGGGGTAGTGCTTCTTAAACTTTAATGTGCATACAAATCACCCAGGAATCTTGTTAAAACAAGGTTCTGACTCAGAAGGTATGGGCTGGATTTGAGATTTTGCATTTTTAATAGGTTTCTGGATTGATGCTGTTGCTATTCCATGGGCCCCACTGTGAATAGCAAAGGTGAATAGGATTTGGACTGATCCCTATGAACAGAAAGAATAGTCATTGGTTAAGGCTGTTGCAGGTTAGTTGCAAATAACTAACAACCTCCATTGTGCTGAACAAATCTTCTAAGATTTGAATATTACGATATTGCAGTGTTGTATTTTTGACCCCATCCTTTCCTGGCCCCATCACTTCCATCGTGTGGTCTTATGCAAGTCAGTTAATTTCCCTAAGCCTTAGCTTCAGCTTTTGCAAAATGAAGGTAATAACATGCTTGTCAATCTCTGCTGTCTGTAGCTTGGCCCGGCAGCCACTATTTGCTGTCTGCTAGCTCAGTCCTCCTACAGGCTACTAGCCGGTGAGAAGTAATTCTAGGTCTTATTTTGGAGCTCTCTCTCAGTTATTAGTAGTGGCTTGGAAATTGTGCTTTGTGGTTTCTATGACTAGTGTCTGGGTTGGGGGAATATTGGTACAAGGTGCACTTGGATGAGTTTTGGACGTCAGCCTTCTTACCTAATCTTTATCATGGGTGGTCAAGTTTCAGACAGTCTTTTGTCCTGGTACCAGATTGTCACCTAGTCACCTGCTAGGATGATAGCCTGACTTTTGATTCCTGCTATGTGGCTGTGGCCAATGCCTTGCCTCTCGTGCTAGTCCTGCTCTTGCTCATCTTTGTACCAAATGGAATGCCAAGACTGAGGCCTTAGTTGCCTGCACTTTGCCATGTTAAACTGTTATCTATGCTTTACGTGTATCATTCATCTAATTATCGCAGTAATAGTATAAGCAAGGTAGGTTCTATTATTGTCATTTTATGGGTGAGGGAAGGAAGATCCAGAGAGGTTGAGTGATTTGCTCAAGGTCATATATAGTAAGGAGGGGAGGTAGAAACTGCTAAAGACACAATTTATAATTAAAAACTCATGTTATTTCTCTCAGTAAAAACTGTACTACCTACTACATGGGACACAGTGCATCCTTGAGGAATCCATATCAGTATTTCTTCACCTTTGGTTGAGAGTAAGAGTGGTAGGAGCCACCCTGAACGCCTTCAGGAAGTTGTATAGTTGGTGGGCTGTGCCACAAGAATGCTAAATCTTTTTTTCACTTTGCTGTAGCATGATGCCATAGATTGATAGAGGAAGAGGAAAGTGTTTCCTTTTTGCTGGCATTTGGGAAGTACCAACAACTTCTTGACAACTTCCAGTTGTGCAAATCGCCTTGTACTGGAAACACTTGCAAAATGAAACTATAAGTGTTACTTAAAGTACGCTTGTTTTGGAGAGCCTGGAAGGCTCCGTAGGTTGAGTGTCTGACTCTTGATTTTGGCTTATGTTGTGATCCCAGGGTTGTTGGGATTGGGCCCTGTGTGGAGTTTAAGATTCTCTTTCTTCCCATCGACCCTTGTCCCTGTGCTTGCTCTATCTCTTTCTCAAAAAAAAATGAAGTATACTTGTTTTAGTTAAAGGCTCTAACAGACGGTTGGTTTCATCCAGGACAACACACAACTGCATCACTTAATGCACTTTTTTCCTTCCATCTTTCCCCTTTCACTTTTCTTGCTATTATTCTCTGTTCTATGGACATCTAAATAATTAGGACTTGTGAAAAGAGCTGCGTCCTCCCTTTTTCAGTGTAAGCTACATATTCTTATATGTATATTCTTATATTTTTCATTTAATAAGTTGCTTATTTCTTATTTGTGATTTACAATAAATAGATCATTTTTTAGATTCATTTTTTATTGTGGTAAAGTACACAAAACATGAAATTCATGATTTTAACAATTTTAAAGTATGAAATCCAGTGGCATTTAATACATTCTTCATGTTGTGCAATCATACAATACTGTATTCTATAGTCCTATATCATTTCATCACCCCAAAAGGAAATGCCATATAGCACTCACTTCCCATTTCCTACTCCTCTTGGGCCCTGGAAAACACTTATCTTCTCACTGTCTTTAACTGTCTGCCTGTTCAGGATATTTCATATAAACGGAATCATGCAGTGTGAACCATTGTTTCTGGTTCCCCTTAGCTTTCACATGGCATGTTTTGCAGTCAATCCTTGTAGTTTATGAGTACTTTCTTCCACAAAATGGTGGAAAAATTATGGCCCATTGTATGGATATACCACGTTTTGTTTTTCCATTAATCTGTTGATAGGCATTTGTATTTTTTAAACACGGTATCCTTGTAATATATTTTGAAGTCAGCAAGCATGATGCCTCCAGCTTCATTCTTTTTTCTAAAGATTATTTTGTCTGTTTCTCCTTCCCATCTCCACGCAGCCCTTTTATCTTTTGATGTGGAGGTGCTTTTCATTAGGAACTTTTTTAGAGGACTTTTTTAGAGGAAATTGCTCCCTGTATAGCTATAAATTTGTTATGTCTATGGGAGGAGGTGGGTTCAGGTACTTCTTACTATGCCATTTTGAGCCATCCTTTCTAGTTACTCTTTGTCAACTTCCATTAGAGTTATGATTACATTTACACACACACACATACACACACACACACACACACACACACACACACACACACACACACTTTTTTGTTGTTGTTGCTGAGAATGGTAGTGTCGACTAAGACTAACGTATACCAAGTCTCCTGAATTGCTGAAATAGCTCATGGCTCTAGACCTGTTATTGTGTGAATTTACAGTGCAGTCTTGTTAGGCTTGGTCATATCCCTGAGGCAGAAATGATCTCTGTTTCTCTTGTGTAACTGTCTGAAGTGCTAGATGTTTGGGTATACATATCAAGTGGTGAGGGCTGAGCCTATTTAACTTGCTGTTGGCTCTCCCAACCATGGGGAGAGTTTGGCTACACATTCCATGCTGATTTTGCCCAAGTATTTTGGATTCCTAGTCAATGATGCAGCTTGGTGTTCTCATTAAGTGGAAATTTCTCTCGACAGATGGATACAATATTTTTTCAGATGGACACAATTTTATTGTCCGCTGACCTATTTATGGTTTTTTTGAGAATGTCTTATAGGAAATGTAGAATTTGCAACCAAGTTAAAGAACCCCAGCTACCTAAACTACTGAAGACAATTTAAAACTGTTCAAGCCCATGGAGGGGGTGGAAAGGGAGCTGTTAAATTCATGGGTAGGTTGGTGATTATATAAATAATATTAAAGCTTCTATTAGTGCTACTCTTTAGTTTAGGCAGTGCACATATCCCCATGCAGACAACTGATATCTCATTCTTAAAAAAAAAAAGCTTGTCATAGCTTCTCCCTGGGACCTTTTTTTCAATACTTTGATTCTCACTGATCCCTGCTTACCTCTACTCCCTATAGCACATTAGCTGTTATACCCCTGGATTTACGTAGACAAAGATTCTTGTTTAATGGCTGTTTTGTGAGTGTGCCTCATAGCCTCAGTTAAGAATAATGAATACTCCTTGAAAATAGCATTTTTATTTTGTTACCTTACCATGCCTAGCGTAATGCAAATATAAAGTATACTGTCAGCAAATACATGTTGAATTGATTCATCTATCTGAGCACATGGTAAAGCATATATTCTCACATTAGAGTTTTGACAACACAGAGCCTCTTCCAAAATATCTATTTCTTTGAAGGAGTCAAGGAGAAAAGATATTGAAATAATAAGACCAATTAATTTGGATCGTTGAGAAGTAAAAGACTTTGCTAGCCCTGGCTAGTCCACTGAAAAGCCATTTTGGAACATCTCTTAAAAATATACTAACTAGCTTTTCTGCCTTAATAACCATAATATGTGTGTAAGTGAATCTATTTTTGGTCATTACATTTTTTTTCCCTTAAAATTCAGGTAGTTGATACTGATGAGGAAACTGAGGCTCACAGAAAGTAACATCATACCTACCCCACAATTAAAAAAACAGTGTATCCTTGAATGCTTAATATTAAAAAATTATGAGGCACGTTTATATTTCTTAATTTAACAAATATTTATCGAGCATCTACAATGAGCTAAACTTAGTTCTGGGCTTTGCCTTCCTTTTCCTTGTGAGGCTTACATTTTTGTGGAGGAAAACAGATTGTAAATGGTAAGCATGATAATAACTAAATTATCTTATACATTAGAAGGTGATAATTTTGGGGAATAATAAAAATAGAGGTTTAAAAGTTTTGGGGTTTTTTTTTTTTTTTTAACCTCTGGGGGCAAGGTGCAATGTTAAATAGATTACTGGGTGCAGATAATATCTGATTATAGTTTCATAATACAAGTTAAGTATACTCATTCATTTGGTATTTAGCAAATATTTATTGATCATCTACTATATTGAGCCACTGTGTCAGTAGCTAGGAAAAAGGGACTATATAGTCTTTGGTTGTGCAAAACTTTCATTTTAATGTGGGAGACAGATGTTAAGTAAATCCACAGATACATATACAATTACACATTGTGTGAAAAGCTATGAAAGAAGGTAACTGGAGGAGGTCTATTTTATATTAAAGAGGGAGGAGAGACAGGCTCTCTGAGACAGAGACATGGGCTGGTAGGAAACAGAATGTGGAACAGAACTGGAGGGATGGTTCTAACAGAGCATAAAACTCTCTGGAAATGACATGGAAATGAAAACATGAATGGAGAAAATTTAGGTGAGAAGTATGACTTGTTTGTGTTGGTGGAATATTTAAGTAGTTAGAAATGAGAATAACTTAATTCACAGGATGGAAACTTTAAAATTTATTCATTTGGGAGAGAGTTCTGCATATTTGACTCTTCACTTTGTCTTCTTTCAATGCAGAACTCTTTCAGTGTCTGAGATGTGGCGTAAGGTTTTTCCCTTGGCCTGGAGATTAGCCACAGAACTTAAGTGAACCATATGGCATCTTTATGCTTTGCTTAATGGGAGCATGTCTGGTGAGGAAGAAGTCCCTACATGACTTTGGCCTAGGTATTTACCTCCTTGGAATCTCAGTCTTCTCTTCAGGAAATAGAGGTGATAACAGAACACTGAGTCATTAGATAAAGGCTGTTTTCTGTTGTATCCCCAGCAATTAACATGGTACACTGGTACACTGTAGATGAAAAATTGTCCCTGGGTGCATAAGTTTATTTGTGAAGAATATTGAGAAGAGCCAGTTGGTTTTATATTTTATTCCCAAATGCAGCAAGTTCAGTGCCTTCCTTTCTCTAAAAGCAGCCATGTTGAGAAATGGATGGCTTGCCTCATCAACTCTCTAGTTTTGTTGTGGCCTACGGTGAGGTCTCATAAAAAAGGGAAGGAACTCTTTGTTCCTCTTTCTACTGATGTCTTTGAGAAGAACTTGAAAAATCTAAGTCGTTGGTCTCTTAGGATTTTGTAAAGAATCCAAGTGGCTTAACAGATGTGAAAAACTCTGGAAAATATTAAACACTAAACTCAAATGTTGTATTGGGACTTTCTGAACACCTTTCTCAAGCTGTAGCTGCCTTGCATACTATGAAGGCCTCCCCTAGAAAGCCAGTAAAATCTAGACCCAAAACATCCTTTCATCTCACCTCTTTATAGAGCTTGTTTGTTTCCCTTAGACTGAGGAACCTCATTTAAAGGCTCCTAGAAGGAGCCTTAAACTGAAAGACAAAGGTCTTTAAGTTTCTCTCTAAAACATTTAACAGTCCTCATTAGCCCACTTGAAGTTTGTGAAGGCTATAGAAAAGTGTGGCTGGCTATGCTTGATCCTGTTTGTGCTTCTATAATTCATCAGGGCCATCCTATTGCAGTCTGGCATGGTTGTGTATTATTGTCCATCAGTACTTATGTAATACTTTATAATGGAGACTGCTTTCCAGCCATTTATTACAGAAGCCTCTGTTATCAGTGACAAATAGTTCTAGGAGGCTGTTCATCACACAGATCTGTGTGCTTTATGGCTTCAGCTAGAACATTAGAGTCTGCCAACACTTTCTAAAAGGCATATTCAGTATAATCACATTGTTTTGTTTGTTTGTTGTTTGTTTTTGTTTTGTAACAAAACAAAACATGGGATTTTCAAAACTCTGGGTAAAAAATGGGTTCTTTCGGTGTGCATTTTTGTATTGGACAGAGAAATGGTGTGGAGGAAATGGTGTAGAGAATTGGATCATATATACAGGAAAATTATGGAACCTCTCTTTAAGTCAAACATCTGGTAAAATATAGAAGTTTATAGAATTGTTTAGGTGATTATTTCTCAAGACAGTCTTCTGTGACCCATCAGTATAGCATAGCATTTAAGCTTTGGAGTCAGATTAGCCTAGGATTAAGTCCTCTTTAGATGACTAAGTGAGAAAGACCCAGTCAAATTGCTGACATTGAATTTATCACTTTGGCTTTGGGCAATCATTCTACTTAAAGGCCCTGAGCCTGTATTTCCCCTGCTGTAAAAGAAGGATGATGTCTCTTATGGAGAGCAATCCTCACGGGGATTAAATCTTGTAAAACCTAGAATAGTGCTTGCCTATAATATACATTTACCCAATGGTTCTTTTCCCTTCTTGTTCTTCTCTTACTAGCTGCAATCTCACAAAAAATAGCAATAACAAAGAGTTTCAATAGTGACGGAAGGTAAAATTTGTTTTTAAAAAGTAAAAAAAAAAATCTTCTGCTTGGAAACCTTCTCAGACAGCCATTTTTCTTGCTGGAACTGCATTTCTTCTTTTCTCCTTGAGAATTAGTATGGAAGAACTTTTTTCTATTTATTATAAACCCCATCCTGGTAGGGAGTGTAGAGTGTTCAACACTTACAGAGAACTTTCTAAATGCTTGGTATGCATAGAACACCGTTTGTGGGCTCTGAGGATGGAATTGGAAGGACTCAGGGAAGGGACAGTCAGACAAAGGAATTTCCATGCATTCTACACTCAGAGGACAAGTAAACTGACCCAGGACACCTCTGTGTCAAGACTTAGGAGGAACTCTCCCTAGGACTCATACAATTCCTCATAGGAGTAGGGATGCCACAGCTGCATCTTGGGGAGTCATGTGCCCTATTCTTTATTAAACCCCACTTCCCTCTTCAGTGATCAAAACTGCAGGAGGCTTGGGCTATTCCTACAATAAGACCCAAGGGAAAGCAGAATTGGTGGTTTCTTTTGGGGCAATGACTCAGACCTCAGAAATGTATTCATATATTAAAAATTCTTTTTCTTAACATTTATTCATTTTTGAGAAACAGCGTGTGAGTGGGGGAGGGGCAGAGAGTGAGGGAGACACAGAATCTGAAGCAGGCTCCAGGCTCTGAGCTGGCCGCACAGAGACCGACATAGAGCTGGAGCCCACAAACTGCAATATCATGACCTGAGCCAAAGTTGGATGCTTAACTGACTGAGCAACCTAAGTACCCCATCAGCAAAGGGTTTTGAGAAGAGAAATACTTTGGTTGGGTTTTCATTTTCATTGCAGTGGTATAGGAGGGGCAAAATCAGGGTCTCTGGCCATCTGCAGGGCAGTGGCAAGGATACAGCGGGCCCTGGCTTCCTATTCTTCTCCTGCTTTCCTCATCTGTAAATTGGGGTTTTAAACACCTAATGACAGAAATGTGGAAATGAAACAAGAGTCTAAAGAGGCAGCTTGTCACCAGTGTGACTGCTGGCTGCTGGCTGCCTTGGTTTCCCCAGTGGGATCAGTCTCTGGATTAATGAGAGCTGAGCAAAAGGGAAAAGCACAGTTTTAAGGAAATAAATATTCACTTTTCTATCTTCTATATCTTCCTCTGTGTCCAAAGGAGCAGCTGCTTTCCTGGGGAAACCCTATCAATGAAACAGACATTCTCTCCTTTCTCAGGCACCTTGATCTTCTGACCTTAACAGCCAGTCTTTTGTAAAAAATGACAATGTATAACAAAATCAATTTACAATTTTCAATCACTCTCTGAATGAATGAATGAATGAATGAATGAATGAACGAACCAACCAACAAATGGCCTTTAGCTTGAGCTCTGTTTTTACTATGACTTAAGATACCCTACCTCCCTAAGCTGTTTTCCAACCTCTAACTGCATATTAGACTATGGTCTGAAGCTTTGTTTCAAGAATTCAGTTAGGTCATGCATGTGTGAGTACCTCCAACATACTAATGCATAATAGAAATGTCTTTTTCTTGTCCTATATCTCACCCCAAAAGATAGCCAGCATAGATAGTACACAGAGGAGGCTGAATGTTGAAAGGTGCCTATTTGATTTATATATTGTCCCATATCTTGTTATATAAAAATTTTCATGTCCACAGGTACCCAAGAGTGGTGGGTCCCAATGTGGTTGGCAGTCTTACTGGTTCTGACGAACTGTCTCCTTTTGGCCTGTGTTTGACCTTCATTGGTTTTCACTAGTTTGGATCCTGATACTACTCCTGTTATGGTATCTTCCTCTGCTTCCTCATCCTACAGGACAGAGCTGAGATTTCATAGCTGTGCTTATTTATATATAGGCCATGTCTCCCTGTCTCCCATTCAGCAGCCCCTCTGGACCAGGAATCACCAACTCATGTGTTCAAGGGAGTTGGCATGAGCCCATCAAAGGCCAGCTAGAACAACACAGCAGGGCTGAGTCACTCAGATGGGGTGACAATCTCGACTCTAGGCCTCCTGACCTGCTGGAGGAAGTAGTGGGACTCCTGAATTTCTGATGCCGTATCAACCGCCCAGTAATTTGAGTATCATTTGTTTTTATCAAGTTCCTCTTTTAAAGTGCACATATCCTTGAAGGATATATCCTAATGGTCATCCACACTCTGATGAAAATAAATTTTGTTATATAGTTTTAAAAAAAGTTAAATGGGTGGTGATCTGAAAATAATTTCCATTCTGACTAATGTTGTGGTGTTTCTAATTTTTTTTCATTTAAATGCTGCCAAGAAGGAGACTTTACTGTACATAAAACAACTTATGATTAAATGAAAATAATGTCTCTTAAGAAACTTTTTGGAAAGCCTGATCGAAAATTTTCAAAGTGGCATAGCAAGGTAATTCAGTAATTAATTGAATTTAGACAAAGGGTTTACCATGACAAATGGCTGGTTGACAGGCAATTACAGGACAAGTGTACCATTTGAGTGGCATTGCTAATAATATGATTTGTGATAATGGCTGGCCCACTGGATTACATCATTACAGATTATATCATTCCATTACACTTTTGGGGTAACTATGAAGACAATTTTCTTTTATCAAATTGTTGCGTGGATTAATTGGGTACTTCAAAATATTTTTTTTCATTTTTTACTGTTTTATTTGTTTATTTTTTAAATGTTTATTTATTTATTTATTTATTTATTTATTTATTTATTTATTTATTTCTAGGAAAGAGAGAGAGACAGCGTGAGCAGGGAGGGTCAGAGAGAGAGGGAGTCACAGACTCTGAAACAGGCTCCAGGCTCTGAGCTGGCAGTCAGCACAGAGCCCGACGCGGGCCGGAACCCACAAACCGCGAGATCATGACCTAAGCAAAAGTCGGACGCTTAACCGACTAAGCCACCCAGGCGCCCCGTGTTTTATTTATTTCTGAGAGAGAGAGAGACAACATGAGCAAGGGAGGGTCAGAGAGAGAGAGGGAGACACAAAATTTGAAACAGGCTCCAGGCTCTGAGCTGGCTGTCAGCACAGAGCCCGACGCGGGGCTCAAACCCACGAACCGCGAGATCATGACCTGAACGGAAGTTGGACACTCGACTGACTGAACCACCCAGGCGCCCAGGGGGTACTTCAGACTATTAAGGAAAGTTGCAATGCATGAAAATATGAGGGTTTAGCTTTGCAATAGAATTTAAGGTGATTTGGCTATAATATTGGCTACCTCATGGGTGGCAAAAGGTGAATTTGCCTGATCTGGCTAGCTGGGTTTGCATCCTCCTCTTCCTTCACTTTGTGATGGAATGAAATAATGAAAAATGAAAATGAAAATAAAAAAGCACAAAGTTTGTGTTTAATGTAGTTGGTACTCAACCAAAAGAAATGACTTCCATACAAGAAAAAGACGTTTCTTTGGTTTTGTATAGAGAATCTGTGTTCCCTGTCTAGAATTAACAAAACTCAATGTGAAAACTCAATATGAAAACAAACGGATCAAAAAGGGGACACTTTAACAGATCAGGAAGAAGAAATTGAATACATATTTAAAATCTACTAATGGGACTGACAGAAATGAATTCTGACAGTTGCATGGACTAAGGAAACTGATGTGGGTGGAGTGTGAGGACATAGGATTGAGAAAGGGAGAGAGGGGTTAGGGGAGAATTTGGGATAAGCTAGTCAAGACTGGAGACTTAGATCACCTTTTGCAATTTATTGTAATTACTTGTGTAATAAATGGTTATGACTTGTTTGTGACATGCAGGGTGTAAGAAATATCATATTTCTCTCTGTTAAAGTCTAGCTTCCACTTTGTTTTCCACGGTTGGCAAGAAGTATAATTTTAGATACTTTTTGAGATTCCTTTTTCCTCCTTTGGGTTGAGTCATGTCCCTGGGGCTTATATAGTCCAGGACAAATGGAGGAGAAGTCAGAGATTTGTTATGGTGACTGCTGAGAGGCTCTTGTTCCAGGCTTTACGTGCTCCTTTAAAAGACAGAGATGCTGCTGGGTTACCCATTCACCTTGAGGCCAAGGTGCTTAGTGCTGACACATTACACTTCCTTGTATCCACTCCCACATCCAGGGTGTTGGGTATGAGCTGGCTCTAATCACCCCCCCTCCGCCCCTTTTATTTCCTTATTCCCTCCATGGCCATCCCCTCTTTTAGACCACTGACCCTTCTCTGGAAAGCATCAGCCTCTGTCTATCACTCTTAGCTTACCTGGCTTGGTTGTCTTACTAGGTCTACACATTCAAATACACAACCATCAATAAAGTTCCTCAGACAAGAACTACAAACTCTGGAACACATAGGCCTGTTCCTACAAAAGTAAGGTCTTTAGTTTTGCCAAGTCTACAGAAGCAAGGGCACATATATATACATATAATTATATAAATAAAACATATATAGTGAATATATATGTATTTATATAAAAATTTTAAAAATTAAGGCATCAAATTTTCACTAACTCACCTTGTTAGATTTGTTTAATTGTGTGCCCTTCTCATTGCTCTTAGTTCTGATAAGCAAGAACTGTGTCTGCATACATACCAGTGTTTCCCTAGTACTGAGCATGTAGCAGGTACTTAATAAATATTTGTTTAAAGAAGAATAGATAATGAGGTAAGCTGAGAGGGGTTACAGGTTCATAAAATACAGAAAGTTTTTAGGAAATGTGATAGAGGACTAAAGTTTTATTCACTCTAGAAGCTTAAAACTTAAAATAATGAAGAAGGACCTGGAGATCTGGCAGAATCAGAAAAGACCTCTGCTTCCCTAAGGACCCAGAAAACTGAAATAACGTGAGGTCTAAATATAGGATAGAAGAGTGACCTGACTTTGAGGCTTAGGGAAGGTCGATGATGGGCAGGATTGAAGGGCGAGGAAACGTTGAGAGACAAGCCTGCTTATTTCAAACACTTGCTGAGCTAACTGAATCATTTTCACCAAAGTGTCCGTTATATAGCTCATCTCTATATAAATTTTGTCTTCTGTAGTTACTGACTATCTTAAAGTGGACTATACTCCTATAGCAGATACAGAACTAGAGGAGAAATCAGTCCCTGAATCCTTTTATTACTAATAACTTAATAGTGACTATAGTCACAGAAAGTTACCATGGAGACTTCTGTTTGTCCAAAGGAACTTGTTTTGTCAGTTGCTAAATTTATATTTTCTGTTTTGGATGCCTGATAAACTAACAAAAAGAAAGTGTGGATTAAAAATGTTCATTTATTCACATGTTTAAAAATATTTCACGAATATTTGTTATGCTCAAGGATATAAAAGCTTGTAAGATGTCATTGCTGCAATCTAGTATGCAAAAGGGTGGTGATGGTGGTGATAGCGTGTGTCATCAGAAGGATAAGTTAAGCCAAGTGTAGAAAAAATTATAAAATAAGGTTCTATGATAGGACCACAAAGGTGAGATTCGCAATCAGGCATTCAGAAGGAGAGACTATATTCAACAAGTGATCATGGAAAATTTGACAAAACAGGAGACAATGATCTGGATATTGAGTGACTTAATTAGGTGGAAGTAAAGAGGAGAAGGCAAAAAAGTATATCAGATAGAAAAATGAAATAATCTTTTCCCTTGAATAGCTTTGTTTTCTTTCTGGTAATCAATCGAGTAAACATATTGATAGTTGTGTGTGGTTTGCCCTACTGTGATTATTATCTTGTATTTATATACTGTGAATTTCAAAGCTTGATTGACGTAATTTCCCTAGTATCATGAAGGCCTAGAAGTGGTTTGTGGTCTTTAGGGAGGGCAAGATTTCCCAGAAAAAAATAGTGGTGAGATTCTTAGATTTGGAAAATACTAGGCATGCATTTTTTTTTCCCTCTGGTTTTGAGTGATTCCTCTGAGTTAACTGCCTGATCTAGGAATATGGCTGTTATTCTATCCCGTGCTTCATAATTTTCTATTTGAACCTCATCCTGCAGAAGGTCATGTCTTAGGATTTATTACTCTTTCCAAGTCAAAGAAAACAAAATCTCACATTACTTATGTCAAGAGCATGTTTTTATTTATTTTTTGCCCCTAATGAGCTGGGGGGGCAGGGTAAAGTTTCTTTGTTGAAATATATTCTGGAATATAGAAAATGGGAAGTTCTATAAATTTGAAAACACAAATATTTAAAATATCTGCATACTTAAGGAATGTAATTACAATCTAAATTTTAAAAAAGGGAAAATACATCAAATATGATAAATTTGTATTATTTTTACTATACATGGGATAAATAGAAATTGATGGTAAAAGTTCTGATACTTAAATATGGTTAGGTATGGTTAAAAGGCATTAACAAGAAAAGTTCCTTAAAAGAAGAAACATAAATGACCAATAAATATGTGAAATGATCTTTGGTACAGCTAATAATCAAATAAATGAAAATTAAGACAAGAATGAGGTTTCATTTTCACCTATTAAATTAAATAAAGATTTAAAAAATAGTATTCTAATATCAAGGATGAGGTGAAGGAAACAATCGCCTATACTTTTTGAAAGACAAATTGGTAATATACATCATGTTTTTGATCCATTCCTTATTCCTGACCCATTCCTGGCTGTATTTTCTGCCTTCTAAAAAGGTATCCTAATCAAATAATATTTAAAGAACAAAAAATAGAGAAAAAGTAAGTCATATTCATGCGCACTGCAATGTTATTTGACTTTGGATTCAGAAAACACTGGGGTACCTGGCTGGCTTAGTTGGTAGAGCACATGACTCTCAATCTCAGGTTGTAAGTTTAAGCCCCACGTTGAGCACAGAGCCCACTAAAAAAAAAAAAAAAAAAGTGGATTCAGAAAAAAAAAGTCTGGACTTATTTTCAAAATACAAATAGGACCCCCCCACACCCAAAATAAATTAAAGTATTAATTCTAGTTATCTATGATAAGGGCACTATGGGTGAATGTCCTTTCTATATTTACATTTTAAAAAAATATTTTTCAGTTTTCTACTTGATTAAAAAAGGGAAAATAAATCATGACATATAATCAGAAGGATTTAAGTATATGAAAAGTGGTTTGTTGTGGGAGCAAATTTTTAGGTTTTTTTTATTGGTAAAACATGGATTTCATTAAGAATGTCTCATGCCAGAATGTTCACAAAAAGAGTCATCCAAGATGGTAGACACAGAGGCTCCTGAACTTCACCCTTCCCATGGACACACTGATTGTACAGTTAATCATGGAGCCCCTTCCTCTGAGAGATCTAGAAACTAGCTGAGTGACTCCCTGACATCTAATGACTGAGAAAATAGCCACATAGAAACAGGTGGGAAAGGATAAGACACACTGTCACAATAAATCTCAATGTCAGCATAGCACCATGCATTTGGGCAGGAACCCCCCAACTCCCAGCTTCTCCCTGAGGAGTGAAGGGTTTGGACCCTGCATCTAGTGCCCCAGGTTTTAAGACTCCCACTGGAGTGATGGGCTTCTAAAACACCTAGCCCTGAAAGTCAACAGGGCTTGTGTCCAGGAGACCCATAAAGCTCTTAGCAAGCAAAGAGCAATTTTTAACGAGCCTCAGAGTTCATAGGAAGATAGATCATATTGCAGATTCTTAAAACAATTGTTACCTTTAAGAACAATTGTTCTTAAAACAATATAATCTATTGTTTAGAAATTTGTTGGAATATTTTTGCTATGTGTTGTCTTTATGATTTATCAGTGCAAATGATGGGAAATCAATTCTTTGTTTTCAGTGACTTTATATTTTCTTTTTGTGCCTGTTAGCATTTCATTCCTAACATTGGTGCTCTGTGTTATCACATACAGCCTCTAATTTCTTCCAGGTAAGGTATTATTCCTTCCAGGAATAATATTTCCTTTTTTAATATACATTTTTAAGTTTATTTATTTTTGAGAGAGAGAAAGAAAGAGTTTGCACACATGAATGGGAGAGGGGCAGAGATAGCCCCCATGCTATCAGCACAGAGCCTGACATGGGGCTCAGTCTCACGAACCATGAGATCATGACCTGAACGGAAATCAGGAGTTGGACACTCAACTGACTGAGACAGCCAGGAATCCCCCAGGAATAATATTTTCTTAAAGGACCTCTAGACAGAAAGCACTGGAACTTATCATGACAGAAGGAATTGCTAATGATAAAATTTAGGAATTTACAGGTGAAATAGAGTGAATATTTGTTTCCCTTCAAAATTCAAATGTTGAAGCTCAAATCCTCAATGTGATGGTATTTGGAGTTGGGACCTTTGGAAATAAATAGATTTAGCATGGGTCCCAAGTGTGAGACCCTCATGATGGGATTAGTGCCTTTAAAAGAAGAGGAAGAGAGTGAGAGAGAGGGAGAGGGATAGAAAGAGGGAGAGAGAGAAAAAGAGAGAGAGAGAGATTTTCCATTCAGTGCAGGCACTGAGGAAAGGTCATGTGTGGACATAGCTAGAAGGCTGTCATTGGCAAGCCAAGAAAAGGGCCATCAGTATACACTGAATCTGCAGGCATCTTAAATGGACTTCCTAAGCTCCCAAAATGTGAGAAATAAGTGTCTGTTGTTTAAGGTACCCTATTCAAAGTGTTTTGTTACAGCAGCCAAAATGGACTAAGACAATAGGGAAGATACCTTTTAGCTAGTGTTCTGCCTTTCCTTTTGTTGCATAAGACCTGTATGCTGTTTGCTCTTATTTTATATTTAACACGTCTCTTCCTGAATGTTGGGGGCACTTTATGTAACCAACCAATGTCCTCTTTCCCTGGCATTATGTTCATATTTTTTCTACTGATGGGTTGTTCTCTGTTTCAATAGCAACTCTTGGACTACTAAGCTCTATTTGTTTATAAATTATCTTATTTGTTTGCCAAGTCAATTGTTTTCTGGGCCAAGCTGTGTTAGGATGTAATAAGTCTTAATGTCATTTGCAAGTCTCTCCCACAATGTGGTTATATCCGCATAGGCAAATAAATTTGACTGAATTCAGCAAAAACATCACGTTTCATTATTCTGTGTAATGACGAATAACTCATTTGATGGCATTCTCAAATGTTCGGTTGTTGGATTTAGTCATGTGCATATATGACCTATAAGAATTGTTAGCTTATATTAAAAAATATATTGAAGGTTTTTAAAAGTTTTAAATATCTTTACTACGAAGTAAATAAATTTTGCCTTGGCACTTTAATCCACCTAACATTGATAATACATTTTAGAATTTAATCTGTAATAAGCTTCCTAAAACAGTCAGTTTTGTTCCACAGATACAAGAAAGACCAGTGTCTATTTTTTTTCTTACCTTTGAATTCATTTGGATATGAAGAGTTACTCAAAAAACTACTGTCATGAAGAGTTACTCAAAAAACATAATAGTCTCCTACTGAGCAAACATTAGCTAGATCTGTGTGAAATTATTAGGTCATTTTTACTTAGAAAAAAGTTGCAACAGTATTGTAATAATTATTTTCATAAACTTACTGTTTTTCTCCCTTTAAATTTAATGTTTTCATTATTATTTGGGAATTAAAGCACTATGCTCATTCACATTTAGAAGTCCATCATGTCAATAGTAGGCTTCTGCGGTTGCCTGGTTAACTGATTTGTCACATTTTTGTACCTCACAGTCGACATACCAGTAAAAACATATATATGGTTTCTAGAAGGTGGCTATTTTACTTTTCAGGATGGACTTACCTGCAAATTCAGGTCAAAATGAAATGTGTCAATAATAATTTGGACATCATTGTTTTGGTAAAGTCAATAATATTCACATTTCCTGTGTCCATTTGGACAGGTCTTATGAATGCTCCTGTGTTCAGTTCCAGTTCACTAAATTTATTGAGCTCCTCCTGTAATGAATGAGCCACGTGCTAGGAATCCAAAGATAACTAGGATATAAGTATGTGGTAATAGTGTCACATATTGCAGCATTAAGGGTTAAATAAGGTTGAAGTACATTTTTAAAAAATCTCCATCATCAATAGCAATTAACTAATCCAACAAATATTTATAAAGCACAAACATAAGCCAGGCAGTGTGTTGGGCAGTGTATATCCAGTAAGATACAGCAGTGAACAAGACACACATTCTTCCTGGCCTCCTGGAGGACAGCACTTAAATGACATATATTTAGCAATCAATATATGGCTATTTGTAATGGTCTTAAATTTGTTTTGCTTACCGCTGCTGGTGTGAGCTCTCTGAAGCAGGAATCTGATTATGTTACTCTTTTTGCTTAATAATCTTGAGTGGCATTCTTGTTGCTGATGAAAAAACGTCAAATTCCTTAGTATGGTTTTGCACTCTGATCCTTGATGAATTTTCCAGCCTCTACTCTTTTTCACGTGTCCTAGTCTGTGGGCAAACAAGAGTACTTACTGATCCCCAAACATATCATGTGGTTTCGTGCCTCTCTATGCCTTTGTTCACATGTTCCCTTTTACCTGGTAAAAATACCACCACTACCTACACATACATGTTCTTCACACTTGTTCTTTCGGCAAGCTCCTACTCACTTATATGTCAATGACCTCCCAAACATAATTCATTATGTTTCTGTAGCTCTTTGTACAGTCATCTACTTTATAATTTATTACTGTTATTTTTTTGTGTGTGTGAGTCTCCTGGGATAAAACTCTCTTTGAGACTCCTAAACTGGATGCATCTTTTTAAAACAATTATTTTTAATGTTTATTTATTTTTGAGAGAGAGTGTGAGTGAGCAGGGGAGGGGTAGAGAGAGGGGAACAGAGGATTTGAAGCAGGTTCTGTGCTGACAGCAGAGAGCCTGATGTGGGGCTTGAACTCATGACCCATGAAATCATGACCTAAGCCAAAGATGGCTGCTTAACCGACTGAGCCACCCAGGCACCCCTAAACTGGATGTGTCTTAAGCTTAAATCATCTTCATTGCTGAAACTTTCTCTATCATACTACTTAGGAGATTACTTTTGTTACTCAAAGAAGAACAAAACTATGTCTCATCTTTACAAGAAATTCTATGTGTAAGGTCTCATTTAAAACTGTGGAATAGTGGAAATAGTGGAAAATGGTTTCCACTATCGCTGCAGCCCTATTTCTTTTGCCCTAGAGCAACCATTTCTCAGTGGCTTCACTTCAGCCACTGCTCTTGGAGTGGTGTTGGTGGCCCACTTCTTAGAACTGGAAGTATTTATCCACAAGGAACGAGATTTGTGTCTACAAAAGGTAACCTGAGGACACTGAATGGGACTTACCCCTGCAGAACTTAAAGTCAACACTTTCAAGCAGTGATCAACTTAGGGCTGCATCTGAGTCTTTAGGCATCCTCCTACTTCAGGGTGAATTTTTTATATTTTGGGGGTATTTCCTACTCAGGTTGGGCAGCTGTTTGTTATGGTTAGTGTATTAATCTATAACATTATACCACAATCTTCTTCATTAGTTTTCCAAGGGTTTTAAGGATCTGATACATGTAAGTATTTCATTTAATTTTATTTCAACCAACACTTATTGGGTACCTATTGTGTCTCAGGCACTATGCTCGATTATAGAGTGTTCAATTTTCTTAAAATTGCAGGGTTGTCCCTATTAGCCCTCTATTATAGATGAGGGAACCGAGACTCTGTGAGAGTTCAATAATTTGCCCAAGGTGACAAAGTCAGTAAGTGGCTGAGCTGGGATTGAAATTTGGTCTTGTCTGACCCTGTGGCCTCATGCTGCTTTCCAGTATGATCACTGTCATGATCTATAGCCACTTAAGACTTCTGAGAATTTAGGAGTGCCTGGGTGACCCAGTTGGTTAAGCATCTGACTCTTGGTTTCAGCTCAGGTCATGATCTCACAGTTGGTGAGATGGGGCTCTGCAGTGTCAGTGCAGATGGGGCTTTGTCAATGCAGTCTGCTTAGGATTCTCTCTGCCCCTCCCCCACTTATGCTCACTCTCTCTCTCTCTAGATTAAAAAAAAAAAAAGACTTCTAAGGATTTAACAAGCATGAATGACAGTACCAGAAGCTATCATTTACTGGAGGAATACTCTTGCTGTTGCTGCAAGTGCAGGTAGAATCTATAAGATTTGTAAGATGTTATAAATGGCAATAAAAGGCAGCAACTTGTGCAAATTTTGCTCTCTCTAACTACAAATATAGGGGAAATAAAGACTATTTTTTTATAACTTAACTTTCTAAGTGACTTAGACATCCTCGAACGCTTCTTATTTTCTCTACTCTCACGAGCCTTCTAAGGACTAACATGTTAAAAATTAAGATTATTCTTTCCAGATGCTGGAGTTTTGATTGCAAGTAGAATAGGAGTAGCTAAGTGGCGGTGGAGCTGGCATTGCCTATGGAAAATGTTCAGACAACACACAAAGCCCTGCCAAGTCTCTTGAAATCTTTTATTTGTATTGATGTGTATTTGGCTCAATCAGCTCTGCTTGAGGTTGTGGGGATGATTGGTATGACCAGGCAAAAGAACTCTGGGGGTATCCCTTCCCATTCCTATGATTCTGAAGTATTAAGGAGGTTAAAGATATCAATTCTGCATTTAGGTTAGAGAGTAAACAACAATACTTTTGGTGAATATGTTAAGTATCTTAAGAAATTGCTTAATTCAGAAAGTGAATGAGAAATCAGATTGGAGGGACATTCAGAATATTTAAATGAGTACTTGCCTCTAAAATTACTATTATGTGATTTAAGAATATCATGAATTCACTATGAAATCATATTAATTCATCAAATTTCATCTTCTGCCTTAAAAAAAAGTACTTCAGGGGCGCCTGGGTGGCTTAGTTGGTTAAGCGCCCGACTTTCACTTAGGTCATGATCTCACGGTTCGTGGGTTCGAGCCCCGCGTCGGGCTCTGTGCTGACTGCCAGCTCAGAGCCTGGAGCCTGTTTCAGTCTGTGACTCCCTCTGTCTCTGACCCTCCCCTGCTCACGCTGTCTCTCTCTCTCTCCTAGAAATAAATAAAGCATTAAAAAAAAAAAGTACTTCATATCTTATTCATTTTTGTATTTTACAGAGATTCCTTGCCTGCCTTAAAAGTATGCTTCTGTTTATTTCAGGGGTAACTGTTCAGCTTGCATTTCCATCTCTCTTCGACTTTCTAATGGGACGCAAAGTTTGATCCATTAAGTTCCTCTGCATGTATCAGTAAAGCTAGTATTAATTTTGACTGTGGCTATGTTTCCACTTTTATGTAACAGGTATTTCATAATCTCCATTTTTTGCAGAAACGTGTTTGTTACCAATTTTGGTCTGATTTCTAAACTTGCTTCAGTCTTTTCAACCATAAGAGAGAAGGACAGATATCACAAAGGAGTATGGATGTGTTTAGTTCAGAGATAAACCTCTTCCTGAGTTCTTGTATTTGTCTTATGGTTTCTGTTACATGAGAGACAGAAAGGAACTGTATGTTATCAGTATAAACCTTAAGTGTCCAGGCGATGCTCTTGTCACAGTAAAATCATCTTCAATTTCTCTGATATTATTCTGTGTAACAAAAGTCAAACATTGTCTTTATGTGTGGTTGTGTTGAAATAGTGGTTCACAAATCCCAGACATCTATTTGGAGTCTCTAGGAATTCTGGACTCAAGAAGAAAGAACAGTTTGGAAAACAATTTTGTAAATTTAATTGTACTAACAGAAGTCTTCCAATACAGGCAGCATGACAAATGGAAAAACTCTGTAGTCAGATGAGTCTGGGTTTGAATCCCAGTTCTGCCACTTACTAACCATGTCAGCTTGGTCAGATTATTTCATTCAAAGAGCTTTAGTTTCCTCCTCTGTCAAATGATAAAGTGAATACATACATTTCAGAATTATTATGAGAAATCAACTTAAGAAAATTTAGACAAGAGAAGGCTTCTTAGTAATTGGAAAATATAATATGAAAATTGTTATCACAGAAGTTAAATTTGCACTGTGAAGCATACTAGCCACGTAAGGCAAAGACTAATGCTATGCAGCCTAAACTGTGGATATGGATCTTTCTCTCTGTGGCCATAGCTATAAATAATACTACTAATAGTGGTCATTTACTGTGTTCTTATTCTGTACTAGGTGTTATATATATATACATATGTAAATATACATAAAATATATAAACATTATATGTAAAAGATAGTTCATAAAATTATTTTGTTATTTAATAATAATAAATTCAACTAATATTAAGTTTTTGTAAAATTAGCTTATTTTATTATTTGATTATTATTTTATTTCATAAAAATAAGTCAACTTTCCTCATAGACCTTCAAAATTAGTCTAGAGGTCTAGTCAAGTAGGAAAAGTTCCAGGAAAAAGAGTTGTAAATAGATTCTGAATGTTTCATTTATTCATTTTTTAAATTAATTTTTTAATGTTTATTTATTTATTTTTTAAAAATTACTATGTTTTGGAAACGATCAATCCTAGAACAAACCTATCAAGTTTTCTAGGGCTTTGAACAGTACAAATTGAACAGTGTTAGTGAGCTCTGTGAAGCCAGAGGCTGCTTCAAGCTGCCTGTTCTTTGAAATAGGTATTTAATACCTACTTAGTAGATATTTAACATAGTAGGTACTCAGTGGTGCTTACTGAATGAAATTTTGTTGAATAAATTAGTTTTAATATGTAAAAGTATGCCTCTTTGAGCCTCATTAAGATAATTTTCTTTCTCATTGATAATTTTGAAACTTTAAAAAAATGTTTAAGTAGTTGAATTTAAAGCTATTCTGAGTTTTTCCAAATGAACATTGGATTTTGTCACTTTTTTTAGTTTGGAAAATATTTCTTAAATGTGAGAAAATGTAAGAAAATTACATACTTAAATTACATATGTAAGTATATGAATTACTGTATTTTATAAAACTAGCTATATCATGAGTAGCTAAAGGAAGGGAAATGATAAAATTTGAAACATTCCAATGAGCTTAAATTTTGAATATAATCTAGTTTTCATTTTTCTGTTAATGTTTTCTGGATCATAGACAGAGTTAAATAAAAAAGATAACAAAAATAGCTAGAATATTATAGTGCATGTAATGTAAATACTGCGAAGTGCTTTATATGCAATGCTGTCAGCCAAGTATTGCTATACTTCCTATTTTACAAATGAGAAAACTAAGGCGTGAAGGTCAAATGACTTACCCAAGGTCACACAGCCAGCAAGTGGTAGAAACAGGTTTAGAGCACAGCTCTCTTTGAGTCCACATCCTGCAATCCTACTTGTTTGTCATGTCCAGAGCTCAGCCTGAGCTTGGTGAGCACAATTCTTATAGGAACTGGTTCCCAGCATGTGCAGAGATGTTGAGCCCAACTAGAAAATACATTTGTCCCTTGAACAACACAGGGGTCAAGCGGTGTTGACCTACATGTACTTGATACTCTGCTCATAATTTTGAGTCTCCTCAAAACTGCTAATAGCCTGTGTTGACTGGAGGCCTTATATTTTATATGTTATATGCATTATATAGTATCCTTACAATAAAGTAAGCTAGAAAGAAGAAAATGTTATTAAGAAAATAATAAGAAAAAGAAAATACATTTACAATACTGTATTAGTGTATTTATTTAAAAAATCCACGTAAAAGTAGACCCATGCAGTTCAAACCCATGTTGCTCAAGGGCCAAATGTAACTTGTTCTCTCTAAAGTATACAAAATTATGTGCTCTGGTAAAGGGAATATCCACATACTTTCTCAAAAGACTCAGATGAGGGAATCAGATTAAAAGAAAATGGATGTGTGCAAAAAACAAAAGCTCCGTTTTGAAACTGAAGTGTTTTTTTTCTGAGCTATTACAGAGTCAAGCAAAATCCTCAGAAGCCTCATGAACTGTGGAGTTGGTTTCCCGATTTAGCCTTTATTACTCAGTCTAGGCATTCTCAAGAAACACAACTATTTAGATATTTTACCCTGTGTCACTAGATCAAACTATGGTGCTGCCAGAGTTTGGAATATGTAATGGCTCCTGAAAACTTCAAAGAGACATCGTTCTTCTAGGTTAATTAATGAATAATTCCAATTCCATTTTCCTTATTCCTAATGGATCTTGTGTAAGAGCAAGGAATTTAAATACAAGGGTGACTTTTATGCAACATTAGGTTCTTTTTTTCATTATGTTAAAGCAAACATTAAAATTAAAAAGACTACACAATAAAAGTAATATCAGGATTTCCCCCCACACTGCATTTAAAATGTCTTTTTTTATACTACCTTAGCCTCTATACTGTCACGTATTTCAAATAAAAACAGTAATGGGGCAGTAAGGAGAGGAAATTTTACTTCTTGGCAATATGAGAAAGATTAATCTTTAAAAACCCAAGTAAGTAAATTAGGTATCTTCTCATACACATTAAGTATACTTTTCTCTAAATGTATTCAATTAGCTAAACCCAACTGCCTTATCTAGTGTCTTTGTACCTTTATTTTTATAATGATGTGAATGGAGTCCATAATCTTAGGTTTCCTGTAGTAGTACTTAAGAAGGCCAAACCCAAGTAGAATTGCCAAAAAAGATATAGTATTTTAATAACCATTCTGTCAAAACGGCACCTATGTTTATTTGGCTACTGTTCCTCAGAAAGAACTAAGTGGATTTACAAACTTTCCAAAACAATCACGCGCGTGCACACACATACTCCCGCGCTCGCGCGCGCGCGCACACACACACAGACAGACAGACACAGACACACACACACACACACACACACACCCTCAGGCTTAGCAAAAGCATGAGACTCCCAGCCTAATAGGTAATTGTTTTGGAAATTTGTTTCTAAAAAGGGGAGGGGGATAAATGCAAACACCATTTCAACCATAGCTAATTAAAAACAGTTGGTGAATGAGCTGATTTTGGCAAAAAAAGTGAGTTGCAACATTTGCAATGACTGTTGTAGAACTCAAAAAGAAGTCCAAGGAAGTAAATATTTCTTTGTGAGCAATTTACTTTAGCCAGACAACTCTATGAAAACTGGTAGTATCCAGAAAGTTCTCTTGGAGATAAACAGATAACCAGCCTTTTAAGGCAATTGTGTTTTTGGAAAAACAAACAAAAAAACAAAAGAAAATCCTTTAGCACTCAAAAGATGTTGACTCTGAACAATACATTTTCCCAAGGAGTGGCCTGCCCAATTAGGTACAATTATTTAACATTCTAATAATTCAGTTTATTGCACTGAAATGTGATAATAGTGCAGGTAAGGGAGAGGGCAAGAGGCTCATGGGAGAAGAAATTATTAAAACCTTTCTGAGTATTTGTTAATACTCTCAAAAGCCTTCAGGTGCACATTTTGGGTCAGTGATTTCATTTTAGGGAATTATCCAAAGGAAATCTATCTAGATAAAAATTATCAACTATATGTCAACTAGCAAGAAAATAGTTGTTTTTTTTTTAAGTTTATTTATTTTGAGGGAGAGAGCGAGCAGGAGAGGGGCAGAGACAATCCCAAGAGTCCTCCACACCATCATCATAGAGCCCTATGTGGGGCTCGAACCCATGAACTGTGAAATCATGACCTGAGCTGAAATTAAGAGCCAGATGCGCAAATGACTGAGGGAACCAGGCACCCCAGAAATAGTTTCTTTTAAAAAGGTACATCTATTCAGGAGAATTCTATGCAACCAAGTTCTGAGAAACATTTCTTGACATAAGAAATAATATTTTCATGTTTTACTAAGGGAAGAAAAAACAGACCAAAGGATACAGAGTAGATACTATTTAAATAAAAATAAAATGAATATATTCCCTGAGGTGGAGGAACTTTGTAAAATGCCAACCACAGTAGGAAAAAATAGTTAATTTTAAAAATGACAGAGATTGTCTTTATCTGTAATGTGTTACAAACTCCCTACTGGAGTTGGGAGCCTGTGCTGGAACAGTAGAAGCTTCTGAGTTGACTTAAGGATATACGTATATCTGCATGGTTGCTAGCTTTAGGTTCTTATTTGGAGTGGCTCAAACCTAGATAATGTTTGATGCATATTTATCAGGCCATGGATTAGATTACTTTAGAAAAATTTTATATATGAAAACTGTCAAATGATTTATCACCAGAGATAACCCAAGATTTTCTTCATGTGGTAGGATTTTGTACTCTATAAGTAATTTCACCTGTGCTATCCTTTATGTACCTACTTTGGCCACATATTTACTGCTGGTGACTGTCAACTTCTCAGCCACTTTGGTTTAGGGTAACTGCCATTTCCTTAATGGCACATTCTTAAAACTACACATATCACAAACCGTCTGGTATTGAAATAAACTTATGGGGTGTGAACTTTGGATTTGAAAACTTAGCATGGATATGAAATCATGATGGCAGAAAGGGTTTTTCATGCCAGTAGGTAAACAAAGATCTGGGCTGTCTTGGTGAATTTCAGCCTTCAGAGCTGTCATGGAAACTTACTGTGCTTGTACCAGACACAGAGTCACTTTTTTCCTCCACTTGAAAAGCAAGGGCAGGATCAGACAGCTAGAAATGAAATGGCCATGCAATGAGCAATAAAGCATATTTTGTTTCACAGACCTTCACGTGAACTTGACAGGTAGTTTGCAACAACTATTGCTTTGTTCTGAGATCCCTGTTTCTGTCTTTTCATGATATATTCGAAGTTCTTGTGCTTTAGTTATTTTTATCAGTGTGTTTACTTATAAAAGGTTATTTTACTTTGAAGTAGTCTCAGATTTACAAAAAATGCAAGAAGACTATAAAGAAAAATTTCCCCCTGAGTTATTAGGAGCAAGTTGCCTTCTTGATGTCCCATTACCTTTAGGTAGTTTAGTGTATTTCCTACCATTGTATACATTCTCCTAATGGACCACAAAAAACCATCAAAATTAGGAAATTAACACTACTACCATCTCTCCTCAAACACCATGTAAATCTTATGAATTATCTTAAAAATGCCTTTTTTTTAAAAAAGCAGTTTCTTTTTAGAGAGAGAGAGAGATACAGAGAGAGAATCTGAAGCAGGCTCTGCACTGCCAGTGCAGAATCTTGATCACAGAATCTTGAGATCATGACCAGAGCCAAAACCATAACTTAACTGACTGAACCACCCAGGCACTTGAAAATGGCTTTTGTAATAAAAGGGTCTAGGTCAAAATCTCACATTATTCTCAGCTGTCATGTGTGCTTCTTTAGTCTTCAACCTTTCCTCGCTTTTTACTTGCTTTTCATGACGTTTGAAGACTATGGAGCAGTTATTTTGTGGAATATCCTCAAGACATGTTTTTCTTGTTTTCCATTGATTGGATTCAGTTTATGTGTCTTTGGCAGGAATATCATGGAAGTGATGTTGGGTTCTTATCATTGTATCCCATCATGACTTCTATTTGTCCCATCATTGATGACGTGATCATCACTCATTTAGTGATCCTTGATTATTTGATTAGGGAGGTATCTGCCAGCTTATCTTTGTTAATTAATCTTTGTAATTAATGAATATTTTGTGGAGAGGTACTTTGAGAATAGCTATATTTCCTATTCCTTGCTGAATTTCCTTCATTTCTACCTTCCTTCTTTCCCTTTTCCCTTCCATTCTATCAGGATGGACTTATGAATTCCTGTTTTATTTGAAGGACTATCCTACCTTTCTTTCATTATTTATTTTGAAGCTAAAATGTCCCCTCATTTGAGTCTGGGAATCTTTTTCAAGCTGGCACCTATATCTTTTTGACATATCCTACCATGCTTTGAACGCATTCTTACTTTTTGGCACAAGAAGAGGCTCCACATTCATCTCATATTTTCCCTGCCTCAGCCCTAGAATCATGCATTTCTCCAAGAACCTCTGATTTCTTTTATTAGAGAGTGGTATTTAAAAACCAAGATCTTGGTGCTAGATAAGCTCATTGCTACTATTGCAGTGGTGTTGTTCCTAGACAATATAGACAATATCTATATCTATAATGTGAAATATATATATTAATATTAGAACTTTATAATTTATAAAAAAACTTAAAATAGTTCTCTGAATTGTCTTAGCTTGTTTTACTAGACTATTCAGAGAACTATTTTAAATTTTCTGTAAATTATGAAGTTCTAATGTGGGTATTGCTTTTGCCAGATAGCTGGACCCTGCCTTGAAGCTGATGTAAATTTTATGGCTGGCCTTCACAGTGGTAATAAACTGTTGGACCATTTAATGTTGAACATAAAAACAAGTTGCTCAGTTGCTTGAAGAATATAGTAAGACTGCATGTTGAAAACAGGTACTTATTAAGTAATTATATTCTAGAAAAGGGAGAGATAAAGCCACCACTTTTGAAAAATGAGATTATGTTTAGCTTTTGCTGTTTAGTTTGGCAAATTAATTTGTATCCTAGATATAGGGATGGAATATTAAAGAGTTAAAGTAGTGCACTTTCTAGTGCATAGAAAGTGTTTTAGACTATTCAAGGGTTTAAAAACTATTAATATAGAGAAAAAATTATTACCTTAAACACAATTACATTCTTTTTAAAAAGTGTTTATTTTACTTATTTTGAGAGAGGGAGCTCACAAGCAGAGGAAGGGACAGAGAGAGGAGAGAGAGTTGAATGTTTCTTGGGTTTCAGTAAATATATACTGGCAATTCAGTAACTAGACAGCTCAACTATTTAGACAGAAGATTAAAATTTGAAAATATATGCCAGAAACTTCCTCACTGTCAATGAGAATTCACTTTTAGAATGTTATTAACAAGTCTGAAATCTTAAGGTATTTTCAAGTATAGAGGACCACATTATATTAATGAATTGGAAGTTAATATGGCTCTTAAAATATTTTTGAAATATTAAGACAACTTGTCACAGAAAAGGAAAGTTTTCCAAGCATACAAACAGATCACCAAACAGAAGAGTTGATACTAAATTATAGCCAAAGAAACCATCTAACCTAATGTATGAATGTTGTAATTATAGGAAGAAAAGACTGCAGAGAAAGGAAAACCAGGAGGTGGCCCCCGTGGATCCTGGAGCTCAGAAGGAAACCAGTACCCAGGACTTAAACTTTAGAGAGACAAGCAAGGTAGGTAAAGAGAGTTGTTGCCTGGCTGTTTGTACTAACATTCTGATTCTTCAGGGTTCTCCAAGGATACATTTATGTTGTGAATCGGTGACTAACAATTGAACATTGTATGGAAAAGAAAATGCTAAGAGCAGCAACAATTAAATAACCCAAAGTATTTCCATTAGTGGTCTCTAAGCATCTTTTAGCTCCATCGGTTGGCCACTTTTGTCTGGTTTCTGGGGATTTCTGTCTTCAGATACTAACCAACCAAACTATTGTGTGCATTTTCCTTCCCCTGGGAAAAAAATGTAGATCATCACCCATCTTCCTTTAATGCTTTCAACAAAGTGTACAATTAAAGAATTCTTGGAAGGGGAGAAGAAAAGCAGAATTTATGAGAAAAAAGCCCACCCACCTTTCCTTAAGAGAGATGACACTTTTTAGAATTGGTCCTTGTTTTTCTCTGAAGAAACACTGAAAGAAAGAACGGAATCTGTGGGAATATGAGATAAGCAAGTTCATCTGTCTTTGTCTTTACAATAAGCCTTTTGCTGGTTTGACTTGTGAGGGATAGAAAAATCTCATTGGAAGCAGTAGAAGATCAGAGACCTATACTTTGGAGCCATCTCTTAGTGATTCAAGAAATGTTTGTAAACAGAATGAAAAGAGTTTATTAAGACCAAGACAAGTATTAAATAACTGAACAACTGTGTACACATTTTACTCTCCTTATGCATACAAGGGGCTCTCTGTGCTCCCCCAGTGGGGGAACAGAACTAAATCATAAGTGTTTCTTATTTGCCACATACTGTGGTAAACATTTGATTTAAATGATTTCTTTATCTCTAAAATACCTATTAAATTATTATGGCACATTACTTATTGAATTATTACGGGTTGTTGTGAGGATGAAATGAGATAAAAAAGTAGTATCTGATGCATTACATTCTCACAGCAGCCCTATAAATCTCAACAAGGTTAAAGCGACCCAGCAAAGGTCACATGGTTAGGACATGGCTGAGGTGATGTTGAGAACATCCTCAATCCTGCTGCCATACTGTTTGGCTCCACAATAGTGCATTTACTGGATAATTGGCTACTGTGCTAGTGATAGGAGAAATCTTGGGCCACAAATTCCAAGCAAAATTGTATTATTGTTAAACAAAATCTATTCTTAATAATAATTTGAAGTTACTAGGAGAAGTATTATTATGCCTCTTCTACTCTTGATGCACAATGTTTTGTAAATTACTTAATTTCCTCTCTGTAAGCTGAGTGCTGCAGGCAAGTTATGTTTTCCCATTGGCAAGGTAGTTCTGAATCCATACATGGTGATTATGTTTGAGAAATTTGATATCCCAAACATTGTGTGATGAGGTGAATGTGACACTTCTTTGGGAATTTTGTGTTCTTCTGATGATTATTTAATTTTTCTAAGCCTTCCTATATGGAATCCTTTAAATCACTTCTTTGTCTCATAGAAGGATATGTTATACAGGCAGATGTGTGAGTAGAATTCAATATTCATAGAAATGTCAGGGCTGTGGTTTTAGTGCTAATACTATTTGTGGTATTTTTTGTTTTGATGTAAACATTAGAGAAGGTGCAAAAATGTCAGTGAAATTGTAAAGAGCATAGGAATAAAATACTTACGATGACAAAGTGATGGTTAGCACTTAGTCAATCCACTTAAGTATACCCTTAGATATAATACAATTTTAAGTCATCTAAATACTATGTAGCCTTTCTGTCTAGTTAATTTTATGACAACAACATATCCTGGAATATAAGCTCCAAAAGGACAAAGATTTTCATCAGTGTGGGTCATCCTTATATCCCTAGAACCCAGAAGAATGTCTGGGATATAGTAAGTGCCCAGTAAATATTATTTAAACAATGAAATACTTAGGCAAAGGGATAGAAATTTGAGGAGTTGAACTCTAGGAAGGTAGGAATAGAAAGAATTTTTTTTAATCAGAAAAACAGAATCTTAATAAACTCTTAGTGTAGGGATGGGTATAATTATATAGAATTAAATTTTCAAATGAAAGAGAAGCATTTCTTACTGTTGGTATTTATATTTCAGAGAGGTAAAGAGTGTCTCCAAATGATCAAGGATAGTTTGCATAATGCTTCCAGATTATTCAGCTTTGTAATATAACTTGAAGTCTGGAATTGTGATGCCTTCAGCTTTGCTTTTTTCAAGATTACCTTGGCTGTTTGGGGTCCTTCATGATTCCATACAATGTTTAGGATTGTTTGTTCTAGCTCTGAAAAATTCTGTTGGTATTTTAATAAGGATTGCATTAAATGTGTAGATTGCTTGGAGTAGTTTAGAGCTTCCAGATTATTCAGAAGATGAAAAGGATCATACTAGGATGTCAAATGTTAAATTATAAAATCTCATTTTAAAAATGTGTGTGTGTTATGTGTTGAGAGAGAGAGAGAGAGAGCGCAAGATGGGCTATGAAGGACAGAATGGAGTGGTAAAGGATGCATAAATATATTTTAATTAGCTCCCTTGATTACATCTTATTTTAGAGAACTAGTCATCAAGAATGGATTTTTGTGAATTTTATCTAGTGTCTTTTTGGTTTTAATATTATCATTGATAATATGGTGCTACACAGTTACTTTTTCATTTAATTATTATTTATCTTTGCCTAGGCTACTTAGACTTTAACCAAGTTGCCACTTTTTCTAGGAGCTTAAATTCTCTGCCCTAAATTCTTTCATTAAACATACATAATATATATATTTTTACTAATAACGTGTAGAGAAAAAGATAATAAAAGGACAGCAAAGAGAAAGAGTAAGGGGTTGGCAAGAAATCGCCTCAGTTTTTTATCTTCAATATACTAGGAAAAATATAGTACTTCCTTAATTTGTACTTAAAAACAAACAAAAAGTGTTAACTTTTGTATTTTAATTAGCTTGGGGGCATAAGGATGGGGAATAAGAGGAGTTTTAAGTAAATTCAAGGAAAATTTGCCTATGTGGGGGGAAAAAGTTATTAAAGGATCATTAAAATACTTTAAACAGTTGATAAAATGCCTCTGTGAACATTAAATAGTTCTTACAAAACACAATTTTTGTTATTTGTTTATAAATAAATGAGAAACATATGAATTACATTTCACTTAAAATACACATGACAAAAAATTAAATATAAAAAATACTTGGCAAAACTTATTTGGGGTTTGGTAAAACATAAAACAAGTTTTGGGTTTGGTAAAGCCACAGACATTTGAAAAATATCTTGAAATAATCACCAAGCCCAAAGTGTTCCTAAGTGAGCCCACTCTTTAGAAACTTCTTATTGTGATGATGTCTCTGATGATTGATCATTTATTTCTTTTACTAAAGAAAAAAAATCCAATTATGAGAAATTCAAGGGAGATCAAATTTTCTTTTTCCAGTGAATTGCTAGAATTTGAAAACCCAATAATTTAACTGGCATGTTGTTTGCTTGTTTTTAAAAACCCACAGCAGCACTATTATTACAGTTGAGCTATGATAGTCCAGAATTGGCTTCCCTTCATTCACAGCTCATATTTCCTCTTGAAGTTTGAGGAGAACTTGAGGCTTTATCTCATCATCTCTTTTAAAACATTTCTAAAAGTTTATTTATTTATTCTGAGAGAGAGAAAGAGAGAGGAGAGAGGAAGAAAGAAAGACACCAAGTGGGGGAGGGGCAGTATCTCATCATCTTTTGATCTTTTTCCTTCTCCTCCTCCTCTTCCTCCTTCTTCTTCTCTTCTTGCTCTTTCTTCTTTTGTATTTCATTGTTTTTCTTGAGTGTATCTCAATAATAGTATCCCTAACTACATGTTGGAAATTGCAAAGTAGGCAAATGTCATCCCTAGTTCTCTTCCAGTCTAGTTAAACTATTCCTTCCTTATAATCCTTAGCTTCTTTCTAGGTGCCCAGTGTTCTGGGCTATGCCTACTATTTACAGTTTCAGTCACACAGACCTACTGAAATCTCAACCACTGTGCAGTACCCAAACTGTCCTCTCATCAAGTTTACCTTATGGAAAACCAGCACCACACTAAGGAGAGTAGTATTGGAAATGTCTTGTATTGTTTAATTATAGTTGCTCACATTACTTCGTTGGAGAAGGAAAATGGCATTAGACTTTAGTTGAGAGCTTCTGTTTTGTTGTTGTTGTTTTGTTTTTGTTTTTTATTTCTAGGAGAGAGAGAGAGACAGCGTGAGCAGGGGAGGGTCAGAGAGAGAGGGAGTCACAGACTGAAACAGGCTCCAGGCTCTGAGCCGGTAGTCAGCACAGAGCCCGATGCGGGGCTCTAACCCACGAACCACGAGATCATGACCTAAGCGAAAGTCGGACGCTTAACCGACTAAGCCACCCAGGCGCCCCGAGAGCTTCTGTTTTTTTAAAAAATAATTTTCTTCAGTTTATTTATTTAATTTGAGAGAGAAAGAAAGAGTGTGGGCAGGGGAGGGGTGGAGAGAGAGAGAGAGAGAGTGAGAGAGAGAGAATCCCAAGCAGGATCTGCAGGGTCAGAGAAGAACCCGATGTAGGGCTCAAACTCACGAACGTGAAATCGTGACCTGAGCTGAGATCAGGAGTCAGGCGCTTAACTGACTGGGCCATCCAGACGCCTGTAGTTGGAGAATTTCTAATAAATTTCACTATGATTCTTTTGGCGCAAGAAACAGAAATTCATTTGAGCTAGATTAAAGCAGAAATAAGATTCATACCTATCTCATAGCACACAAAAATTGAGTAGTAGTTAGACCTAGAACCAGGTGCTGTGACACTATCAGGCTCTTTGTCTCATTAACTACTCCAGATGAGTCTATATCATTTTTCTCTCCCACAGACAGCCTTCTTCTATTTCTTTTGTGTACATGGAAGAACATGGCTCATACAGTTTCTGAGTTTACTTGTAACAAGTTCAGCACCAGAAGAAAGACTAAATTTTTCTTTTGTTCCAAATTCTAAATTTCTGAGGTAGAACTCTTACTAGCCCAACTTGGTGAAGGTAGTTACTTTCAAACTAATCAATGGTGGCTGGGGGATGGGGGTTACGTGTACAACCATAACTACTAGAAGCTGTTCTTTTACCGTGTGAATGGGTGGATATAAGGAAGTATGGTGCTCAGATAAAGAGAGGCTGAGAGATGACCCAAAAGATACATATGACTGAAGTTTCTCACATTAAAGTGCTAATTTTCTTCTTAAAAAATTAAGATATTTCTTATTTATATTTTATTTACCTGAAAGAATGGAGCTCTGATTCAGATTTTCTGAGGCATTGCAACATGTTGGATGAAGAGAAGGGAGATATGTAGCACTGCTTTTAGTATCATACTTGTAAACAATTACACAGTCCACATGAAAGGTCTTTTGTTAACATTTCATTCAAGTTTTAATTTTCTTTGTTGGAAAAAAAGATTCAGGAATGTGTGACACTCTCATTAAAAGTAGGACATTATCCAGTCAGCTCCTTGTAATAACAGTTGTTGAATACCTAGTGTGTTAGGTAAGAACACAAAGATGCTTAAAGATAGACTTTTCCCTGAAGAAGCCCATAGTTCATTAAGACTAACCTTAAAAATATTACACAGCTTTGTGCTAACTACAATGATGAAGTCCATATGGGGGACAATGGTGGCACAAAGGATGTGAAAATGCAATGATTTTCTGTGGATCAGGGGAAGCCACAGAGAATGAAAAAGAGTTCAGCCTGAAGGAGAGAAGAAAAGGCACTTTAAGCAAAAGAAATGTAATTATAGGTGTGAATTTATGAGACAACAGTCTGTGAAGAGACCCTACAAGATCCTTTTTTTTTTTTAATGTTTTTTATTTATTTCTAGGAGAGAGAGCGAGAGACAGTGTGAGCAGGGGAGGGTCAGAGAGAGAGGGAGTCACAGACTGAAACAGGCTCCAGGCTCTGAGCTGGCAGTCAGCACAGAGCCCGACACGGGGCTCGAACCCGCAAACCGCGAGATCATGACCTAAACGAAAGTTGGACACTTAACCGACTAAGCCACCCAGGCGCCCCAAGACCCTACAAGATCCTGATTCTAAAGAGGTGCAAGTGCTGTATAAATATTCATTCTCCTTCCCTTCCTCCCTCCCCTCCTTTCATCCCATCTTCATACCTTAGCTGGATTAGTATTACTTCCTCTGTACCCTTGCAGGCTGACTTTGTTTAGAGCCCTCAATGTTGCTCAGCAATCACACCCTGTTTTTCTAGTCTACTCTCTTCTACTCACCTAGACAATTATGTCATTGCTTCTCCTTTTACTTAAAAATTTGAACATTTCCTCCTCCATCCTGACCCTTAGGTAAATGACCTTACTTTCTATACTATTAAGTAAATAGAAGCATTCTGCAGAGAACCTCTCTGAGCTCCCATTTCACCCACCCACTGTGCACATCTGTACACATAGATTCTGTGTCCCCTATGTTACCATGGATAAAGTGTTCATGCTTCTATCTAATGCTAAAATTTACCTTCTTACATGAACTTGCATCTTTTTCCACCTAGGGAAGACCTCTCTTGAGCAATTTTCCCTTCTCTCTTTACTGGATCATCCCCAGGAGCACAGACGTGGGCTGTTCTTAAGGAACAAAAGAAAGCAAAAAAATGTCACCTGTCACAATCCCACTTCTTCTTCAGCCATTGCCTCATTTTCTCATTCTCTTTTAGAGTATGAATGCTTAAAATAGTTGTCTATACTTACAGTCTCTGTTGTGTGCTGCCCCTTTCTTCTTTTAAAAAATATTTTTAATTTTTAAATTTAAATTTTTAAAAATGTGGGTTTTTTTTTGAGAGAGACAGGCAGAGAGAGGGGGAGGCAGAGGATCTGAAGTGGGCTCTGTGCTGACAGCAGAGAGTTTGGTGTGGGTCTTGAGCACATGTACTGTGTGATCATGACCTGAGCTGAAGTCGGACACTTAACCGACTGAGTCACTCAGGTACCTTGTCCCTTTCTTTTCTGAACTTACTTCAGTAATAACTTTACTCCCAATAGTCTACCCAAGCTGCTGTTGTCAAGGCCACCAGTCACCCTATGCTACAAAATTCAATAGATGTTTCTTAATGCTTATCTTTCTTGACTTATTAGGACCACTTGACATAGTTAATGACTCTGTCATCCTTGAAGCACTTATTTGACCTAAATTCTAGCACATCACACCCACCTGGTTTTCTTTCTACCCTAGCCACTGTCAGTCTCCTTTGGCTTGTTCCTCCTCATATCTCTCAATATCTATGGAGCGCTCCATGGCTCAGACCTTAGACCTCCTCTCTAACTAGACTTCCTGCCTTGTTGATGTCATTTGGTTTCATGGATTAAAACATTGGTTGTATATTCTTACTTATGGTGTGTCTCCTGTAGCAGTGTCTTTTTTTTTTTTTTTAAATCTGATTTGATAGTCTCTTATTTGGAGTATTTTGGTACACTTCATGTAAATATATACATAATATCTTTAATTAAGTCAACTTTTACTATGTTTTCTGCTGATCCTACTTGTTTTATATTCTTTTTTGCCCCTCTTTTTTGGTCACTTTTCTGTATTAAGCATTTTAGAAATTATTTTATTCGTTTCCAAATTATCTTGCTAGTTATCCATTATTTTACTATAGTGTTAGTGGTAATTCTATACCATATATCCTTGACTTGTTAAAGTGTAATATTAGTACTTATACTACTTTCTAGAGCTGAGAACACTTTAACCCCACTTACTCATTTCTTTCCTTTTGTACTACTTATTATGATGCATTTTAATTTAATGTATTTTTAATACCATAAGAGATCATTATTGTTTTACATGGCCAAGGTTCATTTAGATTTACCCATAGATTTACTCTTTTCATTGCTATTTCTTATGGAAATACTGGGTTTCCGTTTAGGATAATTTTTCTTTGCCCAAAGAATTCTCTTTAGTATTTTCTTTAGTGTGGGTAATGAAATATTTAGTGTGTTGGTGATGAACTCTCTTAGTTTTTTGCCCTCCTAAGTTATCTTTATTTCATATTTATTTCCAAAGAACATTATTGTCAAGTATAGACTTCCAGATTGGCAGTTTTTTTATTTTTGTATATATTATCCCATTGTTTTTGGAAAAGTCAGCGCTAATCTCTGGGAGATTTCGGATTTTCTATTTGTCTTTGATTTTCAGCAGTTGTACAATACCTAGGTACCTAAATGTGTTTCCCATTGTCTTTATTCTTCTTGTGGTTTATAGAGATTCTTGAATCTAGGGCTTGATATATTTCATCAGATTTGAAAATTATTGGCCATTGTCTCTTCAAATATTACCTCTGTTTAGTTCTTTCTCCCTCTTGAGCTCCAATTATGTGCATGTTAGACTTTTATACCCTGATCATATGTCTTTCTTTGCAATCAATCTGGGTATTTTATTCTGATTAATCTTCCAGTCCATAAATATTCTCCTCAGCTGTGTCTCAGTACTGTCAAACTCATCTTAATTTCAATTATTATACTAAAAGATTTTTTAGAATATCTACTTTTTATTTTTCATTCTTTTCAATTTCCTTATGAGATTTCACATCTTTTCATTTAATTTCAGAACATGCTAATAACAACTAGCTCAAAATGTGGTTTCTAATCCCAATATTTAGATGAGTCTGTCCTGTGGGTCTGTCCTATGTTGTTTTTTTTCCCATTTAGTTTGTGGTAAGTCCCCCCCCCGCCCCTTTTTTTTATTCTTTAAAAAAATCAACTTCTGGGCACTTGCATGAATTTGCTAGGGTTGTCATAACAAAGTGCCACAGACTGGGTGACCTAATAGAAGTTTATTTTCTCACAGTTCTGGAGACCAGAAGTCTGAACTCAAGGTGTCAGCAGATTTGGTTTCTCCTGAGACTTTTTTCTTTGGTATGAAGATAGCTGCCTTCTTGTGTCCTCACGTCATCTTTCCTCTGTGCATCCCTGGTGTTTCTGTGTCTGAATCTCAACTTCTTATAAGGACAACAGTTAGGTTGGGTCAGGGCCAACCCTAATGGCCTTATTTTAAAATGTTTTTATTTAATTTTGAGAGAAAGATGCACACACACACACACACACACACACACACACACACACACACACACGGAGACACAGAATCTGAAGCAGAATCCAGGATCTGAGCTGTCAGCACAGAGCCTAACATGGGGCTCGAACTCACAAACTGAGATCATGACCTGAGCTGAAGTCAGAGGCTTAACTGACTAGCCATCCAGGCATAATTTTAATTTACTACCTTTTTAAAGGCCCTGTCTCCAAATACAGTCACATCCTGAGGTACTGGAAGGGAAGGGAGGCTTTAAATATATGAATTTAGCCATAACAGCACTGTTTTTGAAGTGTAGAGATAATTTGAGGCTCTGAATAATGTTGTTTTTCTTCAGACAGTTTGCTTTTACCTCTGGGAAGCAGTTAAGAGAGGGGGCAGATCTCTTTAGTTCAGCTCAGGATTGAGCTGACTATGAGCTGGTCTTCAGTCTTGGTAAGAACTGATCTGTTCACTTTTTCTCTGTTTCTAAGATATATGCTTTCAGGGGCTCACTTGAAAGCCTTAACTGTTTTTTGTCTTTTTCAGGATCCCTCCTTCTTAGTGAGCACTGAGTTTCAATTTTTGTCCCTCTAGACCCTTAGCTACAGGTTCTGAATCAACAAATGTCTCAAGAAGAATAGCACTATCAAGTTATAGGCTAATTTCTCTGTGTTTTCCTTCCCTTGAAATTCCACTACTGGTAGCTTATGGATGCCCTCAGTAGATTTTTAAAAAATAGTATTTCCAGATTTCCTGTTTGTTCTTAGCAGGAGAGTAGGTCTGAAACAAACCAATCTGCAATTTCCAGGTAAATTGCCATCTAAGTCCCTGAAATCAACTATTTGAATACTCATTCACTGAAGAATCAATCAAGTGACCAAGTTCCCAATTTATCTTGATAAATGCTTGTGTTTCTTTTAAATATTAATAAAGTTTGTGAAAGTTTATATTGGATAAGATAATTTTAATACTTTTATAATTTTTAGAAGTTGTTGCCAATTTATGTGAGGTGTTGATTGAGTTTTGATTTTTTCTTCATAACAGTTTTTAAAGAAATATTGAGTTAGTCTCTAACCTAACTCCATGCTACTACAGCTGAGTGGGGAGACTAAGGAGCAAAAAGCCAAGGAGGGATAGAGGCTGGGGCGAGCCTAGAGTTCTAAAGAGCTTAGTGTCTTGGCTTCCCACAGTCTCTTATTGTATGTCCAGAAATTAAAAAAAAGTTCTTGGTTAATTGATACAATTAGCAAATTTGACAAATTGGCATTTTCTTATTCCTGCTCTGTGACAGTCTTTCCCTCTACCGTAATTTAGAAAACTGGTGTGCTTTGTCATGATACTAAAATAGATGGTCACTTCTGTTCACCTAGCCAGGCACTGCATTTAGTAATAGAGTCAGTCAATCCAGTGTTTGAGTGAAAGTTTTTAGTATTTATTATTTTTATGATAATTATATACATCCCTATTTTCCATTTCTATGTTTATACAACTGTGATTACCTTATTTCTCCCTCTCTCTTGTCAATTGTAAGCCCTTTGTGCTTACATGTGCCCAGGCATGTTGTCACTTTTGTTTTCCTAATATCTCCTCAGTGACAGCACAGGCTGAGTATAAATAATCAACTAAGGGTACTCCATAAATATGTGAGAAATAAAAGCATGAAATCTCCAGAAAACTAGTAGTAATAGGATGTGCTTGTTTGAATTCTGCCTGGGTGTGCTCAGAGCTGAGCTAAGGGCTTTAAGCAGATTACTTAATTTAAGCTTCATGATAACTCTATACATAAGGGTTGTTACTGACCCTGTTTTAATATATGACCAGGGAAAATCAGGCACTGACATATTTAATGACTTGCCTGAAGTCACACAACATAATAGACAAAGGACTCAGAATTCAAATCTGGGGACTCTGTCTTGGGGCCCTCACTCCTAGCTCCCATGCTATTCAGCCCTATTTCATGAACTACAATGTTCTTTGCATTTCTGGTGTTTAGATACTCTTTGTTTAGCCCTTTTCTAGGTTACTAAACTTGCTTCTACATAGGAAGAATATCTTCTTGTGCAGGATAAGCTAACTTCTGAAATCTGACATGGCTAAACTTCCTTTACATTCAACTCTTTCTATGCTATTCCTTTTTTTGAAATTGACCTTCTTAAAGTTCTATTTTCCCCTTATTTTAATCATTTGTACTGACCTTTTCTTCACCGTCATCAATTTACTACCGTTCTAAAGTTCTCTTTCATTTTTGGTCTTTTGTAAACTCTTTTCTAATCTGCTGAAGGCAAAAATCAAATCCTCATAATATATAGAGACCCCGTTATCGTATATACAATACGATATATTCTGAGTTCATAAGTGTGGTCCCTCAAGGCTATGAGTGTCTTGAGAGAGTGGTTTGTATGTTATGAAGCTTCTCTCTCCTGTGTGGTTCTTTCATCCAAGAACTTACTTGGGGCACCTGACTGACTTGGTCCATAGAACATGTGACTCTTGATCTTGGGGTTGTGAGTTCAAGCCCCACACTGCAGGTAGAGATTACTTAAAAAAAAAAAAAAACACCTCACTTGATATCTGATTTGATAATGAATTGGAATGAACTGTTAAAGTAGAATATGAATGTTTTTATTCTATGAGCACTCATGGGTGATATTCTTGATTTTCTTACATGGAGCCAACATCATTCTAAACAACAGTTTATTATCCTGATGTTTGGAATATATGACATTAAACACTTGACACATTATTGGTTGAGTATTATTATTTAGTCTCAGCATCAATAAATTTAGTTAAGCGAGGTTTTCATAACTCAAATAACTTTCATAACTCAAAGAGAGACACAAATCCCAAACTTCAGGTATCGCATTGTCTTCTCCATAAAAGCTAAACACTATCATAAGCAACCCTATTTATGGTAACCACATTTTTTTAAGGCTGAAGAATTAATTTTTTTAAAAAATATTTTTATTTCTAGGAGAGAGAGAGAGACAGCGCGAGCAGGGGAGGGTCAGAGAAAGAGGGAGACATAGAATCAGAAACAGGCTCCAGGCTCTGAGCTGGCAGTCAGCACAGAGCCCGATGCGGGGCTCGAACCCACGAACCGTGAGATCATGACCTAAGCGAAAGTCGGATGCTTAACCGACTAAGCCACCCAGGTGCCCCAAGACTGAAGAATTAATTTAACTTCGCAGACAGTAACTCATGGTTATTTCTTCAGTCTTATGTGACTATTGCACAGCCCACGTGTTCTATAGGTCAGTAATTTGATTTCAGTATTTCATCTGGTGTAGTTGGCTTATACAGCTCCAGTAGGGTTGACTTTCAGATAAGAATTCCAGTGAATTTCCCTTGCTATTTTTATTTCTCAAAACAACATGTAACTCAAAGTATGAGCTGCCTTCTACAGCTAATAAAGAGATGATGGTTGGGTAGTTACTCTTTGGCTCTTGACAAAGAAGAACAGTTGGAATAAAGGTTGTATATAAAAGCTGATTAGGAAAAGGGTCATGGTGTTGTATGTGCTGCCCTAGCTCAAGGCTGTGAAGCTCAGTTTTGGTCCCCTAGACCTTTACAACCCCAGATTGTATTGTATTTCTCATGGAACCATTAAAGTAGCTTCAAGGAGAGTCTTGTTAGGCCTGGGGAGCTGATCTGTAGTTACAAAATAATCTATCACTGTCTCCATGCTGTTTTATCCTTTTAAAAAAACATCCAAACTTTAAATTAATAAAGCAGTACTTGATTTGATTTCTTCAAAAGACTTGGGAAAGCCTCTAACTATAATCTCTCTCTAGGTTATTCATACTCATGGCTTTAAATACCATCTCTTACTGATGACTCATATATTATAACTCTTCCTTGATCTTCAGACTTGATCTCCAGCCACTTTCCTGATGATTCACTTGGATATTTGTTTGACTGAATGTGTAGTTGGAGGTGAAGATCAATTCAATTTTGAACATGAGAAATATGAAATTTCTATTAGACAGCAAGTTATGATTGCAGAGGTAGAAAAGTGAAAAGGACCTAGGATGGAGGTCCAAGACTTCCAAGATTTAGGGGTTGTGAGGACACCAAAGGAGATCACAGAGAGGCCCGGTGAAGAACACAAGGAGTGGAGGTGAGGTATCATAAAACCAAATGACAATGTACTTTAAGAAGTTAGGTGTAGTTTCCTCTCATTCTGCCAGAAGCCAGAGTAAGGTGAGAACTACAGAGTGATCATTGTGCTTGATTTACAGCATACTAATACAGTAATATTGATAAGCAGTTTTATGGTCATGGTAGGATAGAAGCCAGTTTCAAGTGCATTCCATCATGAATTGTCAGCTTGGTAACTAAATAGCAAACACTTGATGGCATACAATTTCCCTTTGTAACAACAAAATCTCTCTATATATGCATATATGTTTATACACTTGAAAGAGGGTGTGGATGAATATAGGCCACATTATTAACATTGGTTACCTTACATAAAACATCCTTTTGGTGTTACACTTCTTATCTAGGCACAATGAATAGTATTATTTATTTAATTAAGAATTAATAAGAATACTGAAAAGAAAGGGAATGGTGAGTAGAGAAGTAACAGCAGAGTATTGTGGGACATTTTGTTAAGCGTTGTTGTGAAATGGGGCAAGGATATGGGACAATAGCTAGAGGAAGTATGGGGTCCAGGAAGGAAGATCTTGGAACATCTCTGAATGCTTCAGGATGATTAATAGAGGGGGAGAGATTGACCATATACAACAGAGGGCTTATTGCAGAAACAAAGTCTGAGGAAGATCCCATGTTCTTAATCTCTCAGTTGGAAGACTGTCACAGGGAACTGAAGACAACTTGGGACATTGCTTTGTGAAGTCAGAATATACACCAGCATGTCTCAGTAAATAAAAGTCAAGGGATTCAGAGAGTGAGAGGGAGAGAGAGGGGGAGAGAGAGAGAGAGAGAGAGAGAGAGAGAGAGAGAGAGAACTGCTATGCTTCCTTCATTTCTCCTCTAGTGGCTCTCACCCAAACCTTCATCCAGAGATGTGACTGTGGCCATTTGTTTTAGCCTTTATCATACTTGAAGGTTACCATATTTTTCTCAATCCTGTATTTCAGTGTCCTAATTCTGTTGTCTGTCTATTTATTTTTATACTTTAAGTCTCCGTGTATGACTAAGTAGGTTTTATAAGCCTGTGTGGATGATTTATATACTTGTGTTTGCTTTTATTGGAACTTTTGTTTTTTTAAAGATATTCTATTACTAGGAATCTTTATAAATCCTTGGGGCTGAAGAATTTTTCATTAACAATGGGCCTCATTCTTTCTCTCCCTAATCTTCCATATAGAAATATGTGGAACAGTTCTTTTTCCTGACTCCTTACCCAGTAAATGGAGTCATTTTGAGATTTCTTGAACAACAGAACAAAAGGGCAATGAAAAATGTAGTCTTTTGATACTTGAACAACTTTCAAGCTATGACTTAACTCGAACCCCTACTCAGTACTTGATAGATAGGCATGGTGGATTCTTTCAAAAATAAACTAATAATTTGAAAATTTTGTTTTAAAAACATTACTATTTTAAATTAGCAAAAACAGACTCTTCTGACAACTCATTACTCAGAGTTTGAGCAAGAATACTAGATCATAAAATGATGCTCCAGCTATTATTTTTGCCATGCCTATTCCAGTTTGGAAACCTGGCCAGGACCATATTCCATTCTTTCCCATCCTAAATAGGTTAAAAATCTTCGCACATATTGAGAGGAATGTTATACATCTATGCTACCAAGAAGATTAATGTAAAAAACTGGGAGATGTTTTATCTGGGGAAAAGAACAATCAAAAGCTACATATTTGATATCTTAAAATCTTTTGAAGAACTGTTGTTTATAACACAAATTGACTTACTTTTTATGACCACCACATGGTAATTATAGGGAAGTCAGATTACAGCTGACCATCAGAACAATTTTCTAACAGTTAGGAGGTCATTCTGAAGATCCCTTAGGCCACATCATTGGAGACCTTTCAGTGTGGAATGGAAGAACATAGTGGGAGGAGTATTATTTAAGACGACTGAAAAACAAGTTTTATGGTTAAACTAGATAAATTAAAGTGCCACTTATTAATCTTTGTTTGTTTTGGTTACACAGAATAGATTCTGTAGACCTGGAAAGCCTGAGAGGAGAACACAAATCATCTTTACATAATGTTAGTATGAGACAAGCACCAGCAATATTTTGATCTTCAGGGCATCTCTGTATGGCTATCTAGGTTGTTTCCTGCTCAACAGTGCTCAGCAAAGGGATCAAGGAGGCCCTAAGTGTGTATATTTGCAAAACTTGGATCACACTGTGCACACTGTTTTGCAAGCTACTTTTCTCTGGTACCACACTGAGAACATTTTCTCATAAGGTCACGGCATTTTTAGAGTCACTTTAGTGTACACAATGTAGGTGCATGGCATAGATATACTATAATTTCTTTAAACAATGGTCTTTTCTATACGCTGAGTCTATTTTCAGTATTTTGTTCTTAAAATGTGATGTGACCATCATTATGCAAGTTTTTTACTTCTATCTTATGATAAATTTTCTGAAGTGGATATACTATATCAAGGTAAATATCTATAAGTTTTGTGGTCCACATTAGGTGATTTGTAAGTTTCCTCTTTTTTCTTTTAATTAAAAAAAGTTTTATTAATGTTTATTTTTGAGAGAGAGAGAGAGATGGAGAGAGAACATAAGTGGGAGAGGGGCAGAGAGAGAGGGAGACATAAAATCTGAAGCAGGCTCCAGGCTCTGAGCTGTCAGCACAGAGCCCAATGTGGGGATCAAACTCATGAACTGCGAGATCATGAACTGAGCCGAAGTCAGACTCCTAGACACCGCTAATTTTCCTTTTCATCCTGAGAGTCTATAAAATGTTATCTGGTCATACATCTAATTATGAGCAGATGCATGTCTGACAGTATTACCATGTGGATTGATACAATTCTTTAAAAATGCAAAATCCAGTAGCAAGGGAAATTTGCTTTTCCTCCAACCATCATGCTGTTCTTGAGATAAGGGAGAATTATAAACTGATTTATGTATGTTCAATAATTTTTTTCTTTCTCTTATCTGTATTTTTCACCTCTCCCAGACAACACATTAATCTACCTGGACAAGTTGTAAGCTCATTGAATGATAGAGAGCAGTATATATGCATACTTATTTTGTATTTAATTATCTAAGTTATTGTCTTTTTAAGGTTTTAATTAACTACTTTGGTCTTGAATATTCTATGTAGGCAACCATAGCATTTATAAAGAATATTTTTTCTTCCTTTCCAATATTTACCTCTTATTCTTTTCCTCTTATTACATTGGCTAAGATATCTAGGATAATGGTGAATAGTAGCTGTGAGAATGGGGACTCCTTATTTTCTTATTAACTTCAGTGCCATTGTCTTCAGTAGTTGAGTAGCCTCATCTAAACTGTAGGCACTGGTTCCCAGAGGGGAGAGGAAAGGTTCAGTAGTAAAAAAAACCTTGGGAACAGCACACTAAATCCACCCCCTACCCCCTGCAGGGGAGTCACAGAACAGAACAAATACCTTAGCATATTAAAGCCCCTGAGAAGTCACCCAGTTGAAAAGAAACCAGTTCAATATGCTTAAGAGCTAAACAAATGAACTTATTTGTTCTGGACAAGACTCTTTTATTTTCTAAACATACCTGTGGATACCTCCTCCCTTAATACCAGTTTGAGGACCTGCTTTCCTGTTTCACCCTTGAGTATTTTGTTTGCTGTTGGCTTCTGAGAAATACTTTTTTATCCAGTAAAGGAAACTGAGTTTTTTTTTAACTCAGGAATTGATACTGCATTTTATCACACTTTTCTACTCTTATTGAAATGATCCTATGATTTTTCTTCTTTATTTTTTAAAAATAATGCCCCATTTTGCTGTGAAGTCATCCTTGTTATAATATAGAGGTTATAAGAAGAGGAAGTTGGACTTTGTGGTCTCTACAGGCTGTATTCCAATACCAGGTCTGCCACTTGCCAGACATGTAAAAGCTGACAAGTAACTTTGCCTGATTCTGGTTTGTAAAATAAAGTAAGGAAGTAGTTAACTAAATTATGTGAAGTGCTCAGTACAGTGCCTGTTAGAGAGCAGTCGCCCAGTAAATGCTAGCTACTGCAATACCTCTTGCTTATTATTGAATATTAAAAATGGTGGCTGTTAAAAGCCTAGTGACTTTTAGGATGATACTTATTTGGCAACTTTTTAAAAAAGGTTTTATGTATTTATTTTGAGAGAGAGAGAGAGAATGAACAAGCAAGGGGAGGGGCAGAGAGAGAGAGTAGAGTGAGGAGTGAGAGAATCCCAAGCAGGCTTCAGTGCTGTCAGCGCAGAGCCGGATGTGGGGCTCCATCTCACAAATCGTGAGATCATGACCTGAGCTGAAATTAAGAATCAGATACTTGACCAACTGAGCCACCCACGTGCCCCTAAATATGATAACTTTTTAATTTTACTTTTTAATATTAGTTCTTTTAGGTCATCTGCCTCTTCTTGTGCCAATTTTGAGGATTTATTTTTTTCTAGAATATCACATACTTTATCCAGATTTTCAATTTCATCTATATCTGTAATTCTGTGTATTCTTTCTTTCCCTTTTTTGTTCTTTTACAGACTTGCTAGATATTTTGTCTGTCTTATTTGTACCAGAAAAGATTTCAGTGTAATTTTACAATTTCTAGAAATGTTATATTTCTAGTTTATTAACTTCAGCTTCTCTCTCTATGAATTCCTCTTTTGACTTCTTTTTGGTTGCCTCACTTGTTTATTTAATAGCTCCTTTAGAAAAATGTTGAATTAACTTGAATTTGATATATCTTATTTTCTATTAAATACATTTGTGGTTATACTGGTTTTATTACATACCCCTTGACATCATGTTGCAGTTTGGATGTGTTATTATTGCTCTTTATTTTAAAATTCTATGACTTCAGCATAAATTTCCATTCCATCTAAATTATTTGGAGAAAGATTTTTAAAGTTCCAAGTGGTTAGCTGGATGATGAGGATGTGGAGGATCCTTGCCAGCATCTACTTTATGGCTGTGTGGTTAGTGAACCACATTGTAATATTTCTAGTTTTTGGAATTTATTATGATTTATTTTATGTTTAGAGTATCATTCCTGGTGTCTGAAAAAATGAGTATTAGGTGAAAAATTCTGCATATTAATATGTCAAGTTTATCAACTTTTTCTGGTCCTCTGTTACTTACTTAATTTTTCTCTGCCTGATCTGACATAAGTACTCATGAGGTCACAGTCCTATTTCTCAGCACTCTGTTTTTTCTAGTGGCTGCTAAGGGATCTACTTTTGTCATTTTTATATTTAATGATATAGAATAGAAGTCACACACCTGTGTGATTCTCCTTTATTTGAAGATAATCTTTTAAAAATTATTTTTGTAAGTATGTAACATTTTCTTTATAGCTTCAGAATTTAAATATTTCACCAGAAATGTCTCGCTATCCTCTTGATATTGAAGAATCAAGCCCTTTTCAGGAGAAAGTTTTTCTCTTATGACTTTGAGCATGTAGAGGAAAGAGTATGTGTGCATGTCTTGAAGATTTTTGTGTTTCTGGAAAAACACCATGGAGCTTATGTGCTTGGAAAGGACTGGGCTCAGCGAAGGATGGCAAAAGATGCGGTTGGGGAGATACGGCCTACATCGTGCAGAACTTTGGGAGGAGACAGTTGCCTTTCTTGTAAAACATATTGTGAAGTTGTTGATGCATGTTAGGCAAGTCAGTGGCATTAATCAAATTTATATTTTAGAAAACCATATAGAAGTTGTATGGAACATTGGAGGTCGATGAAATTGGAAGCAGGGAGACTAGTAGGGCTACTCTTGTAGTGTTTCAGGGGAGAGTTACGGTGTGGCCTATGGGCCGGTGGGTTATGTTGGGAGGCAGAGAAAAAGAAAAGAACAGATGGGATTCACAATTTACTCTGGAAGTAGAACCAACTAAATTCACCACTGGATTAGATAAAGGGGATGGAGGAGCTAGAAGAACTAAGAAAAGTGGCTATCAAAGAGGTATAGAATTATAATGGCATATCAGAGACTCTGTTAACTCTGTCTTTGTATTCATTTTCCTCATTCATTCCAAAATATTTGTGTGATAGTTTGTGTGCCAGCAACTGGGGATGCAAGGATGACAGATTCCTTGCCAGGTCTAGAGTCACAGAATTATCCTTTATTTGGTGAGCATGATGTCAGGGATATGGTGTTCACTAAATGATGTGGCCATGACAATGGAGCTGTGTTAGAGGCCTTTGATACAATTAGAATCTTTAGTTCTAGTTTTAACTTTTTGAGGAACCTCCATACTATTTCCCAGAGTGGCTGCACCAGTTTTGAATCCAGCAACAGAAAGGGCTCCCCTTTCTCTGCATCTTCTCCAACATCTGTTGTTTCCTCTGTTGTTAATTTTAGCCATTCTGACAGGTGTGAGGAGGTATCTCATTGTGGTTTTGATTTGCATTGCCCAGATGATGAGTGATGTTGAGCATTTTTTCATGTGTCAGTTGGCCATCTGGATGTCTTCTTTGGAAAAATGTCTTTTTATGTCTTCTTCCCATTTCTTAACTGGAGTATTTTTTTTTTGGGTGTTAAATTCAGTAAGTTCTTAATAGATTTTGGATACTAACCCTCCATCAGATATATTATTTGCAAATATCTTCTCATGGTCTTTTAGTTTTGTTGATTGTTTCCTTCAGAGGGCAGAAACTTTTTATCTTGATGAAGTTCCAATAATTTATTTTTGCTTCTGTTTCCCTTGCTTCTGGATATGTGTCTAGTAAGAAGTTGCTATGGCTGAGGCCATGTAAGAGCACCTCCTCTTCTTTCCTACTAATTCTCATAGGTTAAAATATCATGTATAGGTGGATGATTCCCAAATTATATTTCCAGCCTGAACTCCAAGCTTATATATACAACTGCCTGATCAACACTCTGCTTGTATTACTGACAGGCATCTAAAACTTACCGTATGTTCCACTGAATTCCTCCCTCCCTCACCAGACCTTCTCTATCCTTAGTCTCAACCCTCCCAGCTAATAGAAACTCTGTTCTTCAGTTGCTTTGGCCAACATCTTTGGAGGTATATTTGACTCTTCTCTTTCCTTTCACCCCATGGCAAATCCATCAGTAAATCTTACTGGCTCTACTATGTGATTATGTTCAACTGCTTCTCACATTTCCTCAACCTGGTCCAAGCCACCATCATATCCTTCCTGGACTATGAGGTTACTTCCTAATAAGAGGCCTGAGGTTTGAGAGGGAATCAGCAGAGAACACAGTAAGAGCTGTTGTGCCAAGAGGCAACAGCTAGTGCGAAGGCCTGTGTTACCTGCCATTAGAACACAAGCTCCATGAAGGATTTGGGTGTGTTTTGTTAACTGCTATATTCTAAGTGTCATCCAGTGCCATAGCAATGCCTTAAAAATTATTTGTTAAGTAAATGATTTTTCACTTTTAATGATATCTCATCATAGGAAACATGGATTTCTGATATACTATTTTTTCAATAAAATTATAAATATCTTGCAAATAATAATTTTTGTCACTGTTACTTCTTTCTGCCTTGACTATCTTGTGCTTTTTATTCCACCATTTAGTTATGCTGTATATTTCTAAGATTTTTATACAAACTATTATTTTACTCCAAAAAGGGAAGAAGAAGGGAGGAGAAGAGTGATACTGTGTGTATATATTTTTTTTGACAAGTTTCTCTCCCTCTTTCTCTCTTTGGTATTTTATTCTTTTTTTGAGAAGTATTTATTTTGAGAGAGAGAGAGAGAGCACATGTGTGTGTGTGTGTGTGTGCGCATGCGTGAGTGGGAGAGGGGCAAAGAGAGAGGGAAAGAGAGAGAGAATCCCGAGCAGTCTGTATGCTCATGGAGCTCCATGGACATGGGGCTTGATCCCATGAACCTGTGAGATCATGACCTGAGCTTAAATCAAGAGTCAGATGCTTAGCCAACTGAGCCACCCAAGTGCCCTATTATTTTATTCTTAAGTGTGCATATTAAGATCTGAAATATTCATTTAAACATAATAGGAGAACTTACAAAAATTTATCTTCAGGAACACATTTTTTCTTTATGAACACTAATCTTGTCATTTCTTGGAAAATATTTTCAATCTAAATAGGTTTCTTTATTTTGAAATTTTTAAATTTCTACTAAAAATAATTTAAAATATTGGTATTAGTTTCAACTCCTAAGTTTCCAATAGCTGCTGATAAACTTTTCTTTAAACAGCAAAAAAAGAAAGTTTAATTGGAATCATACATATTATCAGGTTGTCCTTTCATAAATAATGAAAAACAAATTTTTCAAATGGAAACTTGCTATTTCTTCCCTTTTTTTTTTTAATAAGGAAAAGGATAGTAGGACCCAAGCATTCATGTAGAATCTTCTGCCCAGCCAGTATTGAGGTGGTTTAATCCTCACTTCTTCCCCAAAGGCACTGTGTGCAGAGACAGGACTGTTGAGTGCCAGACTTCTGCTCTGCCTGGCTGGCTGCCTACAGTTGCTGGGAACAGCCTGAGTGAAGGATCCCCCAAATAGGATATTTGGACCTCTGCTGTCTATCCCTCTGAATCATAGGTCTCCTTTCCTGGATGACTAACATTATTTTTCATGTTACTCCTAAACCTTTCTTTTCTGGATGATGTCCAGAATCTAGGTTTTAGTTAATTATCTTGAATCGCATAAAAATACTGAGGATGAATTTTGAGTGCTATGAATCACAAACTCTGTCTTCAAAGCTTGTAGAGAGAAAATGCAGGTGGGTAAAGTACTAACACATTCACAGTTAAGACTGTGAATGCTTCAGTAATGAAAATTTTTTTTCCTAATTGTTATTTGGTTTTAAACAAAAGTGAATTCATTTGAGCCATTGGTTGTTACTTCTAATTTGCAGTAGGTTTATTCAGTTTCCGCCTACATCACCCCCTCACTGCACACATACATACATAGATCACTTGTTATTCATTGTACTCTTAACCCCTTCAAATTTATAATTCTAAGAATAGCTATTTGTTTTGTATTATTAATATTAATAAGGGTACATATTTACGGTTAACCTTTTTTCAGAGGGATTGTTTTCACTGCTTGATTTTCACTAGTCTGAGAAGCACTCGCTTTGTCTTTCAAATAACCTTAAGAACTGATGCTACCTGATAGCTAGGGAAATACTTAGAGGTAATGTTTTCAAGTGGTGCAAGTTGTTGCTGCATATTTCCTAATATTTTCAATCAGAGTAATAATAAACTAATAAATTCATTAAGCAATTAACATGTAAGTGTGAAATTTATTTGCTCCTTTCAACAGCTGTATATAGGTAGGTGGAAGTTATATGCAAAGCATTTAAAAAAGTGTAAGGCATGGATTCTGGCCCATTGGAATGGATTTAGGTCACAGAGCTAGAGCAGGGTGGTCAGGCCCCTGCTCTTCAAGGTGTTTTCTATTTTTAAATTCAGTGTTATGGGGTATAGAGAGGGAAAATAAGGGGTGGGGCCTGGATGGAGGTTGTGTGCGTATGGACACTAGGGTGCTTAATTAGCTAGCTAGTTATCTACTAGCAGGAAAGCATTTTAGGTATTTTATTTTATTGTATTTTATTTTATTATTTTGAGAGAGGGCATGAGCTGGGGAGAGGGGCAGTGGGAGAGAGAGAGACAGAGAGAGAGAGAGAGGAAGAATCTTAGGTAGACCCCATGCTCTATGCAGAGCCTGATGCAGGACTCAATCCCGTGATCTTGGGATCATGATTTTGGGATCATGATCTGAACCAAAATCAAGATAAAGATGCTCAGCCGACTGTCTGATGATCTGTACAATGAATGGTGTAGGGGCTAAGTGGAAAGGAGACAAGTGGGCCTTAAAGTGAACATCCAGGTTGCTTCTTTCTCCATCCCCTGGTGACACCTCTTAAGAAATTCACTTGTGAAATAACCTTCAGAAACCATGAAGAAGAAAATTGCAGTAGAATGTGTCTGGTATATGTTTTTTAATTTTCAAAAGTATGGATAACTATGTAATTATATATTTTGTATGGAAGCAGGTTGATTTAAAAAGAAATGAGAAAAAATCATAAAAATGCTTAATGAAATTGTAATATGAGAAATATTATGGATATGAAAGTGTATAAAATATAAATATAAACATGTATATTATAAATATATACTTTTATGTATGAAATGCTGAAAAATTACAATGTGATAAAATGTTACAAATTCACAAAGTGTTACATATCATAAAATGGGTAACCGGAAGCAGTAATTGTGCTCCAAGTTTTGCCAGATCCTTTCATTCCTGCTATTCCTGACTGTGTGTTATGTCCATCTTAATCTCATGTTGGTTTTATTAGAGAGGATAAGAGAACAGCTGCTGTGTGTGGGGTCGAGTAACTGAGTGAGGTCCACGCTTCTCTCTTGTGAGAGAAGAAGACCATGTTCCGCAGTATCTAGCTGATGGGTACTCTATAAATATTTGTTACGAGTACAAATCTTTGAAGATTTGTGATAAAGAGAGAGAAAGATGAGCTGACTTGGGGCGTAAGAAACGTACAAATTCTCCAGTGAGAAAAGTTCCACATTTATATATCGCCTTTCTCTTTTGATCTCTTTTGTTTTGTTAGAACATAATGACAATAACAATACATTCCGCTTTCTTTTGACATCTTTGCTGTGGGATCAGTCAGCAGAATTTGATTAAAGATGTGGGATCTGGATCATTATTGCATAAGTTTGACTATCAACCCACTACTTACCACTTTGAGACCATAGACGTGTTATTTACCCTTTTTGTGCCTCAGTTTTCTCGTCTATAAAAGTTGGAATAATAAGAGTACCTGCCTTTAGTACTGTTTTGAGAATATATAGAATGTTAGTGAATTAATATATATAAAGTATTTAAGAATGTTTTGGGGCCTATAAGGAGTGCTCCAAAATGTTGATTACTTTGGGAAGTCCAAGCATGCTGATGGCAAATGATAGTTTACTTATGAAAATAGAGAATGTCAAGAATTTTCAAAGTGTGCGATATTCTACAAAAACCATTATTAGAGGGGAGCCTGGGTGGCTCAGTCGGTTGGGTGTCCGACTTCGGCTCAGGTCATGATCTCACAGTTCATGGGTTCGAGCCCCGCGTCCGGCTCTGTGCTGACAGCTAGCCCAGAGCCTGGAGGTTGCTTTAGATTCTGTGTCTCCTTCTCTCTGACCCTCCCCTGCTCACACTGTCTCTGTCTCTCAGAAATAAATTAAAAAAAATTAAAAAAAACCCATTATTAGATGTCTGGAAATGATTTAGAGAAATAAATAGGCTGCTTTCATTTAATGAGATTTTCTTATCTTGTTAGTTACAAAGGAGGACATCAAGACAAAGTAGCAAAACAGAGACCTCTCTTACTATGCTTCTGACAATCAAGGCTGTGCTTCATTATGAAGTTCCTGGAGAAAATGACATTGGCTCTGCATAATGAGGTGGTCAAATAAGCCACTACAACAGAAGCATCAGATTTAGTCAAACATTAATTTAATTTAATTTTATTTTATTTTACTTATTTATTTTTTTTTAATATTTTTACTTATTTCTAGAAGAGAGAGAGAGAGCGTGAGCAGGGAGGGTCAGAGAGAGAGGGAGATACAGACTCTGAAATAGGCTCCAGGCTCTGAGCTGGCAGTCAGCACAGAGCCCGATGCGGGGCTCGAACCCACGAACCGCGAGATCATGACCTAAGTGAAAGTCGGACGCTTAACCGACTAAGCCACCCAGGCACCCCAACATTAATTTTAATGAATTCTTTGCACTGGATTGTTCTCAACGCCAAGTGTTGTTCCAGCAGAGCCGTGTTGGAAGCATTCTCATCATAAATGTGAGTATATCTATCAGCCACAGCCCTCTTAGTCATTGAGAGTCACTGGTGTCATCCTGCCCTTCTCTGGCTCAGAGCGGATGGCTATTCATGTTAGTTTTGCCAAAATAACTTGAGTACCATGGGCAAGTCCCCAGCCTCTTCTGAGCCTTGTTTCCCTATCTTTAAAATGAGGAGTTACATTAGATGTTCTCCAATTGAACTTTCCAGTCTGTTATTAATACAAGGTTGTGACATTAGTTTCATCAAATTTGGAGAGAACTAGAGGTATCAGTTACTTACTTGGTGGGCTTAGTTAGGCAAGCTACTTAGATTCTTGGAACTTCAGTTTTTTGTTTTTTGTTTTTTAAATGTTTTTATTTATTTCTAGGAGAGAGAGAGACAGCGTGAGCAGGGAGGGTCAGAGAGAGAGGCAGACACAGACTCTGAAACAGGCTCCAGGCTCTGAGCTGGCAGTCAGCACAGAGCCCGATGCGGGGCTTGAACCCACGAACCGTGAGATCATGACCCAAGCGAAAGTTGGACGCTCAACCGATTAAGCCACCTAGGAGCCCTAGAACTTCAGTTTTTAAATCTATATGATGAAGAACAGAATAGTATTTACCTTCTAGGGCTGCAGCGAGGATTCGGAGATAAAGTATGTGTAGGTTACAGGGAACAATATTTGGCTTAATGGCAGGCACTCAATAAATATTAGATATGATTTATGGTAAAGTTGGCAACATATTTGGGAAATTATCACATTAATTCCATCCCATTGTTATTTATACAAAACAGCACACTAGATCTGTAAATTTAAGCTTCCAGTTAGGTTATTTTAGATGTAAGACACTTATTTTAGATGTAAGATGCTAGTGGACATTAATAAAAGACAATATTGTATGAATCTCTTGGTGCCATGCCTATTGTTGGGCCTGGCAATGGTGCATTGTTTTGCACACTGCGCATCATTTTATACACCAACCCTTTTTAAAAAATGTTTTAATGTTTATTTATTTTTGAGAGAGATAGACAGAGTGTGAGTGGGGGAGGGGCAGAGAGAATGGGAGATACAGAATCTGAAGCAGGCTCCAGGCTCTGAGCTGTCAGCACAGAGCCCTATGTGGAGCTCCTACTCAGGAATCAAAAGCTGAGCTACAGTAGGGTGATTAACTGACTGAGCTACCCAGATGCCCTTGCACAGCAACTGTTTAAGGTAGATGTTGATATCCATATTCAACTGCTTTGCATGTATTACATAATTTACTCTTTATAATAATACTATTAGGTAGGTTTTTTTTTTAAATCCCTATTAATGGATGAGAAAACTGAAGCTTTTAAGGGTTAAGTAGGGGGATGGTTTTCAAGCCCAGATGTTTATGACTCTAGTGTTCTTACTCACCATTGTATATTACATGTCATATCTTGGTGTGCATATTCCAATATGGTATCTCTCATTCATGTGCTAGAACTGTTCTCTCCCCGCTCCCCTCGCCCCCCTTCAAAGAACTGGTATTTCGCCATTCCTTCTTTGTCTTTAACAATGATATGACTGTTTCTCCCCTTATATGTTGTTTTACAAGAAAGCTTAGGTCCAAATTTGTGGCTCAAATATAGTAATTCTATAATGCTGATAAATTGCATGTTTAAGCTTTCGAGGTAATGATATCCTACTCTCTTACTTGTATTTTTCCCAGTCTTCATTGTTATTTATAAACTTGCATTTTTACTTGACCATCTTTATTAAAATAGCCTCCTTTAAGTCATAGGCATGTTTTTGGTGGAACTAGACAAGTGAATGAATGAATAAATAAAGTATATATTCATAGCTTGATAAATTGCTCAGCAAGATGGATTAAAGACCTAACAGCTATTAATTGAGAGCAGCCATTGCTTCTGGTTGTTTCTTCAAGTTTTGTGAGCCCCAAATCACCAACTGATAAAAAGTACCTTTTTGGGAATCAATATTGTAGATTATTATCTGGAGTTGTATTTCTTCTCTGTTTGATAACAAACGTCTTTAAGAATGCCCCAAGTCTAGTATGCCATTTAGTAACTGTTGACTGGATAGCTAAACATTCTGAATTAAAAACTTTAAATGTATGTATCCTAAGAAGTAGTTTTTCACAGATATTTTATAGCATATAGAAAAAACAGAAAAGTGGATAATTTTATAAACGGGAAATGAAGGGTAGGGGATCCTATTTCAGTCAATCATTCAGGGGAAATTCAATTTAATAGCAAATTCATTTCTTCCAGTGAAAGAAATGTGTTAAGATGTGACAGAGGTAATCATGTGAATAACACTAGGCAGTATGGGTTGTTTGAATGCCCTTACCAGATTGTGAAATGCTCTGTGAATGGATCTTAAGATCAAATATGATTCTTTTTCAGATTCTAAACTCTCTGCTTTAAAGTACTTGTCTGGTTCTACTTTAGAGAGCAGTTTACTAATCCAACAGATATTTATTGATTCCCTACTGTGTTCCAGGTTTGAGCTTGAGACACATGAGGGAACAAAATGGACAAAAGTCCTATTCTCATTGTGATAGTCTGAACGGTGCCCACCAGAGATCTATGTCCTAATCCCTGGAACCTGTGAATATGCTATTTTATGTGGCTAAAGGGACTTGCAAACATAATTAAGAATCTTGGGATGACAGATTATCCAGGATTATCCTGGTAAGCCTTAAATGTAATTAAAGTGTCTTTTACAAGAGGGAGGCAGAAGGGGATTTCCTTCAGAAGTGGGGAAGGCATTGAGAATAAGCAAACTGCAGCTGGGGCAATGTGCTTTGAAGATGCAGGAAGTGCCACATGCCAGGAAGTGTGGGTGGCTGCTAGGAGGTGAAAAATGGAAGGACACAGATTCTCCCTTCAGAACCTTCTACTAACACCTTGACTTTGGCCCAGTGACATTGAGTTCAGGCTTATGACCTCCAGAACTCCAAGGGAACAAATTTAATTTGTTTTAAACCATGAAGTCTGTGGTAGTTTGTTATAGCAGCCATGAGGAACTAACGTATTCATGGAGGTTTCATTCCAAAGGAAGAGACGAACAGTAAATAATAATGGCAATAACGAATCATATAGCGTATTAGGAGGTAATAAGTAGTATGGAAAAGAGGAACACTAGTTCCGTGTAAGAGGAAAGGAGAGGGCCTGATCCACTCAGGTATGCTGGTAAGCCATGGAGGGAGATTTACAGTAGAAGAAGTGTTGGCAGAATAGACCTCATTGAGAAGGTGAGATGTGAAGGAAGACGTGAGTTGATAGAGGAGTTAGCTAAGTGCCTATCTGTGGGAAATATTCCAGGCAGAGAGAACAACAGTACGAGTGTCCTAAGGTGGGAGTCTCCCTGCTGTGGTTAAGGAAACAGGCTGGGGTGATGAAAGTCAGAGGGAGAGGAGCAGGAAGACTAGAGAGGTAGCTGTGGGCTGATGAGGCAAGCCCTTGCAGCCCTTGTAAAGCCTACTGTTAGGAAGGGGAAACCATTCTACAGATTGACTAGATGTTATTCTCTAGAAGACAATACACAGCTGGTCGATTCAGTTAGTTTTTGATTGAAAAACAATAATTGATAGGTTAAGCTAGAGGATGACCCCAGGCACAGAGCATCTCCTAAATTAGTTTCAAAACACCAACCAGTTTGGCAGAATAAAATCACTCAACTGATTAAGTTTTCCATTGCTTTTGAGTATAACTGTACAAGGATTACTTGAAGCCAACTGAGTTTCAGCTGGTATCACTCTCTCCTATTTTATAAATTTTTGATTATTTTAAGATCCAGCTTTCATAATTTTGATGAAATAATTTCTTAATAGAAGTTTTATTATCTTTTAAGTTCCTCCTAATCCTCCTATATGTGCACACATATGATATTTGTCTTTCTCTGCCTGACTTATTTCGCTCAGCATAACACCCTCAAGGTCCATCCATGTTGCTACACATGGCCAGATTTCATTGTTTCTCATTGCCATGTAGTATTCCATGGTATAGATAAACCACATCTTCTTGATCCATTCATCTGTTGATGGACACTTAGGCTCTTTCCATGTTTTAGCTATTGTGGAGAGTGCTGCTATGAACATTGGGGTACATGTGCTCCTATGCATCAGCATTTCTGTATCCCTTGGGTAAATTCCTAGCAGTGCTATTGCTGGGTCATAGGGGAGTTCTATTGTTAGTTTCCTGAGGAACCTCCACACTGTTTTCCAGAGGGGCTGGTGGGGGAAAGGGGGAGAGGCAAACCATGAGAGACTCTTGAATGCTGACAAAAACTGAGGACTGGTGGATGTGGGGGAGGAGGAGGGGGTGGGCATGGAGGAGGACACTTGTGGGGATGAGCACTGGGTGTTATGTGGAAACTAATTTGACAATAAACTACTTGTAAAAAAAAAATAAAAAAAAAAGAAGTTTTGTTATCTTCTGGCTACGGTTTTGGATTATAGCACCCACTTTTTGGTGCAATCTGTATCTGGATTTAATGTACTTGAAACTATGGGAGATTCTATGTGTGAGGCAGGGAAGTCAAAGGTTAGTAGCTAAAGTTTGGTTTCAGGGGTCAGCCGCATGGCAGAACAGCTTGGACTGATTGCTTTGAGCAGATGTCTTGGCATGTTGAAGGCACCATGATGCTATGATTACCAGCCTAGTCCTGGCCCAGTGGTTCATTTCATGTTCCAGGCACCTTCAGCCTTTCAACAGCAGCAAGGTTCACCCAATGTGTTTTCCATTCCACACCCTGATGTGGTTAAATTTTAAAATCACCTGCAGCTGTGGTGTGGTTATGAGCTCAGCTTCTCTTTCTTCTTCACATGTTACATTTGGATTATGTCTACCATGCCAGTTCTGTCAAAGTTCTTACCCACTTAAATCTTGGCTATATAACTCAATGACAAACTCACTCCGGAAGCAATCTAGAATCATTGCATCAGAATTTTGTTCGAGCTAAACAAATAAATATTTGTTGAATAAATGAATAAACTGATGTTAGAATTGCAGGGAGTGCTCGTCCTTGTCTTCCCTGGCTACTTTGAGCTTTTAAGTTTTTGCAGATTCCTAGGCCTGTTCTGATATTCAGTGGAGTTGTATCAAGGGAATCAGATCATCAGCTGAGGGGAACTGGAAAAGACCTTACACAAGGGGTACCTGGGATGAGCCCCAGGCGCTAGCATGTCTAGTGAACGGAATCTTCTACTAATCCCACTACATTTGGTCTTTATAAACAGGCTTCTTTCTTGGTTTCTTATTCTATGCTTTAGTCCTTGTGTGATTGGTTCTCTGTATAGAATGCTACCCCAACTGACTGGTGCTCAGACCACCTGCATGGTATATGGAGGGCCAGTTTCATTTAACATGCCAGAGTATGATCAGGGGTTTGTTTATGGATTCTCCAGAATAATAGAGCTAATAGGATATGTATAGGGTGTGTGTGTGTGTGTGTGTGTGTGTGTGTGTACACATACATACATACATACTGAACATTTGAATAGAACAAAAAGACTGGCTTTTCCAAAGGATATGATATATGTATATATATATATATATATATATATATATATATACATAATGTATGTATATATACATATATAAAATCTCATTCTATGTATAGCTCTCTATATATGTATGCACACACACAGTGTTCTATTTTTCTCTTTATTTTTTTAATGTTTATTTATTTTCGAGTGAGTGAGAGAGAGAGAAAGAGAGAGAGAGAGAAAGCAGGGGAGGGGCAGAGAGAAAGGCAGACACAGAATCAGAAGCAGGCTCCAGGCTCTGAGCTATCAGCTGATAACTATCAGTTCTGATAGCTCAGAGCCTGATGCAGGGCTTGAACTCAAAAACCATGAGATCATGATCTGAGGGGAAGTCAGATGCTTAACCGAATGAGCCACTCAGGCACCCCCAGTGTGTTCTATTTTTCTAGAGAACTTTCACCAATTCAGAATCCTAAAAACCATTCTATCCTAGCCATTTCTCCTCTTTTTCTTTTTTTTGCCTATCGCTTTCCAGTGTGGAGATGTGACAACTAAAGTTTAGAGGGGTCAAGTGACTTGTCCTACATAATCAGCTGAATGGTGACTTAGTTGGCATTTTGAGCTATTGGTGGGATGGGGGGAGGGTGGCATCAGTGATGACTAATACATTGACCTGCTGGATACCTGAGATTGTTTGAAGGAATAGAGATGTCAGGAAAATGTACATATTTTGAGACAAAGTTTTGCCTTCAATCAATTGTTTTTAAACCATCATCTGTGGCAGAGATATGCAGAAGGTGTTCAATGTGTAGGAGAGCTGTTTTGGAGTGGGAGACATTTCTGTCTGATGATTATCCTATTAAGAATAAAGATATGATTATGTGAAAGAAAAAACTTCCAATGTGTGAAGAAAAACCAGTTTCTATTTGTCAAGGACACAGTGTTCTGACAGCAGTTTTGTTCCCTCTGGTTAATGATAACTGGCTCTGACTGACACTTTCATGAGATGAGCTCTTCTTATAGTTAGAGAAGTCAAACTCTGAAAGCCAAGATTTTTTTTTGAACTTTAATAAAAATGCATGGCAAATTGATTTTTAAAAAAATTGATAACAGAAGAAACAATGTCAACTATATGAGAGTAAGTTATAATTGGCTTTTAGAAAATGAGATGTGACTCTTCAACTATGTCTGGGCACAGAATATATTGGAGAATGTAGGTAATTAGGTGCATGATTCAGCCAAGGATGACTCTTCTGCTTCATTTCCTCTTCTGCCTTGTGTGTTGGATAATTTGAGGGTATTTTTTGTTTTAATTTATCAGTCTATAATTTTTATGTCCACTTCAAACTGTCTAGAGAGACATAGTCATTGAGACAAGGGAAAGACACAAATGTATGTAATTATTCAATATACACTGATAGGTATCACCAAAGGAATTGTGCTAAGTTTTATGGAAGATACAAAAATACAGAGAATACAGCCTCTTTGACAGTTTAGCTGGTAGAAAGATTTTAGGAAATTGTTATAGGAATTTATTTGCTCACCAAATATGTACTGACTGCATGTTATAGCCTAGGCATTATAGATGTATAGATGTATAAATGATGAAGATCCAGTGTTCAGTGAGGAAGCCAGAGAAAAGCAAAAAGTAGGGGAAAAGTACTAGAATATAAACCTTTTTCATTTGTTTTTTTGTGGTCTCTCTCTCAACTTGTCATGGTGTTGTTTATTTGCTATTTGATGTTCTAAATAAATAAATATGAAACTGTTAAATTATTGGCATGAATTTTATTGCTCATCTCTATATTGTGCAATGCCAATTCAAATGCAAATATCAGAGCATTTTATTTGTGTACAGTCACCAAAATTACACAATTTGTATTTTGTGGCTTGTCCTTGGAAGGTGCCTCTAGCTTATCTAGAGATAAACTCTAAACAGAATGAGGAAGATTGAAAGGAAGAAAAGATCCACTAGGCATTGAGTTGGTTGAGGGGACTATGATACTTAGAGGGCTGTGCAGACTCTCAAAGGCATCCTCCTCCATGATTTGGGGGTGTGTGAGCATTTGCTTGGGCCTGATGGCTCTACTGGGTGCCTCCTTCCTGCAGCCAAGGAAACTATAGGCAGCATCCCAGCAGGGGACTGGGGCCATGGAGACAAGCCAGGGGTCTCTTATTTCCATGGACCTACAACCCCGCAAATGGTAGACGGTAACTCCTACAGATCTTAACCCTCTGTGCCAGGATGTATTCCATGCCTAGATGAGGTACAGAGACTTGCCCCTGTCCTGGCTCAGACAGATCTTCCTGAAATGGGAATTGCAGCAGCTACGGCCAGTCTGAAGATGCCACAGGGTATATGCCTGATCTCAACCCCACCCAAGCTCATGGCTAGGCCCCTTCCTAGGGTGAAGAGTGATAGCAGTTACAGGCAGGGGTAGGGTTGTGGAGGCTGCCTGGGGTCTGGGACAGGGGAATGAGCTGCAAAGAACTGGTCCCGGGGAGACCCATCCCAGGAAGGAAGGATTGTGCAGGAACCAGAGGTTCTAAGCCCTGGGGGCATGTTCCATTGTCCCATTGCACTTCACTTACAAAGCACAAGTAAAATGATTAAGAATTTCAAGACTGTCTGCACTGTCTGCACACCTAAGAAGCTGGTCCTAGTCTGGAGCTCAAGATTTTCATACTGTTTCCACAGGTGTGAGGGCTCCATCTTTCAGAGAAAGCAATTTCTTCTTTGTGCTGAGATAGAGGAATAGTGAGCTATCAATATATTCCCCTTCAAGCTCTCTTTACTTGAATTGCAGTTCCAGAGACAGATCTTTAATTTTTTTAAAGAAGTGATTGTCTTTATTTTTACAAGGATGGTATCATCATCCTTCCTGGTAGTTGTAGACTTGCTTTGGATTTGTTTGCTGGTGTTTTGAAGCTTCATTAAAGTGAAATTTCATGTAAAAGTTGTGGAGGGGTCAAGAAAATCAAGATGCAGTCAAGAAAATCAAGATGACCCTGAGAAACACTTAACCATGCAAGGAAGTTCCATGACAGCCTCCAGTACTTGGATAACCCTGTATGTCCAGCTGCATTGTGCAGGGGAGTTATGGCTGCTTATCATTTTCAGTGAAGCAATACAGCCACTGGTTAAGGTCAAGAGAGGCATTGAACAGACCCGAGATGGAGTTCCTTCTCTATTCTTATGTGATTTAACCCCTTAATCTTTCTATCTGTCAGTTGCCTCATGTGCAAAATGAAGATTGTGGTTTTGTCTTTTCTTATAGAGTTCTTATGAAAGTTAGTTGAACATACAGGTAAAGCATTTAGCATGGTAGTTGGGACATAGTTCTCATAGATGTAAATTCTGTACCTTTTCATATGCAAGCATGAACAAAAATGTAAACACTATTCTCCTATTTGACACCCTATGCCAGGGTCCCCGTTGCCTTCAAGCATTTCTGGTCCACTCCCTTCCATGCAACAAACTCTTGCTCGTTACCTTCACTCTTGTCAAACACTATGTCTTGTGTCCTACCTGCTCAGGACCTTTGAAAGAAATATTTTACTGGGTGGCTTAAATTTGTTTCTTAGTTGGATTCTCAATGCCTATATCAAATATTGAAGTCAGATAAGTCAAGAAGAAAAGTTCCAAAGAGCAAATAGGAGTCTGGAAAAGGACTCCCAGCAGAAAGCCATGGCTGCCATGGCTGGCCAGAGATGAGAGTGGGTGCCAGGCACTGGGGTGGAGCTGGGGAGCAGCCCAGAGTCATGGAGGCCTGGGGTTGGGGGAGCTGGAATGGGGGTAGGTCTCTTGAAGATCACATTAGAAGATTTTATAAAAGAATTTTTGTGGGCAGTTGGGGATAGTAAACTTCATGAGCCACTTGGGTCCTTTAGGAGTTTCTCTTCAGGCAAGTTTTTTTCTCTTTTTAATATATAACTAAAATATATATGAATATATAAAAATAGGTAATGTATGTGAGAATGGGGCAGGCTGACTGAGATCAACAGGGAAGGGCCAGAGCATCCTCCCCTCAGGCCAGCACCCCTTCCTCCACCCCTACTCCCAGCACAGGTGCTTGGAAGCCATGTGGCATGATCTTGCAGTCACAAGGTGTCTCATAGCTGTCTTCTCTCAAAGGTCATGCCTTCTGGAATCAGAAGAGGACCACAATGGGTCCACTTCAAGGATAGCAAAGGCTCCCGGAAGTGGAGGACTCCTTACCATCACGAGCTCTATTCACCCTCCTCAGTGGCTCACAGCTCCTTGCCTCTTCTGGTGTCACCTGTCGCCACCTGGATGTGCGGGCTTGTGCAGAACTAAAGTGATGTCTTGAGTCAAAGGCCCTTGCTCTACCTAGCAGGGCACCAGATTCTCCACAGCCACCTTTCCTCTCCTGCTGTATGTCCCATCTGAGTGGGTGACAGAGCAAAGAGTTTGCCTTTGGATTTAGTTCCCAAATCAAGTATTTCACCAGGGTGAAATTTTAATTTAAAAACTTAAAAGAGACTTTTCTTAAAAAAAAAAAAAAAAGAAAAGAAAGAGGAAGGGATGAAGGTGAAAAGGAAAGAAAAGTAAAAGAAAATGGGGACGGTAATGGTTAATGCACCCTAGATTTCAAGTCTCTTGAGGGCAGAAATTGGAGCTCCCCAGTCTCTGCCTCTTCAATGTCCTCAGCACAATGTCTTGCTCACTTTAAAAGTGCACCAAATTAGAATAAATAGCAAATAGTGCTAGGCCCCCAGAGGTCTGAGGGGAGTGGCCAGAAGAAGAGTCCAGGTCGGTGAGTCAAAAGAAGGTGTGGGAATGGGCAGGAGGTTTGAGAGGGTCTGCACTGCCCCCTGCTCCCTGAGTAAAGCAGAGGGAACTGGGCGCTTCAGGGCTTGGTTGTATCTCACTTTCAGCATAGCTGTGTGATCTTGGATAAATTAATGTATGCTCTCTGGGTGTCAGTTTCTTCCTCTCTTCTCTGTGTTATGAAGGTCAAAATAACCACCTGCTGGTGTTAATGTGTACATTAGAAGGGCCTGCCATAGTGCTGGGCAGGAAATCAGTAAATATTATTGTTTTATTCTGCCTTCTTCCAATCATTTCCTTTTTTCCACCTTGTGGACTTTCTATTCTGCTCCTGTCATAAAGAGTTAACACAAACATTAATGCTAGAAATGTGCCACTGTTGGGTCTGGATATTGTGAAAGAATGTAGATGGATTATTGAAAAACTTTTTACACTGAAAGAAAAACAATACAGGCATCTGTCCTTCTGGTGGTAGGATTAGTAGCAACAAACCTTGTGCATAAAGGACAGCACTTTATGTTTTATTAAACCCAGAGGCAATATGAAGAGTTGTTCACAGTGCGGGTTTTGTGGTCAGACAGAATTGGTTTTGTCACACGCGCTTGCCATTCTAATCAGGCAAGTCATTTAATTTTTCATGCATTCATTCATTCATTCATTCCTGAGCACCTTCTCAGCATGTGCAAAATGCTGAAAACACAATGGCAATGGCAGATGTGCAGTTGGCACAATGAATGTATAGAAATCACACTAACTTCTGGGGTGCTGAGCCCCAAAGCCTGAATAGGAGCCAGGCAATGCATGAGGGGTTGACGGAAGATTGTTAAAGACAGGAGGTGAATGAAGGCCAAGAGACAGGGTTCAAGACTTGAGAGAGTCAGTGGTACTGAGGCATTGAGCTTTAAGGTTCAGGAATGAGAGTTAAGCCTTGGGGAGAAGTGGCTGGATAGATTAGGAGGAGCCTTGAAACCATGTTAAAAACTTTTGAGTATCGTAAGAGTGATGATAGCACTTCCCAAATGGTACTTCCCACTGGGACCAGAGGGCAGGGAGACTGCTGAACATTCTGTTCCTTCCAGAAGATTCACAATGATGTTCTTCAATAAAGAATTCTATTTAATATTGTTTAACAGCTTTCCCAAGCCTAATTAATGTTTTTAAGACACTACCCTCTTTCAAACTGAGACGCCAGAGAAACCTCTTGGGAGAAATGGTGAGAAATGGAAAGCCATTTCAAGGTTGTAATTTGGGGCCCAACATAACCATATTTGTATTTTATAAAGACGTAGTAAGATCTACCACAGATGGAGAGCACCATGTACTCTTCAAAGCACTTAACTAATTTAACTTAACTTTTATAACAAGTTTGTGAGGTAGATATTGTTATTTTTTGCACTATTAACATGAGAAAATGAAGGCATAAAAGAATTAGGTAATTTCCTAAAATTATGGAACTAGTTATAAGTGAAGGGCCTTGAATATGAACTTGGCCAAAGTGGCCTTGGAAGCCGTACTCAGCAGATCAATGTGACTGCATGGGGCAATGGATTAGAGTCAAACAAGACTGGAGACAATTAGGAGGAGGTTGTTGCCATAATTCAGATGAGAAGTTATGGCCACTTAGACTTCTTACATTGATTTACAAGATTAATATCATAACATAATTAAACTGTTTAGTATAGTTTTTACTACATGGTAAGCAGTCAATAAATAATAGTTTTCCCGTGAATGTATGGAAACTTGATATATGAGAGATATATATTGCAGATTAGTGATGATGGAAGGCTGTATTAATTTGTTAGAGCTGCCACAAAATATGACCACAAACTGGGTGGATTAAATAACAAAAATTTATTATCTCACAGTTCTGGAGGCTAGAAGTCTAAAATCAAGGTTTGGGCAGGGTTGGTTTTTTACGAGGTCCGTGTGGAAAGATTCTGTTCCAGGCCTGTTGCCTTGGCTTGTCGCTGGCCATCTTCATGTTCACATCGTGTTCTGCCTGTATGTGTCTCTGTCTCCAAATTTCTTTTTTTCTTTCTTTTTTTTTTTTAATTAGGATACCAGTCCTATTGGATTAGGGCCTACCCTGATGACTTCATTTTAACTTTACTACCCAAGACCTTATCACCAAATAAAGTCACATTCTGAAGCACTGGGGGTTAGGACTTCAACATATGAATCTGGGCATGAGGGACATAACCCAATCCCAAATAAAAAGATTATTTAATAATAGCACCACAAGAATCAGTTAGCTATATGGAGAAAAGCCCTGAATTCCTACTTCACATAATACTCAAAAATCATTATCTGAAAGATTGAAGACTTAAATACGGAAGATAAGAATGTTAAAATATTTAGAAAATGTATAGTAGAATACCTTTATAATCTGGAAAAGCTTTTAAAATGTGACATATGGGGTGAATTGCTGGGGGGGTGGAGATGGCAGAGTAGGAGGACCCTACGCTCACCTTGTCCCATAGATACAACTAGATAACACTCACATTAATGTAAATGATTGAGAAAACAACCTGATGGCCTGGCAGAACAAACTTCATAACTGAATGAAGACAAAAGCCACACTGAAGAGGGCAGGAAGTGCAAAGATGAGGAGGGGAGGGACTGGTGGGCCCGGGAGAGGGGAGATAAACAGACCATCACCCCCTCGGGAGCTTGCATGGGGAAGATGAATCCCTACAACGTTTGGCTTTGGAAACCATAGGGGTTGAATTTCATGAATTCTTACAACCAACAGGACTTAAAACCTGGAATTTAAAAAATCAGTGGGCTCAGTGGGCTTTGGGAGAGTGGGGAGGGCAAGAGGAAACTGAGTCCTTGCCCTTAAAAAGAAGGCACAATAGCCCCTGGAGTTATAACATAGAAGCCCTGGTTTGAAAAATGCCTGAGGCATATGGGATATTAGCTCATATGCTAATATCGGAGCAACAGAGATGTTGGGAGATTCTTCCAGGAATAAAGGAGCTGGCAGGCACCATTCCTCTCCCCACACCCAACATAAACACACAGGCAACAGAAGCAACTAGCGTGGCACTGACATTCACTTCCTTACTTGCTAACATTGTGTCCCCTTGTCGCCCTGTTATGCTTCAACGGATCTGCCTCCTCTCGGCAGGCCTGCTTTGGTCCTGGTGCTGTCAGTCCCCTCTCAGAAGACCAGTGCAGAATTAATCCCAATTCTTCTCAAGCTATTCCAAAAAATAGAAATCGAAGGAAAACTCCCGGACTCATTTTATGAAGCCAGCATCACTCTGATTCCCAAGGCAGACAGAGATCCAGCAAAAAAAGAGAACTACAGGCCAATATCCTTGATGAATACGGATGCAAAAATTCTCAACAAGATCCTTGCAAATCGAATCCAGCAGCATATAAAAAGAATCATCCACCAAGATCAAGTGGGATTCATTCCTGGGTTACAGGGCTGGTTCAACATTCGCAAATCAATCAATGTGATACATCATATCAATAAAAGAAAAGATAAAAACCATATGATCCTGTCAATAGATGCAGAAAAAGATTTGACAAAATATAGCATCCCTTCTTAATAAAGACTCTCGAGAAAGTTGGGATAGAAGGAGCCTACTTAAACATCATCAAAGCCATCTATGAGAAGCCTTCAGCTAACATCATCCTCAACGGGGAAAAACTCAGAGCTTTCCCCTGAGATCAGGAACACGACAGGGATGTCCACTCTCACCACTGTTGTTTAACATAGTGCTGGAAGTCCTAGCATCAGCCATCAGACACCAAAAGGAAATCAAAGGCATCAGAATTGGCAAAGAGGAAGTCAAACTTTCACTCTTCGCAGATGACATGATACTCTACATAGAAAACCCGACAGACTCCACCAGAAGCCTACTAGAACTGATCCAAGAATTCAGCCAAGTTGCAGGGTACAAAATCAACCTACAGAAATCGGTTGCATTTTTATACACCAACAATGAAGCAACAGAAAGAGAAATCAAGAAACTGATCCCATTCACAATTACACAAAAAACCATAAAATACCTCGGAATAAACCTAACCAAGGATACAAGTGATCTGTATGATGAAAACTATAGAAAACTTATGAAGGAAATTGAAGAAGACACAAAGAAATGGAAAAACATTCCATGCTCATGGATAGGAAGAATAAATATAGTTAAGATGTCATTACTACTTAAAGCACTCTACACATTCAATGCAATTCCAATCAAAATTGCACTAGCATACTTCTCAAAACTAGAACAAACTATCCAAAAATTTGTATGGAACCACAAAAGACCCCGAATAGCCAAAGTAATCCTGAAAAATAAAACCAAAATGGGAGGGATCACCATCCCAGACTTTAGCCTCTACTACAAAGCTGTCATCATCAAGACAGTATGGTATTGGCACAAAAACAGACACATAGACCAATGGAACAGAACTGAGAACTCAGAAGTGGACCCCAAAGTATACAGCCAACTGATCTTTGACAAAGCAGGAAAGAATATCCAATGGAAAAAAGACAGCCTTTTTAACAGATGGTGTTGGGAGAACTGGACAGCAACATGCAGAAGAATGAAACTAGATCATTTTCTCACACCATGCACAAAAATAAACTCAAAATGGATAAAGGACCTGAACGTGAGACAGGAACTATCAACACCCTAGAGGAGAAAGCAGGAAACAACCTCCTTGACCTCCACCGCAGCAACTTCTTACTTGACACATCCCCAAAAGCAAGGGAATCAAGAGCAAAAATCAACTGTTGGGACCTCATCAAGATTAAAAGCTTCTGCACAGCCAAGGAAACAACCCAGAAAATTAATAGGCAACCAACAGAATGGGAAAAGATAGTTGCAAATTACATATCAGATAAAGGGTTAATATCAAGAATTTATAAGGAACTCACCAAACTACACGCCCAAAAAACAAACAACCCAGTGAAGAAATGGGCAGAAGATATGAACAGACACTTCTCCAAAGAGGACATCCAGATGGCCAACAGACACATGAAACGATGCTCAGCATCACTCCTCATCAGGGAAATACAAATCGAAACCACACTGAGATACCACCTCACGCCAGTCAGAGTGGCTAAAATGAGCAAATCAGAGAACTCTAGATGCTGGTGAGGATGTGGAGAAATGGGCACCCTCCTACACTGTTGATGGGAATGTAAACTGGTACAGCCCCTCTGGAAAACAGTGTGGAGGTTCCTAAGGAAACTAGCAATAGAACTCCCCTATGACCCAGCAATAGCACTGCTAGGAATTTACCCAAGGGATACAGAAATGCTGATGCATGGGAGCACATGTACCCCAATGTTCATAGCAGCACTCTCCACAATAGCTAAAACATGGAAAGAGCCTAAGTGTCCATCAACAGATGAATGGATCAAGAAGATGTGGTTTATCTATACCATGGAATACTACATGGCAATGAGAAACAATGAAATCTGGCCATGTGTAGCAACATGGATGGACCTTGAGGGTGTTATGCTGAGCGAAATAAGTCAGGCAGAGAAGGACAAATATCATATGTGTGCACGTATAGGAGGATTAGGAGGAACTATTGTAAAAAAAATAAATAAATAAAAAATAAAAAAAGAAGACCAGTGCAAACCTTTCTAACACCGTATCTCCTGACCCATGTGCTTTGCAGATGCACCTCCTTCAATTTGGCTGACCTTAGTCCTGGCAGAGGCAGTGGCTGGTCCCTCTTATGGAGGACCAGCACGCAAACCTTACTAAAACTATGCGCCCCACCCCATGCAGGTTTTGAATCCACTCTCTTCAGTATGCTCTTGGCTGGAGCCCATCCAAACCAGGGCCACAAAGCTGGGCTGAGAGAGACCAGCACCACTCCGAAATGACTCCTGTCCTGGGGAGAAGTAAAGATAATCACACACACCAGTCAGACTATGGTCCCAGCAGTGGGCTGGGGGAAGACAGTCCGATTGGAGGCCCCACCTGTCAATGAAAGCAATGAAAGGGGACAACACAGGGAAAGCACCCTGTGTTACTGCGTCTCTGGCAAATGCCTGGCCCAACTCAGCTCAAGCCCAAGGAAGCCCAGACTGGCCCAGTAAGACCACAGGGACCAATCGCTGCCTACAACAGGCAGAGAGCAGATGACTGGACTACAGGCAAAATCAGCTCAGCCACAATAACAAGGCACATACAACACATGGAAGAGACACCTGAAGTGCCAGGTTCTGGTAAACAGAACTGTACAGACACTGTACTGCAGGGCACTGTAGGATATCTTCATAAGGCCATTACTTAGGAAGGGTATATAGCTGATGTTCCTAACACACAGAAACAGATGCAGAGAGGTATACAAAATGAGGAGACAAAAGAATATATCCCAAATGAAAGAAAAAGACAAAATCACAGCAAGAGACTTATGCAAAATGGAAATCTGTAATATGTCTGATAGAAAATTTAAAGTAATGGGAATCCCTGGGTGGCTCAGTCAGTTGAGTGTCCGACTTCATCTCAGGTCATGATCTCTCAGTTCGACGGTTTGACCCGGTGTTGGGTTCTGCACTGACAGCTCAGAGTCTGGATCCTGCTTCGGATTCTGTGTCTCCCTCTCTCTCTGCCCCTCCCTAAGGGGCCCCTCTCTCAAAATTAAATAAACACTAAAAAAAGAAAATTGATAAGTCTTTGGCTAGATTCATCAAAAAAAGGAAAAAAGGACTCAAATAAAAAATCATTAATGAAAGAGGAGAAATAACAACCAATACCACATCAATTGAAAGGATTATAAGAGGATATTAGGAAAAATTATATGTCAACAAATTGGGCAACCTAGAAAAAATGGGTCAGTTCCTAGAAACATATAACCTTTCAAAACTGAATTAGGAAAAAAATAGAAAATTTGAACAAGCTAATAACCAGCATTGAAGTTGAATGAGTAATCAAAACACGTCCAACAAACAAGAGTCCAGGACCAGATGACTTCACAGGTAAATTCAACAAAAAATTAAAGAAGAGTTAATATCTATTCTCTCAAATTATTCCAAAAAATGTAAAAGGAAGAAAAACTTCCAAATTAATTCTACAAGTCTTGCATTACCCTGATACCAAAGCCAGATAAAGACACCACCAAAAAAAAAAAAAAAAAAAAAAAAAATGGAGCACTACAGGCCAATATCTTTGATGAACTTAAATGCAAAAATGCTCAACAAGATACTAGCAAACTGAATCCAGCACACATTAAGAAAGTAATTCACCATGATTAAGTGGGAATTATTCTGGGATGCAAGAGTGGTTCAATATTTGGAAATCAATCAATGTGATACATCACATCAATAAGAAAATGGATAAAAACTCATATGATCATTTCAATAGATGCAGAAAAAGCATTTGACAAAGTACAACATCCATTCATCATGAAAACCCTCAAGAAAGTAGATTTAGAGGGAGCATACTTCGATACAATAAAGGACTTATATGAAAAACCCACAACTAACATTATACTCAATAGAGAAAAGCAGAGCTTTTCCAAGAGGTCAGGAGCAACACAAAGATGTCCATTTCCCTCACTTTTATTCAACATAATACTGGAAGTCCAAGCCACAGCAATCATACAAAGGAATAAGAGACATCCAAACTGGTAAAGAAGAAGTAAAATTGTCATTATTTGAAGATGACACGATACTATATGAAGGAAACCCTAAAGACCCCACCAGAAAACTACTAGAATTCAGTAAGGTCACACGATACCAAATCAATGTACAGAAATCTCATGCATTTCTATACACTAATAATGAAGCAGCAAAAAGGGAAATTAAGAGACCAATCTCACTTACAATTGTACCAAAAATAATTAAATGCCTAGGAATAAACTACCAAGGATGAAGAAGATCTGCACTCTGAACACTATAAAACATTGATGAAAGAAATTTGAGATGACAGAAAGCAGTGGAAAGACATTCCATGATTATGGATTGGAATAGCAAATATCATTAAAATGTTGATCTCTCCAAAGCAACCTATAGATTTAATGTAATCTCTGTCAAAATATCAACAGTGCTTTTCACAGAACTGGAACAAACAATTCTAAAATTTACATGGAACCACAAAAGACCCCTGAATATCCAAAGCAATCTTGAAAAATAAAAATAAAGCTGGAGGTGTCACAATTCCAAATTTCAAGTTATATTTCAAAGGTGTAGTATTCAAAATGGTATGGTAATGACACAAAAATAGACATAATATAATGGAGCAAAATAGCAAGCCTAGAAGTAAACTCACAATTGTATGGTCAATTAGTCTTTGACAAAAGAGGCAAGAAGGCAAGAATATGCAGTGGAAAAAAGGCAGTCTTTTCCACAAATGGTGTTGGGGAAATGGACAGCTACACGCAAAAGAATGAAATTGGATCACTTTCTTACACTGTACATAGAAATAAACTCAAAATGTATTAAAGACCTAAGTGTGAGACATGAAACCATAAAAATCCTAGAAAAGAGCAGAGGTAGTAATCTCTCTGACTTCTGCCATATCAATATTTTTGTAGATATGTCTTCTCTGACAAGAGAAACAAAAGCAAAAATAAACTATTGGGACTACATCAAGGTAAAAAGCTTCTACACAGCAAGGAAACAATCAACAACATTAAAAGACAGCCTATGGAATGGGAAAAGATATTTGCAAATGACATATCCAGTAAAGGGTCTGTATACAAAAAAATATAAAGAACTTATACAGCCCAACACATGAAAACCCTCAAATAATCCAATGAAAGACATGCAGAAGATGTGAACAGACATTTCTCTAATGAAGACATCCAGATGGTCAACAGACACGTGAAAAGATGCTTAGCATCACTCATCATCAGGGAAATGCAAATCAAAACCACAATAAGATATTACCTCACACCTGTCAGAATGGCTAAAATCAGAAACACAAGAAGCAATAAGTGTTGTGAGGACATGGAGAAAAAGGAACCCCTTTGCACTTTTGATAGGAATGCTGTGGAAGACTGTGTGGAGATTCCTCAAGAAATTAAAAATAGAGGGATGCCTGGGCGGCTCAGTCAGTTATGCGTCCGACTTTGGCTCAGGTCATGATCTCACAGTTCCTGAGTTCGAGCCCCACATTGGGCTCTGTGTAACAGCACGGAGCCTGGAGTCTGCTTCGGATTTTGTGCCCCCCCTCCACCCCGTGGCCCTCCCCTGCTTGCAGTCTGTCTCTTTCTCAAAACTAAACATTAAAAAAATTTAATAAAGAAATTAAAAATAGAAATACTCTATGATCCAGTAATCGCAGTACTGGATATTTACTCAAAGAATACAAAAACACTAATTTGAAAGGATATATCCACCCCTATGTTTATTGCTTGGTTTAATAATGGAAGCAGCCCAGGTGTCCACTAATAGATGAATGGATAAAGAAGATGTAGTATATTATTCAGCCATAAAAAAAAGAAATCTTGACATTTGCAACAACATAGATAGAGCTAGAGATTATACTGCTAGGAGAAATCAGTCAGAGAAAGACAAATACCATATTGTTTCACTCATCTGTGAAATTTAAGAAAAAAAGCCAAAGAAAAAAAGAGACAAACCAAAAAACCAGACTCTTAACTATAGAGAACAAACTGATAGTTAGCAGAAGGGAAATGGGTGCAGGAGAGGTGAAATAGGTGATGAGGGTTAAGAGTACACTCATCTTGATGAGCACTGAGTAATGTATAAAACTGTGGAATCACTATATTGTACACTTGAAACTAATATAATACTGTCTCTTAACTACACTGGAATTAAAATTTTAAAAAGTGACACAAAAATGCCAAATGATAATACAAAAGATAAGATTTTAAATATTTAAATTTGGTCACGTTAATATTAAAAACTGATTTGACAACTACATAGTTTACAAAGTGCTCACCAGGATAAGTGTAGTTACCATCTGCCACTATATATAAATATCACAGTATTATTGACTATATCCCTATGCTGTACTTTCCATCCCCATGACTTACTTATTTTATATGTGTATAAATAAGTATGACTTACTTATTTATAACTGGAAGTTTGTACCTCTTAATCCCCTTCACCTATTTTGCCCATCCCTTCATCCCCATCCCCTCTGGCAACAACTTTATTGTTATCTATCAGTTTGTTTTACTTTTTGTTGCTGTTATTTATTAGTTTTATTTCTTAGATTCCATGTAGAAGTAAAATCATTATGTATTTGTCTTTCTTTGTCTGACTTATTTCACTTAGCATAAAACCCTCTAAGTCCTTTCATGTTTTTGTGAATGGCAGATTTTATTCTTTATTTATGGCTGAGTAATATTTCATTGTGTGTATATACCACATCTTTCTTATCCACTCTCTATTGATGGATATTTAGGTCACTTCCATATCTTAGCTATTGCAAATAATGCTGCAGTAAATATCGGAGTGCATGTCTTTGAATTAGTGTTTTTGTTTTCTTTGGGTAAATATCCAGAAGTAGAATTCCTGAATTGTATGGTAATTCTATATTGTATACCTGAAACGAACTTGCATTAAATGTCAACTATACTTCAATTAAAAATACAAAAATAAAAAATAAAAATATGCAAAAAATGAAGAACTGTTTACAAAAAAATTGATAGCATAAAGAGAATGAAAAGACAAGGTGTGATTTGGAAAAAGATGTTTTTAAAATGTATAGCTGATAGAGGCTAGTATCTAGACACAAAAGAATTAATAAGAAGACAAACAACTCAGTAAAAAATTGGATGAAAGAGACAAACATATTTCATAGAAGAATAAACATAAATGTAAAAGGGAACGTAATTTAGGTTGCAATGTAATATCATTTTACTACCATTTGGCTAGTAATAATTGAGGAGCTAAACAGTTTCAAGCATGTCACCAAATGTGGCTGACAAGGAATTCTGATACACCATTAAAGGAGTATGAATTGACACAAGATTTCAGCATTATCTTGTAAAGTTGAACATTCTGACACCTTATGATCCAGTAATTTCACTCAAGGTACATATTCTAGAGAAACTCCTACATAATGCGAAGGGTATGAGACCATACTCATAGCAGAATATTTTCTGAGAACAAAACACTGGAAACAACCACAAGGGTTATTGACAGAATAATATTTTTAAAATTTGGATATCCAAAGAATGAGGTACTATAGAACTTTGTTAAAGAATAAACTACTACTGGGACGCCTGGGTGGCTCAGTCGGTTAAGCGTCCGACTTCAGCTCAGGTCATGATCTTGCAGTTCGTGGGTTTGAGCACCCCATGGGGCTCTGTGCTGACAGCTAGCTCAGAGCCTGGAGCCTGTTTCAGATTCTGTATCTCCCTCTCTCTCTGGCCTTCCCCTGCTTACTCTCTCTCTCTCTTTCTCTCTCTCTCTCAGAAATAAATAAAAAACATAAAAAAAGAATAAATTACTACTGCATATAAAAATATGCACAAATCTTATATGAAAAAAACAAGTTATGGAAGGTTAAGTTATAAGATAAGGAAAATTAAATAATATGTTGGTTCATCTGCATATTTATGTGATAAAACAATGAAAATCAAGAGAATGATGGCAAACACACAATTCGGGATAATGGTTATTTCTATTATGCCTGAGGGAGGGATACAGAGGAATGGAATGGGGGCAGAAACACAAATAAATGTGGCAATATCAGTAATGTTCTAGTATAGTTCTTGGTATGGACTGAATTGCTTCCCCACCTCCCAAAGGTATATTGATGTCCTAATCCCCCGTATCTCAGAGTGTGACATTATTTGGAAAGAGGGTTCTTGCAGATATAATTAATTAAGACCAGGTCATAGTGGAGTAGAGTGGATCCCTAATGCAATATGACCGGGGTCCTAAAAAGAGTCCTTGTGAGATCAGAGACATGGGGAGGATGGCATAGATTGCTGATGAAGGCAGAGATTGGAGTGGTGCATCTACAAACCAAGAAACACTAAAGATGACCAGAAAATCACCAGAAGGTAGGCTGGGGTCAGGAATAGATGCTCCCTCACAGCCCTCAGAAGGAACCAACCTGTCAACCCCTTGATTTTGGACTTCTAGCCTCCAGACTGTAAGATGATAAATTTCTGTTGTTTAAGCCCCACCCAGTTTGTGGCACTTTGTTACAGCAGTTCTAGGAAATGAATGTAGTCCTTATGTTAGGTAGCTGGTGCATGTGTGTTTATTTTATGTTATAATTCACAATTAACCAATGTGTTACATGTATTACTTTTTATGTATCAAATAGTTATATAATAAAAATAAAAAGACAAAAGAAGTTATTAGTTTCATTACTACCAAATCAGGGCATGTGTCTACTATTAATCTCAATGGCAAATTCCAGAAAAGCTTTTCTAGACAGTTTTATTAAAACTATAAAATTCAACTTCCAACACTCCCGTTAATTTTTATGGAGTTTTTATTGCAGCCTCAGTGTCACTGAGTCCCTGTTTCTCTGACTTTAATTATAGTGTTCATATCTGAGCAAAGTGTCAGATTCTGAGTGAAGGTGGATTTCCATGTACGCACCTGTCCCGGTATGTTATCTCCTTGTGGACTGGCTGACATCAGCTTTGCCTCCGTTTCACACAAAGGTAATCCTGGACATCTGAAATCACTTTAAAGTTCCCAGCACATGTGCCACAAAAGTAAGTGCCTTTTCTTGGCCTAGAAGTCATACCGCCATATGTTTTGTTCATATAGCTGTATCTCTTCCACCTTGAAACAGCGCCTGACAGAAATTAGGTGCTCAAAAATTTTGTTGAATGAATGTATAAATGAATAGTTTTATGAGAGTATCCACTTCTCAGGACAAGTAACAACACCAACTACCATGTTTCAGAAGAGTTTATCAGCCATTCTCCAGGCCCCACTAATTTTTGACCTGTTTGTTTTTCTTGTCTGTGGAATTACATGTTATTCTTCCTCATATAAGCAGTCAAAGGCTACCTTTGGGGACTTGGAATAGAGGATCAGATTTGGGTCCCATAAGGCCAAACCTACCTACACAAACACCCACACACATGTGTGTAATTTTTTCTTTTAAGAAGAGTTAGTTGTTTAATCTTTCATACCAAATAGAAGCTTGCTCTACTAAGAGTAATATACTGTTTTTATCTTGAAGAGATGTTGGTGCTCTAGAATCTTTTATTGAATCTCAGGTAGCTGAAATGTATCTTGATTAAGGAGTAGATTCTAAGAAAGAAACTCCAAGAATACATGCAAAGTAGATACTTTTTTAAAAAATGGGATTTATGTAGTATTTTGAAAAATAAGTTGCTATTGTTTTGAATATGTCACATAATGAATGTTATGATGTGACATTACATTGATGAGATTTTTTTCTTTTTTCACCTGATAGAGCAACCGATGTTAGTGAGGTGGTCCAGTAAGAGATGGAGAGTTTTCAAGGTCTCAAAGTATAATACTAGAAATGCTGATTGTAACATTGATGACTGCAAACAACATTTAATAAGCGGCCAGGCACAGTCCTAGGTGAGGATGGAGAGGTGAACAAGACCTCTGCGGAATTAATTTCAGTGGGAGAGACATAAATAAACAGATAATTGCAATGTAATGTGATTAAATGTTCTTAATCATTACAGGAAAGAATACTGTTCCATGGCATTCATGTTTTCAGAGTAGTTTATTACAGAGTTGTTCTTTGGATACTGGCTATGCAGAGATAATATCCTTTACTAACCAGAATATTTGATTAATCAAATTGTTCAATTCCCTGACCATACCTGAGTACTAGTTTATTTTACAAGTCATGATCATATCACTAAAAAAAAATCTCAGTATCTACCATAGGGGAAAACTGTGCAGTTGTTCCTTTCTATAGTTAATGGCTAATTTATTTTATCTTACTTTAGCATTTTATGGTCCTTTTCAATTTCCAGGAATTTAGAGGCCCCTTCTGATTTTAGAACAGAGAGAAGAGGGTTTATTTCCATGGGGCCCTGGTTTTTCACATAGGTGGTGGCAACATTTTACTAAAATAAAAAAGAGCAAAGTTCGATAATAGATTTCCTTAAGCGTTTAGCTGGAAAAATGAGGCACAGTAAGTATGGATCAAAACAATATTAGGAAGAAAGCAGTTACAGTGTTAAAATGACCCAAATCATAATTCCTAATGAAGTAGTAGGTATTTCTTCACTTGATCATAAAATGATCTCCACAAAACTTAGAGTCACAGCTCTGGGAAACATACCATTAGAAATATTGTCAACACTGGGCCTTTAAAATCATTAAAATGTTACTAATCCCTTATCTGCAGGTGCCGTTCAAGAATCCTCATCCCTTTCCCTTCACACATTAGAAGCGTTAGAAAGTAGTTCAGTCTTCTAAGTGATAATGAACGCTTAGGCAGTGACTGTTTTCATTTACAACACGTGGCTTTAATACTTGTTTTTAACTCCCTGGGGATATCGGCTAAGCCCCACCGTCTCTTTTTGCTTGGTTTCTTTATCCCTTTCGAGGTGGATTTGGGACGAATTCAGTCTGCAAACTACAATCGGACTGTACAAGAAGCTTCCAGGACAGCAGTCTGCAGGCTTCCCTCAACTCTCCCGATTCCTATTTTGCAGCTTTGGAGACGGCGCCTTTAGCTGGAACACGAATTTGAAACAAAACTTTTCCCTGGGTGGTGGGGCTGCTGCGAGGGCAGCTCTGGTGCTGAGTGGGGATGCGGTAGCACCGGGGCGCGCGGCCCCGCTCTCTCCCGGCGGGGCTCTGCGCTCCTGGAAAAGGGGGCGGAGAGGAGAGGCGAGAGGAAGGGGGGCGGAGGTCACCCGCGCTCTCCATCCCGCCCAGGCTTCGAGCGCTGCTGGCGCTGAGGGACCCGAGGAGCCCAGCGCGCCCGCAGGTTCCGCGCGGGGGGAGCGCGCGGAGGGACGCGCGGCGGGGCCGAGCGGAGCCCGAGCGGGAGCGCGGGGCTGCGCCGGAGGAGCCCGCGGCGGCCGGGAGCGGAGCCGGGAGCGCGATGGCCCTGGGAGCGGAGCGCCCTTCTCCGCAGAGAGCCCTGCGGGAGGCCCGGGATGCCAAGGTAACCACCTTTCGAGGGGCTGGGTTCCCGCGCGTCGGCCTCCGGATGCTCCACCCGTCCGAGGTGGAGCACTCACCCGGCCGCACTGGAGGGCACCTTAGTCTGAACTTGGCAGCAAGTTTGGACCAGATGCCCCGAGCTGGGGAGATCATCAGACAGAAGAGTATTCCGGCTGACCCAAACCTATTTGGAACTGCACGCTTAGGGAGCGGGTGGAAAGGGTCTCAGGGGAGGGAACTGGGCCAAGGGGGTGATCTCCCTTTGGTCCCGCGGTTCCCGGCCAGCGACCTGGGAGTCCCGCGCGGGGGCCAAGCGCAGGCCTTTGGCGCCCCCCAGGGAGGAACGGAAACGGCCCTTTGGCGTTTGAGCAATAGCAGAAAGTTTCAGCATGTTATATTTGGGAAGGATGTTGCAAGCGGAGGCTTAGGGGCAGAGGGGTAGTAACGGTGAAAGTTGAGCTGTGAGTAAGACTCGAAGCAGGCGGCCGCCCTCGGGGGCAGCCCTGGCGGCCCGACTGGGGCGGGTCCCAGGAAAGGCTGGCTCGGTAATTCCCAGCCTCCCGGAAAGCTGCTCGGGAAACCCCAATCGAATTAGCTGGGGGCTGTCGTCTTGGGTATCCAGGGTCTGTGACTCAGGTCTCAGCACACTACGGAAAGAACGATAAATGAATACAAATGAATACTTCGCATTAAAGGCTGTTCCCCTGAAGCTGTCACTTGATCAACAGCATGTAGGCAGATGTGCTCCAAGTGTGCGTGACCTTCCCCCTTTCCTATCGAGAGCCAGGATTTCTGCACAGGTTGTAGCTGGACCAGAAAAGCTTCTTAGAGACTCACCACTCTGCCTTCCGTGGGTTCCAGATCCTGTGGTTTGCTATTATTTGATCTAAAGTCAACAGTCTTAGAACGTACTGTGAGAAGCCCCATTTAACGTCAGTGAGTTTGCTGGTCCACTCTGCCCCCTCCCAAAGTTGGAAGAAGATTATTTTGTTTGCCTGACAAACAGGTAGTAGTTAGTTTACCTAAAGAATAATCTGCAGTTTGGGGACAGAGCCCATGAGAGGGGGGGAAAAAAAAAAAGCAAAACGTGAAAAGTTCACTTAATTATTTAAATAGACTATTTTGCTTTTAGAAACTTTATTGGGTTTAAATGTAATCTTGTTAGTGATTTTGTAAGCTTTAAAAGTTTTAAGGTGTTTATGAAGTGTCAGGAGGAGATTTAGGAGGAGCCCATTTGCAGAGGGGCCACAGAGTTAACCAAAGGGTCTCAAGTTTGGTGGCTTCTTTACCTTGAACATGAAATGTGGAACCACAGGCAGATGTGTGCTGCTTTCGTATGATGCAATCTTGCTTATAATAGGCCAGATACATCTGATTCTCACCACAGGGTGCTGGGGCGCTTCGGTCTTAAATGTCAGATGAGCAGTTATCCAGTGCTCATAATTCCTCTGTCTTTATGCCACAGATGTCCGGACTAGAAGCCTGGAGTGTTTTGAGAGGGAGATGACTTGAGTGGCCAGCTTTTTATCTCCACAACAATGTCTATGAACAATTCCAAACAGCCAGTGTCTCCTGAAGCTGGGCTCTTTTCAAATACAACTTGCCAGACGGAAAACCGGTTTTCAGTATTTTTTTCAGTAATCTTCATGACAGTGGGAATCGTATCAAACAGCCTTGCCATTGCTATTCTCATGAAGGCCTATCAGAGATTTAGACAGAAGTCCAAGGCATCGTTTCTGCTTTTCGCTAGTGCCCTGGTAATCACAGACTTCTTTGGCCACCTCATCAATGGAGCTATAGCAGTCTTTGTATACGCTTCTGATAAAGACTGGATCCGTTTTGACCAGTCGAACATCCTTTGCAGTATTTTTGGTATCTGCATGGTATTCTCTGGTCTGTGCCCACTTTTTCTAGGCAGTGTGATGGCCATTGAACGGTGTTTTGGAGTCACCAAACCAATATTTCATTCAACGAAAATTACATCCAAACATGTGAAAATGATGTTGAGTGGAGTGTGCTTGTTTGCTGTTTTCATAGCTTTGCTACCCATCCTTGGGCATCGAAACTATACAATTCAAGCATCGAGGACCTGGTGTTTCTACAAAACAGAACACGTCAAAGACTGGGAAGATAGGTTTTATCTTCTACTCTTTTCTTTTCTGGGGCTCTTAGCCCTTGGCGTTTCATTCCTGTGCAATGCCATCACAGGAATTACACTTTTAAAAGTTAAATTTAAGAGTCAGCAGCACAGACAAGGCAGGTCTCATCATTTTGAAATGGTCATCCAGCTCCTGGCTATAATGTGTGTCTCCTGCATTTGCTGGAGTCCATTTCTGGTAAGAGTCTAACGTTTTGACAATTTCTGCTTCGTTCCATTTTTCCATGTTTAATACGGGGTTTGTTGTCTTTTTCAAGGTTGTTAGTCTTGATGGGGAACACTGTTCAGTCTTTTAAATGCTGGAATTTCTTCCTCCCCAAAACTTATGTCAGCACTCATCTCTGGCTTAGAATTAAGCTATTTACGGTACATATGGTGATTTCCTCACAAGTCCTGTGTTGAAAGAAAGGGCTCGCTAAACAATTCTAGCCATAGTGTAACCTGCTTGCAGTAAAGAGTAATTTTAACAGAGTAACATAGTTTTAATATCCTTAATAGGATTGGTTTCTAAAATGTGAAACAAAAATGACAAAGTATAATACAGTATTGGAGTGGACTCAACTAAGTAAGTCTTGGTGGCAAGTCACACAGATTTTTAATGTATAGAAAAGGCATATTAGCTACTGAGTGTTTCTAAATGTATAAGACTAGGTCTTGGCTTGCAAGAGGAGGTAATGAGTTGAGATAGTTGGATAGTGCCAGTGAAGTCTATGGATAGCTTAGGTGAAGAGATCACTAGTTCATTCACCAATCCAAGAACAATGCCAATAGTTCATGGAGAGGTATGATTTGCAGGAGAGCCAAGAATCCTTCCCTTATCATTCCATTCCTTTTTTTTTTTTTTTTTTTTTAAATGTGGGCAGTAGCTATGTGGCACAGCTTGATATTTTTATTTGGAAATGAAGGCTAAGGTTAAGGAATTAGCAACAAACATAAGTCATTTATATTACCTTCTAGGTAGAAGGAACAAAATACTTATGATTGATAAGTATGGCCTTAACTCCATCATTTTATGATGGAAATGGAGACATGTCATGAAAGAGAAAAGAATCCTCTGTACATAGCTAGTCATGGCAGCAAGGATTATTTTTATTCCTTTTTCTGTACCAGTGAAGAAATGGGCTAGAGGTGGTCCACAGGCAGAGGTGAGGCAAACTGGGGAGACGAAGGTAGATGGGACACAAAGGTTGTGGTCATACCCTGCCCAGTACTTACTACTGCTGCAGTTTTCCTAGGCCTCCAGCAGGACCAGTGTCTAAGAACTGTTGCCAGTGTAGTTTTAATAAACAATTCTGCTGGTCCTGATGCACAAGACAGTTGGGGAGAGCTTCTGTTGCCGGCAGATTCTATGACAGCTGATTTTATTTCACAAGAGGATTTCTACTGTTTGAATATTTCTTTATTTGTATTATGTCCTCACACTTTGAATTTAGCGTCTTCAATTGTTAAATCACTTAAATATTCATTCGCGATATGCCTGAACTTGTCCTAAGACCCCAACCACCATTGGTCCGGTTGGGTTTGTCAGTGGCAGGTCAAGAGTTTGAGGCCTGCTTGTTGTCAGTGTAGGAGGCCTTGGGTAAACCCAGCAGTGATCTGATCTGGGCTCAGGGTCTAGTTATTTGAATCTGAATAGCACAGAGCAGTTCTATCAATACTTGGAATCACTTTAGTGCTCATTCTTGGAGATTTTAATTTACACCACTCAACAAAAGGAATTTCCCTTCTCCCCCCAAACCCCCCCTTAAGCCTTGGAACACAGTAGCTTTTCCAAATAAAAAGTGAGTATGAGTAGCACTGAAATTAATTTGGGGGTTGGAAAGGGAATGTGAAGAAGGTGAGAAAAGAAGTACCTGAAAATATTTAAGGAAAAAATTTAAATGAGGGTCCTAGCCCTGGAGAGAACCTGAAAACAATGCAATAATGAACTCAGTGAGAGACAGTCTGGACAACTGAGGTAATCACTGGTGCTTTGGTTTTTGTTTGTTCTCAGTCACCTTTAAAATCCTGCTTCGTTCTGGCTTCTGACTGAGAAATAGGGATGATAGGTTAAGTGCTGTGAGATGGTGGAAGGTGGCAAAATTTCATGCTCATCATGGATATTTTGAATTCATATTTTTCTCTAATTCCTCTTTCTGAATTTTTGGTTTCCTTCACTGTTAAAGTAGATATAATTTAATTCATATTTTGAACATATTTCTAGTGGAAGCATAATTTTATTTTTGTGAAACATTTTGAGATCTGTGTTCTATTTCCAAGTTATCAATATACCTGTGACACCAATGTATTAATACTTCTAAAATGCATTTTAGCAGTGTGAGAATTATTTCTATGTGAGATGCATGGTAGATATATCACAGATACTCCTTGATGGATTGGTATTTTATTTGAAGCATTCTTTGCATTTCTGGTTTCCCTTGTGGAGACTTGGGTCTTCATAGCACATTCTGACTTAAGGATTTATTACTTTTGTGGTCTGGACACATGTGCCTTGGGCGTTAGGTTGAGGCCATCAGACAGCTCTAAATGGAGCCCTCATAAAACACTCAGGTTTGGGAATGCAAAATAGCACCCAACACTAATATTTCATTTGAAATATTTCTCTTTTTTCCCCTTAAATACTTAGAAAAATTGCATAGATATTAATGACTAAGCATCATTCTCTACTCTTCATTTTTTAAATTTTTCTAATTTTTAAATTTTACTTAAATCCAGTTAGTTAACATATAGTGTGATAATGATTTCAGGAGTAGAATTTAGTGATTCATCACTTACATATGACACCCAACAAGGTGTTGTGCTCATCCCAACAAGTGTCCTCCTTAAAGCCCATCACCCATTTAGCCTGTCTCCCCACCCAGCACCCCTCCACCAGCCCTCAGTTTGTCCTCTTATGCTTTGCCTCCCTCTCTCTTTTTATTTTATTTTCTCTTCTCTTCTCCTGTGTTCATCTGTTTTGTTTCTTAAGTTCCACGTATGTCTACTCTTCATTTTTAAGGTATCTCTGAAAACAAGTTTATGGATTCCCATAGTTGTACTGTAATGCTGACAGCTTCCCCAGCGCCCTACTTTACATCATGTGTCTTCTTTCTATGATTGATAAGTATGAATCAGTTGGATTCATACAGTCCAAGTCCAATAAATCAGTTGGATTTATAATTTGAATGAACATCTGTACATATTTTCTGACCTGTTTTTGTCTTGTTGAAACCTCAAACTGAAACAAAGATACAGGTGCACACGTGAAAAGGATCAGAGGAGTAATCTGGATGACAATGTTTGTGCTTGACAAGATTTAGTGCATCAAAACTTATCAATAGAGGCATAATTTCTAATATTATTTAAATTGTAGCTGATGACAAAAGGAATACTTTATTAATTTTGATGATTGAGTTCAATCAGTACAAAAGTAAGATGATCCTGTTGTTTGAGTTTTCTCTTCCTTTGACTTTTTAGAAGACTTTATTTCTTTTGAGTAACTTTAGGGTTATAGGGAAATGAGTGATAAGCACAGAGTTCACATATACCCTCTCATGTCCCCCGTACACCCCCAGTTATACTTATTACTAAGCTTTACCTGAGTATGGTACATTTGTCACAATTTATGAGCCAATACTGTTACATTCTATTGACTAAATTCTGTAGTGTTTTACCTTAGTGTTGCGGATTGTGTGAATTTTGATAAATGTGTATTGACATATGTCCATGATTACAGTATCATACAGGAGAGTTTTATTGCCCCAAAAATCCCCCGTGGTGTTTTTTAAAATTTTCAAAAATTTAATGTGTATTTTTCCAAAGGAGGAAATGGGTGTTTTCAGGAATTAAGATTTAGAAATGTAGTGCAGAGATGGTATTAGTTTAAAATATAGTTCATTAAAATTTTTAAATTAAAAATTTTACAATATCTGGATTTTATAGTTTTAAACATGGTGAACTCATATAAATTCATTCACTTACAATCCCAACTGAAAAGTACAGGAAACTACAATGGACACTTATTAGTTTATAATTTCATTTAGCAACAAATTAATACAAAAATCTTTAAGACTCAAATGGTAGTTATAAAATTGTCTTGTGTGTATCCTAGGTGAATCACTTGTCCTCAGTAAATAAATCTTAAAGACATTCTTTTGACGTTTCTAGAGTGAGAGGAAAAAACCTCATTTATCCACACATCAAGTAACATTTTCTTGATATTATTTTTGCCTTTATACAAGTGATGATTCTTTTTCATGTTCCATTTCTAGAATATGTAGCCCTGAAAAGAATCTATTATTATTGCTTTGCTTACTTCAACAGTTTGGCAGAGCAATAAATACTTGTTGACTGGTTGACTGTAACTTAAGTAGTATGAATGTCAAAAGATTGCAAATGATTGACCAGAATGTAGATTCGCAGTTTTGTAGGTAAGAGTTAATTAAGCAAATACTGAAACCAAATGGTAATTTTTAATCTGTTCTCTAAGTCAGCAACTGTAGATGCTATTAAACTTCAACAATCTTTTACTAGAGGGCCATATGTTTGTTTACTTTCTCTTCAGGGATAGAAGATAATTTATTTGGGAAATGAAGTGTAAAGTATATGAAAAGTACATAGATTTCTTTTGTAGGTGGGTTTATCCAAGAAATGTGTTCTCTGGCATATAGAAAGTTTGAGCTTGATTTTTTTTAAAGGTTAATACTCTTACGCTAGTGTCAATGTAGTCAATGTAGTTAAACATTTAGTCACTAACATGTTTGTCAGATATAAATAACAAAATTAGGTAGTTGATTGAAGTTTGACTGAATTACTAAACGTATTGGCATCATAATGAATAGGTCTTAGAGGGCTAATGGTAAGTGATAGGTGAGCCTTGCTCTCCGGGAAATTACCCTTAGCCAACGGAAGCTGCCTTGACAATGATGTCCCCTCTCTCTTTGGTCACTTGTGTGTGCAGGGACGGATGGTGGAGATACAAAGTTCTTATCCCCTTGCCTCGCTTAGGCATTCCTGAAGGGTCATCCACACTTTAGACCTTGCTGGCTGAGGTCTTGCGAATGTGCTGAGCTCTGCTTCCCTCTTTGCCAAACCCTGCTTCCCTCACCACCTCACACTCCTGGGACACTCCCTGTACGCATATCTCTGTCTCAGAGTCTGTTTCCTGCAGAATCTGGCTTAGGACAGTCTTTCAGAAGCCCATTTGTTCATCATGTGCTATCTAACTAGAACATATATTACACATAGGTATACAGTGTGATTCTGCTAATATATTGAGCTATATATACGCCTTTGGAGTTGAATTCCTTTTAGTTTATTATCTCTCTCCGTGGAAGCGTATGGTGTAAAATTGTTCCTGCAAAGGTCAATCAATTAAAAAAGACCTTACTAAGCTGAGGATTTTCATAAAAATCTGTTGTTTTAGATGTGTACAGTGATGTGGAATATTTTTGGTATTTTAAGTTCATTTACTCTTGACAAAACATGATTTCCTGTTTTTAAGGAGAAAGAGTTATAAAAATGCCCAAAGATACCATAGACATTGGGAGGGCACTTAAAAACATTGCTTGAATGATTCAAGTGTAAATGAATCAGAGACATGTGGATTTATTTATACTCTCTTGGTTATAAAAATCTTCTGGTTTAATGTGTCTTGGGGTTTTTATTAAGCTCCAAAACATTTAAAGAACAACTCAAGATGTTAATGTGCCCAGAATCTCTCCAGGTTGCCAGTTTTAGCTTTATTTGTTTAGTCTTATCCTTACAAGGAGTATATAAAGTACCTTCCATTTATATTTGCTCTGGAAGGCATTTATAGCCACACGAAATTTTACCTCATATATCAATGCCCTTTATCTATATTTAGAGAGGACTTCCTCCAATAGGAGAAAACTGTCTTTTGATATTTGCAAATACTACTTTTCAAAGCTTGTGTGAATTTGTCATTCTGTCCATCTCTGTCCTGGATGTAAGTACGGTAATGCCACAGAAGAGTGAATACAAGTATGGCTTCATACAGACAGGGAGGTGGTTTTTCTCACTTCTTCTTGGCTAATAAATCCTCAAAAAGAATTCAGACAGTGAAATGCCAGAATGGAGTGGCTGTGGTGTGGTGGTGAAGGAGACAGAGACAATTGGATTATGTCAAAGCATTTATTTTAGCTTTTGGTGCGTAGTTCCAAATTAAGCCTTCTCTTTAAGATACTGTAGTTATTCAAGTACAGGCAGAGGACAGGGTCCCAGACCTACCACCTCTTAGCTGTGATGTGGAGTTACTCTAAGCCAATTTTGTACATCTGTGAACTAATTATAATAATGCCACTTACTTAAAAGTACTATCAGAAAAAATGATTTGGTCTCTACATCTCAGAGTACAGTTATTGGCTCGTAGTAAATCTAAAATCTCCAAATACTCAAAAAGGCTATTCCTTTTACTGCCATCCACCGTCTCAATTACAAATAATCATCCCTGTTTAGGTCAGATGTTTTCTGTGTTCTCCTCTATTAAGAAGGTTCGGTTGCAGTCGAAAGGAGCACAGGGAACTCACAGCTTCATAAAACTTTTCTTGGACATTTCTATCTGAAGTTTTGGGTCACTGTGCCTTATTCCACTGTCTCACAAGAAGTAAAGATGTTGCCTGCTAATTTTTTGCATCTTATTCAAATTCAAATACTCTAACACTTTATAATAATGTATAAGGTATTAGTATATAAATTATTTAAATCAAGTTAAAATAGCTCAACATGATTGAGACTGTTAGGTATAAGGCATTATGCTCAAGCTGTGAGTAGCTCCAGGGAGTGAGAGATAAAGCTGTTTCCTCAAAGAGCTTATAACTTGAAGTAAAGACATACCCTGAGAGCTAAGATAAGTCCCGTTTCTTCCACCTCCTGGCTATGTGACCATAACCACTTTGGGCCTCACTTTTCCTCATGGTGTAAGATAGGTACTGTAATAGTTCTCATTTTCTTGGGTTGTTGTGAGGGCTAAATAAGTTAATAATGTAAGTTAAAATAGTGCCCAACATAGTATCATATGCTTCAGTTATTATACTATTATTGTTAGTATTGCTGTTATGATTAACTATTAATGCTTGGGTGCCTGGGTGGCTCAGTTGGTTGAGCATCTGACTCTTGATTTCAGCTTAGGTCATGATCCAGGGACGTAGGATTGTGTCCCATGTAGGGCTCTGTGCTGGGCATGGAGCCTGCTTAAGATTCTCTCTCTCTCTCTCTCTCTCTCTCTCTCTCTCCTCTCCCCCCCGTCTCCCTCTCTCTCCCATCTGCCCCTCTCCCCAGCTCGTGTGCTCTTTCTGTCTCAAATTAAAAATAAATATTAATGTTGTCAGACAGTAACTTTGTCAATGAGACGATTGGAGTTACTTTTTAGTTATCAAATGAATAATGAATGCTATAGTAGATGGCTGTCCACAAGTTATTTGTTTATTTGGTGGTCCACAAGTTACTTGTTTATTTTTTGACAAATATTTATAGAGCACCTACCATTGTGCAAGGCAGTGTTTTAGATACTATAGTAACAATTTCTGTGATTTAACTGTTCACAGTATCTATGATATAGGCAACAATATTTGTAGACAATGAGAAGAGAGGGTATGTGTATCAAATTGAAATATGAAGATATTTGAATATATTTTCTGTTCTAGCAGGATAACAGGTATTCTGTTATAAATATATGTAGATGAGATTATTTTTGATAACATGAATGTGAAAATTTTCTATAGTATATCACTGAGGAGGAAAAATTACTGGAAGTAAATGTGATCCTAAGTGAAGTCATGTAAACTGTAAAAACCAAGGAGAAAAGAGATTATAATGGATATAATTCCTAGAGATATAAAAATGTACAGATAAGATAGTATTTGGACAGATTTGAACAAGATCAGAATACAGCAAGTTGTAATAAACTACTATTAAGAGCTAGAAGAATTTTCAATAATAAAACAGGAGTACCAGAAAAATTAAATCAGATCATAAAAAGTTAATAATTCAAATCAGCATTTTATGCTATCATTTGATAATAAAAGTGACTCAAGATATAGAAGAGAAGTAAATGTTGCTGAAGTGAAGCATTACAGAAACCACCAACTCTTACTGAGAATTTACGTTAAAGAAGTGTTGGAGAGGACTGAAATAGAGAAAAAAATGATTGAAATTCAAAATAGAAATGAAGAAAATAAAATAATTCATTTATTCTTTAATGTACTTGTTATTTTCCTCATTGACTGTTCATTCAGCAGACATTTGCTGAGCAAAACGTGGGGTTTCTCTGCAGGTGGAGGGTGAAGCCGAGATAGAGACTTGACTTTGGGAAAGTATTCCTGAGGCACACGCTAGGAATCATATTTTCTAGCTTCTTCCTTTTACCCATGTTCTTTACATTCTGTTCTCCAACCTCTTGCTCATATGTACATCCTCCTTTTCCTTCTTTTTCCATTTTTAATGTGGGATAAATATAACTGTTTGCATTTTTCCAGGCTTGTTTGGGAGCAGGGCAAAGGGCTGATTGCTTTATCGATTGTTCTAGTGTGAGTGGAGGAATGTCTGGGCCCAAAGGTGCATTAATAAGTAATAAATAATAATATTGCCGTATGATAATAATATTGCTGTAGCAGCCCAGCAAGAGTAATTGATATTGTTATTATGACTATGTATTCCTTTAGTTTGCTTCTTGCGTTCAGCAAGAGTAATTGATATTGTTATTATGACTATGTATTCCTTTAGTTTGCTTCTTGCGTTTATGTTCACACTCGAGGACCAGAAAACAAGGAAAATGAAACGTACAGGAATGCCCAGGAAGGCCTGGGAGACAGAATGCAGGAGAGAGGAGAGGAGCAGAGACTAGGCAGAGAAGGAAGCAGAAAGCCCAGGGTGAGAGTCTTTGGAAAGGAAAGGCTTCTCTTTATTTCCACAGGTATTTTTTGCTTATTGAGGAATATTAAATTTTGTGTACTATTCCTCTTAAGCTACTTTAAACATGCAATGTTTTCTTTAAGTATCAAATTTTAGTGTAAAAATATAGTAAACTATAAATTATAATTAAGAAAAAAAATCTCCCAAATCCCCACTCTCCAGAGATAACCACTATTAGCATTCTAAGTGTATCCTTTTACTTACTGGATAGGGAAAATATATTGATTGAATTTCTTTGATTAATAGAATAAACTTTCTTTTTCTTACATAATTGGGCATTCTCTTCCCCCCACCCCACCCCACCCCCAGATATTTAGGTTTCTGTGAATCATTTGCAAGAACTCTTTGGATAACAAAGAGCAGAAAATGCTAATGTATAAAAATAAACTTAAAATCAGTTATTGTAAAAACAATTGTTTTTCCACATTATTAGCCTTTTTAATTTAGTATTTTAATTTATAAAAGTAGTGAATGAATCAATATTTTTTTGGGTGGTTACTGCTTTCATGTTAAGAAATACTTTTCTTGGGCTGAGATGATATTGGTATTCATCTCTTGTTTCTTCTAGCACTTTTGCTTTTTCATTTTTTTGTATTTATGTTTTTAGTACATTTATAGTGTATTTTGTTTAATTTGTAGATTAATGATATGAATTTTCTTTTGAATGGCTAGCTAGCTGTACGAGAATAGTTTATTCCATTATCTTTGTGCAACTCTTTAAAACTCTACCTTTAGTTTGTATGAAATTCTTAAATGTGTTTGGATCTTTCTGGACCCTTTATTTTACCCTACTGATCTGTCTTCAACTTGTACAATTACCATCGTCTTCACATTTTATTTAGAGGTGCTTTCAGTTTATCAGTTACAAGATTCCTTTTCATTATCATAATCTCCCATACTCAGAGTCGTGTTTGGAATAATAATTTATTTTTATTGTGGCAAAATTCATGTAACATAAAATTCGCTATTTTAACCACTTTAAGGGGTACAATCCCATGACATTTTTTTACATTTAAAATGTGTAACCAATGTCTTGTCTAGAACATTTTCATCACCCCAAAAGGAAGCCTCATACCCAGTTAGTGATCATTCTTCAGACCCCGTTTCCCACCCCTTGTGGCCCCTGGCAACCACTTAGCTCTCTCTGTTTTTATGGATTTGCCTATTTTAGTTACTTTTTATAAATGAAATCTTAAAATATGTGGACTTCTCTCACCTAGCGTGATGTTTTCAAGGTTCATGCATGTTGTAGCATGTATCAGTACTTCATTTTTTTTGGTGGCTGAATAATATTCATTTCTATGGATATGCCACATTTTGTTTATACATTCATTAGCTGGTGGACATTTGGGTTGTTTCCAGCTTTGGCTATTGTGAATAGCATTGCTATTTGTATGCAAAGTTTTGTTTGAACACTGTTTTCTATCTTTTTGGGTATTTAACTAGGAGTGAAATTTGCTGGGTCATGTAGTAATATTATGTTTAACTTTTTGAGGTAACACCAAATTATTTTTCACAATAGCTGCACCACCATGCCTTTCAATCAGTAATGTATGAGGGTTCCAGTGTCACTAGATCTTCACTGACACTTGTTATTTTGTTAATGTATGAGGGTTCCAGTGTCCCTAGATTTTCACTGACACTTGTTATTTTCTTTTGAAAAAAATGTTTATAGTAGCTGTTTTAGTGGCTATCCAGTGGTAGCTCATTATACTTTTGATTTGCATTTCCTTTCTGACTAATGATGTTGAGCATCTTTTCATAGGCTTGTTGAGCATTTGTGTATTAGAGGGGAAAGTCTTTCATGCATATTTTTGTGTTTAAAGAAGTTATATGGGTCTATAATTTCCATCTGTCTTTTTATTCTCATTTTAGTACTAGAATTATATTAGTTTAAAAAACAAATAGCGAAATTCTATTTCTATATATTGGAATAATTTGAGTAACTTGGATGTTAGCTATTTTGTGGTGCTTTGGCGTCATTTCAGTGCTTTCTCATAGGATTTCCGGGTTTTTCCTGATTATTGGATTGAGTTTTCTACTTTTTCTTGAGCCAACATTGGTATATTTTCAAATAACTTAATCAATTTCATCAAGAGCATAAACTTAGCAGCAAATTTTTATACTGAGAATTTTTATAATTGAAGATGTTTTAACTATTAACTTATATTTATCATACATAAAGTTGATACATTTCTATGTGTTTATTTTACCAATATTTCATATAATATTTGTATTTTTTCTTTTTAAATTAAGCTTTGCAGAGGGTTATACAGTTTAATAGTTTAAAAATTTCTTATACCAACTTGTAAATTTTCCTCTTCTCAAATTAGTTAACTTTTACTATCAGATTTTGTAAATATTTCATGGGCATTTGAAAAGAATCTACATTTTCTTTTTTTAAGTTATAAAGTTCAATACATAGCTATTAAATCAAGATTATTATTTATAGAATTCTATTTTTCTTATTTTTTTCCTAAGGTAAGCAATTTTATTACAATAGTAGCATTAGACTTCTTGAATATTCTGGATTTTGTTGTGCATTTACTATTATTGGTATAATCTAAGAAAGTTTTGGTACTATTCTTATTAATAGAACCCAGCATCATAACAATATTCAAACAGAACAAGTAGAACTTTCCCCGCTTCTCTGCCATGCCCCCATACCTCTTGGTTGGGCTCCAGAATCCTGACATTGTAAAATAGAATAATATGGGGAGTAAATTTTCTTCTTATATTCTGCTACCTGTATTCTGATAGCTGTTTTGGTTTTGCAAATTTAGGAAGTATAAAGTTAAATAAGGAGGGAGTCAGTGTACAGAAGGACATGGTTAAATTTGCAGTTTAGAAAGCAAATCAATTCTGATTAGTTTCAGGAATTTGTTCCTGAACAAATCAGTACTTGCCATTGGCCTGTCCTTCATCTAGTCCTGCTTGAGGTTTTGGTTTAGAATTGCCCAAGACCTGTGCATTAGGAAGAAACTTCGGAGAATATTCCTCCAACCTAACATGTTCTTTGGGTCTTTTGATATTACAAATGCACTTTTACCTGGACTAGAACTGCCAGTAAAAAGAAAGAGTTGTGTAAATGCTTTCTTACTCCTCATTTCCTAATGTAAAAGCTTATTTCCAAATTGCAACACGAAGTAGCAACAGATGTCTTTATTATGCTTGTAATCATTGCAGTGCAGAGAATTAGTTTCTGATACAGTTTAATCTCTGTATGCTTCTATAACTACATATTTTTGCAACTGACAGTTTCACTATTTCTCTAATGTACTATTTCTGAATCAAAAAAATACCTGACATACCAAAGAATTTTTAAAAATTCCAGTCTTTATAGACTTTGATAGCACACCGTCAGTTTGAAATGATTGTAGGATGTGTGGTGATTCTTTTCTCTATTCAAAGTCCAAAGGCAGACTGTTTCTTATTTCAAAGGAATATAAAGGCTTGCTTGAAAAAAGGAAAAAAAAAAAAAACCCACAAACAAACCACTAAGCAGTTTTAAATGCGCAGTATTGAGAAGAGATCTTTGTTTTTTTAGTTCATCCCCTGGAGTGTATAGCAGGCTGATCTATGGATTCGGGTGCTGAAGCCAATTTGCTAAACTCTATCCTACATGGTGGCGGATCCAGCAATCTGTCCAGGAATAATTTCTGCTGTGTGATATTGACCCTCTCCTAATTGCATGCTTTAGGTTTATCTGTGTAAGCTAAATGGTAGCAATACAAAGCCATTCTGCTTATTTAGATAGTTTTAGATTGATGTGGGTTTCCATATGGTCGATTTAACATGCCATTTATATTTGGCTGTAAAGATGAATGGATAACCTCTTCTATTTATATTGGTGCCCTTGCCTCTAATACCTCTCTTGTGTATGAATTGACATTAAGATGTAGCCAAATTGTTTATGCCATCATTCTTTTGAATTTCTTGGATTGTTTTATATGGTTGCAGAAATCTCAAGTTCAAATCAATTCAACTCACCCAGAGATTATTTATCTACTAAACAGTATAAAGAAACAGCTGAGCACTCAATTACAATTCATGCATCCCAGTGATTTCTGAGTGATGCCCCATGCATTCAGCTACTGAGCAGAGTAATAGAACCCAAAGAATTTGAGCAATTTCTGTTGGCCTCCTTTCCCTACTCTCCTCCGCAGTCAGGCCAAAACACTAAAAAATGTTTTAGCTTGATAGATGAAGATCTCGGTTTTGGAATTAACTTCATTTTTCCTGTCTACTGAAGACCACTCTTTGTGGTGGGTAGAGGGATAAATGCTGCCTTAGACCTTCTTTCTCAATGACAGACCTAGTACCCCACACAGTCTGAAGAGGGGAGGGAGGGATGAATGTGCAGTGACTTTATTTATTTATTTAAAATAATATATTATTTTATTTTTTAATGTTTATTTTTTGAGAGAGAGAGACAGAGAGTGAAAGAAAACAAACAGGAGAGGGGGAGAGAGAGAGAGAATCCCAAGAAAGCTCTATGCTGTCAGCACAGAGCCCAATACAAGGCTCAATCCCACAAACTGCGAGATCATGACCTGAGCTGAAATCAGGAGTCAGTTGCTTAATGGACTGAGCCACCTAGGTGCCCCTGTGCCATGATTGTAATAATATGTACATGCTGTTCTTTAAATAATGTTTATAATTAAACTCAGAATGCTCAGGGACGCCTGGGTGGCTCAGTCAGTTAAGCATCCAACTTCAACTCAGGTCATGATCTCACGGTTCACAAGTTTGAGCCCCATGTCAGGCTCTGTGCTGACAGCTCAGAGCCTGGAGCCTCCTTCAGTCTGTGTCCTCCTCTCTCTTTGCCCTCCCCCACTCGCACTATGTCTCTCTTTCTTTCTCTCTCTCTCAAAAATAAATAAATATATAAATAAATTATTTATAATCATATAATAAATCATTAAAAAACAAAAAGAAAGAATCCTCATATATAAATGCTGATTGAGTAACTATATTTCCTTTCAAATTTACTTGAAGAAAAGCTGTTTCATAAATAAAATGTCAAAGTTACATAGCTTAGCATGAAGTATTAGTCAAATGTGTACATGCCTGCTGGCTAAAAATCATGTCTGTAAGAATATGTTACTATAGCACATGACACTGATTTAAGTCCGATTTTCTTTTTATTGGAGGAATCGTAATTCTGAAATTCTTTGTTTTTATTAATAATTTTCTCCATGAAACCTGTTCTGATTATTCTATCCCACATGTCTGTCTCTTCTTATGGATAAAGTACAGCATCTAATTTTATATAACCATAAAATCCACACTGTTTGTTTTGTGCCTGTTTAATCTCTTTTTAAAAAATTTTTAAAAATGTTTTTATTTTTTTCTGAGAGAAACAGAGACATAGCATGAGCAGGGGAGGGTCAGAGAGAGGGAGACTTAGAATCTGAAGCAGACTCCAGGCTCTGAGCTAGCTGTCAGCACAGAGCCCAACACAGGGCTCGAACCCATGAACCATGAGATCATGACCTGAACTGAAGTTGGACGTTTAACCAACTGAGCCACTCAGGCGCCCCTATGAATGTCTAATCTCTTAAATGGAGAGGGAGCTCTTTAGTGACAGAGTCAATGTCATATGTTTCTGCTCTTTTTCCTGTGATGTCTGGTATACTTCCTGGAAAGGCTCAAGGAAAATGCAGCTCATCTAATAAAATTCTTTAATCACAACTTAAATTAGTGATGAAACAATATCCTTATAGCTATGGTTATTAAATGCATATGAATATCATATAAGGATTTTATTTTTTAAATGTTATTTTTTGGAAAAACGTGAAATTTTGGAAATATAACTGTAAAACTCTAATTATGATGGTAATTTTAAATATAAAGTTTTTTCTTAGAAATGTTGTTTTGCAGTGTAAGGATTAGCTAATTTAAAAACCTCATCTGTAACTCCTACCATAAGCCAGACACAGTGCTCTCAGCATTTCACAGAGATTAGCCCATTGAGTCTTTCTTATACTTTCAGTTGTATATTTTCTCAGCCATGACTCTGTATGTGCAGAGGGCTTACCTGAAGGATACAGTCATAGAGATTCAATGTTATTTGCATTTAGCATCAAGAGCAGTTACACTACATTCTTGGTTGTGCGTTATAAGTGAAATTTTAGCTCAAATTAAAATGTCTTCAGATTTAAGTCAAAGTTTGTGAGAAAGATCTCTGCTAGGGAGACATTGAGTTGCCTGTGATGTATGGAAAATGATAAACATGATTAACAGGAAGATCATTTTTGTACTCTTATTGTACTGACATAGGCCTGATTGGAAGTAAATCTTTGAACAAGTTTGCTACAAAGCCTGCCTTCAATAAATTAAAAAAAATTTTTTCTTTTGCTTCTCTTCTCCCTTCTAGGACATTAACAATACCCTTAGTCTCCTACCATCCCCCTTCACCAACCTAAAGGGGTCCTAATTTATCTGTGTAAATGAAAAATTCCAAATTAAAACAAATACGGCAGCTTTGTTAGTTGGTATTGAATGTTAAAAATAACCTGGATTTTGTGCAGAGTTTTTTTTTTACCCTTTGAGAAGTGTTCTTTTGGGGCGCCTGGGTGGCTTAGTCGGTTAAGCGTCCGACTTTCGCTTAGGTCACGATCTCGTGGTTCGTGGGTTTGAGCCCCCCGTAGGGCTCTGTGCTGACCGCCAGCTCAGAGCCTGGAGCCTGTTTCGGTCTGTGACTCCCTCTCTCTCTGGCCCTCCTCTGCTCATGCTGTCTCTCTCTCTCTCCTAGAAATAAATAAAAACATTTAAAAAAAAAAAAAAAGAGAGAAGTGTTCTTTTTCTTCTGTCATTGAAAGGGTAAAAGCCCCTTCCAGGAGACAGAAGTCTTCGCTGAATGTTTTGAGGGACTAGTGAAGATTTGATTAAAACCAGAAGGTGCCATGAGCATTACAACAAAACAAACTTTTATGTTGAAAATATGTTCATCTTTCAGTGAACAGCCTGTTTATTCCAAATGTCTTGCAAAATCTGATGGCTTTGGTATCAGGACACTACTGTTTGCAATCATATCCCGCATGTTTGTAGCTGGAGGATGCCATCGTCCGTGATTTTTAAAGAGAGTCAAAGATGTGGCCTTAGTGAGGATTTGCTATAAAAAAGGAATTAAAACATGCCCATAAATATAATATGTTTAGAAATGCTCATTCATTTATTCAATAAATATTTTTCTTGTCGCCAAGCGTCAGACACTGCTCTGGGTGCTAGGGTAGGGTGCTGGACATGACAGGCAATCTTCCCTCTCTGGTGAAGGTTACATTCTTTTGCAGGGGTGGTTGCCAAGGGCTGGGGGTTGTTTGGAGAGAGAAAGAGAGAGAGAGAGAGAGAGAGAGTATATAAATAAATTAATGGGATGGTTTCCAAGAGTGGTAAAGTACTGTAACTGAGAATGGGGCTGGGACTCTTAGATTGGATGGTCAAGGATGGCCTCACCATGAGGTTAGCCCCGGATGACAAAAAGGAGCCAGCTGTGGGGAGAGGGCAGGGTGGGTAGGCAGAGGAAACGGCCAGCACAAAAACCCAGTGGTGGGGATGAGCTACTTGTAACGAGGGACAAAACAAATGCCAGTACCTGGGACAAGGGAGCACAGGTGATAGAATCTGATGATAGAGAAGGAAGGCAGGGGCCAGATAGACTATGGTGGATTTGGGTTGAAATTCAGTTGGAAACCCTTGGAGAGTTCCTTAACATGGTCTGATACATGGCTTAGAAAGATCACTTTGGCTGCTAGATACAGAATGGGTTACAATGAAGAACTACAGCAAAAAGTTGTTTGTTTGAAATTTCATTTGACACATGAATAATAAATAAATTACCTGTCTTGAACTTATATTGGGAAGTAAAGCAAATAATAAATCATTATTAAACAAAGGTTAGCTTGTGAGTAAAAAAGGAAACACTTTCAAAGTAATTCTCCATAAGGCTTGAAGTATAATTATAAAGGAAACATTTAATTATACCTTATCTATTCTGCTTGATTAATAATTTCAGTATATCTTCTCTGCTGGTTTAGCAAAGGGCATTTTGATGGGCATTAATTTGGCTTAGAATATGCAATTATCCATCTGCATTTTGTTCTTGAAATTAAGTTATTTGGCTCCCTTAATTCTTTTTATTATTATTAATTTTTTGTTTCTGGCTTTGCACAGAATAACACACACACAATTAAACAACTTTGTGTTTTAATTACAAATGGTTTTCTGTTTCTTGACTCTTGAGAAGTTAGCTTTGAAATGCTGTAATAATTATGTTGCTACAAAAGAGAAATGTTCAGTCATTATTGTATATATAATTATAGCACGAAGGACACACACATGTGCATACATTTATAGGAAAGTGTGTTTTACATGCCAGAGGGACCATGGACCAGGCAAGACTTTATGTATCCCTTGTTTAGGCATTGACTTTGGAATAAAAACCTTTTTTTTTTTTTTTGCTATAGATTTTAATACCACAGTTCCCACCATTTAAACTGTTTCAAATATGAACAGGGCATATAATTTTATTTTGCAGAGCTTTACTATAGGGTCCTTAAATATTTTAAAACTTGAATATCCTGAAGAAGTGAATCTCTCTGGGTAGAGAAAGACAGCTGACTCCACCATAACAAACCTCGGCAAATTCTGACTTGAGAAGAGGCAGTGCTTTCCAAATCAGGGTGCATAACTATTCTCTACCTTCTGTTATTGGGAAGAAAGGATGGGTATTCATTCTCAGTTGAAGAGCATAATTAGGACCTCAGTGGGATTCCCTAACGTGGAAAACTGGTGGAGTTTCCAACTTCAGTGTTGCATTCACCAACTAAATATTTAGTAGGCACCTATTATATGCGAAGATATCTCAATTTGTGTTGCTCTCCCAATGAGCATCTTCACTGGCATTGACTCCACAACCCATGGCTCTACTGAATCTCCTCAGCCTATCCTTGAATCTCTACTTTTAATTAAGTGAAGTCATATAGTCCATTGTGGTGTGCAGAAATTTCTCACTACCTGAGTTTGGACAGGATAGACAACTGCACTTTGGAAAATTACTAAGAATCTTTGTGAGCTTCAATTTTAACCTCTATAAAATATGAATAATAATAATGCTGACCACATCAGTGATTCAAGTAACATGAGTTTTCACATGTTACCTGGTGAGCATCCAGTAAAAGGTTCTGTGCGATGGTTATTGTTATGACCGTTATTCCCTTTGGTACCATAGTGAAACCCAGCGGTAATTTGAAAAACATTTATTGAGTGTCTAGCCTGGGCATTCACACATGTGCTCCATGGGTATCCCATAAACATGACTAAAATGGGATCCCAACTTCAAAGGAATGTGTAGTTTATTTGGGGACACATGAGCAGCACTGGCTGTATTACAAAAGAACGAGTATGAGCAGAAACTTCATCTGTGTTTAGTCTATGCCAAGAGATGAAGGGCAGTGAGTTCTTGATGGAAGCCTCCTTGAGTTCAGGTTCACCGTGGTCTCTGGTGGTCTCTGGGGTTAGTGAAGTACATCTTAACTGCCAGTTCTCTCCTAGGAATGCAGTTCCTGCCTTTTGATTTAGTCATTTCTGTTTTCTTTTCTTCCTTGGATTAAATGACTTCATCTTTTTCCTCACACTGATTTCTTTTCCATAGACTTGTAGTAAATGCCATTTTAGGTTTATACCTCCTCCTTTCTTTTCATGATGTGCTTCTTAATATGAATGTGTTTAATAAGGTCAGTTCTTCTCTAAGATGCCAACCAGACACTGTTTTACTCTTTGGGGTTTTGGACCTTTACCTACAGGCCTGGAGGGTGCTTGGCTCCTTGTATCTCTCGCTCGTCAGTCCAGCCAGGGAAATCTGAAGGCTAGTTAAGCCCATTTTATCAAATCACTTACCTGAATGCAAAGCCTAATTTCTTATTGATTACAGATGTTTCTTTTAAAAAAAATTTTTTTTTCTGAGAGAGAGAGAGAGCATGAGCAGGGGAGGGTCAGAGAGAGAGGGAGACACAGAATCCAAAACAGTCTCCAGGCTCTGAGCTAGCTGTCAGCACAGAGCCTGATACGGGGCTCGAACCCAGGAACCATGAGATCATGACCTGAGCCGAAGTCGGACGCTTAACCGACTGAGCCACCCAGGCGCCCCAATTACAGATGTTTCTCACCTCTCATTTATTTTGGGGAAAAGTCATGTTCTTTTAAGTGAGGCCATTTTTGTGGTATTACTTGAAAAACCTCTTAAGATCACAGTGTCTTCTGTACAACCACAGAGGAAGGACTTGGCTCTCTGATATTTGCAAATAATACCACAAAGCTTTGTAGTTTCATGGAAAAAATAATAGAATTGGAGCCACAGGTTTACAGTATGCAAGGAGGAAATTTCCTGAGCAAAAACTTCCTAAGGGGAGGAAAACAATTTCCTAAGAGAACTAGAACAGTCTTGGTGTTTTTTGGTGGTCATTTTCAAACCTTTTCATAGGATTACTTAGGCCTTTCTTAGTGATCTGAGTGAATCGTTTGGGAAATTTGTGATGATTTGCTTTCGGTGCGGAATGAATCATGGTTAAAATGTACAGAGAGTGTGTCTCTCCATTGCCTACCTTGAATATCTTTATAAAGTGAAAACAATTTGACCTCTTACGCTGCTTTTCATATTAAATTTACATACTGCTCTTGTGCGTTTTGTAAAGGTACTTACTACATATGTTGTGCATTAATCACTGTCTTTTGATTGCCCCTAGGATCTGAGAATCAAACCCCATGAGGGATTTTTTTATCCTGTTGTTTCATAACTTGGAGACAGGTCATGGCAGAGTCCCCAGTGTTCTCATTCTTGGAACAACTGAGTTCATACAGAAAGATGCAAGATGAGCTACATGGACTTTTTTGTTCTGTCTCTTCAGACAGGACAGGATGGTCAAGTGCAGACCATGTGCGCCAACTCCCTTTTTCACTTTTCTGTTCTCCAGCTTATAGACATGTCTTCTTTCCATGCCAGCTCAGTTTTTTCCTCCCCGAAATCTTTTCAGTAATTCAGAGAAATTTCTCAGAGAAGGTTGAAGGCTGAACTTTATCTTCCCGGCCAATTCAGAGACGGAAGTATAATAATCACTTAATTAACAATTATAAAGCTCAAGGCTGAACTGTTTATTGCCTGTGCCATTTGGATTCATTGGTGCCAGTGTTCTACATATTTTGAACATCACCATTGATATATTTTTATTAGCAAAGTAATATATGTTTATTATATGAAATTTGAAAAATACAGAAAAAGACAAATTTAAAATGTAAGCCCCTTTATTTTTTAAAAAACTTTTTAACGTTTTTTAATTTTTGAGACACAGAGAGAGACAACATGAGCTGGGGAGGGGCAGAGACAGAGGGAAACAAGAATCTGAAACAGGCTTTAGGCTCTGAACTGTCAGCACAGAGCCCAATAAATGTAAGCCCCTTTAAAGGTCTTGCTTATTTCTTAGGTAAATTCCTAGAAACTTTATAATTTCTATGCTATTTTGAATGTGAGTTTTATTATGTTCTGTGGATTATAATGTTTGTTTAGAGAAGTGTCTTTGTTTTATCTAAATTGGTTATATATTCAGCAGCTTGCTGAATGGCAGAGAGACAGAGGGAGACACAGAATCTGAAGCAGGCTCCAGGCTCTGAGCTGTCAGAACAGAGCCTGATGCGGGGCTTAAACCCACAAGCTGTGAGATCATGACGTGAACCGAAGTCAGATGCTTAACTGACTGAGCCACGCACTTGCCCCTGGTTTTAATCATTTATTGATTCTAATCATTTCTAGATAAAAAAAATTTATCTTCTTCTAATTCTTACAACCTCATTTTTTTCTCAAAGCATTAGCTAGGAATTGCCATGCTATGTGCTTATTTTTAAGTTTATTTATTTATTTAAAAAAAGCCTGCAACTGGGGAAGGAACAGAGACAGAGAGAGAAAGAGAGAGAGACCACGTTACACATCCCAAGCACGTTCCACACCACAAGTGCAGAGCCTGATGCAGGGCTCAAACTCTGGGAGATCATGACCTGAGCTAAAGTCAGATGTTCAACCATTGGAGCCACCCAGGCGCCCCATCATACTATGTTAAGCACTGGTGGTAATAGTGGGTATCCTTGTCTTGTTCCTGATCTTAAAATATCTATATTTTCTGGGGCGCCTGGGTGGCTTAGTCGGTTAAGCGTCCGACTTTCACTTAGGTCATGATCTCTCGGTTCGTGGGTTCGAGCCCCGCGTCGGGCTCTGTGCTGACTGCCAGCTCGGAGTCTGGAGCCTGTTTCAGTCTGTGTCTCCCTCTCTCTCTGACCCTCCCCTGCTCATGCTGTCTCTCTCTCTCTCCTAGAAATAAATAAAACCATTAAAATAAATATATTTTCTCTATTAAGTGTAATGACTTTTGGAGAATTCTACTATTTCCTAATTTTAAGTCCTGCATAAGTGGTGTATTAGCTTTCTCTGATTACATAACACATTCCAATAAACTTAGTAGCGTGAAACAGCACCTACTTTAAAATATCATAGTTCTGCAGGTCAGAGATCTGGGTAGGTTCAACTGGGTTCTCTTCCCAGGGAACTGAAAACAAGGTAAGAGCAGGCTTGGGCTCTCACCTAGTGGCCTGGGAGAAGAATCTTCTTCAAAGGTCATTCAGGTTGTTGGCAGAATCCAGCAGCCGCAGACCTGAGGTCCCCATTGTCTGGTTGGCAGGCAGCTGCTCTCTGGCTTCTTGTGCTACCAGCTGGAGAAAGCTCTCTGCTTTTTTTTTTTTTTTTTAGTTTACTTATTTATTTATTTTGAGAGAGAGAGTGCTAGAACAGGGAAGGTACAGGAGGAGACGAAGGGCGGAGAGGGAGAGAGAATCCCAAGCAGGCTCCGCAGTGTCAGTGCAGAGTCTGGTGCAGGGCTTAAACTCAGGAACTGTGAGAACATGAAACCGAGAGTCAGATGCTTAAGTGGCTGAGTCACCCAGGTGCCCTGAAAGTACTCTGCTTTCATTTATTTATTTAAAAAAAAAATGTTTATTTATTCTTGAGAGAGAGAGAGTGAGAGAGAGAAAGTGAGAATGAGTGGGGGAGGGGCAGAGGGAGACACAGAATCCAAAGCAGTCTCCAGGCTCTGAGTTGTCAGTGCAAAGCCTGATGCAGGGCTCAAGCCCACTAACCATAAGATCATGACTTGAGCCAAAGTCAGACACTTAACTGACTGAGCCACCCAGGAGCTCTGAAGGTTCTTTGCTTTTAAAGGAACTCATGTGATTATATTAGGCCCACCTGGATAGCCTTACTGTGTCACCTGTGTCATACAACATAATTATGGGAGTTATGTCTTATATTCACAAACCCAGGGATTAGGAGCATTGCCCACAGGGGTTGGAACATTAGGAGGCCATTTTAGATTTTTTTTTTTTTTTTTTTTACCAGAAGTAAAGCCTCTGTTAAGTACTGTTACATTTTTGTTTATATTCTTCCATGGTTTTCTCAAAGCATATGCACATGTATTAGAGAGGCCATATTAAAAGTGTGGCTTTCGGATCCAAATTATCTTTACTAACGATTTGACCTTGGAAAAACTTATCAACATTTTTTGGTCTCTTTTTACTTATCATTGAAATGGGAATATTGGTACTACCTGATCAGAAGGCACATAGTAATTATGCAATAAGTTCTAGCTATTGTGATAATTATGTTAATCAAACCAAAATGCTATTATTTAATAATTTTTATTTTCTTAACTGTAACATACTTTATCTGTAAACGTTCTTAGGCAATGCCATTTTAATGGCTGCAAGCTATTCCATTGTGTAGGTAGACTGTAACCAATTTTGTTGGGTGTTGCTTCTATTTTTCTGTTTTATAAACAACACTGAGATGAACATCCTATATATTTTTGCACACTATTTCTACTTACTTGATTAGAAGAAATTCATGGACATGGAATTGGTTTTTCAAGGGGAGCTATCTAATGAATTTTATCATAATGTATTTTATCAAACTGCCCTACAGTAAGAATGAACCAACTTGCATGTGTCCCTCTCTTCCCCCAAGAAGTTTTGCTTGCTTTTTAAATGATGGACTAATACTGGTAGAGAGTGAGCCCTAGGAGTAAGTACCTTAGAGCAGTGGAAGGAGGAGAAATAGTTCAATTTGGAACTCATGGGGAAGTTGTCATGAATAAAAGTCTGAGTTGGAGAACAGGTTTTGGGGGAAAGGAGAATGTGAAAGACAAATATAAGTTCTTTGGACTAATCAGGAAATGAAGAATCGGAGAGTTGGAACTCTACATAGCATTCAGATGTGACATAAAGTTCAATTTAGAAAACATTTTTTTGTGAGAATTACTAATATTGCAACAGAATTTTACTTCAGTTAATTTCTTTGTGTCGGTAGCACAGTATTTTAAGCTAGCTTACACAATGGGTAGATTCTGCATTGCTATGGCGAGCTATATTCTGGGCTCTAAATGATAATTTACACCTGAGTGATATTTCAAACATTTGTAAATCAGGGACTGTCATTTAAAAAGAGATCCAGAGGGCTTACGTTTATTCATTTCATTTATTTCATTCATGTTCACACGTTGTCCTGATGCACTCCTGACTCTTGGGAACTCTACACCTAGCATATCTAAAAGTGGCATCCAATCCAGCAAAAGTATGAACAGCAGATTTCTGAAGAGCAGATCTCAGCAACACTTCTGGCATGTAGAGATACAGGTGTGGCTGCTGGCATATAAGCAGTGTATGGATTGCTTCATGTTGGTGATGCCTTTCAGGCAAATGCTGCTTAACAGAGACTGGTGTAACTTAATGAGGACACTTGTTCAAAGTGAGTGAGAGCTTCTCCATCCCTGTGCTTGTCGCTTTCAACTCCCTCTCACACCACACTCAGCAGTCGCATACACTGGATGAGTTAGTTTATCCCAGAACATTGGAGCAAGGTTACTCCATCTGGCTCCAACTAAGTGAAGGAAAGGATAAATGCATACTATCTACAGTAATACTGGACTTTTACCAATTCCTTTTTTTAAGTTTATTTATTTTGAAAGAGAGAGAAAGAGCTTGGGAGGGACAGAGAGAGAGGGAGAGAGAGAATCCCAAGTAGGCTCCATGCTGTCAGTGCAGAGCTTGATGTGGGACTTGTTCTCACCAAGTGGACTCTGTGGGATCGAGACCTGAGCTGGAACCGAGTCAGACACTTAACTGACTGAGCCACTCAGGTGCCTCAAGACTTTTATTAGCTCTTAAAGTGACTCCAGGACCAGAAAATCCTAATACTATCAACTATAGCAATGATAACTATAATAATTATGGTAATGTCCGTATGCAAATGCTGGATATATTTTTTAAGGAACTTATTATGCACCTGACACAATACTAAGTGTTTAAATACGTTATTTTAGTTAATCTTAATTACTTAAAAAATTTTTGTAAATTCTCATTTTACTGATAAGGAAATTAAGGCACAGAGAGGTTAAGGAATTGCTGAAGGTCACATTGCTAGTAAGTGATAGAACCATGTTTTAAACTCAAGACTGACTCTAAAATCTGCATTTCTTTAAAAAACGCACGTAAGCTTTAACATTTTTTAAAAATAATGTTAGGGGTACTGAAGAGTTTGCAGCATTATTATGGAGAGTTCCTGTATGTCCTTTACCCATTTTTCTCTACAATGAGCAGGGGAGGGCCAGAAGGAGAGGGGGACAGAGCATCTGAAGTGGGCTCTGTGCTGACAACAGAGAGCCTGATGCTGGGATCAATCTCAGAGCCATGAGATCATGACCTGAGCCGAATCAGACACTTAACTGACTGAGCCACTCAGGTGCCCCAGTTTCTTCTAATATTAACATTGTGCCTTCCCATAATACAATTATCAAAACTAAGACAATCACATTAGTACAATACGATCAACCTAAATAAAAACTTTATTTGGATTACCAGCATTCCTACTTATGTCGATTTTCTGTTTCAGTGTCCAATTTATGATTCAGCATTATGTTATCATGGCGGCATTCATTGTCATGTCTCCTTGGCCTTTCCTTGTCTTTCATGACTTTGACAGTTTTGAAGAAATCTTGGATTATTTTGTAGGAAACCCCTCAGTTTGGATCTGCCTGATAATAAAGCTGCTATTCTCAACTGCCAGGCCTCTCAATAAAGATTTATTGTGTTTCCTAGATGAATATAGTATTTTTGTATAATTAGTTTATATTTGTGTGGTTTGATGGACAGTATCATTTTGAGCCCCTGGAATTTTGAGGAGCAAAACTTTGTACAGACAGCAGAATCCCCTCCACTGCTTCTTCTAGAAGGACCTCTGCAACCAGAATCTCTTACTTGTTTTCCATCCCCAGATGGTGCCTTGGCCATTCAAGGGGCTGGAGTCCTGAGGGGTTGTCCTTGAATGTGCTTACATCTGGGCTGTGGGTGCTTGTTTCTCTCTATCTGGTTCAAGTTCCTTCATGACCGTCACTTGAGCCAGGAATTAGAACTGAGTTTTAACTGTTCAAAAAAATTTTTTTAATGTTTTATTTATTATATATATATAGAGAGAGACAGTGTGAGCAGGGGAGGGTCAGAGAGAGAGGGAGATACAGAATCTGAAACAGCCTCTGAGCTGGCTGTCAGCACAGAGCCCCATGCAGGGCTTGAACCCACGAACCGTGAGATCATGACCTGAGCTGAAGTCGGACACTTAATTGACTGAGCCACCCAGGCTCCCCTAGTTTTAACTGTTCAGATAAGAAATCAATTCCTCATTCTTTACCACAAGACTTCTGTAATAGAGACTGAAAAATACAAAGTTAGAAGTGTGCCTTTTTGATGGCCTTGGCAAAGTCCCTGTTGTTGCTGAGCCATGTAGAGAGGAAAGCAGCAGGATAAAACATTCCTGTCAAAAGCTTCAAGCAAGTTGGCAAGGTCATGCCCCATGTATGCAATAGGGAAGTTTGGTTTTCCTTTCTTGGTCTAAAATCCTTTATGACTTGAAATGTCTGCAGAATAATGGCCAAATCCTTTTGGCAGAGAAGTCCCTTCCATGATACCCCAGCTTGCTTCACAGTGCTTCCTTGTGGGCTTTGATTATAGGACTTACACAGCTCCATTTATGCTTTTATGAGGATGAAGTTCTTCCCATTAGAAAAGAAGGGCCTAATAATTCTTGACATCTCTAAATGCCCAGTACTGATTTATAATAGATGTTTTACCAATGCTTCTAGAATGAGTGCATATCTGCATAGGCTACCCCTTTTGTTATGTAGGTCAGCAGAAATGTAAAGAAGAGATTGAAAGTGCTACTTTAATGATCAATAGAAGAAAGACAAGACATTTGATTATCCTGAGTGCCATTTTTTTTTTTTCTGTCTGTGTCAGTGGCAAGGCAAATTCTAATTGCCTAGAATTTATCTGCCTTAGTTCCTGAACAAAGTCTTACCACAGGAGGATAGGAATCACAGTAGGATTTTAGATATTACAGATCTTATCTTGTCCCAGCTGGATGTTAAATAGCTTTCAGGCAAATCACTTTTCTCCCTGGCCTCAGTTTTTGTCCTTGTGAAATGAACAAATTAGGTACATGAGTTTTAAGGTCCTTTCCAGTCCCAATCTTTAATCTTCTCTATAATAAAATACTTGTCTTAAGTGTCAGTCAGAGGTAGATTGTAAGAACTCCATTCAAAACCCTGCACTTTGAACAAAATGCAGAGAATTTTTTTTTATTGCTTAGGTATACCTAGGATAACCATCACGGCTTAATTGAAAAGTTCACGTATATCCTCCCAAGTGCTTCTTAATGTATGAAAATGGTACGCAGTTCCAACTTGCAAGATCAATATCAGGATGCCTAAACTGAAGCAGTCCAGGGCTATTGCAATACTTAACTTTGTTCCTCTGACATGCTCAAAGATGTTACCAGGTACCCGCAAAGCAATTCTGATGCTAACTGCCTGGAGTTCTTTCAGATCTCACAGATTAGGGGCACCATCTTCCTCCAGATTGCCCTCATTTCAGACACGAACTGCAAGCCTGAGGATTCCCAGGCCCCTTGCTTTTCTGACCAACTGGCTACAAAAATTCAAGGGTTCCCACTTCACCTTCAAATTTGTTAATTCTCAGGAATGACTCACAGAACTCAGAAAATACTATGCTCATACTTACAGTTTTATTGTGAAGGATACCTACCAGGCTAGCCAAAAGAAGACACCCACGGGATGAGACCTGGGGGGGTCCCCAGCATCAAGCTTCCATGTCTTCAGGATATTTTACCTTCCCAATACATCCACATGTATCAGCAACCAAGAAAGCTCACCTGAGCTTTGAGTGTCCAGTTTTTATTAGGTTTCATTACCTACCCATGAATGATTGAATCATTGACCCTGTCAATCTCCAGGAGGTCAGGCTAATAGCTCATGGCCCAAAGCCTCAACCCACCACAGATCTTCCTCAATTTATGATGAGATTATGTCCTGATAAACCCATTGTAAATTGAGAGTGTTGTCAGTCAAAATGCTTTTATTTTTTTTAACTTTTTTCCTTTTTTAAGTTTATTTATTTTACTTAGAGAGAGAGAGAGAGAGGTAGCACATAAGTGGAGGAGGGGCAGAGAGAGAGGGAGAGAAAAAGAGAGAGAGAGAGGGAGAATCCCAAATGGACTCCTCACTGTGAGAGCAGAGCCTGATGTAGGGGCTCAAACTTATGAACTGTAAGACCATAACCTAAGCCAAAATCAAGAGTCGGATGCTTAACTGACTAAGCTACCCAGGTACTCCCCAAATGCATTAAATATATCTAACCTACTGACCATGATAGCTTGGCCTCGCCTACCTTAAACATGCTCAGGACAATTACATTAGCCTATAGTTGGGCAAAATTATTTAACACAAAGCCTATTTTATAATGGTGTTCAATATCTCCTGTAGCTTATGGAATACTGTACTGAAATTAAAAAAAAAAAATAGAACAGTTGTATGGGAACAGAAGGGTTATAAGTATCATTTTGTGTACCTTGGTGACTGAGTGGCTGACTGGGAGTTTTGGCTCACTGTCACTTGCTGCCCAGCATCACAAGAGAGGCTCATACCACATATAGCTAGCCTGGGAAAAGAACAAATTCAGAATCTGAAATACCATTTCTCCTGAATGTGTACAGCTTTTGTACCATTTTAAAGTTGAAAAATCACAAGTTGAACCATCATAATTGAAGGACCATCTGTAATTACACGAGCAGTCTTTCCAGCATGGCCTGTCCCCATCCTGAAATTACCTATGGGTCACCCACGAATCACCTATCTAGCATAAACACCCAGGATTCCAGGGGCCCACCATGAATAATAAAGACATACCCATCATTTAGGAAATTCCAAGGGTTTAGAGGCTCCCTCCCGAGAATCAGAGACAATGGCCAGCCAAATTCTTTATTATACCACAATACTAAAAGTAGCATAACAATATTTTGTGTTTTTGCCTTGAAATCTTAGAAACTGTCCCAATTTAATAGTTATAAACTGGAAGCAGTCTTCTGAAATTGGTGATATACTTATATAATAATTCTTCACATAGTGATTATACCAAGGAGACTTGGTTTGTTACTGTGACTTATTTATACCAGATGAACAGTATGTCTTTAAAAAATAAAAACAAACAAATTTAAAAAAACCCCATCCAGGTCCTGTTCTGTACTGCAAGAACTATACATAACTTAAGTTATTCATTAGAACTAAAACATTATTGTGAGACCTGTATTTGAAAGCGATATCCTATTCAGTGACAGAAAATTGAAGACAACCAATACTTTTTTCTGAGAGGCTCCTGAAGTTTCGGGTTAATGCAGCATCAAATTCAACACTATACTGAGATCCTAGGGGGCAGGAGCTTTCCCGAACCTCCTCCATGAGCATGATTCATTTCTGGAGAGAGTCTTACATGACATGATTGAATCCTACTGGGCATGTTCTGAGGCTTTTGCTTTTTTCCTCCCCCTTAAATAGTTTATTGTCAAGTTGGTTTACATATAACACACGTTGCTCTCCCAACAAGTGCTCTCCTCCATGCCCATCACCCCCCAGTCTCCTCTACCCCACCCCCCCATCCCTCAGTTTGTTCTCAGCATTCAAGAGTCTCTCATGGTTTGCCTCCCTCCCTCTCCCCAACTATTTTTCCCTTTCTTCTCCCACTTCATCCTCCATTAACTTCCTCCTAATCCACCTATATGTGCAAAAATATGATATCTGTCCTTCTCTGCCTGACTTATTTCACTCAGCATAACACCCTCAAGGTCCATCCAAGTTGCTACACATGGCCAGATTTAATTGTTTCTCATTGCCATGTAGTATTCCATGGTATAGATAAACCACATCTTCTTGCTCCATTCATCAGTTGATGGCCACTTAGGCTCTTTCCATGTTTTGGCTATTGTTGAGAGTGCTGTTATGAACATTGGGGTCCATGTGCCCCTATGCATCAGCACTCCTGTATCCCTCAGGTAAATTCCTAGCAGTGCTATTTCTGGGTCATAGGAGAGTTCTATTGTTAAGTTTTTGAGGAACCTTCACACTGTTTTCCAGAGGGGTTGCACCAGCCTACATTCCCACCAACAGTGTAGGAGGGTGCCCATTTCAGGGCTTTTGCCTTTTGCTTTGTCTGGCATCATTTGTCAGCCATAGAATGATTGAAATATGAGGTATAAATTGACCCATATAACTTGTATAAGCCTAACACCCCATTTGCCACTGATATCTAGGGTCCCAAACAGTTTTCCCTACAGATCTTCATGAATATTGTGGAGCAGGGCAAGAACACCAAGCCAAGTCACCGGCTCTTTATAATAGAGGTCCTCAGGCTGGACAAATGAAAAGAATGAGATCACCACAGATATAATTGGTGAGCAAGCTACAAGTGAGGCAGTAAACAATATCTCGGTCAGCAGCACAGCCAGGAAATATTCATGACAGGCATCGTGATCTGTGAGAGGAATGGGAATGAGGTGCCTTCAGTGAAGCAAAAGTTTGGGGTCCGTAGTCAGTTAGGAGACATTTCATGGATGGGTTACAGTAACACATAAAAAGGGATAGAATGTACTTGTGTTCATGGAAGAAATGACCAGGACTTTTCCATAAAATCGATGGAGCACTCAGTCTGCTTCATAAAAGCCAAGTCTTGCAGAACTGTGAACCCTTGTTAAGGATAAATGATAGTATAGCTGATGGAGCCTTTTTAGTAGAGCATTTTGACACATTCTCAGAAGTGTTCTTACACTTTACTGCAAGCCATAGGCTTCAGTGACAAAGGCAGCAGATGTAAGTTTTAGTAGCAACTGTGAATTTTTAGGCAATTAGTAATTTTTTTCTCAGAAAGAACATCAGCTCAACCTAATGACTGTATATTCTACATTGTGAAACTGTTGTTTTTATTTAAAAGTTGGGTTTTTGTGATTTTTGAAAAAGCTGTGGGAATCTTTATTTAGAAATTTACATGGCATAGAGGCAATAAGCTTTCATATATTAGTAAGTTTGATTTTTAGACAATGATTGATGGTCCCTCAGTCTTAACTGTAACTAACAAAAGAATTTAGTGCAATTTATTATTATTATTATTATTATTATTATTATTATTATTATACTGATACAGCAGTAAGTGATTGACTTTTTGAAGTCTTAGGGAAGTAACAATTAATGAAATATAAAAAATGTCATCATAAATCCTAAATTTGTACCAAAGAGATACATCAGTGACTTGCTTATGCTAAACGTTCAAGGCCCAAACTTACCACTTAAAATAACTTAGTCTTTTACCATAATAGGTAAGTAAGTAAATAAGTAAAATAAAATTAATTTTAAAGGATTTCCCCTTGGGTCACTTGGGTAGCTCAGTCTGTTAAGTGTCTGCTCTTAGTTTTGGCTCAAGTCATGATTTCAAGGTTCAGGAGTTCAAGCCCCTCATCAGGCTCTGTGTTGACAGTGTAGCACATGCTTGGGATTCTCTTTCTCCCTCTCTCTCTGCTCCCACCGCCCTGTTCTCTCTCTCAAAATAAATAAATAAAATTAAAAATGTTTTTTAAAAGATCTCCCCTCACCCCCACTTAAGACCCCACAACTCATTAAATCTGTCTTCTATTGGATGTTGAACATAACAGTATCATGAACTTGATGAATTTTAGCTATTCATTTTTAATGGTGGTGTGGCCATTGAAGTAAAGGGATAGTTTTGTGCATTATAGAGAAGGTTGTATGCCAATTAATAATTAGTCACCCACTATGTGCCCCACCCAGTGTACAATAATAATCATGGCCCTCCATGGGCCCTAAAATTTCTAAGTTATTAATTTCTTCATTTGGTATTTATTGAGTGCCTGTTATGTACCAAGTATTGAGTTTGGCACTGGGGATAACAGAGTCCACAAGACAGATGAAGTCTTTTTCTTGATGGGGTAGATGGAGTTGTAGCATCTGCTTTTGAGGCAGTTGAAGAATAGATAATGGATATCTTTTTATTTTTAAAAGCACACTCATTTCATTAAAAATTCTCATTAACTCACAAATTATTATCCTAGAGCTTAGAGGATGCTTCAGAAAATCTTAATGAACTTCTGTAATAATAAACTAAGTTTGCTAGTTGGAAACTTCTCTTTGGAAAAACAGTATGTTTCAGAGCAGAAGTTTGCTGCTACAGTCTGCTTTTGCTATTGAAACAGTGTTGCCAACAGTCAAAGTAGTTGTTTGCTCCTGAAACAGTACGCCTCCAATACAACCTCTCATTTCCAACTGGGTATTTTCTCTTTAACTCCTAGATTAATTGCTAATAATTACCTTAATTATGACATTGTAGATAACAAGTTCTTGATTAGGATGAAAATGTCTTATGCATCTATCGTTGCCAATGTTTAAAGCATAATCCACTTGTGGTACAGGACCCTACCTTAGATCTGTTGTTATGGGCACAAGAGATTTGGAGCAAGGTATTTAATAGCATACGTTCCTGATTTTCACAAAAGATACTAGTGAAATGCATTAATAGAAATACTGAGTGAGAGAGTGTTAGAATTGTAGCAAGATTCTTGCAGAGAGTCATGACACGGAGGCTTTGTAATGTCCGGGACGTGACTTCATTTGTGCTGGCACCACTCAGTTGGGTTCATTCCTGAAAAACTCAGCACCAAACGTTACGTGGCATAGTTTTTTATTTCTTTGTCTCTCATATATGGTAACACACACAATCATGTAGTCTGATTAAGTAGTCTCAGTTTACAAGGTCATGAGGGATGTTGTCAAGTAGGTGCATAGCCAGGTTAGCTTGGAGTTTTCTCTCCCTTTTTTTCTCTCCTTAGGGAGGGGACCCTACCACAGAATCAGCTAGAAAGAACACTTATAGATAAGGGCAGAAAGAGATAGAAACCTAATGAGTTAAAAATGAGGTCTGTGAATGCCAAGGAGACCAACATGTGCATCCTTACTCACCAGCTGCAGCTCTTCAAATCCTGATCCCGTCATATTTTAGTGCCATGACCTTGGGCAAGTTACTGCATTTCTCCATGCTTCAGCTCCTTCATCTTCATGTAGGGATAATACTGTTTTCCTCAAGGAATGTTTATTATCATTAAATGTGATAATATTTATGATAATTAATATAATAATATGGTAATAGATGCAAAATATGTTAAGACAGTTCCTGGAACATAGTAAGTACCCATAAGTGTTTGTTATTATTTTCTTTTTGTCATCTTGTTCATAAATATATCATACAATTATTGGCTTTATTACTGGAAATGGTTGAGTAAAAGATCATAAGCTTTGAAGCCAGATAGACTTGGGTTTAACATTTTTTTAAATGTTTACTTATTTATTTTTGAAAGAGAGAGGGAGGGAAGGAGAGAAAGAGAGAGAGAACACAAGTAGGGGAGGGGAGAGAGGGAGTAGAGTCCAAAGGAGGCTCCAGGCTCTGAGCTGTCAGGACAGAGCCCATCGACAGCATGAACCCGTGAACCACGAGATCATGACCTGAGCTGAAGTTGGGCCTTTAACCAACTGAGCCATCCAGGTGCCCCAGACTTGGGTTTAAATCTTGCCTCTTCACCAACCAGCAGTGTGAATTTGGGCAAGTTAATGTCTCTGATTTTGTTTTCTTATCTGCATTATCAGAAAAATAGTAACAATCCTAGGGAGTTTTGTGAGGATGAAATAGTTAAAATCTATAAAGTGCCAATAGGACTTTTCCTTTCCCTTTCTCTCCTATTTTGACACACTGGGGCAAAGGAATCCCATCATTCCTATGGCACCTAAGTCACCCTAGTGGACTAGTTTTGTCTTCCTGCATCCCCCGCCCCCTCGCCCCCCGCCGCCCCGTCCAGACAGGAATAGTCAATGGCCAGCCATAGGTGGGCCAAAGCCTCTCTAAAGTTAGATCAAACTCATTGATTAGTCAAGGAGTTGGATTTAACAGCTGATACAGGAGGTACAGAGATGGCAGAAGCCCTCTAGCCAGCGTTAGGACCTCTAAGACAGAGAAGTCTCTGGTGTAGCATTTTGAATATACTCCCTCACCTTTCCCCAGGCCCCCAAACCCTTCTGGGATCCAGCCAGGTGGGAATCTCTGCATCTGTGCTTCTTCTTTACCCTCTGCAATGATTCTCAATTTGACCAGAGTAGAGACTTTTCCCTTAACAGTAAAAGCTTCTGGGGAAATCTCTAATTAATCCCTTTTAAAAAAAACTTAAAAATTTGGGGCACCTGGGTGGCTCAGTTGGTTAAGTGTCCAACTCTGGATTTTGGCTCTGGTCATGATCTCATGGCTTGTGAGTTCGAGCCCCACATCCAGCTCTGTGCTGATGGTGTGGAGCCTGCTTGGGATTCTCTGTCTCCCTCTTTTTTTGCCCTTCCTCCACTCGTGCTCTCTCTCAAAATAAATAAACATTAAAATAATTAAATATTTAAAACTGACTTTAATTGTACCAGGTTCTTTTAGTCTTAAATACATGGGTACTCTGGGTAGGCTATAGATCAATGGCCACAGGGCCTGAGGCATTCTTTGAGACAGAAGTCCACATAAGCTTCCATTTACTTCTCTTTTTTTTCAGTAAATCCTTGATCTCTTGGATCTGGGGCTGCCTGACTTACTTTCTGCTTCACCCTCCGAAATTCTGTGCTTGGAATTATCTGTTTCTTCTTGTCTTTCTCATCTCAGCTGTGGGAGCCTTTTCCCAATTATCCCACTGAAAGTAGAGGAGAAGGATTTGAGAATGTTAAAGACATAAGGCACTTACATACAATATAATTGAAGGACTATTATGCTGACATGATTTGGTTATGATATAGTTTACACATGGTACCGATACTGTGTCAATCAATGCCAGTGGGGTGATGGGGAGCATGATGGGAATGTAGAATGAGAGAGTACGAGCCATAGGGTGACTTCGGGAAGACTTCCTGGATAGGATGGATGGGAAGGCTGGGAGGATTTAGACAGGTCCTGCCTGGTGACGGAAGGATGGGGCAAATGACCTGTGGTGACATTTAGGAAACATTTGACAAATATAATGAACAAGTTGAAATAAATAAATGAATAAGTAAATTGTGTCTGGAGAGCAAGTTAGGAGCCTATAACATAATAGTCTGGTTTTTAAGTGATCAGACACCAAGCAAGAGAGACATGCATGTGGACAAAGAGCACATACAGGGGTCCTACCTCGGTTTGACATCTGAGTCTCCAGAACTGGATACTATATCACAAAACAAACCCATTAAGATAGGCACAGATATGTGGCTCTAACTGTGCATATTTATATCTAAATATTTATACATCCATGCATAAAAATCTGAGTAATTTGGAAGCAAGCAGGGAAATGTGAAGACTGTCTTGCTCCACATATTAGGAGTACCTTTAATAAGTAAGAAGCTTATTTCCTGTAATGTGCTGGGAGCTAAGATCTGTCACGAGGGGAAACTGGCTGACTTAACTCCTGGAGGCACAGACTGGAGTGGTTTGTCCAGATTTCGAGAAGTGATTGTTCCACTGAACTCTGTACTTGGACTGTATAAGAGAGTGTTAATTTTAGTTCTGACCAGTGCATTTTTTTTAAAGGAAGTTTGAGAAACTAGGGTATAAGAGGTGGATAGCCAGGCATTTGCAAGCCATGTTGTGTGAGAAACAGTAGAAGAAATGGAGAAATAGATAAAAGTTAACATTGTTTATAAAAGTATGTGAAAAGCCGACAGCACTTATTCCACCGTGCTCTGGAGACCAAAACTAGAATATGTACATTTCAGCTCCTGATACTGGAGAATGTTCAACAACTCACACAGTTTAAATGGAAGAGATTCTCTCATGAGTCAGGGCTGAGTCTTAAAGATGTTTAAAGACACTGCAAGGCATTTCTACTTTATACAGAGGATTGAACTAGATGAAGGAAACTTTCCTGCTTTCTCTAAGATTCTGTGATTCTGTTTTCTTGTGAGAAGTGATGTACACAGTTCTGTGTACATAATAAGCAAAGCGAATTTTGTTTCCATTTGCTTTAAATCCCTTCAGTGACATTCCTGCTTTACTTTTTGAAGTATGAACTTGTGTCTTGGTGGTAGTGATCCTGCGGACAGGTAATTGTGCACTCTACATCATCTCCAGCTTTGGGCCAAGAGTTTTGAACAGAATTCCCTGGACCCCTCTGACTGGGAGACAGCAATCTTAAATCTTATTTACCTGCTTCTGCCTTGTCATCCTTGGCCTTTCTCAGGGGCAAGGTGTATGTATCTATGTTAATCTGAAGAGAGAAAGAGAAGGGCTTCTTAAGGCATTTTTATGATTGGAGCAGGGCTTCCATTCAGCATTGTTTTCTCCTTCCATCCCCACCGTTGCCTCAGGGTGGGTGGTAATGTTGGCAGAAGATGAGGCAGGAACCGGGCCAGGAAAGGCACTTTTCTTGATGCTGACACAGATTCCATGGACGTCCTTCCCTTGAGGTAGTTGCTGTGAGATCTGTGTTCCTTCAGGCAAGTGTCTTCCTGAGTATCTCTCAATCCTTCGAAGGCTTTGTCTACTCTTCCCGGGTGAATTTTGGGCAGAGAATGAAGCCAGTAAACTGCAGGGCCTGGAGGCAGTCTAATGTAGTAATTAAGAAGACAGGCCCTGAACAGGCTTTTAATCAGGCTCTGACACTTACCATGGATGGGTCCTTTATCTTATGGGACCGTCGTTTCCTTATCTGTAAGATGCAGATAACAATACACATGTCACAGGGTGGTTTGGAAGATTACCTGCCTTGTGTATCACAAGAGGTTTCCTAGCACGGGGAATACTCAGTTGCTGTTGATGTCGTTGGTGTTTATGGCTGTATCACTCACTCCTAGGTGGCATGTCCTGGTTTACAGGAAACTTTCTGCCTTTCCCATGATCCAGGATCCCATAACTGCTGGAATGACTGGTCCTTATGGACTAGTGCCAGCCTGGGTTTTGATAGTGGTCAAGTTCTCTGAGGGGTCTGCAGTTAGTAAGAAGCATGTTCTCTTCATTGTGTACTTGGTTTTCATTCAGCTATGACTAGTTTACTTTTTGTAACTCAGTACAATCTCTTTGAACTTTAGAGCATATCTTTTGATTGTATTTATTTTATATTTTCTATAGTTTTCCTTAAAGACATGATCACATGTGACATAACTGATGTATAAATTTTATTTATTATGAATTTTGTGAGATCTGGTGTTCTGGGATAGGTGACTATATTTTATTCCCTTAAAAAAAGTATCAGAAAAAGAACTTACAGCATTCTTTTGTAAGTACTAATGGCGGGAACGATGTGGACAGTTATATGTAGGACGTCTGGCATAAATATTCCCATTGCCAGACTTAAAAAACGATGCAGGCCTGGGAGAAGAGACTGCAATAGCAAGTTAAAATACATGGATTACAAATGAGACATCTCTAGGAAGATGAACTTTTTGATTTTTCAGGTATCACACACATTTTTTTTTTTTTTGGTAACTGTGTACTGTTTAGTTTAAAATTTTTTCCCATTGCTCATTTTACACATCATTTCTTCAGCTGATGTGAAGCTGATGTGCATGTAAAGTATTATGGTTGGGATTGCACCCATTCCAAAGGGGGCAGTATCTATACAGCACACCCTATTCTCTCATGTGTTTGCAGCTTTGTAAGTCTTTAGGCAGGGGCAGGAATGTGCTGTCGGCTGGGTTCTTTGGTTAATCTTTTTTTAAAGTTTATTTATTTTGAAAGAGAGGGAAAAAGGGGAAGAGAGAGAGAGAGAGAAGAGGAGAAGCAGAGGGAGAGGGAGAAAGAGATAATTCCAAGCAGGCTCCGCACTGTCAGTCTGGAACCCAACATGGGGCTCGAACTTATGAACCATGAGATCATGACCTGAGCTGAAACCAAGAGCCAGACATTCAACCAACTGTGAGCTGTCCAGGTGACCCTGGTTAATCTTCTACCAACAAATCAAGCAGAAAATAAAAATGTAGTCCACACAAGCGTTTGTACTTTGCAGCACTGATTTGAACGTTCGGGTGGTGGGGTTGGGTTCTTTTGTCCTCCCCTATTGTAGTATTCTTGTCTTACTTATGTCTAAATCATCTGCCATGTGCAAAACGCGGTTTGAAAAATTTCAGTGAGCAGTCTGTAAATGGGAAATGACTGAAATATTGCTACCGTCTATATTTAATGGTGTAAGTGTATACAATTTAAATATGAAAAAAATTCATAATTGTAAAGAAGCATCCTCTTACAATCTCTATGTTTCTTTTGCTGACAGTTTTTTAAAAACCTGTTTTTCTGGATTTGCACAAGAATTTTTTTTCCCGAAGGCTCTTGTAGTCACTAATGCAGAGATACAATACTATTCTAGTTCTAGAATAAATGCTATCTGGTTAAATCACCACAAATATATTTAACTCTAAAAGTTACCTGTTTCGTCAAGATGGATTCAGTAATTTATATAATATTCCTTTTCCAAAATTGCCATTGCAGTTGAATTAGAATGAAATTTCTCCTTTGCGGATACTCATAGGTGTTGTGGTGCTTAAAAATCCATCTTCTTTACCTAGTTCTTTATAGTCACATCCAAATAACACATAAACTAAACTTGTCAAATATGGAGATAGAATGGAATGAAGCTTCTGGATGGAACTTTTTTTTTTTTAATCATCCAATAAGGCTGGATTGTAATTGCATATTTACAACTAGCCCCTATCTCTGTGGTTATTCAAAGGCCAAACCTAAAGATCAGTGTTTGGATGATAACATAAGGGACAGTAACTTGCGATCAGTGTATTGTACTTCTGTATATACTATCATTCCCTAAAGGAACTCTCCCTGAACTAGTGTTCTGTGATGACAGAAAGGAGGGAAGGAATGGTATGCTTCTTGGAATAAGAATTACATGTGGAAACATCTGCTTCAGGGACTAGATGAGAACCATGTATAATTGTCATAGACATTGTTCATATGAAGATAGATGTTGATAAAGTTCTAAAAAATGGTTTGCTGTCTAAAGAAGTTGGACATTCCATCAGAAATGGTTTTGATTGTGTAGTCATTTAAATTTCCTTAAAAAATAGTGCCAAAAAATTTCGACAAACTGCAGCAGAATCACCATGAATTCAAAATTAGTCAAGTCTGAATAACTGTAGTTGTGATATACTAGAAAGATTGCAAAAGCTTATAATTTCCAATGACCGCATCTGAGCTCACATGTCAGTAAATGGCCTGCCTATGGCATCATTTACATGCCTGTACTCCACTACAACATTATACCTGTCTGCTTTCTCACTGGGCTCTCCTCATAGGGACCCCATTCATTTAATTCATTCAACAAATATTGACTGCCCTACCATATGGCAGGTGCTGGGGACACAACAGAGAACCAACCAAAGAAAAATACATGCTTTCGAGAAGATTTCATTTTAGTGTGAGAGACAGAAGTAAAAACTAAATACATAAGCAAAATATATGTTAGATGGGATTTCTCTAAATATCCATCTCTGCATCACTACTATCTAGCACAATACCTGGTTATAGTAAACACTCAAAAGCTACTTACTGCTAGATTGATTTACTTATTTAAAAAAGTTGAGGTAGAATTGACATATAACATTATATTGGCTTCCGGTATACAACATAATGATTTGATATTTATGTATATTACAAAATGATCACCACAATGAGTCTAGTTAAGATCACCGCAAAATTCCCTTGTCTGTGGCAAGCACCGGTTTGTTCTCTGTATCTGTGAGTTAGGTTTTGTTGTTGCTGTTGTTCATTTGTCTTAGATTCCACATATAAGTGAAAGTTAATTTACTTTTATGATTGCTCAGAGCAAATGAAACATGATTTTAAATTTACCATTGCTTTTAATCGTGAACAGCCATTAGGGTCCTGATAGTTGTTCAAAGATACATAGACTTGCAGTAGAATATGATAGAAAAGCTTCCAGAATAAAACTATTAAATGTAAGTGAAGTAGCCTGGCAGATTTATTACTTTTGGTGACCTAAACAATTCATATAATTGTATTACATGGTCCAAATGACTGGATGATTTATTCTACCATCTTTCTGTTTTGCTTTTTGCAACTAGCAGTGAACCTAATCCCTCCCTCCCATATACTTCTTTGAGTTCAGTATTTCTCTCTCCTCTCTGTGTTTAGAGGGGTCATGTCAATCCATTGATTCTTCCATAGAATATCCAAACACTTGGCCCTGTTCGTTTCTCAGTATTCCAATCATTAGTCAAGACGAATAACTATAATGTGTCAAGGTTCAAAGGAAGATATTTTAGAAAAATAACACATAATATTCCTCTAGTTCCATAGATATCACTTGGAAATTAGATGAAAGGTGGAGTGTGTAATGAGAATCTGTACACAGCTTTCTGTACTCCAAGTTTGGGTGGGCCGACCAGAGAAGGGGTCTCTCAAGGTTTATGAGATGACTGTTGACACAACCCAAGGAACATGGCAGGCTTCCTCATTCCTACCCCCACACTTCTGCCAGTGTCACCAGGGCTTGCCCTGTTCCCGCAATTCTGTGGCACCTCATTCACATACACACAGACATGCATAAATAATCCACATTAGTTGTGATTCTCTAGTACAATAGTATATCTCAACTAATTACTTGGAAAAATGCACTAATTACAAAAGCAGTGCATGGTCTATCTAAAATATTAGTAAATTAGTGATTCACCAAAGGCAAAAATCAAAATCTTCTGTAATTCTATGATCTAGAGATAACAAATTGAAATACTGATACACACCCTGGTCTTTTTTTCTACACTTTTGCAAACTTACTTGTTTGTTTGTTTTTTGTTTTGTTTTGTTTTCAAAATTGGGATCACTCAAGTTTAGTTTAGATTAGATAGTTTAGTTAGATAAACTCAAGTTTAGATACAGTTTAGTAACTTGCTTTATAAAAAGTTAACACTGTATCACAAATGTTAATGCTTGAATATTTTTCCATTACATAAAATAATTATAATTATCTTTTGTTGGCTTAGATTGTCCTAAATTTTCAATAATATAGTAATAAGTATACTAATATACTTCTCCTAGCAGAGGACACAATGTCTTTGCACACCTGGTGACCACACTGCTGTTTGCAAGGAGAGAGGAAGTCAGAGAAGCGTGTGTCCTGTCACTCAGGTGTTTTTAATTTGCATGTCTCTAACCACGCCCAGCTGTTCCAGATGATTATATGAATCAACTTTGTTCCCAACTCTATTCCCAGTGTCTTGACTGGGAGCTGAGATTCCTAGAAACATATCTAATCATTAGTAGGAAATACATTCATTTAATAGTCACGAGGCAAGAGAAATACATTTCCTTTGTCCTTGAGCCAACTCCCCACCCTCAAGCCCCAGCTAATAGACTGTAAATTCCATGGGGGCAGGCACACATCTACTTAGCTTGCCATGTATCCTTGCCTGGCACATACCAGATAATAAATATTTGATGGGTAAAGAAAAAAATATAAAGCCAAAATATCTTAATTCAACTACCTGAGTCTGGCCCTGCTTTCTTCTAAGAGGAATTAGGCTCATAAAGATTTATTTGTTCTATCCTACTGGCTCACTTGGGGAACAGTGACATAAGAGCCTATACCTGACTCAGGTACTTATTGGGTGAGGATTGTGATTTTTCTTTTTTTCTTTTTTTCCAATCTTTTAAATTTATTTCTGAGAGAGATTCAGATAGAGACAGAGTGCAAGTGGGGGAGGACCAGAGAGAGAGAGAGGAAGACACAGAATCTGAAGCAGACTCCAGACTCTGAGCTGTCCGCACAGAGCCGGAAGCGGGGCTTGAACTAATGAACCACGAGATCATGATCTGAGACACTTAACTGACTAAGCTGCTCAGAGACCCCAAGGACTGTGGTTTTTTTCTATGTTGAAACTTGGTTGGGGCGCCTGGGTGGCTCAGTCGGTTAAGCGTCTGACTTCGGCTCAGGTCATGATCTCACAGTTGGTGGGTTTGAGCCCCACATCAGGCTCTGTGCTGACAGCTTGCTCGGAGCCTGGTGCCTGCTTCAGATTCTATATCTCACTCTCTGTCTGCCCTTCCCCTGTTCACGCTGTCTCTCTCTTTCTCTCTCAAATAAATAAAAACATTAAAAAAAAAAAAAAGAAAGAAACTTTGTTGGCCTTATGTAGCTACAGAATGTTCAGGCCTAACATATGTAGGCCTAACATATGTAATATGATACATATTCCCGTAGGAAATGAACCCAGAAGGAAAGAACTGTTTCCCAGGGAATTAGCATGGAATGCAAGATCCTGTTTATTTGACTGACAATAAACCATTTTGGAATCCTTCACTAGTGGATGCCATTGTATTAAAACTTCTAGAAACATTGAAGCCTCAAAATATTAGTTGGTAATGATGGATGATCACATGTTTCGCTGTGCTTCTAGAAATAGCCTCAATGAATAGAAAATAATACAATGTTATTCATTCCAATACTTACTGAGTGTAGCCTAGGTGTCAGCTTTTGTACTGGATATTAGAAAAAAAAGAAAAAGAAGAGATACTTACAAATATAGCGATAAATGCATAATTATCACACACTGTGGTAAGAGACATAACTGGCTATGGGCAGGGGGCTGTGGTAGCTCAAAGAGGGAGCAACTCGCTAATTCATCTTGGGACAGTTGGGGAAAGTGTCATGGAGATGAGCTCATTTTCCATGGGGCTTGAAGGATGGATCAGAGTTTATCAGGCAGAGAAAGGGTGCATAGGAGTTTAAAATAGAGTCACACAAGCCAAAGCTCAGAAGGGCAAGGTACATCTGGGACAGGTGAGGCCTTCATGGCAGTTGGAGCATGGAGTATCTGCAGGGGAGATGAGACTGCAGCAGACTTCAGATGTGTCATCAAGGAGCCAGCCAGCTAAGGAGTTTGCACTTTGCTGTGTAGATAATGAAGGTTTGGATGAGGGACATTCATTCTTCAACCATTAATATCATCCGGCCAAGTTGACATTTCTTTCTGATAATGGTCCATTAAGAAGACATGAAAGACTTGATTTTCTTTTCATTTGGGCTTCAGGCTTTGTTATATCCTCTCTTAATGCCGGTGGTATAGTGGTCTAACCCTCCCTAAGTTTTTCTGTTTCACCTTTTGCTCATTTATTTCCTATTTGTTTTTATAGCCAAGGTGTTTTCAAAGCCCTCTTGTGTGTCTGTTCTGCAGCTGTTTATTTGGAAGTCAAAGCTGGGCTCAGTTATTGGACCAGTTCTAACATGTAGCTGGGGCCATTTTTGGAACTTATTCCACAAAATGATCTCTTTACCATCATGGGTGGTCAGGAAATGAATACATGAGATCAAAATCTACATTGTTATTGTTGACCAAATGGTAGTGTAGAGGGAACTCATTCCCTCAAAACCCTTAGAAAATTCCATTGCATTTTTGGAATATTTTAGCCAAGTTAAGGCTAGGGTAAGGGATTACAGAGAAGGGAATATGAAACAAAAAATTAGTACTGTGGTTACAAAGCAGAAAATTCTAAAAGTAACATGCTAGAATAATACCATTTCCATGTGCAAATTGTATCAGGTGCTCTAAATTCATTTTAAGAACCTCATGTCTATAGTTTACCTACACTTTAGTTTATCTTAATTTTAATTTGTTTACATAAATAAACTTTAGTTTTTTTCGTTGAAGCCTGTAAATGTATGTCGGCTTTGAACTTACTACTCCCCAAAGTAAGAAAAGGTCTGTTACTGGTGTCAGTTTTTGTCCTCTGTTGGGTCATTCTATCTGTGTACATTTGACTTGCCAAATAAGTTATCATAGTTGAGGTTCTAATGTCAGTTTGAACTCAAAGGATCCAGGTGTCTACATCAATGTTTCTGCTACTGTTCATTTCTTTTTGTCAGTATTTTGCAAAATAACATCACTCTGCAGAAAGTGAAATGGATACCCCATAGCCTGGCTAGTTAAGCTAAACAACGATAGGACCAAGAAAAAATCTGTATTGACTGATTTTGTTATTTTATTTGTTTCTCAGGTGACAATGGCCAACATTGGAATAAATGGAAATAATTCTCTGGAAACGTGTGAAACAACACTTTTTGCTCTTCGAATGGCAACATGGAATCAAATCTTAGATCCCTGGGTGTATATTCTGCTACGAAAGGCAGTCCTTCGGAATCTCTACAAACTTGTCAGACGCTGCTGTGGAGTTCATATCATCAGCTTGCATGTTTGGGAGCTCAGCTCCATTAAAAATTCCCTAAAGGTTGCTGCTATTTCTGAGTCACCAGTTGCAGAGAAAACAAATCAGCGAGCACCTAGTTTAATAGAACAGTAAGTCAGTGTAGGTCTAAAGCAAAATTAAAAGTGTTGTCAATATTTCACTTAATTGGCGAGATATGGAAAGCCTAACTGGAAAATTCAGACCTCAGCAGTTTGGGGGCTTTGCCAGAATTGGCTTTTGAAATTTGGTAAAATAGCTGTATAATTGCATCTTTTTACTTGTTTTGTCAACTGGAGGTAAACACAATGGGATCATTCCATGGGGGAGTTAAATTGGAAAAAAAATTGGGCTTATTTGTGTTATTTACGCTTTTGGAATGAGTGACTGTGTTGAAGCCTTAGGCATTTACTTGGCCTTTCTGACAAAGAACATCTCAATACTTACCTGCCAAGTGAAATGGGTGATTTGGGGGTCACTGATCTGCAACTTCTCCTTATAAATGAGGCTCGATGAAGGGGAGCACCCTCACTATTTGACCTGGCCTGTTACCCACCTCATTATGATGCTTCAATCCATATATGTATGGTCATGTCACATGGGATTCACTGTGGCTTGTTATAATATAATGACCTCCCTTATACCAGGTGTGGTTGTCAGGTGGCCTGACCTGGCGAGCATCTATAGAATGAATGTATCCTTGTTATTTTGGCAAACATGAGTGCTTGCATGTTTTACTATGGAGGTATATTGTTGTTTGAAGGTGTTTTTTTTTGGGAGGGGTAGCAAGTTATAGATTTGCACTTTTTTTCAAGTAATTTTCCTTTGAAAATTCTAGTGCACAGTAAATAATTTTTAGAGAAACAAAGGCTCTATGTCAGTGCATAAACAGGTGATTTGAAGTAGAGCAGATCCTAAGAAGCTCTGCCATAGGTAATGCCAACAAACAGAACTTAAACCCCAGTGACAGGAGCAAAGAATGGTGGCAAAGGAGCTCTGCTTTGAGCTCTCATTCTCGTATCAGAGAACAAAAGAAATACGTTCTATATATAATATTCAAAGACTATCTGTAACTAGTATGTTTGTGCTTTCTACACACACACACACACACACACACACACACACACACACACACACACACTCAAGCCTATGAGAAATTTCTGTTTGAAAGCTGGTTCACTAAATCAGTAAGGTGGCATCTTTAAAGCCTATGCTACCCGTGTCAAGGGGAAAACTGGCCATTAAGCAGGCATTTGGAGATCATTATTATGGTTGACCAAGAGATCAGGGGATAACGATCTCTCCCCAAATTTCCCAGAAATACTTTAGACTTCTTTGCTCATTAGTATAATTCAACTTCCCAAATTTTAGTAATCATTCAAAGTGTTCTGGGGCCATCAGAATATAGTGTAGGTAGTTCTGTTTCATAGAAAGGAAATGTATTTCCGTAAAAGAGTTTTTTACCTTCATTAACTGTGGTCCATTTTAAAACTAACCTTCTCTGTGTGGTTCAGCTAGACTTAAATTATTATATTCACAACTTTTTGCTTTTGGCTGGTAATTTATTTTGGAAGTTGTTAGCTTTTGTGAATGTTGGTAAATTCTTATGAATAAATTAAAAGAAATGAAGCAATAGCCTCATTGAAGGTTTAAAGGAAACTACTTTTTCCAGTGAATTCAAAGAAAGGAACCCCCCACACACACAAACACGCACACACACACACACACACACACACACACACACGAAGACACATGATATTCTTAGTTTAAGACCAGTAAATGATGAGTCACACAAAGATTATTCTTACGTATATAACACATCAAAGATTCTCAGTAAATACTTGCCAGTTGAATTACAGACAAGAATTTTTTGATGCAAAATAAGCATGGAATTGCAAAGTTTTCGTGCATTTTGCTTCTTTTTTAATATAATTTTTATGTCTTTATTTTATTTTGAGAGGCAGAGACAGAGAGCGAGCAGGGGAGGGCAGAGAGAGAGAGGGAGACAGAATCTGAAGCAGGCTCCAGACTCTGAGCTGTCAGCACAGAGCCCGACACAGGGCTTGAACCCATGAACCATGAGATCATGACCTGAGCTGAAGTCAGAGTCTTAACCGACTGAGCCACCCAGGTGCCCCTCATGCATTTTGCTTCAAATGACAATTCTATATTGGTTATTTTGGTATATATTTAAATATCCAGTGTATATACTTTAAAAAAGCCATTGCAGTTTTTGATTACTGTTACATTACATGAATGTTCTCATGTGTTTCAAGAGCACTTACAGTCTAGAACTTTTAGATGGCTTAGAGGAGACATTTATTTCCCAGAGCTACTTAAGAGAGTGTTGGTGTCCTGGAAACTGAGGCACAAGGAACCAAAATCTCATCCTTCCTCCTCATGCTGGAGAGGATGCTGTAGCAAACAGTTCCACGTATTGTGACCCAGGATTCCAGGCCTCTTCTCCTTAAGGCTTCCAGGGAAATGGCATAATGGTCGCTCTATTGCCATGGTGTACCCCTGGCCATGTGTATCTGTATTGAGGAGATACTGTGACATTATCATGTGTGGGAATGCATGGCTTGTAAGGTGTTAGGGAATGACAGGGGACTCACTCTGTGCATATCCTGGAAGGGTTATCTGTATTATCTGAGCATAGGTTTAGAGTAACTAAGTTGGTTTTATAATGATGTTAAACCCAAGAAATAGATACCAAAAATCAGAAAAGAAATAAAGTAAAAGATTATACATTTTCATTGTTTTAGGTTTTTTTGTCCAAGGAAAATGAAATAAAGCAAACATGACAATATGCATATATCTGAGCTGAGAATTTTATCTCTGTTACTATATGTATTTCAGTGTAGCTTGGCATCCTGTCATAGGTTGAATAATAGAGTGTAGCATTCATCAATAACTTTCATATAAATGTTTAACATGAAAGTACATTTGTTCAGAATAGTGGAAATAAATAGCGCAAATAGTGTTCAGCGGGTTAACCAATTTTGAAATTTTAAAACTCTGTTTTAAAAGGCATAATTAGACTACCAGAGTGACTGAATTTCCCTTCTTATTGGGTAAAGTACTATCGAAACAGCTTCATATACTATTTGATCTTATTATTTCTGGGGAATTATATTAGTCTGGGCAAATGGCTTGCTAATGACAGGCTTGTTGTTTTGTTAGTGACTTTAAAAAATGAGCCAAGAAAAGCCAATGGCATGGTGGTTTTTATGGTTATGACTACAAAGACACATAATGCTGACTCATAATTAGTTGTAGTTGCATCTCAGTGCATCACACTTTTTACTGAGGATTTAACTAGGTGACAGAAATATTCCAAATTTTTTGCTAAAGGCCAAAAGTTGCTATTACTTGTTTGTATTGCTGAAGTACAAAATAGTCAAAAGCTAACACACACACACACACACACACTTTATTGGATAAATGGTCTTGTTTGCTCATTTTCAGTCTATAAAAGAAAAACTCGCTCTAGCTTTGTGTCTGTTCTGAATTTATACCCCAGATAAGAGTGCCTGCTAAATACATAGATGAACTTTTTATGAAACCTGCTGCTAGCTTCACCTGTAGTGCTATCATTGTTCCAAATTACTAAACTATGGTCAGAATATGAAGGATGGGAATGCACATTTTCTTGCTTCTTCATCTAAGTGTCAGAATATTTTACCACCTGGTAAATAATGTTGGACTTCAACTTGTTACTATGCATTTTAAGAGTAGATGTAATGTGTTATGTGAATAAATATATTTTGTGTTCTTTGTATGTGCTGTACTGTATGAGATTAAAGTGATGTGTATATTTTGTTGCTTGTATCAGTATGCAACCCATGTACTTTAGTGTTTTAGCTTAAAACTTGAAACCAATGATTTATATATAATAAACTTGGACTAGTGTTTATCAAGAATCTATATTTAGGAAGGTCATATAAAGCTTGGAACTCTTGACTCTAAACTTCCATTTTTATCTATTCGGTGGGAAGAATTTCAACATGTTTTCCTTATTATCTTTGGTATATCTCTCCTGGCTACTTTTCTGTGGCAGTTGCTTTCTTTCTTTCTTTCTTTCTTTCTTTCTTTCTTTCTTTCTTTCTTTCTTTCTTTCTTTCTTTCTCTCTCTCTCTCTCTCTCTCTCTCTCTTTCTTTCTTTCTTTCTTTCTTGTGATTCACCTGAGCAGGCCATAATTTAAAATTTTTTTTGATGTTTTATTTATTTTTGAAAGACAGACTGTGAGTGGTAGAGGGGCAGAGAGAGAGGGAAACACAGAATCTGAAGCAGGCTTCACGCTCTGAGCTGTCAGCACAGAGCCTGATGCAGGGTTTGAACTCACGAGCTGTGAGATCATGACCTGAGCTGAAGTCAGACACTTTACCAACTGATCCACCCAGGCACCCCAGCAGGTCATAATTTTGATGGGAATCTGAAAATTTCCAAAATACAGTGGCTTAAATGTGTCAGGATAGTAGAGAAATGCCTGTGATAACAATGAACCCCCAAATTCTCACCTATGGCTCTGTCCACTCAGAAAGTGAGCTCTTTTCATTGTAATGACTCAGAGACCTTAGGTGACAAAGCAGCCACCGTCCTATATGTTGTTGTCTGCCGTGCCACAGAGGAAGAAAGCATGGTGAATCGTGAACTGGTTCTTAGAGCTTCCACCTGAATAAGACATATTACTTTCGCTCACATATTTCTGGACAAAGCAAGTGATGGCCCTACGACCATCACTTTAAGGGAGGCAAATTGGGGCAATACTATGATACGCCCAGAAGGAGAACTGAAAATAATTGGTAGACAGCACTAATGATTTCCATATTAGGTCAAATATTTTCATTCATACCTTCCTATAGTATAATTCAACCCTGACTTAAAAAAATTTTTTTTAAATTTAAGAATATCATGGGATGAAAGCATTTAGGATTCATTCCTCTAAGTAGCTTATAATCTATAAAGATAAGAGAGAATGAATGCCGCATATGTTGCTTGCCATTACTAGAAACTTTAGAAGATGTAAAACCACTATCAAATAAAAGGTGAAAAAACTTGGTCTTGAAAAAGGCAGGAAGTGAGACGCGTCTGGGTGCTGCCCAAACATTGCCTAGTTGCAGCTCAGTCCGGAAAGGCTGCTTTTCGAATAAATGAGGATGCTTGAAATACATTTTTGTCTTTGCACTTTCAGTTTCCTTAGAATAGAATATATTTATCTTTGTAAACCCCGTGCCATTGAATTCTAGCTAACTGTCAGAAAATCTGAAGTGGTGTAATAGCGCTAGAGAGAGATTAAACTGTTCTTTTCCTCCAAGTAAGAACGGTCCCTTCGTTTCCAACTTAAACTTGAAGTATGTAAAACAAATCAGAAACCCGGCTAAAACTAAATCTTAGTAATCTTGAGATGTAAGTTCATAGTGACCAAGTATTTTATTCAAAGCTGCCATAGGAAGTTATTGCAAAGAATTTCTGGTAGAGCTGCCTTTCTGACTCCAAAATACCACCTGAATGCAATATGATAAAGGTATGCTATGCAATATGGGAAAGTGGTGTGAAGATTTTTATGCTGTCAAAAATCTCACATTCATTGAACATATTTTTAGTTAACAATATAGTTATGAAAGGATAATGAAAATGACATTTTATATTAACTATAGATCTTATAGAAAAACAGAGCTAGAACTATTGAAATCTAAAGGAACTGTATTTTGGATTTGAAGTGCACTTTACATTTCCACTTATAAAAGCATGGAAAGTTATTTTTTAATCATCTTATTGGTTAAACCCCAGATCAATGAAATGACTTCTGTAGTGCTAACTTTCCCATGTTAAGTAAGGCAATCCTATCCTTGTTTATACCTAAATAATAAGATTCCATTAGATATACTGTTGTTTTGTAAAACTTGCAGTTTTCAACAACCTATTTTGGTACATACAGAGCATTCTTTTTAACAACTAAATACTCTTACATAATACGAGTGTACCATAATTTAAATAACAATTTTTTCCTGTTGAAGGAGAGCTATTTTTGTTTTCAGTTATTTCCCTCTTTCAAATAGGCTATTCAATACGCGCATCCTTACCCTTTTTTTATATTTTGTGGGAATATTGAGTAAAGGCCATGTGTGTTTTCCATGTCCATAGAAATTGCCACATGGCAGCATATGTACTCCCATTCTCTTACTCTTTTCTTAAAAAAGTTTATTTATCTATTGAAAGAGAGAGAGCACATGGGAGGGGCAGAGAGAGGCAGAAGGGAGAGAATCCCAAGCAGGCTTCACACCATCAGTGCAGAGCTCAATGCAGGGCTTGAACTCAGAAACCTTGAGGTCATGACCTGAACCACCCAGGCTCTCCCTCCCATTCTCTTCTTAAGAAAAGGTCCTATACCTGACACCACCTACTGTTTATTTCAGCAATCTTTTTATTGTCACCCATGTGATTAGCAAAAATAAATCATACTTAATACTTTGTTATGTTACTTGTATTTCCCATTGCTAAAGGCTGAGCATTATTTTTCATACCTTTATTAGTCATTTCAACTTCCTCTGCAAATTTTCTGTTCCTGACCTTTCATTTTTATATGGTTTTTTTTTTATTACTGACTTTGAGGAGGTCTATGTATATTAAGGATATACAACTTGGGCTGCTATCACAAACTACCATAGCCTGGCTGCTTAAATGAGAGAAGTTGATGCCTCACCATTCTGGAGGATGAGAAGTCCAAGATCAAGGTGCCAGTCAATGAAGTACTGGGTGAGAGCTCGCTTCCTAGCCATCTTCTTGCTGTACCCTCACACGGTGGAGAAAGGGGGGAAGATGAGGGGGAGAGAGAGAGAGAGAGAGAGAGAGAGAGAGATTAGAGGGGGGGTCCCAAAGGATCCCATCATGAAGATCCCACTTTCATGACCTCATCTAAACCTAGCTAGTTCCCAAAGGCCCATCTTCAAATACCATCACACTGAGGAATAGGCCTTAAGCACATGAATTTGGGGGTGAGGATGAACACCATTCAGTCCATATGAGACTTAATTTAAAAACATTTAAGGCAAACCATGAGAGACTCTTGAATGCTGAGAAACAAACTGAGGACTGATGGATGTGGGGGGATGGGCATGGAGGAGGGCACTTGTGGGGATGAGCACTGGGTGTTATATGGACACCAATTTGACAGTAAACTATTTGTAAAAAAAAAAACATTAAAAAAATTTTTTTAAATGCTTATTATTTTTGAGAGAGAGACAGAGTGCCAGCAGGGGAGGAAGAGACAGAGAGGAAGACACAGAATCATGAAGCAGGCTCTAGGCTTTGAGCTATCAGCACAGAGCCCAATGCGGGACTCAAACTCAGGAACTATGAGATCATGACCTGAGCCAAAGTCAGATGCTTAACTGACTGAGTCACCGAAGCACCCCTATTTTTTTAATCAATGTTACAAATACTTTTCTCCCAGGCTGCTATTTTCTTCTGAATTGAAGATATCTGTCAACATACTAGAGTTCTACATTTTTACTTAAAACTAACCTTTTATGGATTCATTGTTTTGCTTCTGGTTTACAAACACTTTCTGTTCTTGGGGTGCCTGGTGGCTCAGGCAGTTTGGGGTCTGACTTCAGCTCAGGTAATGATCTCAAGGTCTGTGAATTCGAGTGCCCTATAGGGTTCTGTGCTGATAGGTCAGAGCCTGGAGCCTGCTTCAGATTCTGTATCTCTTTCTGTCTCTGCCTCTCCCCTACTCACGCTCTGTCTCTGTCTCTGAAAAATGAAGAATTCTTAAAAAAATTTTTAAAAAGGCTTTCTGTCCATCAGAGATTATAAATATATCCCCGTATGTCATTTTCTTCAGTTAGAGTTTTATTTTTTACCTTTAGAAATTGTATTTTTTTAAATTCACTTTTTTATTTATTTTGTGCCATGTACCTTATTTTTTTAAATACCAAATGTATAAATAATAGACCAAACATCATGATAGCAATTTTAGAAAATAAATTTTTTTTTAGTTGTATTCTTAGAATCTTATCTGGGGTAGATTTTTATTAGGGTTTTTGAAATATTGAGCTTAGTTCACCTGGCCTCTCTTACTAATTCAGCTTGGGAATACTAGTTTAGACTTACACAATAATAAAAGTAGTACTACCCTTAGGATGCAACAATGACCCTATGACCTATCACCAGTAGAACACGGGCTTTGAATTGCTTTTTAGTCAAGAAATTTTATGTATGTGCCACATAACTGTATGTAATGCTATTTTCCCTTTTTGCCAGGTGTCCCCCATGACCAATAGTTTGCAGATGGCTAAGTGGGTTAATTAGGAGTTGCGTTAGTGTGCTAGACCTGCCATGACCAAGTACCACAGACTGGGCGGCTTACACAACAGAGATTTCTATCTTCACAATTCTGGAGGCTGCAAGTCTGAGACGTTGGTAAGGTTGATTTCTTCTGAGGCCTGTCTCCCTATCATGTAGGTGGCTGTCTTCTCCCTGTGTCTTCAAATGGTTTTCATCAGTATATAACCTCCTCTTCTTATAAGGACACCAGTCATATTAGACTAGGGCCCACCCTAGTGACCTCATTTAACATTAATTACACCTTTAAAGACTGTATCTCTAAATCCAGTCACTTTCTATAGAACTGGGGGATTAAGACTTGAACATGCTAATTTTGGAGGGACACAATTCAGCCCACAACAGGCATACAGTCTGTGATATTGAGATAAAGTTACAGAAACTGACCCATACAGGGATTGAGTTTGTTATCAATGGTTTATTAGCCAGCAGTTCTCAAATATTAGCATGCGCTGTTTTACATGAAAGACTTGCTCAGTTGCTGGGCCCCAGCCCAGTGACTGATTCAATTGGTCTTAAGTAGGGCCAGAAAATTTGTATTTCTAACAAGGTCCTGGGGAAGGTCCCAGGGCACTGCAGATCTGAGGAATCCACTTTGAGAACCACTGGCTTAATCAACTATGCTAACCAGTCACAGATGGCAGGATACGAAACATACTACAAAGATCCGGGAAGCTTTCTGACAATGCAAAGTTGTATCACTATTTTATTACTGGCCATTTAATTCCTTTCCTAAAGACTGCTTTTGCTCCAACCTGAAACAAATTGGACTTGAAAAATGGCAGAGCTCTGCAGGAAGGGACTAGAGAACACAGCATGCTACAGATTGATGTAAGAGTCACGTATAAACAGACAAAGCAGACAGAAGTGAGGCCGAGGTTTAGCTGGTCACATGTCTCTTACTGGTGTCAAAAAGATTTTTGTTGTCATTAGACTGGCAAGATTCCCCTAGTAGTCTAGAAATATTGCCATATTGCTTATGTTTTTCCACTAACCAAAAACCCCATTTTTGTTGTTTTTAAAGAAAACGAACAAGGCTATTTGGATCAATTTTACATTTTCCTATCTACACTTCCAATGTTTATAATCTTCTTTGATCCTTACATTTTCCACTCCTATTTGAGTCCAGTTGGTTTTAAAATAATTTCCTACTCTAGTAAAATAAATCTTGAGTCAGTTGTTGGGTTTCAAGGCTGGGGGTGGGTAGTACTGAAACTTTTTCGGTTTCCAAATAAAATATAATACTAATAGTTTTGGGACAAGTAAATTATTATAGTAGATTTTATTCAAAACAATTAGAATGATAGTAGAGAATAAATGGACCCAAACTGAATAAAAATATTTACAGTCAAAATCTCATTCTAAAGGCATTAAAAATACACTGTTTTATAGAAGTACAAGTAAGTGGCATTTCTAAGGTAAGAAGAAGAAGAAAAAAAAACTACAGAAGAAAATAACCTAGGCTGAAGTTTTTCAAGAAAGGATTCCACTCAGGAAAATTCTTCTCCCTCTTAAGAAGAATATGTCATTGGTCTCTGGGAGATAAACAAAGGATATCAAACATAAACACAGAGAAAAATGTTTGAAGTAGTCAATTATTTAAATATATCGTTTTGAAATCTCAGAGACAAGTATACCAGTTTGTAAAATTTGAACCATTAGAGGAGTTGAAAATAGCAATAGGATACAGTTTGTGATGACTGTGACATTTGTCATCACTTATGATTATGGTTTTATAAGATTAGTGATTTCCTCAAAGCAATACTCAAAAGAAAATGCAAAACAGAGAGCTCAAGAATGTTTTGAGAATTAAAGAAGCTAAAATTAGAAGTACTATAGAGCTATTTGCTTTCTAAATTGTGCTTAGGCAGCTATTAAAGTTGTCCTTTAATGATGCATCTAGTGGTGCCTTAAAATAATGACATTTCCCAAGAGGTAGAATTCTTCAGAAGATCAAGCTATGGCTCCCATGGATCCTACCCAAATCAGAAGATTTATGGCACACACCTCCTAGCCCTTATTAATTGCACTAATTAGCAGCATATAATCATTAGGAAAAATCTTCTAAGAAGAACTCCATGTGCCTTGGTCTTGAGATGAAAAGGAGCTTGGATTTGTTTGGTGGTTGTGGTTTTATGCTATAATAAAGAGGTATCAACTGATTTCTGTCTCTTATATTCCCTCTGAAGATTGTGAAGATAGGTGGTTTGTCCTCTACTGATTTAATCCCATTACTGCTTATGTCCAACTAAAATATCAGTGTATTTTGGACTAGCTTGACTTTACATGTCAGGAGAACCTATTGCGGATTGTGATTCACTTCAGAATGGAGACAGCAGTTCATTTTGACCTAATGAAGCATTGTCAGGACTTAACCTGTGGGCTGGCAGTTTTGTCATTTACTGAGCTTGTGTATAGGAACTTTCAACATCCCTGCTTTGTGAGGAGTAATCATGGGGTAGGATCAAGAGGGAGATGATTTTAGTGTCTCTAGCCTCAGAAGAAATACCTCTGCAGATTTCAAGAACAGAAGATGTTTTACCATCACACAACAACATTGCTTTTGGAAATACTTCAACCTTCATAAGCCTTACCATTAATTCTTTACAAGACTATAGCCACCCTCTGCAATTTAACATTTCAGATGTAATTCTGAGTAAATTTTGCAAGTAGGTAAGAGTGTCATTATTAAATTTGTAACTATTACTACCATCTGAGCAAAAAGCCTGTGGTTTAGACTTCACTTGCATAGCGACACATTTCTTTGTGGAATAGAAGTTATTCTTTGCTCTGATGATTACGAGATGATACCTGGCTGTATGTTTACCAACATACAAATTTCTTGATTTTGCTCTTCTTGGCAATTGCCGCTGTAGGTCAAGTTTTATCATGTTTTTCCTAATGTGTAGCCGCCTAGCTGTTTTCTTTTTCACCACTTTGTTTCCCAAAGGGTCACCACTTTGCCCCTTCATACTGAATTTCTAATTCTCTTCCTTAAAAATAACTATGACTGTTTTACTTATCTCCTTTTTTTGGGGGGGATTTAAAAATTTTTTTTAATTAAAATTTTTAAATTTACATCCAAGTTAGTTAGCCTATAGTATAACAATGATTTCTAGAATAGATTCCTTAATGCCCTTTACCCATGTAGCCCATCCCCCCCCCCACAACCCCTTCAATAATTCATATTTAAGAGTCTCGTATGTTTTTGTCCCCCTCCATGTTTTCATATTATTTTTGCTTCCCTTCCCTTATTTTCATCTGTTTTTATCTTAAAGTCCTCATATGAGTGAAGGACATATGATATTTGTCTTTCTCTGACTAATTTCACTTAGCATGATACCCTCTAGTTACAACCACGTAGTTGCAAATGGCAAGATTTCATTCTTTTTTATTGCTGAGTAATACTCCATTGTATATATATATACTACATCTTCTTTATCCATTCATCTGTCAACGGACATTAGGGCTCTTTCCATACTTTGACTATTGTTGATAGTGCTACTATAAACATTGGGGTATATGTGTCCCTTTGAAACAGCATATCTGTATTCCCTGGATAAGTACCTAGTAGCGCAATTGCTGGGTCATAGGGTAGTTCTAGTTTTAATTTTTTGAGGACTCTCCATACTGTTTTCCAGAGTAGGTGTACCAGTCTGCGTTCCCACCAGCAGTGCAAATGAGATCCTCTTTCTCCACATCCTTACCAGCATCTGTTGTTGCCTGACTTGTTGATTTTAGCCATTCTGATGGGTGTGAGGTGGTATCTCATTGTGGTTTTGATTTGTATTGCCCTGATGATGAGTGATGTTGAGCATTTTTTCATGTGTCTGTTGGCCATCCGGATGTCTTCTTTGGAGAAGCATCTGTTCATGTCTTTAGCCCATTTCATCACTGGATTATTTATTTTTTGGGTGTTGAGTTTGATAAGTTCTTTATATAAGAAATATATGGAAACAAATGAAAATGAAAACACAACAATTCCAAATCTATGGGATGTGACAAAGGCAGTCCTAAGAGGAAAGTACATTGCTCTCCAGGCCTATTTCCAGAGATTAGAAAAAGTGCAAGTCCAAAGTCTAACAGCTCACCTAAGGGAACTAGAGGCAGAGCAACAAGAACGCCCTATACCCAATAGAAGAAGAGAAATAGTAAAAATTAGAGCAGAAATAAACAACATAGAGACCAAAGAAACAATTGAACAGATCAATGAAACCAAGAGTTGGTTTTTGGAAAAACTAAACAAAATTGACAAGCCTCTAGCCAGACTGATCAAAATGAAAAGAAAGAGCACGCAAATAGACAAAATCATGAATGAAAATGGACTTATTACAACCAACCCCTCAGAAATACAAGCAATTATCAGGGAATTCTATGAAAAATTATATGCCAACAAATTGGACAACTTAGAAGAAATGGACAAATTCCTAAACACACACTCACTACCAAAATTCACATGGGAAGAAATAGAAAACCTGAACAGACCCATAACGAGTGAAGAAATCGAATCAGTTATCAAAAATCTCCCAACAAATAAGAGCCCTGAACCTGATGGCTTCCCTGGGGAATTCTACCAGACATTTAAAACAGAATTAATCCCAATTCTTCTCAAGCTATTCCAAAAAATAGAAATCAAAAGAAAACTCCTGGACTCATTTTATGAAGCCAGCATCACTCTGATTCCCAAGCCAGACAGAGATCCAGCAACAAAAGAGAACTACAGGCCAACATCCTTGATGAATACGGATGCAAAAATCCTGAACAAGATCCTTGCAAATCGAATCCAGCAGCACATAAAAAGAATCATCCACCAAGATCAAGTGGGATTCATTCCTGGGTTACAGGGCTGGTTCAACATTTGCAAATCAATCAATGTGATACATCATATCAATAAAAGAAAAGATAAAAGCCATATGATCCTGTCAATAGATACAGAAAAAGCATTTGACAAAATACAGCATCACTTCTTAATAAAGACTCTAGAGAAAGTCGGGATAGAAGGAACCTACTTAAACATTATAAAAGCCATCTATGAGAAGCCTTCAGCTAACATCATCCTCAACAGGGTAAAACTGAGAGCTTTCCCCCTGAGATCAGGAACACGACAGGGATGTCCACTCTCACCACTGCTGTTTAACATAGTGCTGGAAGTCCTAGCATCAGCCATCAGACACCAAAAGGAAATAAAAGGCATCAGAATGGGCAAAGAGGAAGTCAAACTTTCACTCTTCGCAGATGACATGATACTCTACATCGAAAATCTGACAGACTCCACCAGAAGCCTACTAGAACTGATCCAAGAATTCAGCCAAGTTGCAGGGTACAAAATCAACGTACAAAAATTGGTTACCTACCTGCTTTCTAATTATTCCTTTCCTCGGCACCTTCAAAATCAGGCCCAAACTATTTAGCATGACAACAGCTCTTCATTACCTTGTTTATACTGGTTCCTTTCTCAGGAGTCTGAGCAACCTTCCATCCTCCCCTCTCTGAAATTTCTGAGTCTCCTTTGATCATTATTAAGGGTATTTACTTACTAATAACTATGCTTGTACCTTGAGACTAACTGGATCTGACCATGAGTAGGTGAGTAGGCCTCTTTATCAATTTGTGAAACTCACTTCTCCTGCGTGGGATTTTAGATTCATGGAGTTTGTCAATTACCTAATTTGATCCTTACTGTGGTACTATTATACCACTATATTATTATATTATTTTAAACAGACAAAATCTATAGCTTGAAGAACGTATTTTTAAAAAGTTTTTCGGGGCGCCTGGGTGGCTTAGTCGGTTAAGCATCCGACTTTCGCTTAGGTCATGATCTCGCGGTTGGTGGGTTCGAGCCCCGCGTCGGTCTCTGTGCTGACTGCCAGCTCAGAGCCTGGAACCTGCTTCAGTCTGTGACTCCCTCTCTCTCTGGCCCTCCCCTGCTCACGCTGTCTCTCTATCTCTCTCTCTCTCCTAGAAATAAGTAAAACATTTAAAAAAATTTAAAAAATTTTTTAAAAATATTTTTATTTGTTTCTGAGAGAGAGAGAGAGAGAGAGAGAGAGAGAGACAGCAAAAGCAGGGGAGGGTCAGAGAGAGAGGGAGATAAAGAACATGAAGCAGGCTCCAGGCTCTGAGCTGTCAGCACAGAGCCCTATGCAGGGCTTGAACCCACGAACCGTGAGATCATGACCTGAGCCGAAGTCAGACACCCAACCAATTGAGCCACCCAGGAGCCCCTGAAAAACCCATTTTTTAAAAGCACAAAGAAGGGATTAAAATACCAGTCTCTTAAAATCCAGGTTACATTGCTGTCATGAAAAAAAATTTTAATGTGGCTTATAATTAAAATGTAATACCACATGAATTACCTAATTTGTAAGATTGGACATCAGAGTCATTAGCAAGAATTCCATTTGCCTAATGTTATTTAATAGTGATTAAAGGAACACGAACAGATAATTTCTCAAAAGAAGACATCCAGATGGCTAACAGACCCATGAAAAGATGCTCAACATCATTCATCATCAGGGAAATGCAAATCAAAACCATAATGAGATGTCACCTCACACCTGCCAGAGTGGTTAAATCAAAAACACAAGAAATAACAAATGTTGGCAAGGATGTAGAGGGAAAGGAACCCTCTTACATTGTTGGTGGGAATGCGAACTGGTAGCCACTGTGGAAAGAGTATGGAGGTCCCTCAAAAAGTTAAAAATAGATCATTTTCATAATCCAGTAATTGTACTATACTGGTATTTACTCAACGAATATAAGATCATAATTCAAAGGGGTACGTGCTATCTTATGCTTATAGCAGCATTATTTACAGTAGTCAAGATATGGAAGCATGCACACACACACACACACACATACACACACGAATATTATTAGCCATAAAAAGAATGAAATCTAGCCATTTGAAATGACATGGATGGAGATACAGAGTGCAAAGCTAAGTAGAATAAGTCAGTCAGAGAAAGACAAATACCATATGATTTCAGTTTAATGTAAATTTAGTAAACAAAACAAATGAGCAAAGGGAAAAAAAAGAGAGAGAGAGAGGGAAGTCAAGAAATACTCTAAATTATCAATAATAAACTGATGGTTACCAGAAGGGAGGTGGGGGGGATGGGTCAAATAGGTGACAGGGACTAAGAAGTACTGGGTGATGAATGGACTTGTTGAATCACTATGACAGTAAAACCTTGAATTGTGGGTAACTTGTTCTGCGAGTGTTTCATGAGATGAGCAAATATTTCTAATACATTTTGAGTTGATAAATGAGCAGTGTCTTACAATACGAATAATACCTGACACTGAATGTCACATGATCACAACTGAGCCAATGGTTCTTGAAATTCTTTATGATATACAAGTGCTTTGCATTACAAGCATGTTTTCGGAATGAATTATGCTCACAAAACCGAGGTTTTACTGTATTGTACACCTGAAACTAATATAGCACTGTGTGTGAACTAACTGGAATTAAAATAAAAACTTAAAATTAGAAAGAAAAACATTAAAAAAACAGTAATGGGGCCCCTGGGTGGCTCAGTCAGTTAAGTGTCCAACTTATGATCTCGTGGCTTGTGAATTCAAGCCCCACATTGGGCTCCGTGCAGACAGTGTGGAGCCTGCTTTGGATACTCTGTTTCCCTTTCTTTCTCTGCCCCACCCCAGCTTGCTCTCTCCCTTTCTCAAAAATAAACACTAAGAAAAATGTTAAAAATAGAAAAAGAAATAAATTCTATGTTTAGTATATCTACCTCAAATAAGACTCATGAAAAGTTTAGTTTTTCCAGAATTACACATAACCATTTCTAATCTTTACTGTAAGTACACTTAATAAATGAACAATCAGGATGGATGTACATTTTAAATTTTTTTTTTTAATTTTTTAAAAAATTTATTTCTGAGAGAGAGAGACAGAGAGAGACTGTGAGCAGGGGAGGGTCAGAGAGAGAGGGAGACACAGCATCCGAAGCAGGCTCCAGGCTCTGAGCTAGCTGTCAGCACAGAGCCTGATGCGGGGCTTGAACCCACGAACTGTGAGATCATTACCAAAGCTGAAGTTGGACGCTTAACCAACTGAGCCACCCAGGTGCCCCAGGATGTACATTTTAAAAAGAGGTATTTATTTCCAGTTGATAATTGGCTTTAAAAAACTGGGGGGCAATAAAGTCATTTGACATGACTGATGCTCATGTATTTCTATACCTGTTGCAAAAAGCTGGCTGGAAAATGAGGAATATGTGTAAATAGGGCAGAAAAGTGGAAAATACATTTTTTGAGTATGTTCTATCCCAGTCATTGTACTCGATGCATGTTTCTGAACCCTCAGGAAACCACAAGAAACATGTATTACTATCATTATTTCACAATAAAACTGAAGAAAAGAAAAAGGACTTTGTAGATTTCTAAAAACGCTTCGTGTATTTATCACATCACAACCATAGTATTAAATATTAGACGTTATAGAGGATCATGCTAGAAAGAAAAGAACCCTGAAATCTGAAAAAAAACCTGTTAGGACAATTGCAATGATGGCAGGTGTTAGTTGACAGAACAAGGGAAAATCGAAGGCAGTCAATCTCTCCAGTGACATCTAAGTTTAATTATTGTCATGGGAATGTTAACTTTGTGAATTACTAAACTGTGGCACACAAAGGTGATGCTGGAAGTTTGCAAATCCTTAGTTTAAAAAATCATCTGTGCCACTTCCTTTCACTGGTGTAGATGAACTGGGTCATCTAAAGACAGATCACAAAGAACAGATTAGGTCAGCCTTTGGGGCAGGCAGCAGAAGACACAGTTGCAGGAATCACCGTATGCTATACATCTGGGAACTTTCTGGCATACTAGAAGGGGCTACAGTACCATGTTCATGCATCCTCTTGGACGACGGTGTTTCATGCTTTCAGGATTTCCGTGTTCCTATACGAGCTTCTTACAAAACTGTAATGCAGAACTGTTAATTGATGTTGTTTAAATAAAGTTTTCTTTGGTCAAATATATTCGAGAAACTCAGTCTAACTCTTTCCCAAGGTGTGCCCAAGTCTACGATAGGATTAAAAACCTGTTTAGTTTGTTTAATGGTTTTAAAAATGGATTAGCCAGGGCAAAATCTGTTTGGCCGGCATACTTACTGGAATCCTTTAGGGCCATTTTGGAAAGCACCATTCTTGGTAAACGGGGCATCTTTTCTTGCTGCTCTTAGCTATCACTTGTGGTATTTCTCGGAGCACTACTATCTTAAATAATAATTACACAAGGAAAATTCTAGAGCAGAAAACTATCAAATAATAAAAATGCCAAGAATTATCAATACTAGTATGTATTCTTGATCTTTGGAAGAAGAAATCAGACGGCTTACTGACTTCTGAGCATTCATATTCTGCAGAAGGGTAGATAAGCAGGAAGGATCAAATAAAGTCACTTAGGGGACTAGATGAAGTAATGCTTACATTGTTGCTTTATTTCCCAGTGTTTACTTGCTTGTTACTAAAGAGAGAGATTTCTGCTCTCACATTCCAAAGCAATGCTTGCTGTGGCTTCATTCTCCAATGTCTGAAACAGTTATTAACTAAGTGAGAAGGTGGAAACTAGCTGAGAAGGAAAACTTTGACACGGATTTCAGAAATTTTTTCTGGCCTTCACAACACTTTTATCCAGTACCAAATATGCACTATTCATGGTCTACTCTTACCCATTCCTAATTTTTCCAGTGCCCTTCCTAAAGCAAAGTAAGTAAATGTAAGCATTGGTTAATAGTGAGAAATGTAGGATTAGTCCATGAAATCAGGTTCCCAGGATTAGTCATAACCAAGGATAGCCCAGTGGAAAGGCACAGTGTTTTAAATGTGTTTTTAACCAATAAAATAGAAAGTAGAATGGAGGAAATGGATAAAGTATTTTGGGTAAAATAGGTTTCTCTCAGGCTAACTAGTTTGTTTCTCTTATATACCTGTTTGATTTCTTTCAAGGTATGAACCCCTGGAAATATAGCAGATTAAATTTTACAGAATGCATGAAAATAATCTTGGCGAGACAAAAGAAAATCTCTATCTTGATTGTTATTTTTTCCATGTTACTACTATCAGTTACTTAGAACAGTAGAATGGCTGATTTGAGCCTATTGTATCACTTGAGAGTTTTTTTTTTAATTTTTAAAAAATGTTTTTTATTTATTTCTAGGAGAGAGAGAGACAGCGTGAGCAGGGGAGGGTCAGAGAGAGAGGGAGTCACAGACTGAAACAGGCTCCAGTCTCTGAGCTGGCAGTCAGCACAGAGCCCGACGCGGGTCTCGAACCCACAAACCACGAGATCATGACCTAAGCGAAAGTCGGACGCCTAACCAGCTAAGCCACCCAGGCACCCCTGTATCACTTGAGGTTTTATGTATTTATGTATTTATTAATTTTGAGAGGAAGAGAGAGACCATAAGTGGGGAGGGTCAGAAAGAAAAAGAGAGAGAGAAAATCTCAAGCAGGCTCTGTGCTGTCAGCACAGAGCCCAGTGTGGGGCTCAAACCTAAAAACTGTGAGGTCATGACCTAAGCCAAAGCCAACAGTCAAATGCTTAACCGGCTGAACCACCTAGGCACCCCTCACTTGAGGTTTTTGATGGATATTCTATACTGTTTACTAGAAATGGCTATTGCCTGATTCTGACTTCCATTGACTCTTCTCCAGAAAGAGAAAGTGGAAATGGATACAGTGTCGTCGTCACACTGATGGGTGAACTCATGGGACTGACTTTCAGAAGTCGGTCACTTCTCTGATGACTATTGAATATGAGGAAAAATTTTCCCTACCCAGGGGAAAATCTCCATCAGCTATCAGAGTAGGTTTTCTTGTGACTAAATGAGATGGCATTTCTCTTTGCAATTGTGGTACATCTTTCAAGAATTCCATAGCTTACCTCCCACACTGTGATTGCTTAGTATGAGTCCCAGAGAGGTTTTGAAGGAATAATGAATTTATTGACTCATGACAAAATTTGTAAAAAATTTTTTATGCTCATTTATTTTTGAGCCAGAGAGAGAGACACACACACAGTGTTAGTGGGGGAGGGGCAGAGAGAGGGGGAGGGGCAGAGAGAGAGGGAGACACAGAATCTGAAGCAGGCTCCAAGCTCTGAGCTGTCAGCACAGAGTCAGATGCAGGGCTGGAACCCACAAACTGTGAGATCATGTTGCAGGATTCTCGCTCAGAGAGAGTCGTGACACCGAGACTTTTCTTTCCAGGAAGCAACTTTATTTTGCCGGCACCGCTTAGTTGGGTTCGTACCCAAAAGAACTGAGCGGCCCACATCATATGGCATAGGGTTTTTTATGCATTTTCTATTTCTTTGTCTCCCATATATGGTAATACACATAAACATGTAGTCTGATTAAGTTGTTTCAGTTTACAAGAACATGGGGGATGTAGGCAGCTGGACTCATATCTAGGTGACCTTGAAGTCTTCTCTTCTCTCTTCTTCAATTTTTTCTTTCTCCATAGGGAGGGGTTCCTACCACAATCATGACCCTGAGCCGAAGTCAGACACTTAACCAACTGAGCCACCCAGGGGCCCTGACTCGTGATGTATTTTATTTATTTATTTATTTATTTATTTATTTATTTATTTATTTATTTCTAGGAGAGAGAGAGAGACAGCGTGAGCAGGGGAGGGTCAGAGAGAGAGGGAGTCACAGACTGAAATAGGCTCCAGGCTCTGAGCTGCCAGTCAGCACAGAGCCCGACGCGAGGCTCGAACCCACGAACCGTGAGATCATGACCCAAGCGAAAGTCGGACGCTTAACCGACTAAGCCACCCAGGCGCCCCTCGTGATGTATTTTAAAACACGACTTGGGGGCGCCTGGGTGGCTCAGTTGGTTAGGTGTCCAACTTCGGCACAGGTGATGATCTTGTGGTCTGTGGGTTCCAGCCCCACGTTGGGCTCTGTGCTGACAGCTCAGAGCCTGGAGCCTGCTTTGGATTCTGTGTCTCCTTCTCTCTGCCCCTGCCCAACTTGTGTTCTTTCTCTCTCGCTCTCAAAAATAAATAAACACACACATAAAAATTAAAAACACAACAACACAATTTAACTTGTATTTCTTTTTTTTTTTAATGTTTTTAATTTATTTCTAGGAGAGAGAGACACAGCGTGAGCAGGAGAGGGTCAGAGAGAGAGGGAGTCACAGACTCTGAAACAGGCTCCAGGCTCTGAGCTGGCAGTCAGCACAGAGCCCGACGCGGGGCTCGAACCCACGAACCGTGAGATCATGACCTAAGCGAAAGTTGGACGCTAACCGACTAAGCCACTCAGGCGCCCCTTAACTTGTATTTCAAACAAAGATTTCAAATAGTTTCATGTTTGGTTAGTAGAGTGCAGTGAGACTACAGGCAGTAATTTTGCATTGTGGAATTAGCCACGTTAATTTGCAAGGGAGAAACGGCAGGGGCAATGTGTCTTTGCTAAACCATAAACTAGTCCTTCATGGAATGGAAGATTCTGCGTTAAGATTGCAGAATTCTCCTGGGAATGTGATTAGGTATCATGTTGTTCCCATGGATCCCACAGAATGTGAAACAAAGTTTCTGTGCAAATTTCAGGGCACCAGGTAGCTAGGCAAAGATATTTACATAGATTTACAAGGAGATTAACTAGCATCAGTAAACTGATACTATACTTTTTCTTTCTTTCTTTTTTTTTTAGAAAGAATATGGGCAACAAATTTAATTTAAAAAAATGGACAGTAATCAAATACAGCATTTAAAAGATATTCATAGTTTTAGGTAAAAAAAATCTGACACCTATCAAAGCTATTAGGAAAACCAGTGAAGTAAGAGTGTGGATGGAATAGCAGTTGAAGTAAAAACAAAGGATCAGAAAAATTGCAGATTTGTCAGTTTCCTGTTTTGAAGCTGGGCTTCAAACCTGCAGTGAGACTAATTGCATCTTTTGGCCTGTCCTATCTGACCGTGCAGCAAGAATTTAGGTACAGGGCCCTGCCCTGATGACCTTCGTCTGCCTTTCTGCTTTCTCCACACCCTCTTAATTTGGAAGAAAAACAAAAGTGCTTCCTTGGTCTCCTTTTGTATCTTTCCTTTTTCGCCTTCTCTTTATTTTCCCTAACATGACTTAAAAAAAAAATCTTAGTACAATTTTCAGATAGTGTAGGTTGCTAGAAGAAAGTGAATTGAATGGCTAAACATGTTATTTCTTCTGCTTTTACACCTTATTTATCCTGCAAATATTTTAAGAAGACCTACTTTGGTCTTTTTTTTCCTAAAAATTTTTAAATGTCTTTTTAATTTATTTCTGAGGGAGAGAGAGACAGGGTCAGCAGGGGATGGTCAGAGAGAGAGGGAGACACAGAATCCAAAACAGGCTCCAAGCTCTGAGCTAGCCGTCAGCACAGAGCCTGACGCGGGGCTCAAATCCACGAACTGTGAGATTATGACCTGAGCCAAAGTTGGCTGCCTAACTGACTGAGCCACCCAGGCGCCTTAGATCTACTTTGGTCTTAACAGTTTTTTAATCATTAGCTTGTAAAGCAATTTATTTTATTAAATGCTTTTGGCAAACAAAAGATTTTTTTTCTTACTGGCCTCCTGGAATTGGCTAAATAAAGCCCATTATGGATGATTATTTGCTAAAGGTTTTTAATCACTGGCCACTCGTCTTTTAAATGCTTCAGTAAGCATTAAAAATATTCTTGGAATCAAAGTTGTTGATATTTTTGAGATACTGACTATGCTTATGATATTTTAAAGAAGTTTTAAAAATACCACGGTCCCAGTAGGCCTACCTCTACAGAGTAATCAAGTACCTCAATCACTAATAAAATGAACCCAATCTTGTTGGTATGTACCTCTTCAATATCAAAGAATCATCACAGTGCATTATGGAACTCACTAGGTGAAAAATATTATACTGAGAAGTTTAGAAATCAATGTGGAAAATCTTAAAAGTGGAAATTAAAACAGCAGATCCATTTGAAATGTGTTTTTTATTTACAAACTGGCAGTTTTATTCATTGATAAAATAAATAAAAACTAAATAATAACTAACAGATTAGGTCAACTGTTGCAGCTGGGATAAACTCAAGCTGCTTTGGTAAATATGAATGCTCATTAAATCTTAAATTATGGCTTAGAATCCTGTGTCTGCAAATCTAGAACTGGAACTCTTTCTGAAAATGACACAGAAATGTATCAAATTCAAGTACATGGAAGATTCTACCATTCCAATAGATTAAATGCTTCAATCTAGAGGATACTCTGGGGCCTGACAGAGTGATGAGGACATTACCATCAGCACGAGTTAATGAAGGTAAGAGAAATAGGACTTGAAACAGTTAAGGAGAGTACCTTACCTCAACCAGTTGGGCGATTCTGTTAATACAGGGGTTTTCACCAAGTTTTATGATGTTTAAGACTCCAGTGAAAGGCAGGAATGAGCAAAATGTAAACCAAGTCCAGGATTGTTCCTTATAAATAAAGTGTTTATTCTCAGATCGGGAGGAGCTCAGAGACCTGACAAACAGTGACCATCTGATATCATGATGGTAATAACACGAGTGGATGGCTTTCCAAGAGCTATTAGTTTCTGAAGTCGGCACGTATGGCAATGAGGGAGTTATTCCTGACAAAGTGATATATCACCTCTGAAGCACAGTTTTTGAGGTTTTGTTTGTATACATATATAAAAATATATATATATACATATATATCATGAATATAGAAATATATCTATATCATGAATATAGAAATATGCACTAAGGAATATTAATATGCAGAACAATCCCCATCACTATTTACATACTCACTCCCCTCTTTCCTTTTCTTCTCCTTTTTCCAAGCAGGCAGCTCAATCTCAGGTTAACTGTGCAAATGATGTGACTACACTGAAATAATACTAATAACTATTTTATTATGGCTTCCATTTAATGAGTGGCTTCATCTTCACCAGAACGTGGCTGAGGCTTTTAGGTATTTTATTTCATTTAATACTTACAACAATATTGTGAGATGGGGATTATTGAACAGTTGACAGATAATGAATTGTACACTGATCAAAGTTAGTAATCAGGTAACCAGGATTTGAAGACAGGCCTGTCTGATGCTGAACCTCACACACTAGCTAAGTGTCGGTCCATATAATATGAATGTACAAGTCACTAGATGTATGTATATATACACATACATCAATAGCACACAGCTATATAATACAGTGCCAATGCATTTTTCTCTCAATTGCATGACTTTAATGCAATTGATAAAATATTACGATTACATTCAAATTGTTCTAGTTCTTACTTTCTGAATTGCTGACTGAGAATCTGTTGGAGAGAAAAATCGATGTCCTGGGGACCTCAAAGAAGAGTAAGGAGGATGCCATCCATGTTGATATCCATGTTGATATCTTTTATAACCCAGACTTTATAGAACCTATGGGCTGGAGATGGATACTAAACATTTCAATACCTAATAATTAATGGGGCTTAATTATGAATTAAGCACTTCATATACATTGCTATAAGTTGAATTTTATCTCCTCAAAATCTGTATGTTGAAGTTCTAAACCTCAGTACCTCAAAATGTTACCTTACTTAGAAATAGGGTCATTTCATATGTAATTAGTTAAGGTCATACTGGAGTAGATGGTCCCCTAGCCCAATACAACTGGCATCCTCCTAAAAAGAGTGCTGCGTGGAAAGAAGGAGACACCTCTAGAAGAATGATGCGAAGACACAGGGAGAAGACAGCCCCAGAACTGTGAGACAAAACTGTGAGTTGTTTAAGCCACCCAGTTTGTGGTTCTTTGTTTTGGCATTGCTAGCAAATTATTACATTTATTATCTCATTAAATCTTCACAGCAAAATTGTGACGTAGGTGTTATTATTGTCTTTAATTCACCAATGGGGAGAAGTTAAGTAACAGTGAGCAAGGGGCGTTCTGGGCTGTGAGGCCAGGTCTCGTTTTTATCACAGAGGCTGTCTTTCCTCCACCCAGGAGAAGAGATAGCCATTGCCCTCAATATTAAATAGATGTCAGAACACCCAAAAAATTCACTGATGTGAATTAAAGGGATTGACTGTATTTTGTCTTCTAAGGTCTTAAAAGAGTTAATCCTGTGCTTTCCTGGGGAGCTGAGTAGAGACTGAACTAGCGTCTCAGGCCCCAGCAGTGTAACATTCCTGCCTGTCACAATCCTGAGCATAGGAAAACACACACACAGGCACTCCCAATCTGTTCTTTATAATATAGGAAAAAAGCCTATCTGGGAAACCTCTTTCCCAGTTTCCCTCTAAAGAACCCCAAACTCACTGGGCTTTTTCTCACAGACAACTGGTGAGTGATCCCTGGAAACCCAGAAGCACAGACCAAGTGGCAGAAACACAGCTCCTCTCAGGATGTACTATCCAGTATTTTCATTCCATCCAAATCCACCAGTCCCTTTATTAATAACAACTGCAGGATGGACTGCTTATGCTGCCAGTAAAATGGGCCGTTATCTCCTCAGATTGTTGTTAAGACTTCGTGATGATTTATGTCTCCCTTTTAATGTTTTGTTTGTACCTTTGGTGTTAGAGAATCGATTTAACCCACAGTGTTCATTTTTAATGTTCTAGAATAGCATGAGGTTAGTTCTAAAATAATGTCATAAGGAATGCTTAGCTTTTGTTGTGGTAAATGATCTTTAAACTCTTGAGAATGAATAAAATCAAAAGTCACATACACTGTATCCTCTTTTCTACTTTGTATATATTTCTGTTTAAAGGCCGGTAGAGGGAAAACATGCTTTTGTAAGTAAAGTGAGAGGTTTGGAATCAAAATGGGTTTGAATCCTGTTTCACTATTTTGTGTTGTCATGTTTTTCTTTAACGATTTAAGCCCCAGGGGCGACGGGGTGGCTCACTCCGTTGAGCCTCCAACTTCAGCTCAAGTCATGATCTCCCAGTTTGGGTTCAAGCCCTGTGTCCAGCTCTGTGCTAACAGCTCGGAGCCTGGAGCCTGCTTTGGATTCTGTGGCTCCCTCTGTCTCTGCTCCTCCCTCATTCACACTCTGGCTCTCTTTCATTCAAAAGTAAATAAATATTAAAAAAAACCAGTTTGATCCCCTGTTTCTTCACCTAAATAAATAGAGATCAAAATAACTGTTCTTATGGGTTTTATGTTTTAAGTAAGAGGATGGATAAGAAAAATTCATGCAATGTCAAAGGCATGAATTAGATCTAATTATAGCTGAATTGATAGATATCAACATGTCAAAAACACATTTTTTGAATGAAAGAGTAAGTGAACAACACTAGAAGGGCATGAGAGGTGGTGGATATGTAGACAAGCAAGGTTAGGGGGATGAAGGTGACGAGGGACTGGGTCTGGACCAGTTGATAAATGTGCTGTGAACTGGGAACAGCTTATATCAATCTTGTTATGTTTACTTAAGATTCATACAATACAGCAGCGCCTGGGTGGCTTAGTCGGTTAAGCGTCCGACTTTCGCTTAGGTCATGATCTCGCGGTTCGTGGGTTCGGGCCCCGCGTCGGGCTCTGTGCTGACTGCCAGCTCAGAGCCTGGAGTCTGTTTCAGTCTGTGACTCCTCCCTCTCTCTGACCCTCCCCTGCTCACTCTGTCTCTCTCTCTCTCTCTCCTAGAAATAAATAAAAACCTATAAAAAAATTACAAAAAAAAGATTCATACAGTACAAAGGAAACAATAATTAAAGTCGATATCTTAGGTGTTTTTATTCTTCATTTCAGTGAATGCTGCATTGAGTGCTGAAGGAAACAATGGTTGGGACCACTAAAAAACAAAGCTTAAGCAAGACTTTTTTGGGGGGAGCTTTTCCCCCTTCAGTTTGATGAGATCTAAATATAGTTTTACATGAGCTCACTTTTTTTAAAGCTTTATTTGTTTATTTAGAGAGAGACAGAGACAGTGTGAATGGGGGAGGGAAGAGAGAGAGGAAGAGAGAGAATCCCAAGCAAGCTCCAAGCTGTCAGTGCAGATCCCAATGCAGAGCTTGAACTAAAAAACTGTGAGGTCATGACCTGAGCCAAAACAAAGTGTCGGACACTTAACTAACTGAGCAGCCCAGGCGCCTGTCACATGGGCTCACTCTTATGGAACCTTCATCTGGTCCCTATAAACACATGAGCAAACTTTGCCCCTGACAACTCCCACCTATTGCCAATGAGCCACTTTTCCTTTGAATTTTCTACCAGGTTTTAGTTGGCTTGCTTTTTGTCTCAAGGTAAGAAGAAGGTGCCGCCTTTTAGAGAGAGAGGACACAGAGCAGAGCTCTCGTCAGTGAAAGCTCTCACAGCCTCTCTTCCTGTAATCTTCAGCAACCCTATCATTTTGTACTCTTGGCGTGGGATGGGTTTAAGAGTTAGGATCTATTCCTCTCTGTCTGGTACCTTCTGTGTCATCAGTGCTTTACTCGAAGGTCTTAGTATATGAACTCTCTGCTCCTAGAGCCCAATGACACCATTTTTTTTTTTCATTTTAAAATCTCCATGCTTACATTGTCTGTCATATAGTAAGTGCTTAATAATTGCTATTTAAACTCACCTGCAATAGTACAGTTGTATCCTAACTGCCCCTCTGCTTCCAATTCCATCATCCCCTCCATCACTCATTTTCTCAGATAGCAAGAAAAATGAGACTTTAAAAGTAGAAGTCTGAAATGTTACTCAGCAGTCCTAAACCCTTCAATGAGCACCTGCTTAGTGAATACATCCCAGTCTTTACACCATAGTCGACAGGGCTCTGCCTGATGTGAGCCCTGACTATTTCTTCCACTTCCTCTAAGCTTTCCTCACTTCTTACCAGCTGCACAGCCTTCTTTGCTGTTCAGTCACCATCCGTGCAAGATGCCACCCCAGGACTTTTGCACTTGATGTTTCTTCTGTTTCATAGATTCTTCCTTCAGATATTGTCACAACTTGCTTTCACATTTCTGCTCAAATGTCACCTCATCTAAGATGCCTTCTGGAACCACTTAATCCAAAATGGCATCTCACCTCAACACTCCCATCTCCTTGTGTGCTTTAGTTGTATTCATAGCACCACCTGGCATTGTATATTTGTCACAATGCCCATTAGAATGCGAACTCCAGAAGGACAGAGGTTTTGGTGACTTTGTTCACCCAGTGCCCAGAGCAGCCTTTGGCATATCATAAGTATCCCCTGACTGATAAGGGATTAACTGCTTCTCCCATGCTAAGAGGTTGGTTGACTGTGCCCTTCTGGCAGAAATTCTTCAGAACTCCATTCAAAGCTATGAAAATCTGGCCCCAACTTCACCATTTTGCTTTAACATCGCATCAATTACCTTGCTTTCTAGTTCAGAATACTCTGTGAAATGGATTCAAATCGGAGATGGTTGAGTTAGCTCACACTGTGCTTTTCTTTGTAAAATAAAATCTGTAAACTTTCTGTGGCACATGCCCTCTAGTTCATTCCAGTCCTGGCCAATCTGTATAATATGGTTTCTAGTTGGTTGAGGTTGTTTACATTACTCACCTGGCTCCCCTACCCATCTGGGTAAATTTGTTCAGTCACTATTTCTTACACTTGCCATTTAAAAAAAGTTATGATCATGGTGATTTTGCCCAAGCACTTCCTTTTACCTGAAATTCAATCTTCACTTTTCCATCTATTAAAATCCTATCCATTCTCAGCATGGTACAACCATTGCCTTGAAGCCTCCTACAATGCCCATGTGAGGGGGTGATTTCTCCATCCCCAGAATGCCTCTGGTACTTTACATTACCATTTCGTTGCTTATCCAGTGTATTTTTGTGCTGGTTATTTATATATATATATTTTAGAATTACTCCTCTTGGAAGAAAAGCATTCTGCTTCATTTGTCTTTGCACTCTCCATAGCACCTACCTGCTGGAGCCCAGTATGTGTTTACTGAATGAAGGCTGACTGAGGAACAGAAACAGAAGCAATATTCACAATAATTCTGAACCAAGTAAGACAAAGACTCTTCTCTACTGTTACTACATGGGGACCCAGACAAGTTAAATGTTTGTCCGAGGTCTCCAGTGAGCCATTACAGCGGGTGATTAAGAGATGCTGGGTCTTCTGGTTACTTTCCAGCGTGTTGTCTGCACTCACTCACTTCCATGAGTCATATCATTCCAGGCAATCATCAGATATGCCAAATGTCAGACTGCTTTCCTATGTGATATGGGTAGTAATGTGCAGAAAATGACCCTTATTTAAAAAACATTTTTTAATGTTTGTTTATTTTTAAGAGAGAGAGAGAGAGAGAGCATTCGTGAGCAGGGGAGGAGGAGGGGAAGAGAGAGAGGGAGACACAGAATCTGAAGTAGGCTCCAGGCTCTGAGCTATCAGAATAGAGCCCAATGTGGGGCTCGAACTCATGAGCCATGAGATCATGATCTGAGTCAAGGTTGGATGCTCAACCTACTGAGCCACCCAGGCACCCCTATTTTTTTTAACTTCACCTATACTTCTCCCCAAGTAGTAGTTTTATATTTTTTACTTTTCAATAACTTTCTTATTGAGATGAGGACCCAAAGGTCAAATTCAGCATTTTAAATTGAGCAAAATATATTCATTGGTTCAGGTAATAAAAATTTTTTCCTTTTCGTTTTATGTATTTAAAAAAAATGTTTATTTATTTTGAGAGAAAGAGAGAGAGCAGGAGCAGGGGAGGGAAATAAAGAAAGAGAGTGAGAGAGAGAGAGAGAGAAAGAGAGGAAGAATCCTAAGTAGGCTCCACGCTCAGTGGAGAGCCTGACTCAGGGCTCGATCTCACGACTGCGAGATCGTGATCTGAGCCACAATCAAGAGTCAGACATTTAACTGCCTAAGCCACCCAGGTGACCCATTTACTTTTAATTTTAAATATGCATATCCATTTTTTTGGTTGTGTGAAGAAATTAATTGTGACCTTTCACTTGAAGACTTCAGATTAATTTATTCGGTGAGTACAGCATATCATCATAATAACATTGTATACCTCCAATATAGTTACTGAAAAAAAATTACTCAATTCTAATATTATCTTGTGATGACCTCTTTTCACTGTAGTGAGAGCCATCCATGTAAGGACAGGTGAAAAAAGGCATAGAACAAGTATGGAGTGATTGTCTTTATAGTTTGTGACATGAGTGCTGCTTTCTGATGTCTGGGAAGGCTGTGCAGAGGTACGGAGAAATCCATATCCATATCCAGGCTATATCTGTCAGCTGAATATATGATATGCCTGTCTACATAAAAAGTTTTTTCCCCCAATTTTAGACATGTGGCTAATAAAATAATAATTCATTAAAAATTATTTCTTATTATTAACTTTTTGCTATTTATTTCCTCGTTATTGAGTGTATAAAAGTACAGCTGTATCATATGGACTCAAGGCAAATGTTTTCAGCTTAGAAGAAAGACTTATACCCCCTACATGTGGTGGGATACTGATCTAATTGATACGCATCATTTTACAGGTAAGGAAACGGAGCTCTGAGCTGCATAGAGAGAAGTGAAACACTCAGGGTCAGGCAGGTGGTGAGAAGCAGTGCCTGCCTCAGGTGTCTCTGCGCTCAGGATGGTGCTCTTTCCTTTTGGCCAGTTTGTTTCTCAGTCAAATGAGCCTTGCCTTAGGGTCTGGCTCCTTGTTTTGTGCTTCATTTGTTCTAGTGGATCTGGGACATTACTGGCTTTCTAATACATAGCTGAACCATTAACGCTGTATTGTGGATATGTGTGGTTATGACCTTTCAGCCCAGGGCAATTTGCTTTGTAGCGGATCACAGCAAAGATAAACTATTATGACCCACCTCCGTCAATGATCTACACCACTTTTGACTAAAACTGAGAATCACACTCAAAAAACTTGTCAAGAGCTTAATGTTGATCTAGGCTTTGAGACTAATCTGTAAGAAAATAGCTAAGTCAGACCTATACAACACTGCGTAATCAGAGACATAGCTGTAGCATCATGAACTACTATGGGTAGGTCAGAACATTTTACTGACCGCAGAAGAAATGTCCAGAAACATCACAGAAAGCATGAACACACATTTAAGTTCACCGAGTAAAATTAGATTAAAAAAAGAAACATGTTTCAATGCATAGTTTTTCTTTTAGCTTTTTGCTTTGACATCATTTCAGAGAGAAGAGTTGCAAAAATAGTCTGCAGAGTTTGTAGTCACTGCTGTCACTTGAAGGGCACTTCAACTTTGCCCTGATATCCCATAGCCCGAGCCCAATCATGAGCAAAATGTCAGACAAACTCAAGTTGCAGAACCTTCCACAAAATACCTGACCAGTGCTCCTCCAAACCAACAAAGTTGTGAAAAATAAAGCAAGACTAAGAAATTGTCACAGGTCAGAAGAGATTAAATGCAATGCAGTATCCTGGAACAGAAAAATGACAGTGGAAAAACTAGTAAAATGCACAGAAAGTCTGCAGTTTAGTCATAATGTACCAATATTGCTTTCTTAGTTTTGGTAAATATACCAAGGTCATATGAGATGTTAACATTAGGGAAAAGTTGGTGAAGGATACATGGGGATTTTCTGTACTATTTTTTTTTTTTAATTTTTAACGTTTATTTATTTTTGAGAGATGGAGAGAGACAGAGCATGAGATGGGGATGGGCAGAGAGAGAGGATGACAAAGAATCTGAAGCAGGGTCCATGCTCCCAGCTGTCAGCACAGAGCCTGACTTGGGGCAGAGCCCACACACTGGGAGATCATGACCCTAGCCAAAGTTGGACACCCAACCGACTAAGCCACCCAGGTGCCCCTTTTCTATACTGTTTTTGAAAAAATATTTAATCTAAAATTATTTCAAAAGGAAATCCTTATTAAAAAGATATTAAATCATATTCTGACCATTTCTCACCAAGTCAGACCCTACTGCCAACTTAGTCTAACTCACTGTGTTTCCATCAATCTTTCTGAATTATTATACTTGACCACCCAAATGATCTCTGTATCTCCACCTTTATCGTCTTCCAATCTATTCTCCATATAGCAGCTTGTACTTTTCTTCTCAAGATGGCGTCTTGTCACTCCCCGTAGAAACAGTGTTGACCATAGACCATGAGGGCTTGCAAGGGCTGAAATTGTCTTCTTCCCCTCTCTCCCCATGTTAACCTTCTACTTCCTTGAATACACTAAGCACTTCTACACTTCCTGTTCCTGGACTACTCTTCAGATAGCCTTTGGAGTGTGCAGTTATTGTTCATATTTATTTTTTCCGCCTGGAGCTACAGGGAAGCCATATATGTTTCCTTGTGGACTCCTTTTGTCATTTGGGTTTCCCCCTCCCCCCAGATTTTTTTCTCCTTTCTGAATGTCTAAGCTTTATGCCGAGACTCAAATTCATTTCCTCCAAAGCCTACTTGCTTGTTATTTAAATTTTTGGAAGGAGAGACAAGTTGATTTTCAATACTTTCTTGGAAGTTAAACAGTTTTTTAAGCATAGATTTCACTCATTCAAGAAATATGTATTGAGCACAGTAAGGAAAGAGAAATGTATAAAGTTGCCTCCCTACTTTGATCATTCTTTTATTCTCTTTGGATAATTTTAATCAGCAACCAAATATATGGTGACAAATATCTTGTAATTGACAACAAAATTTCCAGTTTTATTAATATTCTACAAAAGATATGTATATTATCTAACACTTGAGAATGTTGGAGCAGAAAACATTAAGGCTAAAAAAAGCAGAGATTTCTGAAAGATGGACATCATGGACAAGACTTGATTTTGGATAGAAAAAAAAATGGTAACTATTTTCAGGAGAGAGAGATTTTTTGTTTTGTTTTGTTTTCTTTTTTTTTTTTTAATATTTTTATTTATTTATTTCTAGGAGACAGAGAGACAAGAGAGAGAGCGTGAGCAGGGGAGGGTCAGAGAGAGAGGGAGTCACAGACCGAAATAGGCTCCAGGCTCTGAGCTGGCAGTCAGCACAGAGCCTGACGCAGGGCTCGAACCCACGAACTGCGAGATCATGACCTAAGCGAAAGTCGGACGCTTAACCGACTAAGCCACCCAGGCGCCCCTGTTTTGTTTTGTTTTCTAAATGAGAGGTAGGGATTAAGATTAAATTTAGACAGGGAGAAGAAGTGATCAGAGGGAGTAACCATATTTTCATGAAAAATTGAAAAATGTTCTTCTAAATATTAGAAATGAGTCTCATAATTAATTGCGAGGTTAAAAAAAGCATCCAATTTGAATACTCCTTCTCAAGGAGGATATCATATTTGGGCTTATTTGATTCCCTTTATTATAGTCTTTATTTACATTTTTGGCAGCAAAAAAACAGCAACATCAGTTCAGAGCATCTCTTACAAATGGTGCAAGCTATTAGACAGAACATTAGCCACAGACCCCGTTGGAGATGGCTTGACCAGAAACTGCTGAGTAGCTGATGATCGAGCCAGGAAATTTATTAGAAGATAGATGAGACTTGAACTCATTTTCTCAACCCCTCTTGGCTGAGAGTGTGTCTGAAGGGTTTGCCAGTGCATTTGTGATCTCCACTCTATTTGTGATTTTATGCCAACCAGAAGGGTGAGTTCTTTATACTTTAAAACTTCCTTCATGTATTGATGCAATACCATGTACTGAATACTGTTTAACAATCTGATTTTTGTTTTGTTTTGTTTTACATTAGTTTACTCAGCTAGGGCATTGACTCACTTATCTTTTTTACTTGACAACAATCTACAAACCTCAGATTTTAGCAGGCATTGATCCTTGAATGATTCTGCATTCTTCCTACCTACCTGAAACCATTTATTTCTAAAGAAGCTGTGAGCAAACAAGCAAACAAACAAACTCAATTTGGGTTTTCAGTATCATCAAATAACATCTGTGGTGGTCATGATAATAAGAAATTAATACGGGATCTGGGGTGCATGGGTGGCTCAGTCGGTTGAGCCTCCAACTTTGGCTTAGGTCATGATATCACAATTTATGAGTTTGAGCCTCACGTCGGACTCTGTGCTGACAGCTCAGAGCCTGGAGCCTCCTTCGAATTCTGTGTCTTCCTCTCTCTGCCCATCCTGCTCATGCTCTGTCTCTCTCAAAAATAAATGAACGATACAAAATAAAAGAAAAAGTAAAGATTTATGGGGACAAAGTAAATATCTATGTAGAAGTTAACCTCTTTATTTTAAAAGCGTAATTAAATAAAAATGTGGATATGAGGAAAGATATACATATTAAAAATTACTGTCTAATGTATAAATATGAACACAAGAAAGAGGAATGGTGCCATATAGAAAAAGAGGTTAGAACTGGATTGCAAAGATGTAGATAATCTGCTTATTAAGCTTAATCTGCTTTATTTTTTTAATTCAAATTTAATTCAAAATTTAAAAACAGTAAAGTTTCTGTAAATTGCGTTCTGCTAAAAGAGAAATGAACTTGCAGTGCAGACTCCCAAGAGCTAATAGCAGTGTGTACTATTATTTATGTTTTAGAGATGAGTAAACTGAGGCATGGAGGAACTTCATACAAGTTATTACTGTTGGCAAGGAGGTAGTGTGGCTGCAGAGGTCGGGCCTGTCGACCCCATGCTGAAGTGTGTTTTATTGCTAGAAGGCACTGGTCAGCAGCCGGAGAAATCATAGAGCAACTGTTGACAAAGCAACAATTGTGTTCTTGTGGCTGTCAAAACATCGAGGCATCCTTTGCAAGAGGAGCAAATGATAATAACTTGAATCTCATGATAGATTGCTTTGTGCAAACCATTCTAGTTTCAAATTGCTTTCCAATGATTCATTATGCATGAAGAACTATGGTATAAAGTTTGCGTTTCAACAGTTACAGAAACTTTCCTCTAGACTCATCTGGATAAACTGACTTTTCTTTTCCTGCAAATTGCTTTAGTGCTGCTAGCTCAGCTGCCTCTCTATCCTTAGTGCACATTCAAAACAAATAGGGATTTTGGAATTGTCATATCAAGACTTATTAGCAAAACTTAGCAATTCAAATGCAGTGAGGGGACCCAGAGATATGTCAATCATAAACATTTTTTCAGTTCATGTTAAAATCTTGAATGAGAATTTCTAATTTGTATACAAATAACTAATCTAATTTGAATATAAATAATTCTTTGTAGCAGAGTACCCTGCCAACTTTCATTTGCTCATCAAATATTTATTATGCACCCATTCTGTCGTTAGGCACTATTTTAGGTGCTTGGGATTTATTGCTCAAAAAACAAAGATTCAAGTCTTTATAAAGCAAATTGTCAATGTTTTCCTCAGGAAAAAATCCACTATAATGCCTCTGGAAGAAGTTTGAGCATCCTTCTTTTTTTTTTTTTTTTCTTGGCAATAATGCCAAGCACATAATATTTGCATGTAAGGGGTGTCCTAGGGTTACACTAGTGTGTTCCATTTGGGTTCCAACCCGTGACACTCATGGGAACCGTCTTGTTGCCTTTGGGAATATAAATCGTTTCTGAGTCACAAAAGACAGTTTCCTCTGAAGAGGAGATGTGTGAAAGGTTTACGCCTTCCTTGAAGGTAATCAAGATTTTCTCTGCAGAAAGCTGAAGCACCAATGGAAGGCATGGATGAATCAATGTTTTATGTGTGGGCAAAACTGAGATCTCACCAGGAGGCTGTTCTCTCACCAAGAAAATAGAAATAGATGGTGTGTATCTACATAGTGTGCATATCATGAACAACGTATCAAAAGTAACTAGATTAGTGACTTTCTATTGCTTAACTGTCAGACTTCTTATAACTCAGACCTTCTAGAACATGGCCACAGAGCCAAAGATATGTGAAAACATTCTTTTTAAAAGGATAATTACACCCTTAACAAAGCCCCCCCATCTAGCCTCTGACCTCAATTCACCGTGTTGAGCTGCCTTCTTTCTGTCTTTCAAACAAGCCAGACTTGTTAACTCCAGTGGCTTGGCCCTCTCCCGGGAGGACCGTTTCCCAGATCTGTAAGTGGTGGTTTGTTCAGTTTGCTTAATCAGATCTCTGATTAAATGCTCCCTTCTCAGACAAGCCTTCTTTGATTGGTCTGACTGAAATACTGTTCCCCATCCACTCTTGAGCCTCCATGCAATCAGACACCTTGTTTATTATTCCCATGGAACTTATTACTCTGTTGGCCTGTTGATTAGTTTGTTTGCCTCTCTACATCAACTCACCGCTCTAGAAGCTAGGCTCCTTCAGAAAAGGAACCTTGTCTGTTCTGTTGTATCCCTGGCATCTAGAATCACACCCGGCCCTTAGAAGGAGTTCATGAATATTTGCTGAACGAATGGATACAAGTTGCATTCCATAGAGACAGTCCCGACAGCCACAGAAAACTCTATTTGCTTGAATTCAAAGTTATTATAAAGTTAGCCTATAAACTTCTTATTTAAACAGAAGAATGTGTCAGACTATCATCATCTGATTGATATTGCTAGAAATATTTCAATATTTTGGCCAGAATTTAACCTAAGACATCATGTATTCTCACCATTTTTCTCCATTTTTCATGTTGTTTCTATGTATTTCACATATACTAGTATATTTAGTTACAGGAATACAAACACTCAGTGAATTCAATTGGAAAGTGTGAGAAACACAGGCAGCCTGTGGTTAACAAGCCATGACCTTGAAACTATGCAGTCAAGAAGTGATTATTGGACCAAAGGTAGCACTTTTGTAGAGAACTGGTAGCAGGAGAAGAATCTAGACTTAACCACATAGCCTCAATTCTAGGCAAGTATAGTTTTATCTCAAGTGTTCTTCTATAAAGTTCTAAAAATCTGTGCCTAGAGCTCAATGCATTTGTGACGCAGGAGTCAAACACTAACGGGCAGCATACGTCTCCTGCATTGTCTTCTGCCAGCCAATCTCTTTATCCATGAAGTACATAGACTGATTATTGCCATGCTGGATTTGTTGTTAGACTAAAACAAAACTACACATGTGGACTTGCCTATGCCCAAAATACAGTAGGTACTTTGTAAATATTCACATATTCCTGAATTCTTTCAGAAAGATCGTGCTTGGTATATATATATAAAGTTAATACAAGCAGGTAAAAAAGACCTATCTTGTGGCACTCAACAGCCTTACTGATTCTTACTATTCAACTATTCTCTGTTGGGTAGCCTCTCCTAAACAGTCACTGTGTATGTTGACATACCTGCTTATGCACACATGTGTGCTGGTGAGGAGTGAGAATCATGATGAGTGGTGGTGTGAGATAAAGAAGTAAGTTAGAATACATGGAAAGTGATTTTCCATTTTGTACATGAGAAGGGACTGGATGAATATGTGGTGTTATTATTAAAAAAAAATTTAATGTTTTATTTTGCTTTTGAGAGACAGAGAGAGAGACAGAGTGCAAGTGGGGGAGGGCCAGAGAGCGAGGGAGACACAGAATCTGAAGCAGGCTCTCTGTTCCAAGCTGTTAGCACAGGGCCCAACATGGGGCTTGAACTCACAAACCTTGAGATCATGACCTGAGCTAAAGTCTGACGCTCAACCGACTGAGCCACCCAGGCACCCCAATGCGTGGTCATTATTAACCAGAAGTCATGCAGTAGCTTGTTCCACCAACTAACATTCTGAATACCTGTAAACCAGTGCTATTTAAGGCACTCTGCCATGGGAAAACCACAGTAAATATCTGGGGGATGTGTTTATTTAAACTTTGCTTGCTTCATAACTAATATTCTAATAAGTGCCATTCAAATTTTCATATTCAAGTGGAATAAAAGACATCCAATCTATATTCTTACCCTAAAAGCTTTTATACATAATATTTATCTCAATGCTAAAGTGATGTGTATAAATAGTCTTGTTAAACCGGCCTAGATGTCATTTTAAACGTGTGTAAAAGCTACTGACTACCATGAAATATTAGGGTTGTATCTAAATACTTCTGACATATTAAGCGTATTTCACATTTGTGGGAAGAAAGAGAGTTTCTTTTCTTTAAAAAAATTTTTTTTCTACATTTGTTTTTGATAGAGTAAGACAGAGCGTGAGTGGGGGAGGGGCAGAGAAAGGAAATACAGAATCCGAAACAGGCTCTAGGCTCTGAGCAAGCATTCAGCACAGAGCCTGACGCAGGGCTCAAACCCACGAGCTGTGAGATCATGACCTGAGCCGAAGTTGGATGCTCGACTGACTGAGCCACTCAGGTGCCCCAAGAAAGAGAGTTTCCAAGGCTACTTCTGGCTAAATCTTTGGCTCTACAGAAAACTTTGGTATGGTGATATAATGGCTTTCTGTTATAATAGCTATTATTAGTATCTACATGCTATATGTTTTTGTTATTTAACATTTTTTGAATGTTATTTAATTTTGAGAGAGAGACACAGAGTGTGACTGGCGGAGGGTCAGAGAGAGAGGGAGGCGCAGAATCTGAAGCAGGCTCCAGGCTCTGAGCTGCCAGCACAGAGCCTGATGCACAGCTTGAACTCACAAACTGTGAGATCATGACCTGAGCCAAAGTTGGTGTTCAACTGACTGACCCATCAGACACCCCTGATTTTGTTATTTTTAATCCTCCTATTATCAGTGAGGGCCTTGATGGAAAACAGAATTCCATGTAGAGAATTCTACTGAAAAGACTTTAACAAGGGTGAGGACAGGGTTACGGGAACCCTGGTGAGGGGCCCAGCAACAGTGACAAATAGTTATGACTTGAGGAGGCAAAAAGGGAAGAGGGGAATGTCACCAGAGGCCAAGGAGAGCGAGAGCCATGAAGGAAGATACAACTGGCAGATTGAAGGCCTGAGAGACTCACCCACTGTCGGAGCCTCCTTATACTAAAATGTAGGGGGGATAAGTAAAAAATGCCACAGCTTCTCTCTTTTCCTCATCTCCAATCTTCTATTGATAGGCAACACAAGCAGCATAGTCTATGGATGCAATCTTTTGATGCCAGCCTATTGGAGCCTAGATTAGGGCAGAGAAAGATGGAAAAGGATTAATCCTCTGAAGGGGTAAAAGTTATGTTATGAGTATGAAGATACTGAGCCTGCCAAACTACACAGATTATAAATGGTAAAGTCAGCCCCTGAACTCATACTCTTTCCATGATAGCATTAGGATTATTTAACTCAGGATGAAAAATAATGGGTCTAGACTAGCATGCAGTTAAGAGAGACAATGGTGGATAGATTAGATAGGAAGACAAAAAGAAGGAATGGAGAGTTAAGGGGGAATTCCAGAAAAGAAACAAGGTAAATGAAAGATAGTCTCTGAGACAGAGTCATTATGTCATATCATAACAGTCTCACCATGATTGAAAGAATGGTAAACAGAATTTATAAGCAACTGGCATCATATAATAAATCAAAGGTTAAGTGTATGGTAGGTGTTAAATAAATACTTATAGAATGAATGAAAACAAATGTATTAGTAGTTAGGGTCATGAGTTCTGGAGAAAGAAATGACTAGAGGGGACCTAGGCTCTACAATTTAGGTAATTAGGAGCAAGGGGCCTTATTTTCCTTGTCTGTAATATTGGAGTAATAATGGTAACTACCGCATAAGTTTGTATGTGTTGAATAAATATAAATGAACAAATATAAATGTATATATATACATACACATACGCACACACACAGTGCTTGGTAAAGTGCCTAGCACATAGTGCTAGATAATTTTTATCTATTTTATATTCTAACTAGGCTGGTGTTAATCCCAAACATTATTGGAACATCATTTGTAATCATGTGTATTACTTAAAAAATGTTTATTTATTTATTTTGAGAGGAAGGGGGAGAGAGAGACAGAGAAAGAGTGACTGTGGGAGAGGAGCAGAGAGAGAGAGAGACGGGGAGAGAGAGAATTCCAAATAGGTTCCGCGCTCTTAACACAGAGCCTCATGTGGGACTGGATTTCAGGAACCGTGAGATCATGACCTGAGCCCAAACTGAGAGTGGGATGCTTAACCAACAGAGCCACCCGGGCGCCCCTCATGTGTACTACTTTTGAGTAGACAGCATTGAGACATTCAAATTTTCTTAGCAGAAAATAAACCCACTTTGTATATTTTTAATGTCCTTGAGCAGTATTCCCTAAATGCTTTTAGTTCACATTAAAATACACGTTGACATCATAAATAGCTATAGGTCACCAAGTGCTGTGATTTATAACTGAACACTCATTAACGGTATCAGAAGAGACAATGATTTACTATTTTCTAATGTGAAATGAAAGGTGTTTTGTGATTTATCCTCCTTCCCTTCAATAATCCGAACACTAGTGTTTCCGAGAGGACTATCTAGATGAATCCTTGTCTTCATTCAGGGCACCTAACTTCTGCTGCATTTCCTAGCACTCTTAAAAATAAATTTACTGTCTGTAAAATGATTCTGATGCCAGAGCAACGTTTCATTTAATTCATCACTCTATTTTATAGCAATATTGCATATTTTATTTGCATTTAAAAATAGTTGAATTTCAGTCCTTTTTCCTGGTACATTAACTTTTATAACTTGCATATATTTTATACCACAGTTGTAGCCGTCACTATGGTTTATTTCATAATGGATATCTTTTTTGACACAGAGATACTTTATTTATTCAAACATTCATTCTATTTGGTTTTTGTCTTTATTTTCCCACTTTTGAAAGAGAAATGCCTTTGGAGATGCTGTTGATGTCTCCAGCCACATCCTTTCACTCTCCTGCCTTTGATTTTCACTGTGATCTGGTGGATACTTCTTTGCTTCCCACTTTGAGCGCCATCTGTATCTCTTAGTGGTTTTGTTGTCATTGTTTGTTTTTGTTTTTGTTTTGTTTCCCTACCAGAGGGTTTTCCCAAAGCACTGGAGCCTGGAATTCTACCTTAGAGTTGGGGGATTGGTGGGGTAGAAGTGTCCCTAGGTGCAGCTTCCAAATAATGTGGAATGGGGGAAACAGTGGATAAATTCACCCACCTTTCAACAAAAACAGTCATATTTGTCTCTTTTTACTCAGCTTTTGGAATAAAAGCAGTGGAGGGAAAGTAACTTGGAAAGGGTATTCCCTACACAAAGGGGACAGAGCAACTTAAGTGCAGCCAACTAGTAACTAGGCGGAAGGGGCCAGATCTCTCCAGTTTTCAAAAGAAGGTAGAAATATTGCTAATTCAGGTTTTTGAAATTAAAAAAATTCAGAATAAAATATCTTGTTTTTAGTCTGGATTCCATTGATTACCAGTTGCAAAATAAAATTATAATGTCAGTAGCTGGCTTTCCTATGTGATAGCCAAACCAGTTAGTATTGAGTATATGGGAGAAAACGTAATGAAATGTTGTGCAGGATCTAAATGAAAAATACAGAGTCTTATTGAGAGACATAAAAGAATATTTGAAAAGTATAAAGATGTAAATTGTCCCTAAATGAACTGTTAAAATTAGCACAAACTAATGAAACTTGCATTAGTTTTTTTTTTCTTTTCTTTTTTTTTTTTTTGTCACCTGAAAGAATTATTATAAAGTCCATTTGGAAAACTAAACAAAAATATTTTCCGAAGAAAAATAGGAAGCAGATATTAAATGTAGTATAAAATTACAGTAGTTGAAACCCTGTACAACCACAATGAGATATTATTTTACACCCACTAAGGTGGCAATAATAATAATAAAACAGGAAATAACAAATGTTGGTGAGGATGTGAAGAAATTGGAGGCCTTGTATATTGCTGATGGAAATGTCAAATGGGGAGGCCACTGTGGAAAATAGATTGAGGTTCCTCAAAAGATTACACATAGAATTATATTACTCAGCAATTCTACTTCTAGGGATATACGGAGAAGAATAGAAACAGGTATTCCGACAAAAGCTTGTGTACAGATATATTGACAAAAAGTGGAAACAACCCACATGTCTATCAGACATTAGTTTGGGCCAATATTTACAGAATTTTGAAGAGGAGATTTATAAAAAATGTTTATTTATTTGTTTTGATATATATATAAAGAGAGCAAGTAAGGAGGAACAGAGAGAGAGGGGGAGAGACAGAATCCCAAGCAGGTTCCATGCTGTCAGTGCAGAGCCGGATTTAGGGCTCCATCTCATGGAACGTGAGATCATGATCTGAGCTGAAATCAAGAGTTGGATGCTTCACCGACTGGGCTACCCAGGTGCTTCTAAAGAGGACATTTTTGACCAAAGAAAATTATATCCATTCAAATTGTAATTCGTACATGATGCTAATGAAAAAATAAATTCAGATACATTGTAGTGCAGAGAATATATCCCAAAAGTGTGCTTCTTGACAAATACATCAAGCCGTGTGCAAGTCAATAGAAACAAAGTTTATAATCCAAAAATGAGGAGTTTGTGGTGTTATAGGAATCAGATAAGTATGCAAAACATTTCAATACAGGATAAATAATCAGCAGTTATGTTAAATATTGCTTTAAAACACTGTAAGTGTCAAAAGCAATTTTTAAAAGAAAAAACATGTAATAGTGAAAATAGTAATTTGATGTGACTAACATATATTGAATACCCCAGATTATATTTACGGATGTAGAATGGGGAGAAGAAAACCTAAGTAAATTCCCATTTTACATAGAGTGGGGTAAGGCAAATTCATTATTGATTTTGGTAAACAGAAAATGATAGTATTTTTATTTTATTTTTTTATTTTAGAAAGAGAGAGAGCATGGGCAGGGGAGAGGAGCAGAAGAGGAGAGAGAATCTTAAGCCGGCTCAGTGCGGAGCCTGATGCAGGGCTCGATCCATGACCCTGGGATCATGACCTGAGCTGAAATCAAGAGTCAGAGCTTAACTTACTGCATCACCCAGGTGCCCCAGTATTTTTATTTTATAATCTTAATGTGACTAGCAGCATATATTAAAGTTGTATATATATATCTGTGAAATCACTAGAAGATAAAAACTAAGAATATTTAGCCTATGCAACAAAACAAAAAATTAAGAGTATAATTTTTTAAAGTAGAAAATAGGAAATAAAAGAACAGTTATATGGGTTAGTAAAATAGACAATAGGTTAATCTTCCCTATTACATAGCAATGTTCTCATGTTGATTTAAAAAGGATATTTTGACAATAAGTTGCTCGTAACAGCACATCTTACAAGTAGTGACACAGGTGATTAAAAAAACGAAGAGATGATGAAAAGTTATAAGGCAAGTAGAAATGAAGAACAAAGGAAGCAATATTAAATTTCAAAGACAGGATGATTCAAGACAAATTATTAAATGGGATAATTTTATATCAATAAATATGGGTCACAGTGACAATATTATAGGCATGAATCATTTTAGCAGAATAGGCAGCTTTGAAATATTTCAAGTAAAAAGGTATTAGAAGTATTTAGATAACTTGATAAAAACAATTATGGAATATTATGAAACAGGCAACTAATGAAGGAAATTATATCCAAAGGACAGATATTTCAATGACAAAGTCAATCATTTACTTTACTTATTTTTACATTTGTTTAAATTATTATTTTTGGGGGGTGCCCGAGTGGCTCAGTCAGTTAAGCGTCCAGCTTCAGCTCAGGTCATGATCTCCCGGTTCGTGGGTTTGAGCACCACATCAGGCTCTGTGCTGACACTTCAGGGCCTGAAGCCTGCTTCAGATTCTGTGTCTCCCTCTCTCTCTCTGCCCCTCCCCCACTCATGCTCTGTCTCTCAAAAATAAAATAAACATTTAAAATCTTTTTAAAATTATTATTTTTTTTGAATGAGAGAGAGTGCACATGTGTTTGTGTGTGTGTGTGTGTGTGCAGGGGAGGGGTAGAGATAGAGGGAGAGAGAATCTCAAGCAGGCTCCATGCCTTGCACACTGTCTGGCTTGGGGCTTGATCTCACCATCATCATGAGATCATGACCTGAGCCAAAACCAAGAGTCAACACTTAACTGACTGAGCCACTCAGGCACCGCACAAACTCAGCTATTTTAAAATTTGTATACATTAAAAAAATGAATTATTATGTACAACCATCTAAATTACTACCAGATATATAATAAAATCCAAACTCAACTTTATGCTATTAAGAGAAAGTAAAATGAGACTATTTCATATCAAAATATGAAATGTATCCAAAGAGCTACTCCAAAGCAAATCCAAAACCTTAAATATTTAATAGTCCAAATAGATGAAATTTAAAAATAATTGAATTAAACATCTAACCAATGAAATTTGAAAGTGACCAACCTAAAGAGTTATTGAAAGTATTATGGACTGAAAGGAAATTTTATAGGAAAGGTAAGAGTAATCTTATTCCAAAAGTTCAGAGGGAAGAACACAATGCCAAAAATGATGCAGAGTATAGAGCAAATAAGGAACAAATAACTTAGAAAATAGTTAAAACAAGAAAATTGATAAAATCTAAAAATTTGTTACTTGTCTGAGGCAAATTCAACAATCCAATGTCTTTTAAAAGCAAACATAGGGGCGCCTGGGTGGCTTAGTCGGTTAAGCATCCGACTTTCGCTTAGGTCATGATCTCGCGGTTCCTGGGTTCGAGCCCCGCATCGGGGTCTGTGCTGACTGCCAGCTCAGAGCCTGGAGCCTGTTTCAGTCTGTGACTCCCTCTCTCTCTGACCCTCCCCTGCTCACGCTTTCTCTCTCTCTCTCTCTCTCTCTCCTAGAAATAAATAAAACATTAAAAAAAAAATAAAAGCAAACATAATTGAGGTAAAGAGGAAACTGCTAAAATCAATAATGAGAAGCTACATATAGTAACACATGTCTAAATTATTTTTAAAATTAAGAAAATACCGCACACAGTTCCATGCTATATATTAAATAAACTGGATAAAATTGATTATTTCTATTCATTCCAATTCTCTTGTATCAACACACATTGTAAAACATGAACAGTGTTTTACAGTGCACGAAACGGAGTTGTTAACTACAGGTACTGTGCTGTAGAGCAGATCCTTTGCTTACTCATCTGCATAAAAATACCTTGCATATGCCCAAACTCATCAAGAGTTTGCAGACTTTAAACGTGTGCAATATTTTTGTGTGTTAGTTTTATCTCAATAAGCTAAAAATGTGAACAGTAGTTAAGCAGTCTTTTATGATGGCACAGGCTGAATTAGACTTCCGAATCTAGACTCCATTACTGTTTACTTTTGTCAAAACATTGTTTGATCTATTATTTAACTGTCTTGGTTCCAGTCTCTTTCTCTAATCATCATTTTGTATACTCTATCTCAGCCTATCTACCTACATGATAATTTGTCTATTTATTGTTTGTTTCTAATCTTGTCTTTCACAGGTTATCCACATAAAGCCTCCAATATTTGCAAAAAAACTCACTTAAGGTTTCTTGAAGCAGTTTACAGATAATTTGGAGTGCCTTGGTAAGCACCGAAATGTATACTTATTCTGAGAAGATACCAAAGAATCAGCATAAATTTATTTGCTCTGACAGCTTCCCCCAAATACATTATGCCTCAGTAGTCTTAGCTGGAAATTTGGGTTGAAATAAAAGACCTCAGTGAGAAGTCCATCCTTCATTTGATCTCAGCTTTCCAAGGCCATAAATAATGAAAGACAAATTTTAACTTAGTATTTCTAATGAAGTCATCAGGCATTAAGGCATGGCAATGAAACAGAGCCTTAGGACGTGAGCAGGCTCTTTGTACATCAATAGAAACAACATCTGTTGGATCCCGATGTCTGCACTCTGGTCTTCAAAACAGGTGCTTAATTTTCCTGTGCTAATAATTCTGTGTAAACTGAAACATTATATCATCTTCATGGGAAGTACTGATTCTTCCTTCCCTCTAAACAAATATTTGTTAGACTCTTTCAATATCTCCTAATTTTAAAAGCCATATATTAAAACTACAAATTAATCATTAAGCTCATGGCAACTAAGTGGCCAATATTACTTTGATAAGAATACATAGCAGAATGAGAATTTGAAACTTATATTGGATATTATTAATTTAATAGCACCTGGTGGTTTTAAGCATAAAAGAATTTGTCCTTGGTTTCTTTTTAAAAACATTTTTATTATTGAAATATAGTTTACATACAATGTTATATTAGTTTCAGATGTACAACTTAGTGACTGGACAATTCTGTATAGTACACAATGCTCACAATGATAAGTATAGTTACCTTCTGTTATTACAATATTATTGACTATGTTCTCTATGTTGTACTTTTCATCTCTGTGACTGCTTTATTTATTTTATATCTGGAAGTTTGTACCTCATAATCCCCTCACCTATTTCTCCCATCTCTTTACTCTTTTTCCCTCTGGCAACCACCAGTTTATTTTCTGTATTTATGAATCTGCATCTATTTGTTCATTTGATCATTTGTTTTGTATTTTAGATCATTTGTTTTGTATTTTAGATAAATCATACGGTATTTATCTCTCTCTGTCTGACTTATTTCACTTAATATCTTACCCTCTAGGTCCATCCATGTTTTCATGAATGGCAAGACCTTATTCTTTTTATGCAGCTGAATAATACTCCCGTATGCATATATATCACACCTTCTTATCCATTCGTCTATTGATGGACATTTAGATTGCTTCTGTATCTTGGCTATTGTCAATAATGCAGCAACAAACATAGAGTGTACATATCTTTTTAGATTGGTGTTTTCATTTTCTTTCGGTAAATACCCAATAGTGAAACTATTTGATCATATGGTATTTCTATTTTTCCATAGTGTTTTCCATGGTGACTGCACCAATTTACGTTCTCTCCAACAGTGAGAAAAGATTTCCCTTTTCTCCACGTCCTTGCCAACACTTATTTCTTGTCTTTTTGATACTAGCATTCTGATTGGTGTGAGGTTATATCTCATTATGGTTTTCAGTTGCATTTTGCTGATGATTAGTGATGTTGAGCACTGTTTTGTGTGTCTATTTGTATTTCTTTTATATTTCTTCATTTGTATTTGTATTTCTTTTTTGAGAAATGACTATTCAGGTCCTTTGCCCTCATCAGATTACTTGTGCTTTTTGGTGTTGAATTGTATAGGTTCTTTACATATTCTTGATATTAATCTCTTTCTGGATCTGTCATTTGCAAATCCTTTCTCTCATTCAATAGGTCACTTTTGTTAATAGTTTCCTTCACTGTGCAAAAGCTTAATTTTACTTTGATGTAATCCCAACAGTTTATTTTTGTTTTTGTTTCCCTTGCCTGAGGAGACATATTTAAAAATGTTACTAAGATCAATGTCCAAGAGATTATTGCTGATGTTTTCTTTTAGGAATCTTATGGCTTCAGGTCTCACACTTAGGGCTTTAATCCATTTTCAGTTTAGTTTTGTGTGTGGTGTAAGAGAGTGGTCCAGTTTCATTCTTTTGCATGTAGCTGATAGTTTTCCTAACACCATTTATTAATAAAGAGACTGTCTTTTCTCCATTGAATATTTTTGCCTTCTTAGTTGTAGATTAATTAACCATATAAGCATGGGTTTATTTCTAGGCTTTCTTGTTCCACTGATCTGTGTGTTTATTTTTGTGCCAGTACCATACTGTTTTGATTACTATACCTTTGTAGTATATCTTGAAACCTGAGATTGGTAGCTGGAGCTGAAATGGTCATAGTAACTGAGTCACATGGGTGGCAGAAGACTAGTGTGGGATGCAGGGACTCCCACTGTGGTAGGGTGACAAGCGGACCAGAGATGTAAAGCTGTTCTGGTACTATGAGGACCAACAGCACTGTAGTATATTTGATTTCTGTAGGGTCAGGGTGCTTGGCTTTTCTTGAATTCTCTTGACAACTAACCATGTGCCTAAGATTCCTACTTCTCTCATTCCCCTGGGCATCCAATCGGTTAGATGGTCATTAACTAAAATAACTCGAGTAAAACTCTATTTTTGCCAAAAGTCTAAAGCACACACACACATATACACAATTTATTGACTATTCCATCAACAGTCTTCCTAGATTCTAACTAATAATTTAAAGTGAAACCAAACATTTATGAAATCATGAGAACAATATCTCTAAATTTAATATAAGTAATGACATGGAAAGTTAGTGAACTGAATGATTCTTGCCAAAGTTAATTACCTTATACTGAAGGCAAAAAACACTATTCATATTTTGAAAAATAATAGTAAAAATTGTGAAGTATACAAAAGTTAAGTTCTAGATACCTTGAAATTTTAAATGAAGTCATGTCAAACACAGCCAAACAAATTTAATATTATATTAGCAAAGGATATTAAGATATTACAAAACTGGAGAGCATAATTCTATAAAATAGAACTATAAAGGATCTTAAACTTTCAAAAATTATAAATTATCTAATATTTGGAAAAAATAAACATAATGTTTATACAGTATTGAATGTATGACCTATACACAAAATTGTACTTTCCTGAATAAAGTCAGATTATATTAATCATAGATCCAGGATTGTATGATGAGTCAGGAATAATCTTAGTGACTAGTATTTGAGAAACCTAAAGACATTGAAAGCAAAAGAGACTCAGATGCAATGTTCTCACTGCACATGTTTTTTAAGTGCCAAATATTTGAGAGAAGACCAGAAACACATTTATGAGTTATATCCCAAAGCCACTGGCTAGTATGTGGTCTGAAGTCACAACAAACCAATGATTTTGACAATGTTCTTTCTCTTCTCTCCCTCTCCATTGGTATGTGTGATCTCCTCCATCCAAACTTGCACATTTTCCATCCAGCTGTATTCAACCCTACACATATGGGACCACCTGGATACAAACATTGAAAAAATAATTTTGTTGGGTGATTGAAAAAGGTAGAAGATTTAGATTGCTATGACTACCATCTGTAATTTATATATGTTGATGTGGATGTTTCTTCAAAGTCTGTGTCCTGCACTACATGGAAAGCTCTGTGAGGACATGGACCATATTTATTCTGTACACAACTTTCTTCTCAGCATATGTGAGATGGTCAATAAAGATTAGGTAAATTAACAATAATAGAAAATGGTTTTAAAATTTCTCTGTCTGCTCCTCCAACCCTGCCATTTCTTATCAGTTGTTAATTCTTTGTTTCTTGACTTTACTGGTATACTGTAGACACACTGGAATCTTCTGCAAGATAATAGGGGCTCTATGAATAATACAAATGAAGTGGTACTTTAAAGTTCGACTTTCTAGAATAGGAAAAAAGAAAGCTTTATCAATATAATTCCCTCAATATTTTATTCAATTTTCTTGGAAAATTTCTAGTAAGCTAAAATTTTGATGATTTGCTGCAGTAGACATAAAAGCCAAGGTTATTTGTTGATTGGACCTAAATAGAACCAAAGATTCCAATGCAGGCCCTACAGGCTGCAGTGAATTCTTTTCAATATACCGCAGTGTTTTCCATAACATACTACTTACCACTGAATTGAAAATCAGACTTCAAATGAAGCTTTTACTTACATATCTATATTTTCTATTATCATTCTCTATCTTTGCATTTTTGAATACTTGCAGGGAGCAATGTTTGCTAATATGTTGGAAACTGGTATGCTTTTCTTTAATTTTAAGAAGTAAATATATTTACAATCATCTTGTAAAAAGAAAAGAGAGTTCTATTTATAATTACTTTAACATTTGTTATTTAGTAGGTAATTTCCATTCTAAGAAAATGCATTTGTTGCCCGTGGTACTGTCATTATTAATATATCCTTTTATTATTTTGACTGAATATTGTTTTAATATTTTACTGAACAAACTATAAAACTGAAAATTTTATTTATAGCACCTCCAAGGTATAAAATCTTTAATTACCAGCAGACCTAAATATTTGTAAATGAACCAATATATTGTAACCTATTTCTTTCCTCTTCTCCCTGTTCCTATCTGTCCATTTTGTCTGTCTGTCTCTGTCACTCCCTCCCTCTCTCGCCTGGCTTTCTCATTATTTTATATTCTGACTAAAATTAAACCATGCTATTTTTTTTATGAGTCGTTTTCTTTAAATCAAAAAGTGAAGCTATTCAGTGACTTAAGTGGGGTGCAACTGCACTTAGGTAAATCTCCCTTTATTTTGCCAAACAGGTTTAGCTGCTAGGATTGACCTGACCTATCAGGTTACTGGAGAAAACACACGTAAGTCAGCAAACAATGCTTTATCTGCCTTATAAAAAAGTTGTCAAAGTTATGGTCTTTGAGCTGGCTTAAAAGTGTTTTTAAAATGATAACATTTTGTTTACAGAATCTCTGGTTTAATTAATGTGTTTTATATAAATATTAGCATTGGTTCAGGTGATACAAACATGGACAGAAAAATTCCAGTTCCTGATTTCCGACAAGAAATGGTTCCTGATTCCTACAACGTGTTTTACTCTCTGGGGAGGGGAATGAAATAAAGGCACAGTATATAAGCTATGTTAAACTGCATACTCTGTTTTAAGTAATGGCTGTTCAGGGACATGAACAGGTTAGGTTGTTGGGGTTGAAGGGTGAATCATTGAACATTATCTAAATAAAACCTGGGATATTTATTCTACTAAAATTTCCAAAATCAGCTTGCAGATGAAGAGAGGAGAGGAAAGTAAGGGTCTGAACAAAACCTTAGGGAACCCCTTAGGGCCCCTTAGTGCTCCTTAGCGTCCTTAGGGAGCCCCTCAATTCTCTCATGTCTAACAGCTACAAAACACCATGAGGTTGTTTAGCATCTAGCCTTGTACATCCAGAATGAAACCTTTGTATCTGGGGTCCAGATCTGGTCTTTCTTCAGTTTCCCTTTGGTTTGGAAAATGACACCTATATAGAGTCAAATGCTTAAGCCAAACATTTAGAAGTTGTTCTTTGTTTCTCTCCTTCTATTAGTCCCATATACAATCATCAGCAAAGTCTCCTGGATTTACCTCTAAAGTATTTCCCCTATTTTTTTCACTTATTTTTATCTTGACCATCACCACCCTACGCCAGTCCATCATAACCACTTAGATAAATAACCCAATTTTGCCACCTTCCCTTGAAATCCATCTTCTTCTCAGCATCCACAAGAATGCTTTTAATATATCAGGATGATCATATCTTTCTTTCATTGGAAATCTTCAGTGGCTCCCTATTACACTTGGAATTAAACACAAACTACCTGTCATGGTTAAATCAGGTCTCAAATAAGATGATCCTTTTTCAAAGAGGTCTTTGCTGACTACCGGATTGCAAGTATCTTTTCTCCCTTTAACTCTTTGCTGCCCCAAGCTTGCTTCTATTAGCTTATCAAGACTTACTGTGATGTGAGGTTAGCTTGCTAACTTGTTTATTCACGTATTTATTTTCCGGTTTATTTTTGAGAGAGAGAGACACAGTACGAGTGGAGTAGGGGCAGAGAGAGAGGGAGACACAGAATCTGAAGCAGGCTCCAGGCTCTGAGCGTCAGCACAGAGCCCAATGCGGGGGTCCAACCCACGGAGTTGACTAGAAGATCATGACCTGAGCTGAAGTTGGATGCTTAACTGATGGAGCCACCCAGGCGTCCCTATTTTCCATTTTTATCCCACTGGAAATAAGGCTCCTTGAACTATGTTTGTCATATTCAAGGTCCTCATCCCCAGCATCTAAAAAGTACCTTGCAGCTACTTCATCTACATTTGGCAAATGAATGATTAAATGAATAAATGAACAAACTTATAAAAGAAAGCAATTATCATCAGGTACCATCATAAATTAGTCAAAAAGAGGTTTTGCCAGAACAACCTAAATCTCTTTGTGAAGTAGGTTTGCTGTAGATATAAGATACACGGATTTCAGAAAAAGAAGAAAAGAAGAAATATTAAAAAATTATGGACAAGATAGAGAAATGTAAATTCACTTTATAATTTTTCTGGATTCAAATTGTCCTATTCCTAAATATACTATTTCACCAAATTGATGAAATATATATTATTGAGTATTACTTTATGCTAGACACATTATGAGATATGACACATTCAGTACATTTGTGTCTAACGTAAGATTTGTGGAATCTAGCTTGATAATTGAATCGGGTTGAAAATATCATAATAGGCTGAAATGATTGTCGAAATTTAGCAGAAAGCAAATAATGATCGAAGCAGGAATTAGCAGAGCCCTACAATGTGGATTATAAATGGTTTAAACATGACAACACTTAGGATAAAACCATCTGTGAGTGTTACTCAGTTGTTCGTTCAAGAGCAGTTAGAGACAGGATGTAGGTGACAAAAATACCTCAGTTGCCTTCATAGTTTATGTGTCCAAAACAGAGGATTTTGGTCATAAGAAGCAAAGGAAGAACAAAGTCTAGAAATGACAAGGAGTAGATTTAAGTATCAAATTTGGATGCATTTTTCTAGTAATCAGATACAGGTTTTTGTCCAGTACTTGTTGGATGACTATTTTCAGAATAATTGTGAAGAAACTTCATGGTTTATGTTGTATTCTATACGTTTATGGATTTTCAGCTAAGAGTGTGCCATGTTGAACCCTTCAAAGATAAATAGGTAAAATGCATTAGAACACCAATAGAATCTAGAAAATATGTACGGTCATAAATAAAGGAGTGTAACAAGAGAACCCCCTTGTGGCCAGAGAATATTTATTCCAAATGAAGACGGCAGCTAGAATGAGATTTTTTCCTATCATAGACCCAGCACACTTAAATTGTGAGTTCATTTGATGTCATCATATTTTCTGGTTTTACTTGCTTTTCTTTCCTCTCTTTTAAAAACAATGTACTGAAGTATATAACATACATACATACATATAGAAAATATGTAAGTCACAAGTGTATATAGTTCAATGAATCACCACGACTTGAACACACCTATGTAACCAGCACCCAGAACATTTCCTTTGCCCCTGCTTCTAGTCACTACCCCTGCACGGGCAGCCACTATTTTGATGAGTAACACCACAAGTAGGTTTTGATTATGCTGGAACTTTGGGAAATCACACACTTTGGGAAAGTATGTATTCTTTTTCCATCTGGCTTCCTTCGCTTTACGTTACGTTTGTGACACTCATGTATGTATATTGTGTTGTAGATGTGGTTCTCTTGTTCCTGGGGCTGTACAGTAATCCATTTTGTGCATATACCATAATATATCTGTTTTGTCGTTAATGGGCATTGGAGTAGTTTAAAGTCTGAGAATGCTACGAACATTCTTGTGCATGTCCCAAAAGCTTATGAGAACACACAGGTAGAAGAATTGCTAAGTCATAAGCTATGCACACACTCAGCTTTCGTTGGTGTTGCCTATGAGTTTTTATTTTTTATTTTTTAAATTTTTTATTTATTTTATTTTTTTAAATGTTCAGTTAAAAATTTTTTTAATACTTATTTATGATTGAGACAGAGAGAAACAGAACACGAGTGGAGGAGGGGCAGAGAGAGAGGGAGACGCAGAATCTGAAGCAGGTTACAGGCTCTGAGCTGTCAGCACAGAGCCCCACGCAGGACTAGAAATCACAAACCATGAGATCATGACCTGAGCCAAAGTTGGATGCTTAACTGATTGAGCCACCCTGGCGCCTCATGAGTTTTTATTTTTATTTTGAGAGAGAGAGGAGAGACAGAGAGAGAGAGCAGGGGAGAGGGGCAGAGGGAGAGAGAATCTTAAGCAGGCTCCATGCTCTGCACAAAGCCTGACGCGGGGCTCGATCCCACAACCCTGGGATCATGAAATTGAGTACAATGCTCAACCCGACTGAGCCACCCAGGTGACCTGCCTGTGAGGGCTTTTTAAAATTCTTTTATTAAAAAAATTTTTTTAATGTTCTTATTTATTTCTGAGAGTGAGAGAGAGATACAGCGTCAGCAGCAGAGGGTCAGAGAGAGAGGAAGACACAGACTCTGAAACAGGCTCCAGGCTCTGAGCTGGCTGTTAGCACAGAGCCCCACGCAGGGCTCAAACCCAGGAAACATGAGATCATGACCTGAGCTGAAGTTGGACGCCTAACCGACTGAGCCACCCACGTGGCTCAATTTTTAAAGTAGTTGTACCAGTTTCTAGTTTCACAACCAGGACTGCCATTGTGCCGCATTCTAGCTAACAAGTGGTTGGTGTTTTTAGTTTTGGGTGAATAGTGGCATCTCATTGTGGTTTTAGTTTTTCATTTTCTTGATGACTGACAAAGTTGAGTACCTTTGCATATGACTCTTGGTCATTTAGGAAGTGCTCATTTTTCTATTGGTTTGTCTATTATGATTTGTGGGTTTTCTTGAAATATTCTGGAGATGAGTTCTCTGTTGAATATAAGAATTGAAAATCTCTTCTCTGAATTTGTGGGATACATTTTCATTCCCACTGAATGAATGTGTGTCATTTGATACAAAATCCTTCATTTTAATATTTTTCACTTTGTCAGATTTTATGGCTGGCACTTTTTGCACCTTATATGAGAATGCTTCGTCTACTCTAAAGTCTGGAAAGGTTGTCATATAATTTTCTTCTAAAGGTATGGTTGTTCTACCTTTCACATTCAGATTTGCAATCCATCTGGGACTGATTTAGAAGTATGGACCAAAATTATTTTTTTTCCTGTAAGCCTATCTGGTTAACTCAGAACCATTAATTGAATATGCCACCATTTCTTGTCTGTACTGCAGTGTGAGTTTGTCACTAATCAGGTGACTGAGCATGTGTGAGTCTGTCTCTGGACTCTATTCTGTTCAATTGGTCAGTTTGTCTCTTTCATCAGTAACACATTATGATATTTATAATGGTTTTACAATAGTTTTATAATAGTGAGTCCTCAAGTTTTGTTGTTCTTCTGTTCCTACTATCAATTTATTGCTCCTTAGTTCCAAATTTATCCTTCATTGCTGAATCTCTGAAATGGAAATGGTCCCTTTAAGTGTTTTTTTCCTTGCCTGCTCGCTCAAAGTTCAGTTTTGTCAGTAGAGGGCGCTGGAGAGACATTGCAAGGGAAGCGTTTGGGTTCCTGGTTCTGCCAGTTCTGAAATGTGTGGCTTCTTCGGGGATCAGCTCCTGCTATCCAGGACCAGGCCGCTTTGGTGAGTGGTGGCCAGCCGCGCCCAGAAGCCTGCTGCTTTCCCCAGTGTTTTCCCTTGAGGGACTGTGTAGTCGCGTGACTTCAGTGAGACACCTCTCTGAGCTGTTTTCCCTAGCCTGGTAGAAGGTGAATTTCCAGCAGTTTTCATTCACTGCCCCACCACTGGCACTTTTTTTTTTTTTTTTTCACTTAGTGAGCCAAGGCCATAGTCAGGTCTTGCCCTTAGACCTGCTGGGACATCTTCCTGTGTGTTCTATTTCACCCTAAGGGTGAGATTATTCCTCACATCTGCTATCTTCTGTAGTTTTTAGTTTTTTACTTCTAGCTAACTATGTAAATAGTTATTTGAATTAAACTTTTCTAGGTCAAATTTCTGTGTCGTTTCTTTCTCCTGATTGTATCCAGGCTGATATAACATCTCTATAATGATGTTTTTATAATTTCTTCTCCAATAATGGTATATTTTTCTGTTAGTTCTATTCTTGTAAATCATATAATAGATATATTCCTAAAATTTTCATGTATATTGATGTTATTGTAAAGGGTATCTTTTGCATTTATTATTAATTTTGCTGTTATTGTACAGAAATCCAATAGGTGTTTAGCAATTTACCTTTTATCTACTGAACTTGCTAGATTCACATATGAATGCTAATAGTGTATCTGTACCTTCTTCCTTGTATTTCTCATACACAATCATGCTTATGCAAAGAACTAGGTTTATTTTTTTCCTTTCTAATCTGTATACTTTTTATTCCTATATCTTGACTTATTGCTTACCTAGATTTGAGACCTTTGGTACAATATTGACTAGAACTAGAAATAAGAAATACTCTTGGTCTTGGAAAAATTTTTCATTATAACACCATTAAATATTCATGTTGTATTTTTTTATTACTAGATATGCTATTGGATTAAGGAAAGTTTATTCTATTTCTGGTTAAGCTTTTTTTTTTTTTAAATCATGAGTGGGTGTCAGATTTTAGGTATTTTCCCCTTGAATTGATAGTATCATATTATTTTTATCTTTTTTGTTCATTAATATGCCAAATTACATTGCTTTTTCAATGTAGACACCCTGTATTACTTCAATGAACCTGTCATTGTTATGTTCTATCCTTTTATCAGTAGACTCAATTTGCTAATACTGTGTTTAAGATTTTTGTATATATATTGATACTAGTTTATAGTTTTCCTTTCTTGTCTTATAATATCTTTGTCAGTTTAAAATATCTTTTGTCAGTTTTGTCATATCCTGTTGTCAAGAGTTTGGAAGTGTTCTTAAAGATTTTGTGTAAGGTTTCTATTAGCTTATTCCTCTAATATTTAAAAGAATTCATGAGCAGAGACACCTAGGTTTAGGATTTTCTTTGTAAGAAGGTTTTCCTTTAAATGTTTAGAGTACTTTTAGAAAGAGAAAATTGCAAACATAGGGAAGTTCCCATATATACTCAACCCGGCTTCCTTTAATATTCTTGTCTCCAGAAAGGGAGGCAAACCACAAGAGACTCTTAAATACAGAGAACAAACTGAGGGTTGCTGGAGGGGTGTTGGGTAGGGAGATGGGCCAAATGGATGATGGGCATTAAGGAGGGCATTTGTTGGGATGAGCACTGAGTGTTATAAGTAAGTGAGAAATCACTAAATTCTACTCCTGGAACCATTATTACACAATATATTAACTACCTTTGATTTTAATTAAAAAAATAAAACCATCAAAAATCATAATACAATTATCAAACTAGAAAATTAATACTGGAATTATATTATTACCGAAATTACAGCTACCATTCAAGTTCATCAGTTTTTCTGCTAGTTTCTTTCTCCCAGGATTCACTGAAAGTCCCATATTGTTTGTAGGCTTTTTCTTAGTCTCCAATCTATGGCAGTTCCTCATTCTCTCGTCGTCTTTCATGACCTCAACACTTTTAAAGAATTTTAGTCAGTTATTTTTAAAAGTATGCCTCACTTTGACTTTGTCAGATGTTTACTCCTGAGTAAATGAAGGTAATGAATGTTTGGCAAGAACACCAGGGTTGATGTGCTCTTCTCTGGGCGTAACTGGAAGTGTATGATATCAGTATGTCTGTCCCGACAATGTTAACCTTCCTCACTTAGCCAAGGTGGTGTCTGCAGGATTCTCTACTCTAAATTGCTATCTTTTTCTGCAAAATTAATAAACATCTTGCAGAAGGTACTTTGAGAGTCTGTAAATATCCTGTTTCTCCTCAAACGTACACTTACTAATTTTAGCACACAGTGATGGATCTTCTGTGCAAAAATGATTACTATAAAGTTTACCTAATGTTGATTTTGTATTCTCACTTTTTCTACATTTATTACTTGGAACTCAGAGTTGTAGTTTATCTCTCTTTAATTCTTTATATCTTTAATTCTTTGTGTATAATTAAAAAATAGACTCATGGCTATTTATTTTATTCTGTGGGTCATAATCCACTACTATTATTATTTATTTTGTTTCTCAAATTATTCCTCCTTTGGCCATTCTGTGTTTTTTCGACGTGCACCCAGTTTTTGTTTGTTTGTTTGTTTTTTGTTTTTTTGAGCACCTCCTTACTTTCTGGCACCCCAAGAAAGTGCAGATTCATTTTGTATTTTTCCTGTCCCAGACCTGGAATCAAACATTTCTCCAGAGAGCTCTGGAGAATGATATTTAGAGATCAAGATCTTAGAATTAAGAGTGCTCTCTGCTATAGTATTATTACTTCTAGGCTTTCTTGGTGGACAGATCCAGGAATATATGATAGTGTCTTCTTTATTTTCTTAATTGTAACTTCTTTGACAAAGAGCCTATCTCTTATTGTTTACAATATATTTAATTTTATCTTCAACATTAATTTGGTTCAAAATTGCTAACCCAGGGATGCCTGGGTGGCTCAGTTGGTTAAACAACTCTTGATTTTAGCTCAGGTCATGATCTCAGGGTTCTTGGGTTCAAGCCCCACATTGGGCTCTGTGTTGACAGTGTGGAGCCTGTTGGGATTCTCTCTCTTCCTCTCTCTCAGCCCTTTCCCCGCTCTCTCTCTTTCTCTCTCAAATAAATAAACACTAAAAAATTGCTAACCCAAGCCCCTCTTGCTAACACATTTATTGACTAGAGTACAGTGTTGTAGTTTCCTTTGCCTTCAGCCTTAGAATACAGTCAAAATACTGTTTTCTGTGGATACTTAGGTTAGTTCTTTTCTTCCCTATCTCTCCCCTCTAATGTGTTTATGTTATATATGTGCACACAGGTTAATTTGTTATTGTCTGTATGGTATTTTAGACTCTTCCCACATCTTGATTGACTTTAATTATTTATATGTATATTTCATATTGGTATATGAAATATGACTGTCATTCTAAGAGTCTACTCATTCATAGGGTATACCTATATACTTAGAGAAGTAATGTTATCCCTCATACCTACTATTTCCTGTTCATCCTCATTTTATTCTACTCCCTCCCACCTGTTGGTAGCCAAGCTCTTTAGTTTCTGGCTTATCACCCCTGTATTTCTTTTGCACAAATGAGTGCAAAACATTTTCTTATATTTCTTCTTTTTTTACATGTAAGATGGATTACTACAGATACTCTTTTTTTGCCCTGGCTTTTTTCACTTCACAGTATATTCTGGAAATTGTTTCCTATCAGTTCAGTGAGATCTTCTTTCTTGTTTGGCCACTGCATAGTTCTTTGTGTACCCTTGTTTCTTTACATGATCTTCATCCATGGGCATGTAGGTTGTTTCCAATATGTTGCAATTACAAACAATGCTGCAACATAAGCTTGTTATACTCTTTTCTTTTCTTTTCTTTTCTTTTCTTTTCTTTTCTTTTCTTTTCTTTTCTTTTCTTTTCTTTTCTTTTCTTTTCTTTCTTTCTTTCTTTCTTTCTTTCTTTCTTTCTTTCTTTTTTTGCATTGTTGGAGGTGTATTTTCAAGGCAGATTTCTAGATGTGGGGTTGTGGGCCAAAAGATAATGATGTATACTTTACTTAATATTGTTTGATTCCCTCTTGAAATGCTGTATCAGCTTATCTTTTTACCAGTAATATATGAGTGCCAGTTTCCCCCTAGTTTCACCAATAGAATGTGCTTTAAAGTTCTTAAAAAATTTAAATCTCATAGATGAGGAATGGTGTATCAATGCTTTCTACGTTTTTACTTGTCTAATTATGAGTGTGTTTAATACTTTTTCATATGTTTGATAGGCATTTTTAGAACTTTGTGTTTGTTCATGTCTTTTTGTGGGAACATTTTATTTTATTTTTTTTTAATGTTTTATTTATTTCTAGGAGAGAGAGAGAGACAGCATGAGCAGGGAGGGTCAGAGAGAGAGGGAGTCACAGACTGAAACAGGCTCCAGGCTCTGAGCTGGCAGTCAGCACAGAGCCTGACGCGGGGCTCGAACCCACGAACCGCGAGATCATGACCTAAGTGAAAGTCAGACGCTTAACCGACTACGCCACCCAGGCACCCCCTGTGGGAACATTTTAAAGAATGGGTTTAATTACTGGAGGGTAGAAAACTTGTATTTTCTATTTTTTCTTCTGTCAGTTAAGTTGTTTTTCTAGATAATTTTCCATTTTATACATATGTTGATGTAAGCTGTTAATAATATCTTCTTTTTATTATTTAGAATTAAATTATTAGTGATGCCCACTCTGTCATATCTAATATTGCTAATTTGTGTTTTGTCCTTTCCTCTCCCCTTTCACCCTGTTATTCTCTTGATCTGTCTTTCTAGGAGTTCATCAATTTTATTTGTCTTTGCAAAGAATCAGCTTTTGGCTCACTCTACCGTGAAAAAGGCATGTCAAAGAAAATTGAGACTTCTGGTCAGCAGGCCCAGGAGAGCTTCTAACCAGTGGCTGGAAACAACTTTCAATTTCCAGTCTTGGTAGTGAGCTCATTTTGGACCTTACAGCTGTTCCACATCTCAGCTGAAATCCATTGAAGCAGAAGCCCTTAATGGCTAAGGTAGAGCACCCTGTAAATAGTAAATTGTGTTGTTTTCAGTGATTAAATGTTAGAGGTGCTTTGTTATGCAGTAACAGATAACTGAAACACAAAGACATAGTTTGTATCATTATCTAGGCTAAACAAGGTAATGTTTTAGATTCGAAATATTAGAAAAATATATTGTCGTGACAGCTTTGCTCATAATTTGGAAATTGGGGTACGAAAAGAGAAATAAAAGGGAATTCTTTAATAAAACCAGGTGGGTATTGGGATTGTTGTGCCCGATTCGCTAGTCCCCAGAGACCACCAAGGAGCCAACACCAATGCAAGTACAAAAAGGTCTTTATTACAAGCTCGAGCAGGGGCTCACCAGCCTACTGGTGCCGTGGCAGCAAGGTGAAGCGAAGAATAATAGCGAACAGTGTTTTTAAGGAGTAAGGGATGGGGGTGTTACAGTACATGTAGCATCATCACATAAGCACCAATTACAATTGTACAGCACCCCTGGTAACAGCTTTGACCATTCAGTATCTGTGAGGTGTTCATTACTTTTGGTGGGACCCAATCATGACTTTTGAGAATCCTATGAAAATGACCAATTATGAGGTGAGTTCAAAGGGCCCACATGGGGTTCAGGCAAACGGCGAGAAATTGGCTGGTTTTGGATGCCTTTTAAACATCCAACAGAGATTTTAAGTGGGTCACTTGATGTTCTGGGGAGAGGCTGGGACTGAAGACATACATTTGGGAGTCACTGGCATATCAGAATGTGTGGTATTCATCAACTCTCATTGACTTAAAGAACAAGAATGTATTATGTGGGTGTCAAAGGAAAGCCGTGGAAGTACGTTTGTCCAGGAATCAATGGAGAAGGGCCACAGCCAAGTGCTTGTCCCTGGAATGGCTCACTTAGGACACGTACCCTAATTGCTGCAGGATGCGTATTATCCTGTTGCTGGACTCGATCCCTGGTCCAATTCTGAAAATGGAGAGCCCCTCCAATGGTGGAGAATTAAGCCCCAAAACTCTGGCAGAGGGATTCAGAAATGAATTTACATTGATTTAAAGAAGATGATGGCTTATACACTTGAGCTGGAAGAGTGAAATTTGTATTTCTTTTAAATGTATCTCTGTTTTGTGTCCATGATTCTGGTGAACATATTATTATGAAACACGCTTTTTCATGTAATAATATAAATGATAAATGTCTTTGCAGCAAGCCTTTTAAATTTGACACTTATCATGCCGTAGTTTATCACAGCCCACAATCTGAAATTACATAAGCATTGTAGGTTATTTTTCCTAGACTAAATCTGAGTTTAAATCAGTTTCCTGTTCCTCTATAATACAGAATAATATGAAATCAATAACTGATGAGATAAATGTTTAATCATAAGGAAAACACTCATTTTTATTACTTTTATTTTCTCAAGGAAACATTTTTCTTTACATATGCTCTATCCTCCCTTTAGAAAAGTGGATTGTGTCAAAATGGATCTGACTAGGCTCTTTTTTAATCTTTAGGGTTTCTTTCTTTTTTTTTTTTATAGTTTATTTATTTTTGAGACAGAAAGACAGAGCACGAGTGGGGGAGGGGCAGAGAGAAAGGGAGACACAGAATCTGAAACAGGCTTCAGACTCTGAGCTGTCAGCACAGAACCCAACACGGGACTTCACCCATGAACTGCAGGATCATGACCTGAGCCAAAGTCGGACGCTTAACTGAGCCACCAAGGCGCCCCATCTTTGGGGTTTCTAATGTGTCACTCACCTACTTCATGTAATTCGTTTCTAATGTATATTAAGCAGCTAGGCTATGGCCAGCATAGGTGGAGGAAAACTACAGAGGAGAAAAGGAGAAAGCCAAGGAAGGAAAAATGTCGGGAAGGCAGAACTATGAAAAGACAGAACTATGAGGTGAGGAAGTAAAGCGGATGGAAAGAAAACAAAATCTTGAGGCAAGACAGTCCTGGAAAATAAATGACCCCACGTTTGTAGCAGGGAGAGGCTGCAGAAGAACAGGAAGAATGATGAAGGAGAGGAAAGCAGAGCCAAACCTTAATGCCCTTCAGGTGAGATGCTCTGGCTCCCGGTCTTCCTGACCAGCCACCCAGTATGGCTGATGCTCGCTGCTTTTAGAGGTGGCTCCCTTATCCAGCTACAGGAATGTCTCAAGTGACCAAAAAAAAAAAAAAAAAAAAAACTTGGGCCATTTCAGTTTCCGGGGTCTGGAGTACAGGGCTTAGGGCTTTACTCCAGGCAGATCTGGCAATAATTTCATCCACTTATTGTTACAACCAACCTATGACCTGGGTGATGGGAATATCCTGTATTCATATCTCTCCATCTTCCATTTGTTTTCCTCTTTAAACAGCCCCAGAAATCTTTTTAGGAAGTTTCATTTCCATATAAATAAAGAGCATTCTCAAAAAGTTTTGAGAGTATCAGTATGTTTTGTATATTAAATTCCACATATGAGTGAAGAAATGTGATATTTGTCTTTCTCTGACTGACTTATTTCGCTTAGCATAATACTCTCTCGTTCCATCCATGTTGTTGTGAATGACAAGATTTCATTCTTTTTGATGGCCAGGTAATACTCCATTGTATATGTATAGTGTATATATCCATTCATCCATCAATGGACATTTGGGCTCTTTCCATACTTTGGCTATTGTCAAAGTATTGTTTATAGCACTGCTATAAACATTGGGGTGCATGTGCCCCTTCAAAACAGCACACCAATATCCCTTGGATAAATACCTAGTAGTGCAATTGCTGGGTTGTAGGGTAGCTCTATTTTTAACTTTTTAAAAAATGTTTATTTATTTTGAAAGAGAGACAGAACATGAGTGTGGAAGGGGCAGAGAAAGAGAGAGTGAGGGAGACACAGAATCCAAAGTGGGCTCCAGGCTCTGAGCACTCAGCACAGAGCCCAATGTAGGGCTTGAACCCATAAGCCATGAGTTCATGACCTGATTTTACTGACTGAGCCACTGAGGGGCCCCTATTTTTAACTTTTTGAGAAACCTTCATACTGTTTTGCAGAGTGGCTGCACCAGTTTGCATTTCCACCAGCAGTGCAAAAGAGATCCTCTTTCTCTGCATCCTCACCAACATCTGTTGTTTCCTGAGTTGTTAATTTTAGCCATTCTGACTGGTGTGAGGTGCTATCTCATTGTGGTTTTTATTTGTACTTCCCTGATGATGAGTGATGTTGAGCATTTTTTCATGTGTCTGTTGACCATCTGGATGTCTTCTTTGGAAAAGTATCTATTCATGTCCTTTGCCCATTTCTTCACTGGATTATTTGTTTCTTGGGTATTGATTTTCATAAGTTCTTTATAGATTTTGGATACTAACCCTTTATCTGTATCATTTGCAAATACATTCTCCCATTCTGTTGGGTGCCTTTTAGTTTTGGTGATTGTTTCCTTTGCTTTGCAGAAGAATTTTATCTTGATGAGGTCCCAATAATTCATTTTTGCTTGTTTCCCTTGCCTCTGAAGATGTGTTGAGTAAGAAGTTGCTGCTGCTGAGTTCAAAGAGGTTTTTGCCTGCTTTCTCCTCTAGGATTTTGATGGCTTTCTGTCATAACATTTAGGTCTTTCACCCATTTTGAGTTTATTTTTCTGTATGGTGTAAACAAGTGGTCCAGGTTCATTCTTTTGCATGTTGCTGTCCAGTTTTCCCAACACCATTTGTCAAAGAGACTGTCTTTATTCCATTGGATACTCTTTCCTGTTTTGTCAAAGATTAGTTGGTCATATATTTGTGGGCCCACTTCTGAGTTCTTAGTTCTTTTCCATTGGTCTATGTGTCTGTTTTTGTGCCAATACCATACTGTCTTGATGATTACAGCTTTGTAATACATCTTGAAGTCCAGGATTGTAATGCCTCCAGCTTTGGTGTGTTTTTTTTTTTTTCAATATTGCTTTGGCTATTTGGGGTCTTTTCTGGTTCCATATAAATTTTAGGATTGTTTGTTCTATCTCTGTGAAGAATGCTGGTGTTATTTTGATAGGGATTGAATTAAGTATGTAGATTGCTTTGCGTTCCAATCCAAGAGCATGGAATGTTTTCCCACTTTTTTGTGTCCTCTTCAATTTCTTTCATAAGCTTTGTATAGATTTCAGTGTACAGATTTTTCACCTCTTTGGTTAGGTTTATTCCTGGGCATTTAATGGGTTTTGGTGCAATTTTTTTGGAAAATTTTAAACTGGTATACACAGCATATCTTGTAAGTACTCTAGTAGCTCAAAAAAGATAGCCATATTACTTCCTAATTCAGCATAGATGACATTAATTCATCCTGTGGTTTTTCTGTGCGAGTAGCTTTTTCAGATTCTATTGCCCATGGTCTAATAACTAAATATATATGTGTTTTTTAAAGTTTATTTATTTATTTTGAGAAATAGAGAGAAAGCGTATGGGAGAGGCAGAGAGAGAGAGAGAAAGAAGGAGAGAGAGAGAGAGAGAGAGAGAGAGAGAATTCCAAGCAGGCTCAGCATTGTCAATACAGAGCCTGGTGTGTGGCTCGAACTCATGAACTGTGTGGTCATGACCTGAGCCAAAACCAAGAGTTGGATGCTTAACCATCTGAGCCACCCAGGCATCCCATAACTAATAATATTTTTAAATGAACCAAATGATTATTGTGTTTACCTTAAATTCTTTATTGCACCTAATCTTAATTTTAGGTTTAGGGATTGCCTCACCTAGTCTCACTCCACATTGGTTTTATGAGTAGAATCTAAATCTATTTATGTCCTCAGAGTTTAGCACAGAGTTTGGTATATTGGTGATGAAGATTTTTCTTTTTATTTAAAGAAGAAAGAATGGATGGAGGAATGGATGAATGAGTGAACAAATGAATGAGTAAATGCAAAAGGCTAAAAACTAGTTTCTTTGATTCTAGTCTTGTCCTTTGTTATAATCTTGTCCTTTGTTATAGAAATCTATGGTGGTCCCCCAATGGCCTACGTCCTTGTACTACTCCTTCCCCTTGAGTATGGCAGAGATCTGAGAATGATGGGACATCACTTCCATGATTCATTTGTTGTCTTTAAGAAAGAGATTATCTTCAGCGACCTTGAAAAAATTAGGTGTAGGTGAGCTCTTAAATGGGAATCTTTCTGAAGGCAGAGACTCAAGCCATGAAGGAGGTTTGACACATGGAAGATTCTGCTGCTGACCTTAGAGATTCCGTTGCTGCCATGTTGTATAAGATGAATGCAAAGACCACTGGCAAGAAACTGGGAACAAACTCTAGGAGCTGAGTTGCCTCAGGCTGGTAATTAGCAAAGCAAGAGGGACCACAGTCTTACACTTACAAGGAACTAAATTCTGCCAAAAACCCGAATGAGCTTTGAATCAGATTCTTTCCCAGAGAAAGATGGGACTGTGGTAGTGTCACCTCCCTAAGGAAAGAAAAAAGCAAAACAAAAACCGCAAGGCAACCTGGTTATATGTGTACATGACAATATCCGTCACAACCTTGTAACATGAGACCACTTAATCAGACTACATGTTTGTGTGTTACCGTATATGGGAAACAAAGAAGTAAAAAATGTTTAAGAAATACACCACATGGTGTTCTGGGCTCAGTTTTTCAGGTATGAGCCCAACTGAGTTGTGCTGGCATGAATAAAGTTGCTTCCTGGATAGAAAAGCCTTGATATCATGACTCTGTGTGAGAACCATGCTACGTCACTCGGGGGCTCGCATCTGGGAATCGGAGATGGATGTTTCCATATCCTTTGCTGCCAGGGTTGTGAACCTCGGAGCCCCGTGAGAGGCAGCCTGGCCTGTTGCCAACGGATCACTCGATCTGCAGGAGACTAGTCCCTCCTGGTGCACTGGGGCAAGGACCCTGTGTGCCCCAGTGGAACCAGTGAGGCCCAGGAACCAGATCAGGGAGCACTGCCCATCAGACTTGTAAGAACTCGGGTTCATTTTGGCAGGCCTGCCCCTAAAAGGCAGATGGGGAGTCCGATAACCTCCCAGAGGTTCCCTAGTAGTTCCACAAGGGATGAGGAACAAAGCTGCAACTCTAAGGGGCTGAGTGTAGGGCAGCGGACTGGAGTCGCTGTGTGACTGTATGTGGGGACTTCTCTCTCATTCATTTCCTGGGTCAATGACCATGATAATTAGAGCCACCTGTCTCTGGTTAGTCTCCCTCAGAATGGGGACTTTAAGGAATATTCCCAAGCAGCTGCTGAAAGTCCCTTTGTTTCGGGGCAATTTCCTGTCTTCTCTGGACTGACATGGACTGCCTAATTCCACTGGTGGAGACCAGATAAAATAAAAGAAACCTGGAGTCTGCTCCTTTGTCTGAGCTAACAAGATTTATTTTTTTTTTTAATTTTTTAACATTTTATTTATTTCTAGGAGAGAGAGAGAGACAGCGTGAACAGGGGAGGGTCAGAGAGAGAGGGAGTCACAGACTGAAACAGGCTCCAGGCTCTGAGCTGGCAGTCAGCACAGAGCCCAACGCGGGGCTGGAACCCACGAACCGCGAGTTCATGACCTAAGCGAAAGTCGGACGCTTAACCGACTAAGCCACCCAGGCGCCCCGTGAGCTAACAAGATTTAAAACGGAATTGTCTTGCTCTGCCTTCTGCTGGCACCTCACCTCGTCTGCCTCCCCTTCTCTCCCTCCTGTTTTTGCACCACCTAGCATGCGACCTGCATGACTGGCTCCTCAATGCCTCAGGAACCATCAGCGCCTCCCACCCTTGAAGTTGTGGAGCAAAGACCACCCACCTCGGATTTCCCCACCAATATTCCAGGTAAAAATTAACCATGAGGAATAAATTGTCTTAGGTGGACCCAAGTAAAATATATTTAGTGTTTAAGTTAACTTAAGTTTGTTGGTTTGAGATAGACAATGTTTACCAACATTAAATTAAAAAAAGGAAACAACAAACTAACAAACTTTTATTCTACCTAGATTTGCTGAAGGTCAAATAAGCTCATGTTATCTCTGGTCCAATTTGTTAGCAAAAGAACGACTTAAAGTAATGATTAACTTTGTCTGTCTTTTTCATGGGTAATTCAAAGTCTTTGGTAACCTAACATGTTAAAGTTTTTGCTTGCATGATAAATTGGGATTAAATTCATTGGATATCTAATGAGATAAGAAGCTAAAGCACTAATTACTAGATGTAGGTTTGTGCTTTTGACTTGTTGCAGAAAAACTAAAGATATTTGAGTCTGTTGGAAATCATGCTTGGTGTTTAATTAATTCATAAGTTTGTCATCTAAGAAATTCTGACATAACAGTTCACAATTTGTTACTACTTAATTTTCACTAGAGACTAAAGTTTCTAAGAGTTCAAATTCTGCCAAGTGTAGTTAAGACTGATGAAGATAAGGAAAGCAATTCTGCATGTAAAAAAAATAGATATATAAAAAATATATAAGGAATAAAAATATATTCGTTGTTAAAGCTAAAAAAAAAAAAAAAAAAAAGGAAAGATAATTTTGTTCTAAATGAGCCTGGTTGTTTGGGGGTGGGAAAAGGGCCGAGATCAAATTCTAAAAATAAATGAAAGCTGTAAAAGTTTTGTGAAGGCAAAATCTTTAAAAAGAAATTTTACATATGGTCAGGAAGCCTAAGGTTAAACCTTTAATTACACTAAATTAGCCATTATCATACAGACGCAAAATAAAACCCCATTGGCCTTCCTGGAAAGGTAAGGGAGGCTCTCATTAAATATACGGCTATTTCCCCTAACACCCCTGAGTCTGAGATTATTCTAAAAGACACATTTCTCACTTGATCAGCCCCAGATATTTGGAGAAAACTATAGAAATTGGCTGTTGGTCCAGAAGGGACCATGGAGGAGCTCTTATAAGCTGCCAGTTGGGTATATTACAACCAAGATCAAGAGGAGAATTAAAACAAAACAAAACAAAAAAGGGGGGCTTAAAAAAATTGGAGGCCTTAGTTGTCGCCTTACATACTGTGTCAGACCAGATTTCCAAGGTCCTGGCTTGTGCTCAGAGGGGACAACGAAAATGAAAACCCCATGAGCCACGTCTCTTGTGTGGAGACAATCACTGGAGATCTGAATGCCTTGAGGATCTCTGTCTGTGAGGGCTAAGATAACCAACCGTCCTTGGAAGGGACTGACGGGGCCTGGGGCTCTTCATCATGGTTCTCCTAAACCAACTGTCTGTCAGAAACCCAGAGCCTCGGGTTACTCTAAATATAGAAGGAAAACTGGTTGGTTTCCTTCTTGACACCAGAGCTCCCTTTTCTGTCTTCCTTTCTGCTCCAGGCCAGCTATCCAAATGCAGCATGGTGATTAGAGGCATCTCCAGAAAACTCATAACTAAATTATTCTTTCAGCCCCTGGGAAACATATGGGGAAAACTAATTTTTTCTCATTCTTTCTTGATAATACCAGCGAGCCTTATTCCCCTGCTAGGAAGGGACATTATAACTGAATTAGAGACTATAGTGCTACTAACTCCAGAAAAAAAATAATTGTGTGAGTTTTGGGGAATTACTGGATATTGTAAGCTGTAGATACCAGGGTTCAGGAAAGTAGTTTGCTGCTATGTCAGTTATTAAAGGAAATTCAATCTCACCTACTCTCCCAAGAAAATAAACTGGGGTCTGACTCACAGAGCTAAAAATCATTAAAACACAGCATCAGGCCTTTCATTTAGAGAGGGACAAAACCTATCAAATGGCCCAAAGGATGTTTACTTAAAAGAAAATTTGTCAAGGACAGTTCAGCAAATAGAATCAGCCTGTGAAGTAGCTCTTAGAAACAATCCTCTCAACTATAAACTTGCTCTCCAAGGCAAGGAAGTTTCACTCATATGCCAAGGTCAAAGGAATCCAACATCTGTTGGTATGGGTTGATACTTTTACTAATTGAGTAAAGGCCTTCCCCAACAAGACAGAAAAGGCACAAAAAGTAATAAAAGTTCTGCTTTATGAAATGATACCCAGGTTTGGCTTCAAATTTTGTGAATTTTTAATTTGCAAATTAATACTGGCTTGACTCTTTCTCTAATAGAACTCCTGGTTCTTGGAAACGTTTTACACCTCACCATAAAGCAAACTGTCTGCTTATACTCAGCAAAACTCTAAATAACACCTCACAAACATTAGATGCTCTACAAATGTTTTTAAACTGAGTTAGGGCCAAACTGTTGGAAATCAGAGCCACCCTTCATTACTTACTGTTCCTGCTCCTGGGTTATGAGAGATTCCCTGACATACATTGTTTACCAAGTCAGGGTGTATCCTAGATTGTTTGACAGGTTTGGAAACTGGGGACATTATCTTAAGATGCCATCTTTTTGGTCAGTACAATCTTTACTTTGTGTTTTTCTCTTTGTGTCTGGTAATGTTTTTGCGACGTCGTGCGTGTCAGCCTTCCTGCAGAGCCATATCCTGGGCCACTCCACTGACCTTTGGGTAGACTGCAACTGCTTGACCCCTACACTGTCCCTTATCAACTTGAAGAAACCAGAATGGTCCCTGTCCCTGTTCCCTGATGGCAGTTAGGAGCCCTATTCCATGGGGAGAAATAAATAGGGAAAGGGTTAACATTAAGCAGGGAGAGAGAAGGGACCTTCAGGGAGGCAGACTGCAGCTGCAAGTGAGAGGCTAAAATATAGATGGGGTTCTCCCCTTATAAAATTCTTTATGAGTGCCCTCACCCCCATTATCAAGGGCATAAGGGAGGATCTAAATGAGATAGACAATCTAACCCTAAGCAACAGATGCAGGCCCTTGGCTTTACCCTAACCACCTTTCACCACTGGCTCAGGGAGCGATTACCTGTGAGTCTGACCACAGATGCTCACCCTTTTAAGAGAGGAGATGCAATATAGATAAAGGAGGAGAGTGTCCAACCCCTAAAACCCTTCTGGAGGGACTGATTCACTGTCATTTTGTCCACCTCTACTATGGCTACTACGGTAAAGGTAGCCAAAGTGTGTCCGTGGATTCACCACAGCAGAGTGAAGCTGCATCTCAAAACCGGGAGTGCATTCCTGATCCAACAATGCTGAGCAAGCCGACCATACAGAAGAAGCAATCCTCCACTCCAGAGGCTCCGGGAGACCGCAGCCCTGCTTTAATCACTCTGGAAGCTGACTAATCTACGCACGGCAGAGTCTTGAGGAATCGATGATCTGGTGCAATGAAAGACTGTCCTTATTTTCTATATCTGTTTCCTTACTATGATGCACTGTCACCCCTTGTTTCTCACTGTTATTGAGATTCTTGCTTTGCCCTTCACCGTAGGATTGGCAGAGGCCACCCAGGCCTGCTGGGAATGTGCTGAGAGGTTTCCATTAGCACTCACCTTCCTTTTGTGGATAGGATGCTTCGTTGGCACCAAAAACAGTAGCCATCAGAGACTAGAAAATTAGATCCACACAGGGGCTCCTGGGTGGCTCAGTCGGTTAAGTGTCCAACTTCCACTCAGGTCATGATCTCACTGTTCGTGGGTTCGAGCCCCTCATCGGGCTCTGTGCTGAACATTTGCTCAGAACCTGGAGCCTGCTTTGGATTCTATGTCTCCTTCTCTTTCTGCCCCTCCTCTGCTCATACTTTGTCTCATTCTCTCTCTCAAAACTAAATGAATGTAAAAAAAAAAAAAAGAAATTTAGATCCACACAAACAAAACAAAACACCCCAGTCCTCCTACTGGGGTTTGTCTCTTCAAATGTTCAATAATTGAAAATAAAAATGTCTTGCCTGGTGGGAAAAAAGTTCATCATCATCTCTGTTAAAAATTTAACATGCGTAGACCAAAGATTTTATAACTCAACTGCCAGAAAACCCAATGGAGGGGGGCCAGATCCCTACCCCTTGTCTAACTTCTCTCATCTCTGAGATAATGCTCTTTGACCCAAAATAGAGGGGTCCAAGCATCAATGGGAGGAGTGTGGGAGGGTCCCCTCCCTAAGGAAAGGAAAAAAAGACCCTCAATGCAACCTGATTATACGTGTACATGACAACATCCCTCACGACTTTGTAACATGAGACCACTAAATCAGACTACAGGTTTGTGTGTTACCATATATGGGAGACAAAGAAGTAAAAAATGTATAAAAAACTATGCCAAGTGGAGTTTGGGGCTCAGTTCTTTAGGTAGGAACCCAACTGACTGAGTTGTGCATAAAGTTGCTTTCTGGAAAGAAAAGGCTCGGTGTCATGGCTCTCTCTGCAAGAATCCTGCTATAGAGGCACAGCTGGCAATACCTCAAGTGAGAGACACTGAGCAGAAAATCCATTTGGACCAGGCTGGGTTCCTGACCCATGGCACCGGTGCCATAATGAATGTGAGTCTTTTTACAACCTCTTGGTTTGTGACTATTTGTTACAAATCAAGAAAAAACCTAACCCTTCTTTCTATGACATTTAGTTTTGATCGTGCCATTCCTTTGCTTTGAGTCTTTGTATTGTCTTCGTGATAAAATCCAACTTAAATAAAGACTTTTAAAATCCCAATCAACCGGCTAGCCCCCACTGGGCCTGCCCCCACAATGACATACTGATTATTTTGAACTGACGCTACTTGGGAAATAGCCGGTGGAAGGACACTTAGACCCTTCTCTGACCCCCTGAAAGCAGAAAATAAACGTCTCATATGAAAAAATATCCTCCCTGTACTAAGAAGTAAAAAGACATCCTTATCACGAAAGAGAAGGACTTTAAAGCCAAGAAAGCAGTGGAAATAAACCTTGGGATGCATGTGTGTGTTTACCAATCTATAGCTACCTCAGCCCATATTCCACTTAGGAAAACTGAAGGTCCCAAACATCTGTTTTCTTTATCCTGTCACGTTCTCACAGATTGATTGTCTTATTGTCTAAATTGTAGAAAAACTGCCTGTTTTGTCATTCCTTTGGGTCTCAGTTTTATTATTGGGCCTCTAGGCATACATAATAAAGCTTCGTTTTTTTCCTTCTGTTGATCTGTCTCATGTCAGTTTAATTCTTAAACCAGCTGGAAAAACCTTGGAGGAAAGAAGGAAGTTTCTTCCCAACCTACAACTTCATGTCTCAATCTAAACTTTGCTCTGCCAGCTGTTACGAGTGCCCTAAGACTGGGTGAGGCCACTGTCACCCCGGTCCCCTGTGCATCTTGTGTTTACTCCTCTTGCAGGCTTTGGAACACCTAATATACCCGTCTATGTACCTGACCATCTCCCTGAGTGCACAGCATTCGAGGCACTATTTTTATCTTACTCAGCATTATCCTTCCCCAGGGTCGAAGCCCTTGTTGAATGACTGAATGTGTAAATGGGAAAGAAGCTGTGCAGTGCCTTATAAATGAATTTGGGAAGAGTCGAATTTTCATCTGTGTGTTCCAGCACAGAAAGCTGGTTTTAAAGCCAGTGCTACCACTCTTTAAGCCGAATTCATTTGCACACTTAAGTTTCATTTGCATACTTTGAGAAATAAAGATCCCAAGAGCATTTACTGGATGAGATTGTTCTGAGAGGAAACTAGGAAATGCAAGCAGTTGTACAGTGGCAATCACGTAGTAAAATGTGCAGAAGCGTTGGCTCTGAGTTTTCTCGTAGTTTTTATTACCTGTCTTTCCATCTGCGCCTACATGTGGGCTGCAGAAGGGACCAAAGATCTTTCTCATGGGTTTGGCAGAAATCTTAGTTCCTTTTTCTTTTTCTCTGTCTCTTCCTCTCTAACCAGGAAAAAGAAACCTAATGATGGTCTGCGTGCTGGCAGCTGATAGGTTGCTGCTGAGTTTCATTTTCCTTTCTTTCAAACACAGACGCCCGAGATCTCAGCAGAACCGTCTGTCTCCAAACTGTGGCTGCTGGGTCTATCAAACTGCATGTAAGCTCCATCCAACTCTTAGAAACAGGTAAGTGATTTTTTGTCATCCAATGCTTCCTTAGCTGTGTGTAAAGGAAATTGCCTGTTTTCCTTTCTTTGAAAAAGAATTTTGGAGTAAAATTTCTGCCAATGATCATACTCTTCTCTTTCATTTGTTGTGTTTTTTAATGAAAATTTTAAATGCAGGGAATGCTAGAAAGTAAATGAACTCTGGTGTAATCTTACACAATCCTATCAGATTTTTAAGATGACTTGCTTTATCTAATTAGAGTAGGTTTTTCCCCTGAAAAAAACAAAACAAAACAAAACAAAACAAAACAAACAAAACAAAACAAAACAAAACAAAAGCATTACAGATAATGTTGAAGTTATCTGGGAATCTCTCCTATACTCTTTTCTCTTCCCTTCTTTGCCAGAGGGAAATATCCAGACTTTGGAATAATTACTGTTGTGCTTGTTTATATGCTTTTGCCATATATACCTATGTATCCAAACATAATCTCTGGTATTGCTTTGTGTTAACAGTTTATATAAATGATATCACACTAAGTGTATCATTCTCAACTTGCTTAATCTTTTGAGCTTCATCAATGTTGATACAAATAGGCCTAGTTCAGTCACTTCAGTGCTCGTTAGTATTTTGTTGTGTGAATATGCCAAAATTTGTACATCCAGTCTTCTAATTCATGCTAAACAAAGCTGCCGTGTTCCTCAAAATGACGTATGTCCATCAAAACACTGTGACTATGACCGAATCTCCATAGCCGGGTCAACTTGGTATTGCTTTACTCTTGTTTGATGTAAAATGCTATCTCATTATTGTTTAATTCACAGCTCTCTGTTTCTAGAACAGTTGAACATTTTTTCCATATGTTTATAGTTCATTCGAATTACCTCATCTGTAAATGTCTTCATATACTTTGACTACTTTTCCATTAGAGACAGTTTTTCCATTAGATGTAAGGTACACACACACACACACACACACACACACACACACACAAACACACCACACACTGGAATATTATTCAGCCATAAAAAAGGAGGAGATAAGCCATTTGCAGTAGCATGGATAGATCTAGAGGGTATTATGGAACATGAAATAAGTCAGAAAAGTGCCATCTGATTTATGTGTGGCATCTAGAAAAACAAAGCAAATAAATAGAGAGCATGGGTTTATTTCTGTGTTTTGCTTTTTCTCTTGGTTTTCTTTCATGTTGTTTCATTTCCTCCCTTGTGTTTCTGATGAATGTGACTCACTAAATATAAAAAGCATTGTGGGGATAATTTGAAGCTAGAAGAATATTCTCTTCATCCAGCCAAGATTTGTTTTTCCCACTGCCTTACAACTAGAGGCACAGGCAAGCTTCATGTATGTGAATCTACTCATAGGCTGAAATTATCAGGAGATGGAATTAAATCTCTCCAGTTTTAGTAAGGCCTTTATTTTCCTCTGTAGCTCTTCAGAATGCTTGCCCATAGCTTGGGAGGAAGGTTGCCAAGGCACCCTCTTTCTTGTACTATATTCCCCTTGCTCTATGAGGCTAACAAAAAGTTTTGCCTCACTTCTCAGCATCTCAGGCACCTCTTCTAAAGTTAACAGATGCTCCTCAGGGAAATATGCTCCCAAATGCCTAACTTCCCTCACTGTCTTCATTCCTTTTCCAAATCTTAGTCAATGGCATAGTCTTCACTTCTTTGTTATCTCTTCAATGCTTTCAAATATATATATATTCACAGTTTATCCTGTGTTCTAATTTTTCTCAATCTCCTAATTCATGTGTTGGCAAACCATGGCCTGTGTGCCACCCACCTGTTTTTGTAAAAAAAAAAAAAAAAAAAGCTGTATTGGAACATAATCATGCCCATTTGTTTATATTTCATCTATGTTTTTGCATTACACTGGCAATGTTCAGTTAACTATGGCAGAGTATATGTCCCACAAAGGCTAAAAAATTTAGTCATTAAGAAATGTTTGCGGACTCGTGTTCTAATTTATTTATTTTACTTTATTCTTTATATAGTTTTCCACTTGATTACTGACTTAAAAAAATTCAATGAGGGGAAGGAAGCTGATGGGCATGAAGGAGGGCACTCGTTGGGATGAACACTGGGTGTGATATGGAAACCAACTTGACAATAAACTAAAAAAAAATTCAATGATATTTTAGTGATACTTTTTATTTCTAAATTATCTGAGTTTTTCTCATATCTACCTACGAATGTTCTATCTCTATGTTTTTTTTTCCTTGTAATACAACCAATGTGTTTTAATTGGGTCAGAGAAAAAAAATAACATGCTGGAACTAAAAGAAGCAAAAATCTGTGCTTTAAACCACGATGATATACTAACTAGCTTTTCAACCTATTATTGTTTTTCTATCAGGTACAGAACCATGGCAGTAACAACCAGATTGTCATGGAATGAGGAGAGAGGCCTACAAAAACTGCTTGGAAACGTTTCCTTGAGACTTCTTTCTAAGTCTAGTGTCCACGAACATTTGTTTAATAATTGCCAGCTTCAGGGATCTACTATAACAGTAGTTTACTTTTCTAATATTATTATTGGGGTCTTTATACCTGGGCATTATCCTACAGCCACAGAGTTTAGCGAGCCAATATCCTCCTTCTGTTTTTCATTTCAAAGACATCAAGCTACAGAAATGACAACCGTAGTTCTAGAGGCAGAAGTGAAAATTATTTCTGGGGAACTGATATTTTGTTCCTTTGATCAAAAGATGCTCACTATAGATCCAGGCAAAGCCAAACTTTCTATGCAGCGTTCATTAAGCTCCAAATTAAAAATGTTCTACTCTGGCAACACATTTTGTGAATGTGAAGTTTTTCGAGTCGAAGGTATGTTAAATGAGATAATCCTACACTGTGGTTCTAGTCTCTCTTTGTATTTGTTGGTCATCATTGAGCTACAAGAACAAGGAAAAATGAGAGGAACAGTCCGATTTCATGCCATCAAATTTCTCTTTCATAAACTTTAAAATATAACCTGGGAAGCATAAATTTTATGAGGTATCACCCAGAAGGTATAGGCAGCCTTGAGGAAAGGAGGTTGAAAAGTGTAAGTGGAGAGATAGAGAGATGAAGATGGAGAGCAAGCGAGTGCCGGGGTTTATTCTGACACATGGTCCCTTTTGGGTCAGCTCTAGGACCTCCAGGTGTACGTACCTGAGAGTTTCCAGAGTGAGTTAATTATCCTCCATGGAAGGCGGGGAATAATTTTCTCTTCTCTGCTCATTAGGTTGCCAACCCTAAGTCCTAACTGGACAGCTCAGCCCTGGTTTATAGAAGCAGACTCGCTGCCCCATTTAAAAGGTTGACTTGAGCATATTTAGCCAGACAGGTTAAAAAACTTATGCTATGTTTGTTTCCTCCAGGAATTAAGGATGACACCACCTATGTGAGCAAGGTGACAAGAGCTGCGAAGTAAGTTAGGTTCTCGGACGATCTATTACTCACTTTATTTAGAACACTTCTATAAATGACACTGGAAATGAAAGAGTAAAATAAAAATATAACTTGGGTGATAAAAATAAATTACAATATTATTTAAATAATATCTTTGAGGCAATTTACAACAACAGCAAAAATAGAATCACTACCAACCGTGAACCTTTAAAAATCTACCTGACAACAATTTGACTTTATTTTTCACTTTGAACTAGCTAGATTTAAAGTTTTCCAGACAGAAAGGTCTAGATGGCTATTTCAGATATTTCCTTTGAAGCTTTTACTTAAGAACACAGTATTGGGAGAACTTCAGGAAGTTTTAAAAACAACCCCGCTTTCCCCAATTTATAGATAAATATCTGTGTTGCATATATTTTATTTCTCCTTAATATAATATTATTACTGAAATAACACACATCTTCAGTGTTGTTGATATTTCTCAGACTTGTGTCATCAAGGCTAATAGTTTAGCAGTGATTTGGTTGCTGGTGACTGTTTAGCTTTATTAAGATATAGATATATGCATTTTCTTCGAGCACAACATGCATAACCGTAGACCTTTCCGCGTCAGATGATACACGTTAATTCCCAGATAATATGTATGTAATTAAAACATACTTGTAAAGGGATGGAAAGAAGGTCCAGGAGAATCACGGTGTTTTTATGGGGGTTTGGCTGTTTCAAGTTCTGCATGTTATTTCACAGGCACAGGAATCAACTTCTGGAGGAACTCAGAGCCTTCAAGCCCAATGTAGACTTGATTTCAGAAATTCGTATTCTCTTGCTGGGGCCAGTTGGATCTGGAAAGTCCAGTTTTATTAATTCAGTGAGGTCTGTTTTCCAAGGCCGTCTGACTCGCCAAGCCATAGTGGGGTCTGATGACACCAGCATTACTGAACAGGTAAGTTACTTAAGTATTGCCTGAGGATTTTGTTTTATCAATTACAATTATTAGATTTGTTCATTTCTTTGCCATTTTCTCTAGGAATGTTAACTTCCTTCTTACCTACAAGCAATTAAATGCTAAATCAAATGTAAAACAGAAGTACAAGCTGAATCAGAATGGTCTCCATTGAGTTGTTTTTTACTGAGAGGCTTTCCATGTTTACACACACATTCTTCATATAACTGAGAAGAATGCTTAAGTTTGTAGAATATAGCAGTAAAATTTTAAAAGTTTTGTGTAAGTCAATTATATTAGAAATGTGTTTTTGCTTATGTCCCACATGGTTTTACCTGGATTGAAATTCTTTTCTCTTTTTTTGTAATAAAATAATGAAAATTATGTATTACAACACTTTTCCATTTTACAAAACCATTATATAAGGAATGCTCATGAGGGGCACCTGGGTGGCTCAGCCGGTTAAGTGTCTGACTTCGGCTCAGGTCATGATCTCACGGTTCGTGGGTTTGAGCCCCATGTCGGGCTCTGTGCTGACAGCTAGCTCAGAGCCTGGAGCCTGCTTCAGATTCTGTATCTCCCTCTCTCTCTGACCCTCCCCTGCTCACACTGTCTCTCTCTCAGAAATAAATTAAAAACATTAAAAAAAAAAGAATGTAATTGATAAGTAAATAACAACTATGGATTTTATTTAAGCTCAGCTTTTGAGAACACATTATTTTAGTATTTTGTGTGATGCAATGGGAAGTATGGATAAAGGGTTTCTAAGGCATCCCAAAATGTGGCGGCTATTGAGCAAAGACAGTGGTGCATTGGAGTTGTGAGCTGAACTCTTCTCATGTAACATTTTTAATTAAGAAGACAATTGGCAGACTTGCTTATTTATACTTAGCTATTCAGTAGAAATTCATGGAAAATGCACTAAGTGGGCATAACATGGCAAGAAAAACAACCAATCAACATTTGTTGCCAATGATAACATTTGAGTTTTAAAGAAAAAAATAGAACTTTGGGAAGCTTGTATCCACCACTTTGAGCTTCATAACTTCCCAAGACTTAAAGACTTACCTGATAAGATTAGCGGCACTAGTAACAAACATGATGTTTTAATATCGTCAGCTGAAATGTGCCTAGGCTGAAAGACCTAGGGAAGGCAGGGAACCAATATTTTCAAATGACCAAATGCATCAAGTTGCTAAGTCATGCATGGATACAAAATATATTCAAAGTGTAAGATAGATCACTGAATTTAATGTAACTGAGTGTGAAAATATCACAGATTCCACACTGTAGCTAACCTTTGAGAAATTATCACTTGTTGAGCTTTGATGCATTATTAATGAGGAATATCCACAATTTTCTGAAAGCTGTTAAAGGCTCTCTCCTTTTTCTTTACATATATACATGGGAGACTAGATTTTCTTTATATACTTCAATCAAAATGATATAGCACAACAGACTGAATTCCGAGGCAGATATGAGAATCCTGCTATGTTCTATAATTCAGATACTAAAGAGCATTGTAAAAACTAAATCGATCCTGCTGGTTTTAATATTTTTTGGAAAGTAATTTTTTTTGGGTAAAATGTTATTTGGGTTAACATGCAATAAATTCGCAATTGCATTTTAAAATGATTTAAGAAATATTTAAAATTATTTCCATTTCAGTTTCTAGTATGTTAAATATCAGTAGATATAATCTACATAAGTAAAAATATCTTCGAGATTCTCAATAATTTTTAAGAGTATCAGGTGATCCTGAGACCAAAATGTTTGAGGACCACAGTTTTAAAATATTAATCACCCTATGCTCATCCTATTGTCATGTCTTGAATGCTAGTTGAAGAATGAATTTTTACATTTAATATACTTTGTTTTATAGTACAGAACATATTCTGTTAAAGATGGGAACGATGGCAAATCTCTGGCATTTAGGTTGTGTGACTCCATGGGGCTACATGAGAAAGAGGAAATAGGATTGTGTATGGATGACATACCTCACATCTTAAAAGGCTGTGTGCCAGACAGATACGAGGTAAGAATTCTCGAATCTCGAAAACCTTTTAAATCATTTCCATCAATGCTCTTTGTTAAATGTTTTTTTACCCCATAAGACAATTTCAACTGTTGTAAGGTGTTTTCAACATCAACCAATACTTCTCTTTTTTAAATGAATAAATATTCATAGAAGTAAAGTAGAGGAACTTATTTTCTCTGACATTAAGAAATACAGGCTGGGGTGCGTGGTTGGGTCAGTTGGTAGAACTTAAGACTCTTGAACTCAGGGTCATGAGTGTGAGCCCCACACTGGGTGTGGAGGTTACTAAAAAAAAAAAAAATAAATAAATAAGGTAATCTAAAAAAAAAGAAAAAAAAGAAATACAGCCAACAGCAGTATTTTACTCATACAGATCCCAAAAAAGTTCAGGAGATGATTGTTCTTATATCACTCTTTACAATAATGTAAAATAAGTAGAAAAGTAGTAATTAACCTCATGCACTCTTTTGGTCACTTAGACAAAATATTGTAACAATTAACCAATTTTTGTCTAAGTGTGATATTGTTATACTATAAGTATTTATGTTTCACTACTAAAATGCTACCTAAATGCCTGTATCCAAAAATTGGCTTTGCCAACAAGTAGATGTGTACTCATAAAGAAGTTACATATTTATCTCTGAAAGTCTTACTTTTTTTATGTTGAAACGTAGGTATTAATAATGCCCATTTTGTAGAGTGCCTGAGAAGGTAAATGAGATGATGTACCTTAAATTCTCAAAAAGTCAACCAATATTATTACCTTTCTTTTAGGCATTGGGCATTGAGGCATACAATCAGCCTCAATTTCTAAACAGTGACTTTGTTGCCTCTCAGTTGTGCTTGATTGGAAACCTTAACTATGTACTCACATATTTTAAAAAATCATTGTTAAAAACCTAATTTGTGCCAGATACTATGCTAGTTGAAACACATAGTTGACTAAGAACATAATCCTTATCCTCACAATTTAAGGAGACATGAGAAATATGGAGGTGGAACAGAGCAGATAGGAGACCCCCTGAGCCTACTAACACCTTCATTTTTCACAACAGAGAGGCAGTCAGTTCAGGTCAGCATTGAAACATATAGTTAAAAAATAATGAACCTAGCCCTGTATTGTATTTTTAAATCCATTTTCTTAATCCTAGAAAAATTATTGTTTTGTGGTATGAAGATGTTAACTTGGAACTTGGGTTTTTTCCTCTTTCACTTTAGTTTCTTTTTCTTCTGTAAAATTAAAGAAATTATAGTATTTCATTTTTTATGTTTTAACTTGTTTTTTTAGTAATCACTACACCCCATGTGGGGCTCAAACTCACGCTCCTGAGATCGAGTTGCATGCTCTTCTGACTGAGCCAACCAAGTGCTCCTATAGCATTTTATTTTATTTTATTTTATTTTATTTTATTTTATTTTATTTTATTTTATTTTATTTTATTTTATTTTATTATTTTATTTTATTTTATTTTATTTTATTTTATTTTATTATTTTATTTTATTTTATTTTATTATTTTATTTTATTTTATTTTATTTTATTTTATTTTATTTATCTATTTTAAATGTTTGTTTATTTTTGAGAGAGTGTGTGTGAGTAGCAGAGGGGCAGAGAGAAGGAGACAGAGGATCTGAAGTAGGTTCAGTGCTGATAGCAGAAAGCCTGATATGGGAGTTCGAACTGACTAACTCACAAGATCATGACCTGAGCTGAAGTCTGAGGCTTAATGGGCTGAGCCACCCAGGTGTTTCCTATAGCATTTTATTTTAAATGGCATTTTTTTCCTCTCCTTTTTTCTCCTCTGTCCATTAGTCCATTTAAGTATGCGAAATGTTTAAAGTCTTAAATAATGTGTAACCAATGTCAATATTCTTTTTTTTTTTTCAGAGACTGGGATTTGAAATTAGCATTTTTTTGAGAGAGAGCATGTGTGCATGGGTGCATGTGCACACAAGGGTGGGGAAGGAGCAGAGAGAGGAAAGAGAGAGAATCCCTAGTAGGCTCTATGCTGTCAGTGTGGAGCCGACTGCGGGGCTTGATCTAAAGAACCATGAGATTATGACCTGAGCTAAAATCAAGAGTGGAACTCTTGACCGAGTCACCCAGGAGCCTCTGAAGTTAACTTTTTAAACAAACGTTGTTTGTATTTTTCTGAAATAGTTCCACTATGGATAATGTAAAGTATAATTATAATTTTTGCCAAAGCAATTTTCTGTAAGAAACATAATAACGTTACAGTCATAGTAGAGAGAACACATGGAAGCGGGATACTAATTAGCCTGGGGAAAGAGTGGCAAGTGGGAGGAAAGTTTTGGGTTGGAGGTTAGTGGTAGTTGCATTTCAGGCATGAATGTGTTTTAACAAATTCAGCAAAGACTCTCTAAATGTTACCTTATGTTTCCATTACAGTTTAGCCCTCATAAACCAATTACACCCGATGATCCTGCCTTCATCACCTCTCCATCATTGAAGGACAGGATTCACTGTGTGGCTTATGTCTTAGATATCAAGTCTATCAGCGATCTCTCCTCTAAGATGGTGGCAAAGTTCAAACAAATTCAAAAAGAGGTCTTAAAGTGTGGTGAGTTTCATTGTCCTTATTAAAAAAACCTTTATTTTGAGGGGCACTTGGGTGGTTCAGTTGGTTAAGTTTTCGACTTCGGCTCAGGTCAAGATCTCGCAGATCATGTGCTCAAGCCCCAAGTTGGGCTCTGTGCTGACAGCTCGGAGCCTGGAGCTTGCTTAAAATTCTATGTATGTGTCTCTGTCTGCCCCTCCCCCACTCATACTCTGTCTCTGTCTCTCAAAAATAAATAAGAACATTACAAAATTTTTAAAAATTTTATTTTGAAATAATTATGTATTCACAGGAAATTGCAAAGAAAGTACAGAAAGGTCCTGTGGACCCTTTCCTGAATTTCCTGACTCCTAGGCTGGTTACTAGCACTAGTAGACAGAGATCATTTACATATTTTATGTCACGTGTGATTTTCCAGTGGCTCCATAGGCAAGTCACTTCACATTATCTGACCTGACCAGAAAGATCAAAACCAGAAAATTGCCACTGTCATGTGTGTGTGTAGCTCTGTGTCATTTTATCAGATGTAGAGATTTAAAAGTAGTTAAGTGGATTGCCCTCTTTTATGGTGTGGCTGCTTTTCAGTCTGTTGCTTTCTCACTGGATGTCAGGGCGATTGGATTTGTGTGGGAGCCCTTTAGGATTGGGATCTGTGTTCTTTATAGTTCTGTGATTCTCGTGGTCATAATCCCCACTGGTTTTCAAGACCAGACATTTTGCCTTTCTGGTGTCAGCCCCCAGCTTTGGGTGCCTGATGTGGGGCACAATCCATTCATTCCTTGAGAAAAAGTTCATATTTTTTTGGATCCCCCCTGATTGTGGGGTGACTGCCTCTGGAGTGGGATCCTGGGCAGTGTCTCTGCCTTTCATACCCTTCTGGATGCAATGGTTTTGTTTTTTTGTTGTGGATATGCTATTCATCTAGTTCTTAGGTTCTTTTCAGAGGACAGTGATTCCATACGGAGCTGTAAATTTGTTGTGTCTGTTGGCGGAGATGAAGTCAGGGTCTTCCTATGCCGCCGTCCTCAACTTGTCCTCCATGAGAATTTTAGAATTAACTTGTCTGTTTATACAACAAGTCTTTATTGGGTACTGATAGCAATTACATTAACCCATATATAAATTTTGGGAGGATTGACATCTTTATCTGTTGAGTCTTCCAACCCATGAACATAATATGTCTCTTCATTTATTGAGATCTTTGATTTCTTTCACCAGTTCTCCACAGTTTTTAACATTCAAGTCCTGTACATGTTTTATTAACTCTATACCTAACTATTTAATTTTTTAAAAAAGTGGTATCATGTTTGAATTTTGGTTTCCAGATGCTTATTCCTGTATATCAATGTATAATAGAATTTTGTATGTCAGTCTTGTTTCTTGTGACCTTGCTGAACACACCTGTTAGTACTAGGAAAGTTATATTTATCCCTTGGGATTTTCTTACCATCTTAAACAGGAATAATTTTCTCTTTCTTTTTAATCTGTATGCCTTTTATTTCCTTTTCTTGTCATATTTTTCTGGCTAGCAGTTACAGTACTGTGTTGAATAAAAGTTGTGAGAACATGTACCCTTGTGGTGTTTTTGATCTTAGAGGGAAAGTATTCAGTGTTTCACCATTATGATGTTAGCTATAAGTTTGTTTGGTTTTTTTACAGATGTTCTTTGTCAATTTGAGGAGGTTCTTTATTCCTAATTCTCTGAGGTTTTTTTTCTTTTTCTTATCCTGAATGGATGTTGAATTTTATCAAATAATTTTTATCCACAGATGGATAGAGTCATGAAAATTTTTTCCTCTTTATCTTCTTAGTATGATGGATTACATTGATTTTTGAATCTTGAGCCAGGCTTGTTTCCTTAGAATAAATCCCATGTAATCATGATACATAATTATTTTCAGATATTGCTGAATCCTATAATAATATTTTATTAAAAATTTTTGTATCTATATTTATGAAGGATATTGATTTGTGGGTTTTTTTTTTTTTTTCCAGCTGCTTTCAGGTTTTGGTGTCAGGGTAACACTGGCTTCATAAAATGAGTTGGGAAGTGTTCCTCTTCATTTTCTTGAAGGAATTGTGAAGAATTGGTGTTGATTTCTCTTTAAATGTTTGGGAGAGTCTTCCATTAAAATCATCTGAGTCTGGAGATTTCTTTTTCAGGGGTTTTTAAAACAAAAAATTTAATTTTAAAATAGTTATCAAGCTATTAAAATAATCTATTTCATATTAGGTGAGTTGTGATAGATAGTAGATTTTAGTTCATTTTATTCCATCTAAGTTGTCAATTTTAAGTGTATAGAATTGTTCATAGCATTTCCTTATTATTCATTTTACATGTGTGAGGTCTGTAGGGATATCCCTGTGTCCTTCCTGATATTGGTGATTTATGTCTTGTCTTTTGTTTTTCTTTGTCACTATTTCTAAAGGTTTGTCAATTTTATTTTCCTTTTCAAGGAACCAAGTTTTTGTTTCATTTATATTTTAAATTGTTTTTCTGTTTTCAATTTGTTCTTTGATATCTGCTCTTTAAGGATTCTTTCATCTTCTTGATTTGGATATAATTAGCTTTCTTTTTTCTAGTTTTTTGAAGGGAAGGACTTCTCCCTTTCCCTCCCCTCCCCTCCCCTCCCCTCCCGTCCCCTCCCTTCTTTTTCTGCTTTGTTCCTTTCTTGTCACCAGATCCAATTGGGATTCCTTAGTTGTGAGCTTCTCTGGCAGCCAATATAGGCTCTCTGAAGTAAAAAAAGAAACCTAGAGAACTCAACCATCCTATTGTTCCCTGGATCCTGAGGTCCTCAGTGAGTTTCTGTTATTCCACTATTTTCTCTACCTTTCAGTGTTTGTGTTTGATTTATAGGTAATGTCTAGTGTTTCTAGTTGTATTTAGAAGGAAGAATAGGGAAAAGTGTATTGGCTCCATTTGGCCCAGAACTGGAAGATCTTTCACTGAATTTCAGGAGAAAAAAAAAAAGAATAAGAAAAAGACAAAAATAAAACCAGAAATGAGATATTACTACTGGTACCACAGTAATACAAATTATCATAAGGGACTATGGTGAACAATTATACATACACAAAAAAATAGAAGAAATGGATAAATTCCTAGAAATATACAACGTACCGAGACTGAATCACAAAGAAATAAAAAATCTGGACAGATCAGACATGAGTAAGGATATTGAATCAGTAATCAAAAAACTCCCAACAAACAAAAGTCTAGAAACAGATGGCATCACTGGTGGATTCTACTGAACATTCAAAGAAGAATTAATAGCAATCCTTCTCAAACTATTCCAAAAAGTACAAGAGGATATTAGTCCAAAAAGTAGAAGAGGAATATTATTCAGCCATAAAAAAGAACGAAGTCTTGCCATTTGCAGCTGCTTCGGTGGACTTCAAGGGCATTATGCTAGTGTAATAAGTCTGACAGAGAAAGACACTATATGATCTCTCCTATATGTGGAATGGTTAAAAGAAAAAAAAAACCCAACATGCTCATGGATACAGAGAACAGATTAATGGTTGTGAGAGGTGGGGATTTGGGAATGGGAGAAATAGGTGATGGATGCAGGTGGTCAAAACCTAAAAAAACAATTTAAAAAAGAGAATTGTTTGGGCATTTATATTCTAGAGCCCCTTGTTTAGTATAGCAATAGAAAGACTACTTAATATAATTTTTTGAAAAAAGCTGTGCAGTTTTATGTATAGAGGATTGTTTTAGTGACAAAGTAAATCTAGATTTTTTTTAATAGTCATAATTTTCATCTTAAGAAAGTTAAGTGCACTGAACTTTAGCCTCCTGTAGAATAGAAATAAGTTCTGAATCTAGACATTAGATGTATTCAATGTAAATATATGAGCATATACTGATCGACTTGAGTTTACAATGGGTTTATGTCCCAATAAACTCACTGTAACTTGAAAACGCACTTAATAGACCGAACCTACCAAACATCGTCGCTTAGCCTAGCCTGACTTACACATGCTGGGAACACTTACATTGGCCTGCAGCTGAGAAAAAGCATTTGATACAAATCCTATTTTATAATAAAGTGTTGAATATCTCATATAACTTATTGAAGGCTGTTGTAAAAATGAGAAACAGAATGGTTCATGGGTACAGAGTGAATGTAAGTATGTAAGTTGTTTACCCCGTGATCATGTGGCTGACTGATTGCAGCTCACTGCCACCACTCAGCACCCCAAGAGATATTATGCTGCATATTGCTAGCCTCAGAAAAGATCAAAATTCAAATTTGAAGTGTGGTTTCTACCAAAATTATAACGCTTTTGCACCGTCATAAAGTAAAAAATTCTTAAGTCTAAACCGTTAGTCTAGTCCCATCAGGGACTGTCTATGTAAGCATTTAACAGCTCTGAAATTATGGTGGGTTATAGATAAGAGTGAGTTACAGAAGTGCTAAGGTTTGAAATTATTTTTTCAAGGACAGGCTGGGTGGCAATGCTTTATACATCTAACTGGGCTGACTTAGAGCCTCGAAGAAGACATTGCATTAATTTTGAAAGAGGAGAATTGCATTTTACCAGAAGTTGAAAAGAAATTAATATGTGTCAATTGAGAACTGCTATCAACACAAGCCAGGTTTTGATTGCCTAACTTTGCTACTTATTCCTCTGGGACTTGAATGAGGGAAGATGGCAAAAGCAATCATTTAGTAATAGAAGTCACAAACATATGATTCCCATAAGGGGAAAATACTCAAAGCTCTTGTAAAGAAATCTCAGGGACATCCATGAATGGCATTTGGAAATTTTAGTTTTATAATATTTTTTTTTTCCTGGGGAAGCAGGTTTACCTAAAGAGGCCTTTGATTCAGTTGGCAGCCAATTGGGAGAGGGCAAGAAGTCCTTAGTAGAACTGTGAAATCAGTGTGCTTTGTTTTTACAAATTCTCTCACACAACCTTCTTCACTTTCTAGGGTCTTTTTTACTCTTCAATATCCAGCAACCACCAACCCCCCCACCCCACCCCACTGCCCCCACCAAACCTGATCACTTTAAAACACACTATTTGGAATAGATGATTGCAACGTAGTGTGAATTCAGTTGCATTTAGAAATTATATCTCATGTTGGAAGAAAAGATCTTATCTCCTATTAGAAGAACTTCTGGTTCCATACTGACATTTACTGGGGTTATTTCATTCTCTAGATCTTCACCCCACAGAGAGCTGCTTTCACACATACTGAATGGCCTTGTTGACCCATAGCTGTTTATGATACAAAATAACTGATTTATCTCTTTGATATAGGTATAGCATGTGTGGTGTTGCTTACTAAAATGGGTAATTGCAGTAAAACTCTTCAAGAAAGCTTTTCAAACATGGATAAATCTATGACTTCCCAAAGCCAGGTAAAGAATATATTTCTAACCAGACATTATTGTAATCGTGTTATATTGTATGTGTGTGTGTGTGGGGGGGTGTTCACAGTACAAATGCACAGGTAAATGAAGAACTGGATCAATTGCCTGGTTAATTCAAGTCTAGTCCTACTTTATAACAATAATTATCTGTGTTATAATTATATTCAGAAGAGAATTTATCAAGCTATTGATTTTTCAGTTTCTTCCTTGAATCATATTTGAATATAGTCCATTTTCAGATATGAGTTATGCTTATTAATTTTTCCACAGATAATACAAGTCAGCAAAATGCTAGATATTCCTACTTATAATATCTTTATGGTTGAAAATTACACATCAGAGTTGGAGCTGGACCCTTTTAAGGACACTCTGATCCTCTTTGTGCTGAGGCAGATGTTACGCCTAGTGAATGACATGTTAGAGGATATGCCTCTTGAGGAAACAGGTAATCTGGCCCCCTTTCCACTCCTGTCATAAAGCATGGGTACTTTTTGAAAATCCCTGAGTTCTATCTTACAGGATGGCTGGTGCCCACCTGCTTGCTCTAGACCTGACAGCCATGTTAGGATATGTGCTTTGTTTCTATTCTTTTTTCTTTTGTGTTCAGGTAAAATTGTAGGGAGGTTCAGCTCTGCATGTGACATCAGTTGCCTTGATTCTGATACTTGGCCCAAACCTGGCTTGGCATGCCCCGATTAGAGTCCACCTCTGCTGACAGCCTCCTTATGACTTCTGCTTTCATTTATGTTTCGCCTTCAGTCCCTGACAGTATCTAACTGATAGTTTCTTCTAGGATCAGTTGTACCTCAAGCTGAAAGGCCAGCCCTGAGCACAGGTGGGCCAAGATATGCCCTACTGTAGACCACCCTCGGTATTCCTGCACCACTTATGGTTTCAATGGCTGTGACACCTTTCTAAGCCTCCCCAGCAAAATGGACTATCTCCTTATGTATTTGTCTTTAGGTCTTTATTTCAAACTCTATGTGAGTACTAATACGTTGAATAATAATTTAAGCATGATTACATGGATATCCAATTCCCTGAATAGATTGTGGTTCTTCAAGAAGTAGGCTTTGGATTTTATGCACATTTGTATTCACAGAGCTTAGCACGTTGCCTGACGGAGCAGGCATGCTTGCCAAGATGCATCCCTCCCAGCTTCCCCAGAGTGATAACACGTACTTTACATTTTTCTCCCTACAGAGGGGAAGACTGGGAAAGAATGAAATGCCGGAGACAAGAAATGGACATAAAGGAGGGAGAATGTTTCACTTATCTCTGGATGAAGATATGAATTGAAGCGAATTAAAAAAGCAAATATTTCTTAAGGACTTACATGTTATTTCTGTGAAAAAAATAAAATTTCTTCCTTTAGTGCACTCATGCCCCATTTTCATTAATTGAATTCCAAACCGTCCTAGCCATGTTTCCCAAGTAGAGTGATCAAATGAGGTTACTTACTAGTGCAAGGCAACAAGAAGGTTGTCTTATACAAGAACTCCCAAATGATTCTAAATTCCTCTGAGTAACTGTAGAAGTTAGGACTAGTAATAAACCAAAAAAGAATTTCAGAAGATAGAGTTTTCTGCCATAAACCCCTAACTCTCTTCTCCAAATTTCTTAGTACTTTTCACATGAATATGCTTTGGTTCAATAGTTACCTCCATTAAAGTAGTTGAATATACTTTTATTCAGAATTATTGTGTTTGGAAAGTCCTGGATATTATGAGGCCAAGAATTCTTTAGGGATAGTTACAGGAAAACAACAATTTCCTAAAGCAAAGCTACAGGTAAAGTGGTGCTCAAATGAATGTTCAGGAGCTGTGATTCAGCGCAAGAGATGGATGGGGTCGTTAAAAGAGATGGAGGAATAGAATGGTCACAGATATTGAGGAGTAGAGCCAGAAGTAGATGCTGGGAAACAAAAGTAGAGTTCCAGCCGGGATAGTTATGAAAGGGGAGCAAGGGGCCCAACAAGTAATATGTGTTTGACTCCATGTAATCCATGATAAAAACGAGCCACAGCCATTATTGGGTAGAAGATTGAAGGTGATTGAAGACCCACCATTGTCTCTACTGACTATAGGGCTGTAACTCATCCATCTTCAGGTGGAGTCCGCAAAAGTCCGGTCAGAGGAAGGTTTTGCTATATGTAAAATTATATTCAAGGTGAAACTTCTTTACTCTGTTTGAAGGGGGTAGTGTGGGACACCTCATGATGGAGATGGAGACCCTGAGAGGAAGAGGAGTAATGGGGAGATCAAGAGAGATAAACACTCAGAGACTTGACAGCACAGTATTTTATACTTGAAAGTTGCTAGGAGAGTGGATCTTCAATGTTCCCCACATTGAACAAAAAAGGTAACTATCTGAGGTAATGGATGTTATAGCTAACCTTATTGTAGTAACCAGTTGCAATATATACATGTATTAAATCATCACGTTGAACACCTTAAACTTATGTAATGTTATAAAAATTAATTACATCTCTTTTTCATGGGGATTTTAATTTATTTATTTGGTATTAAAGTCCACTGATTCTTGAGTAACACATGAAGTCTAAAACAATCAACTTTCTTGAGTCTTATTTCTTTCTTTTTTTAATTTTAATTTTAGTTAACTTTTTTGTAGTTTCAAGCTTTTATTTAATTCCAGTTAACATATAGTGTACTATTAATTTCAGGAGTAGAATTTAGTGATGCATCACTTCCATACATCACTCAGTGCTCATCACAAGTACTCTCCTTAATCCCCATCACTCACTTAACCCATTCCCCCAACCACCTCCTCTCCAGCAACCATGTTTGTTATACATAAGAGTGTGTTTATACAACTATATCTCAGTAAAGCTGGAAAAAGTAAAAGTGGCTGTTTCTGACAGAGGTTTTAGCACTGTACAAATTTACCCATTATCCACCTTAATAAAACACCAAGCATCATTATGATAGGTGATGTGTAAGCCTGTGTCTCTTTTAGAGAGCTAATTTTAAAGATTATCATGTTGCTTCTTCATAAAAAATGCAGGTCCAGGGACACCTAGTGGCTCAGTCGGCTAAGCGTCTGACTTCAGTTCAGGTCATGATCTCCCGATTCATGCGTACAAGCCCTGAATCAGGCTCTGTGCTGACAGCTCAAAGCCTGGAATCTGCTTCAGATTCTGTGCGTCCCTCTCCCTCTGCCCTTTCCCTGATCACGCTCTGTATCTCTTTATTTCAAAAATAAAGAAACATTAAAAATTTTTTTAAAGTCAATGCATATCTAATAAAGTGAAGTTGAGAGACTCAAGCCCCACATGCTTCAGAGACCAGCTGATGGGCAATCATCTTGAAGTGACAAAACTCAATTTAATGCTAAAGTTGCCTTGACAGCAAGGCTGGTTGAAGTCTCCTTGGTGTTTCTAAAAGCTGTGGGAATTTAGAAGTTCCCAAATCCCATCCCAAAGGTGATGAATCTCTGGGCCAATTTATGGAGGGCAGTAGATTTAAGTAGATCTGATTTTTGCCACCAATTTAAAGAAGATGGAAACTTGCATACTAATTGCCAATCTTTGCAAAATCTTTTTCTGAAGTTGGAGAAAACGCAGACCGCTGGGGTCAGCCAGACAATAGAAGTAGTATTATGGCTAATATCTAGCTGCATTCCCCCACGCCCCCCCACATCCTTTCCCAACACGGCTCACATAATGGATTTGAGCTGTTCCAGACTCCAGGACAGGAATGAGAGTGTAAGCAAAACTGCAGGTAGAGATTGTAGGAATGTGAGTGGAGATGGGGAAGAATTATGTTAAATTATGTTAAACAATGTTGTAAATGTCATTTTTATTTATTTATTTTGAGAGAGAGAGAGAATGTGTGTGCGGGCATGTGCATGTGAAAGCAGAGGAGGGGCAGAGGGAGATGGGGAGAGAGAATCCCTGAGGCTCAGCATGGAGCCTGACATGGGGCTTGAACTCAACCATGAGATCATGACCTGAGCCAAAATCAAGAGTTGGATGTTTAATCAACTGTGCCACCCAGTCATAATTTTTAATCTTTAAAGTTTTTAAAACAATAAATTTCTTTTGCCCATTTTATGATCATCTCTATCTCATAGTAATTTAAAAAACGCAGGGGCCCTTGGGTGGCTTAGTTGATTAAGCATCTGACTTTGACTCAGGTCATGATCTCATGATGTGTGGGTTTGAGCCCCGGGCTGACGGCTCAGAGCCTGGAGCCTGCTTCAGATTCTGTATCTCCCCCTCTCTCTGCCCCTCCCCTGCTCACTCTCTGTCTCTGTATAAAATAATAATAATAATAATAATAATAATAATAATAATAATAATAATAAACAGGGGCGCCTGGGTGGCTTAGTCGGTTAAGCGTCCGACTTTCGCTTGGGTCATGATCTCGCGGTTCGTGGGTTCGAGCCCCGCGTCGGGCTCTGTGCTGACTGCCAGCTCGGAGCCTGGGCCTGTTTCAGTCTGTGACTCCCTCTCTCTCTGACCCTCCCCTGCTCACGCTGTCTCTCTCTCTCTCTCCTAGAAATAAATAAAAACATTAAAAAAAAAAAGAAATGGAAAAAACAAAAATAATAATAAACATTAAAAAAATTTTAATGCAAGGAATATATTTAAACTTGTTTTCCAACACTTGTTGTGTTGTGAAGTCAATTCAAATGTGAATGGATTACTATAATTTAAGCATACGAAGACAAATACATGTGTGGTATTCGAAATATACAAGACTCTGTTCTGCCTGGTAGATAATCAGTCGGTGTTTCTGTTCTCTATGTTAGTTATATAGAGAGGAAATTACCAAATCTTCATGACTGAAGTCTGCATCATAAGACTAAGAATATATCAAATGGACATTAGGTGTGGTTAGACAATCCCTTAAACTAGCAACTCTCTTTTTTTTTTTTTTTTTTGCACTTCTTTGTGTACTTTCCTCTGGGAAGTAAAGAGGAGGAGAAATTTGGTGTAACGTTGGTAGAAATATGAAAGAGGAACAGAACTGGGGGACCCACAGGAGGTATGTGGTCAACACCAACACAGATCTCCGGATGGGACCTATCCCACCCCCTGAGCTCTTGCGGGGGGGGTTGGTGTCTTCCAAAAGCTCAAGGAAGGGAGAGCTGGAAATATTCATTTCTTGAAGGTGCTTGTTTATTCAAATGACATACTTTATGACAAAGGTTACCTAAATTATTGGATTGTTTGTATGTGAGAGGGGTGTGGGGCAGGTTTGAAACTGTGTCTTGATAAATGCCAATTCTACAGGATCTCTGAAAGAATACAAGGCAAGTACAGACTACCAAATGATCTCTGCTGTCATCTCCGCATCTTGTTGCTTTATTATTAAGGAGCTAAGCCTTTTCTATTTCCATTCCATTGATGATACAGGCAATTCGCCAAACATTACTCTAACATTCCTGGAAAGCAGCTGTTTGCCCAGCAATGTGAGACCCTCCTGCTTCAGTCTGGGTGCTTGAGGCAAAAGGAAAAAGAGAGAACCTCTTGCTGTTTTGAGCCTGCCAGGGAGCAGTGGGACCTGACCACAGAAGGTGTTCCGATGGTGGTGACATTGTCCTTAACAGTTGCTCATCTCCAAAAGCCTTGTGTCCTACCCCAGTGTTCTCTGAGACTGTTGCTCCTCTGTCACAGCTTATCAGAAATCGCCACTCTTTGCTGCAGTCTGCCTTAGCACCAGCAGCACAGAGACCGGTAGACCCTGAGGGGAATAAACTGATGGCAGAGAAGTGGATGATTTTGAGGCATGTGTCCTGGAGTTAGATAGACTAGATAGACTAAAGAGCATCTTTTTTTTTTTTTTTTGTATTTCAACAGACATAAAGTGTCCGAATTTTTCCTTAAAAAAATCCACTTAAAAATCTGGCAAACCGTTAGGTTTTCTTTTCTCTGACTTCGATTCTTAGACTCTCCTAATACTTTCATGTGACTTTCCTGCAAAAATTTAACAGCTGCTCCCTGGCAGAAGGAAGTTGGCTCTCTGCCAACTGGGCTGGGCCTCACTAAGTTTCAGTTTCCTTTTCTCTGAGTTGCTGGAGACTCCACGTTGCTGAAGAATTTTCTGCTCCTATTGTGTGTCTGCTTAGCTGTCCAGACAGAGCAGCTATTTTCTGCCTCAGTCCTTGTCCAGATTCTGCAAACAGGTAAATGACTTACTGTTTTCCACTTTTCCTAGCCACTTGCAAATTGTAGTCTTCTTTTTTTAATTAAAAAAATCCTTTAGAATGGAAAACTAGTTTATGATTTTTCTTGCTATCCCTTTATCCTGGTTGACTCATTTCATGTATAATATAGAGTAAATAAGAAGCACTAACACAAGCTTTGTGTCAGAATGTATTGCCTGTTTTTCAATACTTAATGGAAAATATATTTGATTTTCTACTAGATTGAGAACTATGGCGGTGACAACTCAGTTGACATGGATGCAAGAAAAGAATCTGCAAAATTATTTTGGAGGAAAACAGTTTACTCTTCTCTATAAAGCTAGTGTTCATGAATTCTCTGCCTATGCTTTGTTTCAGAGATGCTGTGGTCAAGGGCCGATTATGGTGGTGATTTATAAGGGGCACTGTATTGTTGGGGTGTATATGAAAGGGGGTTGCAAGAAAGAGGAGAAAGTTTCTGCTGTCCTTTTTGCCCTTCAAGAGAATAAAATTTCAGAATGCAAAATAAGATCACAGTTACCAACTGAATGGTTTGGTGATGGTAGTGGAGTATGGGGTGACTTAGAATTCCATGTAAATATGAGGAAACAAGTGATGACTATGAACTCAGCTACAATTGGAGAACTTGGATTACTGCAGATGAAAACTACTACTTCCTTTGAGGAATGTGAAGCTTTTCGATGTGAAGGTATGTAGCCATATATAGAAGTCTCTCCTGAGTGTCAGGAGGATTTGAGGTGACCCATCTCTTTAAGGAAGAATGTCCTTATCTCCGGGTGACCCAGACTGAAAGTTGGTCACGCATTCTTTGCTGAGACACAACCATGGTCAAAAGTAGCATATTGAATTTTCTGGAGTGTGTTTGATGGGCAAAGGGTAGGGGAAGGGGAGGAAAGTAGAAGAAGGAGAGAGAGAGAGAGGCAGCAAACTTGAAGAGGGCTTCTCTTGGAATGAAACTGAAGCTTGAACTTTTCTTGATTGGTACTAGATCCTGCAGTTTCCCATTATATCAAAAGACCAAAATTAATTTACCTATTTTTCTGCTACAGGACATTCTTTCCAATATCTGCTGCTATAAACATGCTTTTATATAATATCTTTATGCATATAGCTGTGTACAAAAAACTTCTTTACTTTACTTAATATAGTAACTTCCTGGAGATGGGATTGCTGTTTCAGAAATATTTACATTCCCAGGTTGACAGACACCTCTCAAAAGCTTCAATTGTCCATACTATTCCCAAGAGTGCATAGAAATGTCTATTTCCCTGTCTTCTTACCTCTATTTGATATGATCACACTTTAGAATATTTGCCATTTTGATGGCTAAAGATGCTTTTTCATTTTCTCTTTTGCTTATTCCTGATTACTTGCAAGTCTATGTGTACTAGCCATTTACATTTCTTCCACGAAATAGTTATTTACATCTATCCATTTAAAAGAATGGACCCTGGGAATAATACTCTCTGAGTATTTTAGTTCCAAACTAATTGTCTGTAGTCTTGAATTATTTTCAGAGTATGTGATACTTGAATCACATTTTATTGTGAGGGATTTTGTAATGTTTCCACAGCATTAATGCTGCTGTGGAAAACACAGGCCCAGACTTATTTATTTGTCTTTGTTGTTTCCCTTTGAATCATTTGATCATTTTTCCTGGCTGCCCAAACATTTAAAATGCTTTTGTTGATGTCTGGTAAATTTACTTGGGTACGCCATGATATTGAGCATCCTGGATCAGTTATGTAAACTTTTTACTGAAGTATAACACATAAACAGAGAAATGCACAATTGATAAATGTACCAATTGATAAACTTTTGTAAGTTAGACACACTGACGTAACCACTACTTGGACGAAGAAATAGATTAGTGCCATCATTTTAAAAGATTCCTTGCTGATTCTTCCTGGTTATTACCAGCCAAAAATAATTATTACTTTGGCTTGTGTTGACACTAATTACTTCTTGCTTTTGAATTCTATGTAAGTGGAATCATCAAAATATGTAATTTGGGGGGGGGGTCTGGCCTCTTTCATTCGACATTATGTTTGAGGGACTGAGCTAAGCAAGGTAATGGATTCTAAAATCAGACTTCTCCCAGTCAGGTATCTCACCCAGTATAAAGTTTTACTAATAATTTCAAGGATTAAAATAATCAGAAGTCTCATAGAAGGCAGAAAGTCTATAGGAATATTCTATGTGGCTCCCAGCCTTCCTTTGTATATTAGATATATGCTTTCTGGCTAAAAACAACCAGTAGGATTTTATTTTATAGTTTATTTATTTACTTTGAGAGAGAGAGAGAGAGAGAGAGAGAGAGAGAAAGAGAGAGAGAAGGGGAGGGGGAGAGAGAAAGGGAGAGGATCCCAAGCAGGCTCCATCCATACCGCCAGCTTAGAGCCCAACACAGGACTTGAAATCATGAACTATGAGGTCAAGAGTTGGACACTTAACCAACTGAGCCACCCAGCCGCCCCACCAACAAGATTTTATTTATTTATTTATTTATTTAAATTTATTTCTGAGAGAGAGACAGCGTGAGCAGGGGAGGGTCAGAGAGAGAGGAGTCACAGACTCTGTAACAGCCTCCAGGCTCTGAGCTGGCAGTCAGCACAGAGCCCAACGCGGGGCTCGAACCCACGAACCGCGAGATCATGACCTAAGCGAAAGTTGGACGCTTAACCGACTAAGCCACCCAGGCGCCCCCCAAAAAGATTTTTAAATGAAGTTTGTGGGCCACCCTACATATTGAAGAGTGGTTAGATTATGGAGCATTTGTGTGTCAGTGCTACGGACTGAATGTGTCCCCACCTGCCCACCCTTACCAATTCATATGTTGAAACCCTAACCTCCAATGTGACTGTATTTGGAAATGAGACCTCTAATGAAGTAATTAAGGTTAAATGAAGTCCTAAGAGTGGAGCCTGTAATAGGATAAGCATTCATATATGAAGGGACACCAGAGGGCTCTCTCTGTCCCCATGAACACACGAGAGGTCAGGGGAGAACACAGTGAGATGGCGGCTACTACAAAGCAAGAAAGAGAAGAGGCCACGGAATGAAATCTACCTTGCCAGACAGTGACAGATTTCTATTGTCGTGGTTCGTGGCATTTTGTATGGCGGCCTGAGATGACTAAGACAAACAGCTTGCCTGACATTTCCCATGAAGATGTGCCTCATAAATCCATAGAATCTGTATTTATTTATTCTAAATAATCCTTAGGCAGGAACATTCTGTTAAGGACACTCAAGAGGTAAGTACTTTCCTTGTAGGAAATATCATTAGTCTATATACCAGGAGATAAGATTATTAGCATATTTTTAAGGAAGTTAGGCTGGGTCATTTTTCTTTTTCTCCTTGAGGGTGTGACTCGCTGCAGTGAGTGAATGTATCTCAAGCCAGCTGCTTTAACTCCTACGTCCTTACTGACTCATCCGTATTATTGTATGTTGCAGTGATTAGCTCCTTTTGATTTTCATGTAGCATTCCATTATAATGATTCTATCATACTTTTTCTTAACAAAATTACTGCTGGTGGGTTTGAGTTGTCCAGTCTGGGGTGATTACAGACAATCCTGCTATAAACATTCTTGTATGTGATTTTTTGGTTCCCACATATACATATTTTTGAAGAATATAAATATAAAACTTCTGGGGCATCAGGTGCATGTATGTTTGTTTCAGTGAACACTGACAAAGCTTTCCAACATAGTCATAGATAGTCCATTTCCCCTGCCACAAGCAGTGCGTGGGAGTTTCTGTCACTTCTAAATTTTTCCCAACGCGTTTTACTACTGGTTATGTGACATGTAGTCATTTAGGTACATGAGCTGTGACATGGCATTTTGTGAATTTGGCTTTCTTTGATTAGACTACTCAGTAATTTGTTTTACAGTTTAAACCAATCCATTACTATATTAATGTAGCCTATCCCTTAATTTATGAAATTTGTCTTGTGTTTCTGTTAATTCCTTCTTATATTTCTAAGGTTCATTTCTTTATTCTTTTCTGTTTCTAGTTTTTATATTCAAAACTTTCCTCCTTTTTTGTTCTTTTTTTAAAAATTTTTTAATGTTTTATTTATTTCTGAGAGATGGAGAGACAGCGTGAGCAGGGGAGGGTCAGGGAGAGAGGGAGACACAGAATCCAAAGCAGGCTCCAGGCTCTGAGCTAGTTGTCAGCACAGAGACCAACATGGGGCTCGAACCCACGATCGTGAGTTCATGACCTGGCTGAAGTCGGACGCTTAACCGACTGAGCCACCCAGGCGCCCCTCTCCTTTCTTTTTCTTAATGAAAGTTACTTTTATCACAAGATTGATATAAAGTTTATATTTTTGTTACTTGCAATATACTTACAATTTTGATCTTTAAGTTCCTTTTAAATGTTAAAGTTAAGAGAGTGCTTTGTGAAATTCCAAGAGGTTGCTTTTCTCTTTGCTTATTCTTTTCCAGTTTGATTAGATCATTGTCATCGTAGTCTTCACTATTTTTACTTTTGGTAATTTAAAGAGGTTTTGTTTCCATACATATAGCCTTATTTATACATTTATTTTAGAGAGAGAGTGCATGAGAGCATGGGAGGAGAGGGCAGAGATCTCAAGGAGGCTCCATGCCCAGTGTGGAGCCCAGTGTAGAACCTGATCCCACTATCCTGGGATCATGACCTGAGCCGAGATCAAGAGTCAGACACTTAACTGATTGAACCCCCTAGAATCCCTATATATAACCATATTTATGAAACTTTCACATAATATTCTTCTTTTGTAGTGTAGAATTGCCAGCACAGAGCCTGACACTGGGCCTGAACTCACGAACGGTGAGATCATGACCTGGACTGACGCCTAGCCGACTGAGCCACCCAGGTGCCCCTCATTTTAAACCCACCACAAAAGAATGTCTCTTCACAGGAAATAAATAATTTTGTGCCTAGTCTCATTGGTTCAAATAAAGCCCTCAGACCACTTCTTAACCTCTCACTGTGCTCTAATTGGGTAGGGATGAGTCCTACATTCTCTTTGGAGCTAAGAAGAAAATCAATTGGCCTGGAAGCTCCAGGAGCTCCAATTGTTGATAGTAGGTTTTGGAGAAAATCTGCTGTCTGTAGGTTTTTTGTTTGAGTGTCTCTGTACATTATCCCTTTCAGACCTATTGGATTATGGAGAAGAACTATCTTAAAATATTCCCAGCCTTTCCCTGGCCTGTCCATGTCTCTACGCTTTGCTTCTCTGATTCAGAAAGGACCCAGTTCTCATTTCCCATGAGGGAACAAGCCACACACTACTGCTGGGTAATTGGGTGAGAAGAGATTTGCAGAAAATCTAGTCTTACAGTGCCCACCTTGCTTCTAGCTCTAGATTCTGTAAATGACATATTAAGGAAATTTGCCATAATTTTCTCCACTTGCTTTCATTATACTGCATCGTTCTCATGGTAAAGCTACTTTTTGTCTTTTTCCCTACCGAATGCATTGACATTCATTCAGTCAACTAGTCATTTCAACAACTTGTAATTTTCATTTTTCTTCGATTATTTCCCTAGATTTATTGGGCATAAGGACTCTGGAAGGAATTACTGAGTAAGTCAATGTTCTGTTATTTTGTTAATTATCTTAGGCATATTCTATATTCTGTCAATAAATCGGTAGCACAAATTATAACAGGTAACTTGTGGATTGTGAAGAATAAGCTGTAACTATATTTATAATCATAAAGCTATATGATAAGTACTAATGTTAAAACAGAAAGAACACTGAGGAGAGGGAAAACATTCCTAATGCTTTTATATATGTGAAGGAAAATTATTATTTGGCTGCAAGTCTACACTTTTGCTTAGAATTGTTGCAATTTCAGTTTCTACCACTTTAGGAAATTGCTTTGGAAGGGGTGGTTGGTGGTTGGAGAATGCTTATAGAATCTCAAGATCATGTCAGAAATTATCCACTTCCATAAACTTCAAAAGTCACATATAGTTTTTGAAGTTTATATTGATAAATTATTTTCATGTTTAACATAGTTCCTATTTAGTACTAGGTTTGTATGGTCTGGTTGCTTAACTCTGAAAGGTTGTATGTCTGATTGGCTTTACAAGTGTTATTTTTGCTTTTTCTTCTTTGAAGTAGGTTAGTTTCCAGTCCTTTTAATAGGAAAACAAGTGGCTCATCAAAAGTAAATAAAAATACATAAAAAAACAAATTCTAGGACAATGTGTGGTAAGTTCTTGTGACCTACCCTCAATCATTGTTAAAATTGTCTTGTCTGTACAGCCTCCGCCAGAGCTTATTGTCAGACATGAAAATGTACAAACCATATAGAAACCTCGTTCCCCAAGTACGAATTCTGCTGCTGGGCCCAACTGGAGGTGGGAAGTCTAGCTTCTTCAACTCAGTAAAGTCTGTTTTCCGAGGCCATGTCACACACCAGGCTCTGGTGGGCTCTGATTCAACTGGGGTATCTGACAAGGTATGTCCACTGGAAGGTCACTCAGCCTTTGCTTCTTTGTTCAAATTAATTAGGTTGAAGTCTTTTGCTGATCAACTTCATTACATGTAAACTTTTCCTCCATTTGTAATATTAAAAATATTATTATTATTATTTTAATATTTATTGATTTTTGAGAGATAGAGAGAGACAGAGCAAGAGCAAAGGAGGAGCAGAGAGAGAGAGAGGGATGGAGACACAGAATCTGAAGCAGGTTCCAGGCTCTGAGCTGTCAGCACAGAGGCCGATGCAGAGCTCGAACTCAGAGCTGTGTGATTGTGACCTGAGCCGAAGTTAGATGCTTAACCAACTGAACCACGCAGGCGTCCCTCCGTTTGCAAGTTTTTAAGAAGTGTACTCTTAAAATTGCTTTTTTCTCCTCTGTAGTACAGGACATATTCCATTAAGGATATGTTGGATGGCAACTTGCTGCCATTTATTCTGTGTGACTCAATGGGGCTACATGTGAAAGATAAAGGACTGTGTGTGGATGACATAGCCTACATCTTGAAAGGCCACATTTCTGACAGATACCAGGTATGATTGGGCCAAATCATTGAAAGATTATAATTAATATTTAAGGTGTTTATTTTTGCTTACTCTGGACTACAGCAGATGCTAATCTAATTTAATGCATCATCATTTATTTTCTTTAAGTGTACTCATTCAAAATCATTTGTTCCTCCTTGATATTTTATTTTACAAAGAATTAAAACATCCAAAAGACTCTTCTCTCATAGCTGTTACAACTCTGAATGCTGTTACATATTCAGCTGCCTTTGGCTGCGTGAAACAGAAATCCAACTACGTCAATTTACTCACGTAGGTCATTTTTTTTATGTAACAGGAAGTCTGAAGGTAGGTGGCTTTGTGTCAATGTGGAAGCTCTCAAAAGTTATTAAATTCAAGGGTCCTTCTAACTTTCTGTTCTGAGACCCTCAGCATGGGGTGCTATGGATCAAGTATTTGTGTCCCCCTAAAATTCATATGCTCTTGAAATCAAGAGTCAGATGCTTAACCAACTGAACCACTCAGGTGCCTTAGTATCATGCATTTTAAAACACAGTTTATTTGCAAATGATTGAAATAAATTTATTCAGTCTCTTTTAATCTGTATATTTTTCCTCTATCTCTTTTGGTGTTTTTCCTTATAATGTTTTTTTAAGAAACCCTGTTGTTTCAGGGGCGCCTGGGTGGCTTAGTCGGTTAAGCGTCCGACTTTCGCTTAGGTCATGATCTCGCGGTTCGTGGGTTCGAGCCCGCGTCGGGCTCTGTGCTGACTGCCAGCTCAGAGCCTGGAGCCTGTTTCAGAGTCTGTGACTCCCTCTCTCTCTGACCCTCCCCTGCTCATGCTGTCTCTCTCTCTCTCTCCTGGAAATAAATCAAAACATTTAAAAAAAATTAAAAAAAAAAAAGAAACCCTGTTGTTTCTTAAACATAGTCTGAACTTTGTTGTATGCATCCCTTGATGCAGTTTCCTGTGGTCTTTTGTTTTCTATGCATCCTGAAAATTAGTAATTGAGTCTAGAAGCATGTTCAGATTCAGCTTCTACTTTGTAGAGGTGCTGTGCTCTTCCATGAGGAGACACCCATTTTATTTTATTTGATCCCTTTTGCTTTTCTAATGTCAATACTCTTTAATGTTCAATGCCTAGATTCAGGTATGTATTAGGGTATGAAAATGTGATATTCTATCTTTATTATTCTTTCTTTATTTTACATTTATTAGATGAGGAGATAAATTTCTCTTCATCTACTGTTTGATTACCTGGTAGTACAGTTAACATGGGAAAGGCAGAATTTTTTATTTTCTATGTGCTTCTAAAATCTTAAGGTGCTTTCTTTGTATTTGCCAATAATGACCAGTGATTATTTCATTATCACTATGAACTCATGATTTGAACACATTTAATGTGCTTCAATCCTGTGCCATTTTCTCCATTCTTAATATCACATTTAACATCTCTGAGCAGTGGGAGCCTCTACAATTTAGATCTTGAGTCCTTTTGACATGAACCTAAAAGTCTACTATATCCCTTGATTTCTGGTATGATTAGATGTCCAAGCCACACCTTATATATTTCCAGTGCCAGATTTTTGAGTCAGTTATTTTTCTAAGAAGTCTTGGTTTGGCTTATTAGAATTGTTATTGCTATGAGATTGGTCATTGGTTCTTCACCTTTTTGGTGGACAGAGGTAAGAAATATATCTTTGTATGATAAAGTGCATTATAAATTCATATAGAAACTTCTCTTTCAAATTCAGGACTAGACAGTCTTTACTTAATCTCCTTCTGTCTTGTTTCAATATCTGCTTTCTCTCAAATAGAGTCTCTATTTTCAAGGACCCCAGATGTGATGGAATGTTATGTCACAACTCATTTGCTTTTTCTCACAAAATATTCACTGATCTCAGAATAAAACTGTAATAGTACCAAGGCACCTTGATGGCTCAGTTAGTTAAGCATCCACCTCTTGATTGTTTCAGGTCGTGATCTCAGTTGTTTGTAAGATCAAGGCCTTTGTCGGACTGTATTCTGGCAGTGTGGAGCCTGCTTGGGATTCTTTCTTTCTCTCTCTCTGTTCATGCTCTCTCTCTCTGTCTCTCAAACAAACTCTAACAGTACCATGAACAGTTTAATCCTAACCATATTCAGTATAAATATAATCATAATTAAAATCAGCACAAGTTTAAAATTTGAACCACATTATTTATTTAATTTTTATTCCAAAAAATTATTATATTATATATTTAAGGCATATCAAGTAGTAGGAGTATACAAATTACTGTGTTTTAAAGTCAATTATAGGGGCACCTGTGTGGCTCAGTCGGTTAAGCGTCCAACTTTGGCTCAGGTCATGGTCTCACGGTTTGTGGGTTCGAGCCCCACATCAGGCTGACAGCTAGCTCAGAGCCTGGAGCCTGTTTCAGATTCCGTATCTCCCTCTCTCTCTCTGACCCTCCCCTGCTCACTCTGTCTCTCTCTGTCTCAGAAATAAATAAAACATTTAAAAAAATAAAGTCAATTATAAAAATCATACAGTCAATCAGAAATAATCTCTCTGTGTGTGATTAGGACACCCCCAAATGGATTTAAAAGTTCATTTTGCTTATTTTAATTTAGGGATGGGTTTTTAAATTTAATTATGTTTTATATTTATGTTTATAATTTATATAGTTCTCTTTTTCCTGTTTAAATATATTTATTTTACACCAGACATCTCCATTCATTTTTATTACCTACCAGACCTCTGTAAACACATGAGTTTGTGCCTGTTGCTGTATACATTCTCCAACCCGTCATAGCAAGTACACCACAACTCTGATCAAAAGTATTGAACCATCCTCAGTAGTCAACTAAAATTTGCCCAAAGCACATGCAATTAACTTTAATGTACCAAAATATAGTTCTAAAGTCAACTTTACAAAACAGGGCATATTCAAAAATTCATTTTCTTTGCCCCTTTAAATACATTTCTCCCTTTTCCTTATAAGCAACCATATAAAATTTTTTTGGTTTACTTTAATTTTTTACTCTATAAGAAAATACCTAAGGATTTGTGGCTCCCCTCTTTTCAGAGAGGTCATGAAATACTCTATGCTATTGATATATTAGAATTTTGCCATTACAAATAGTGCTGGAGTTAATAGGCTTGTACATACATCATTTTGTATTTTTGCCAGCAGAGGGGTTGCTAGTTCAAGAATAAATGCATCTCATTTTGAACCACTTTCATCCCTGCCTTCTGTATGATGACACCGGATTTCTTTCTGAATGCTCTCACCTCTGCCTTTGCCCACATTGCTTCTTCTATCTAGAACACTGCCTGCCATACCTTTATTCCTGTTATCAGACAAATTCCTTATGTTTTGTAGCTCCCAGATTATGTGTTCCTTTCTTGCAGAAGCTTTACCTGACTTCTTGAAGGAGTTGGTAGCTACTTGCATAGACTGTCTTCTCTACCAGATTGTTAGTCTCATAATATTAGAGACTTGCACTGTGCCTGATACATTGTACGTGCTCATAAATAACCATGGAGTTAATATGTTGCACTATGCTTATCTTACAGTTTAATTCCATGAAACCGATCACACCAGGTCATAGTAACTATGTTGACTGCCCACTGCTGAAGGACAGAATCCATTGTGTGGCACTTGTGCTTGATATCAACTCTCTTGAATACCTCTCTCATGAGATGATAGCAAAGATAAAAAAAACTCGAAGGCAGTTGATAAAGTGTGGTGAGTCTCATTCCACTTTACTATTAAGGACAACATATTAGACTATATTGTAGAATGGTTTCAGAACAGGATGAAAAACTTAAGAAATTGTGTATGTGAATCTTCCCTGGCCCATCAGTGGAGTTCAATCAAATCCAGTATTTGATAGCGCTATGACTTTGTACAAGTGACTTTAATTCTCTGTGTCTTAACTTCCTAATCTATAAAATTAGTATGATAATAGTACCCATCTCAGAGATTTATTACAAAGATTAAACAAATCAATATATATGAAGAGTTTGGCACAGTTCTCACAACCTGCTACCACTCTATCCTAGCATGAACTTATTTACCAAAAATTCTAGATTTTCCCTCGAGTCTTAATAAATAATTAGAAATGGAAAACAATATTTCAGTAAGAAAAAGCATCAGGGAAGTAAGATGTTTGGTAGGGAAGGCATAGCATAAAGTCTTAGGAGAAGGTAAACAGTACTAGAGAATTAGGGTGCCCCATTCTGGCTTTTCTTGGCCTTATCCATTCTGTCTGGGAAAGAGCAAGTTTACCACCACTTTGATTATGCTAGAAGCATGGAGTGATTTACTTGCTTTCTGAAATTTAAAGCCTTGCAAGGGTGGTGTGCAGGGAGGTGTTTGCTAACATTGTGACAGAAGAGCAAGTTATTTGTGATGCTTTGACACATTCTGTTGCCTTCCTGAGGCCTTTTCTCCCCCATTTTGTTTATTAGATCTCTTTTCTCTAGTCTCCATAAAAACAACTGTTTGTACTAGATATTAAACCAATCAACAACATTGTAGCATCCATTTTGGTTATCACTTCCAAGAGGTGGTTTCATTTGAAGTCTTATTTCTTACCATGGAAAGCAATGAAGGGATTTCCTATGTCAGAGGAATTCTGAGTACAAATGAGTAGTTAGAGGGGGAGATATTGTTGAGGGGGTGGTGGGCCTTCCCAAATCTCTGGAATTGCTCCATTGATAGCCTATTGCATAATTGATAACTGATTAACTGAAAAATACTGATGCTATCTATAATGATCAAAATGACATGTATTTGTTTGACTTAGGTATGCTACACGTAGTTTTGCTCACTCATGTGGATAGCATGGACCTGATTACAAAAGGTGACCTAACAGACATATACAGATGTATTCCTGTAAAGCAGAAGGTAATGATGTCTTTTGTAGACACACTTTCTAGGATACATCACTATAATCACATAATATTACCATGTATAAAAATAAAAATGGGCACCTACTGAACTTAAGAATTAAGACAATTCCTTGGATAATTCAGAATCATATCCCAAGATTTAAAAATTAAATGTATAATATATTTCCAGGTACACAGATTATTCCATTCATTACAATTTAATTCAGTTCGGTTCAATTCAACAAATATTTATTGATTATCTTTCATAATCAAGTCAGTGTGATAGTCTCTAACCAGATACAGGTAATTAAAACAATTTCCCTGCACTCAAAAGCTTACAGTTTTATCAGCAGAGGTGAGGGGGTGGGGGAACGGAAGGAGAGAAAGTTGACAGAGTACGAGTATGATAAATCTCATGAAGTGACTCAAAATGAAATTGAAAGTTTAGAGGAGGAAAATATTGTGTTAAAGGATTGGGAAAGATTTGATTATTGGAGTGTCACTGGGAAATAGCTTTCAAAGAGAAAGAGGATTTCAGGAGGTGAAGAGAAACAAGGGGGAAAATTCAGGCCATGAGGTAGCATAAGTCAATACAGAAGTGTGTGTGTGTGGGGGGCATGGAATCATTCGGTTTAGTGGAGGACTGAATCCTCATAGAGGGAGATAAAGTATGAAAGTTATGTTTGCATGAGGTGAGTTTACTTAATTGTTTGCATTATGGGGAATCAGCAATTTTTTCTCTTCGTTTTAAAAAACTTTTAATTTAAATTCAGTTCATATACAGTATAATGTTAGTTTCAGGTATACAATATAGTGATTCAGACTTGTGTACATCACTCGGTGCTCATTCCAAGTGCCCTCCTTAATCCCCATCACCTATTTAACTCATCTCCCTATCCCCCTCCCCTCTGGTAACCATCAGTTTGTTCTTTATAAATAAGAATCTGTTTCTTGGTTTCTCTCTCTCTCTGTCTCTCTCTCTTTCTGTTTTTCCCTTTGTTCATTATATAAATAAATACATACATATATTTTTATATAAATATATACATACATACATATATTTATATATAAATATATACACATATACATACATATATATTTATATATAAATACATACATACATTTATATATACATATGTATACATATATACATACATATATATATTTATATATATATAAATCTTCTTTATCCATGCCTACTATCTATCATCTATCCATCTATCCATCTATCTATCTATCTATCTATCTATCTATTCCTGCTTGGATATACATATATATATATATATATATATATATACATATACATATATATATATATATATATATATTCTTTATCCATACATCATTTGATGGACACTTGGGCTCTTTCCATAATTTGGCTATTGTAGATAATGCTACTATGAAGAGTAGTGATGTCACTAAAGTAAAGCTTAACAAAAATTAATTTGCCACCCATATGCAGAATAAATCAGAGTCAAAGGAACCTGAACTTGGGAACACCAGTAGGGAGGATATAATGATAGCTAGTATTTGCTGAGCACTACATATGTGATAAATTTTCTTATTCAATACTTATAACAACCTTGGGAGATGGGTACTGCCATTACCACATTTTATAGATGAGAAAATGAAAGCACAGAAAGTAAAATGTTTGTCAGTGTTTTTGACAGTGCTAAGAATGAACAGACCCTATTTTGAATCCAGGCAATATCATTCCATAGATAAATTAGTCTAAGCAAGAATTAAACATTGATATTAAACTACTCTAGTAAAACTAGATTAATCCTATTAAAACTTTTAATAGGAAACAGGTAAATTATAGACTCTAGCATAAGAGTATTAAAAATGCTTCAATTCCGAAATACTTCATGCACAACTATTAGTTCCTTTCATTTCTAATTCATATGCAATCTATTACATGTATTCTCGATGAAAATTAGAAGTGGTACTGGAGGCTGACTTGTAAAGTTCTTTAGGAAAATACTTTATGGGGGCGCCTGGATGTCTCAGTCGGTTGAGCGTCTGACTTCAGCTCAGGTCATGATCTCATGGTTCATGGGTTTAAGCCCTGCGTCAGGCTCTGTGCTGACAGCTCAGAGCCTGGAGCCTGCTTCAAATTCTGTCTTCCTCTCGCCCTACCCTTCCCCCACTTGTGCTTTGCCTCTTTCTGTCTCTCAAAAATAAATAAATGTAAAAAAAAAAAAAAAAAAAAAAGTACTTTATGGTTCCAGATCTCTATCTTCATTTTCTCTAACAGGAACACTATTGCTAAGTTCCTGCTTTTTATTATTGCTTTCATAATGCATACTGACCTAAAACAGTATATGTTACTGTTTCTGTATTGCAGTTACAAGTAGTCCACAAAGAACTTGGATTTGCTCTTTCTGACATCTTGGTGGTTAGTAATTATACCTCAGAGTGGGAGTTGGACCCGGTAAAAGATGTTTTGATCCTCTCTGCGCTGAGACATATGCTGTGGGCTTCAGATGACTTCTTAGAAAGTGTGACCTTTTGAGGAAACAGGTAAGATGCATTTAGTGGTGTAGACACTTACAGGTGTCGGCTGTGTGGCTACTCCCTGCTTGGATCTATTGGGTACCTGACAGTTCGTTGTGTCTTTTGGGTCATTGTTCTATGACTAGTCCTACCCTTTAACTCATTAGCCAGATGTGTTTTTCTTTCCTCTCACGTTTCCTGACTTCCTACCCTTAGAGTATATCCCACAGGTTTGTACTACTTCTCTGTCACTTGTCTTAAGATAGAATCTTTGAAATGATGCACTTCTGTCATTTCTACTGTTTGAACGTCCCAAGCTATATCCTTGCCCTCTTCTCCTGAAATGTGCTTCTTTGCTTGGGACGCAGACATGATTTGGATCAACATTGTTCCTGAGCAGGTGTGATCTTTGACTACATGCCTCTCTTTCTTTTTACATTTTTTAATGTTTATTTATTTTTGAGAGAGCATGAGTAGGGGATAGGCAGAGGATACGGTTACAGAGGATCTGAAGCAGGCTTTGCGCTGACAGCAGTGAGTCTGATGTGGGGCTCAAACTCACAAACTGTGAGATCATGATGTCAGCCGAAGTCAGACGCTTAAGCCACTGGGTCACCCAGGCATCCCTTGATTACATGCCTCTTTCTTAGGACCTACATTTCTGCCTTTCTTGACTTGACTTTTTTGATATGTCTCCTTCTCAGAGTTTCTCTTAATGCCACGTAGTCAGTGTGGTCTTAATGCCAGTGGTAGATATATGTGCCTTTCATATTTATGGCCTGAGATTTTAGCATTACATGTACTCTCTTTCACCCTTTCTCAACAATACATGCTGCACTGTTTCAATCAAATATCAGACAGAAAGAAATTTCAATCTATACTCAAATCTTATTTTAATTTGTGAGAAATCAAATTAGCATATAATATCCTCTTTATTCTCTCTCACTTGCAAACTACTAAAACATTCTCATGCTACTACCAACTTTGCCATCTTGATTTCTCCATTTCTTCTCTTTTAGATGGGCACATGCACTCCCAAAGTCGAGGTTGGAATATTCCTTTTCCTTCTGGTTGCTTTTCCTTAAATAAACCATTAAGAATATTTTGTTTCTCTTTTCTCAGAGATTGGAGAAAAGGCATTATCAAGTGTGTAAAAGGAGGAAACAAATATATGAACCCTTCACATACTAATAATTTTTATCTCATCATAGAAGAACAAAGATTGAGAAATAAGAAAATACAGAAAAAAGAGAAATAGTTGAAACAGAAGGGGCATGTTTTATTATGTCTTGGATGAAGATGCACTTCAAAATCGTAATATCTGCCAATAACTAGGAGCAGCAAGATTTAAAGCCATTGTAAAAAAAAAAAGATCATAAATTTTTTTGGATTTATTTTCTGTATCTGAAAAATGAAAATTTCTTCTTGTAAACCCTGAGCTTAACTTCAATGTGTATGTGTGATTTCGGAAAAGTTTACTTTAATATAACTTGTCAGCAACTTCTCATCCTCACCCACGTTATCTTAATTTTGCCTTCTTATTTTATTTCTAAAGTATTTGAGTGCTCACTCTGGCAGCACATATACTAACATATTTGAGTTTCTTTTTGGGTCTCCAATTAATGTTGTATTCTTTCACGCACAGCTACTTTTTTTTGTTTGTTTGTTTAATGTCTAAAACCCCCTTACAGGATGTGGCAATTAATATTAGTAAGAGTTCTAGAGGATTAAGACTAGCAAGGACTATATTTGATTTCTCTGTCAATTCCAGCTATTTTAGTTACAAGTGACAAAACTCAACCTGAATGATATGAATAAAAAGATAATCAAATCATAAAAAAGGCTGGGGTTGAAACGAACTGCCTCAGAAATGGTTGAATCTAGGGATTCAAAAGGTATTCTCTCCCTCTCTCTTTCTTTTACTCTGTCACACACACATGCACGCACATGTGTATGCACACTCACACACACATACACACCCTCGGCTTCCTTCTTTGTGTCTATTGCTGTCATTCTCTCAGGCTAACATTCTTGATAAATCTTAAACCACCTGAATGCAGTTTTCAAATTGGCATTCATTTAGCCTCATGACCCGAAAAGGAAGAAGGCTTTCTTTTCTGGTTTCATTGTGAAACACTCCAAAAAAGAACTGTGATTGTTCTAGATCAAATCATATGTCTGACCCCTAGGAACAATCACTTCTCTTCTCCAGAAGAGAATCAGGTCATACTTTCTCAGGAAGAGTGATATTAGAATAAGGGAGTTAATTATGGACATGGCCACTGTTGGATTAACTGAACTGGAGAGGTACCACAATATGTATCTTATAGTTAGGGAAGTTTTACATCTAGTTTCTCCTTTAGATTGTGAAGAATGTCTTATTAATAAGTCTAACGTCATTAATAATTACTTTAAAAAAGCTTTTTATTAAAGTGATATATAATTGCATAAAAAGTATACAGTTCACAATTAGATGGCTCAATACATTTTGCTAGACTTAATAAACCAATGAAACGAGAACTCAGATAAGAAACAGAACATCCTAGAAGTCCCTCTTATGCCCCGGATATCCACTATTCTGACTTTTAATTGCATAGATTAATCTTGTGCTTTTTTATCCCTTACATAATATTATGTACTATTTACTCTTTTGGGCCTGACTTCCTTCATGAGATAGTGTATTGTTTGATTCATATTATTGTACATAGGTAAAGATCATTTATTCTCATCTATCCTGTTGTCTTAATGTTAACGGGTGGTTCTAATAGTTTCCTTATAGATCAACAATATATTTCATATAGGTTCCGTTAAACCTTTTTTGGTTTATAGCTATATAGAAACAAACCATATGATTTCGGGTGTTTCTGATTTTTATATTATAATAAAGTTTTCATAATGTGAGCATACTATATTTCAATTTGTAAATAGAGCTTGAAAATGAGAAGTAGCATCACGAAGAATTTGACATTTTTCTAAAATTAACAGAATAGTGTTAAGGGTCAAACATAGTCAAGACTTTCTTGAAGAAGAACAAAGCGGGAAACAGGCATAAAGAGACGTATTAAGAAAATATAAGTTGACTTTGATGCATTAATAAATTAATGGAACAGAATAGAGAGTCCAGAATCATACTCAAACATGTCTGGACATTTGTTCTACTATAAGAGTGACATTGTAGATGAACAGAAAAACAGTAAAACACACATTCAACTACATTGAAATCAGTAACTTTGATATTCAACAAATCCCATTAAGGTAGTGAAAAGACACAGCAAAGTGTGGCAGAATATACAACTAGCAAAGAACTAATGAAAGGATGTATAAAGAAATTCTACAGACCTCGAAGACAACTAAAATATAGAAGAAAATAAACAAAAGACTTGAGCACTCTAAAGAAAAAGAAAATTATAATATCTGGTACAGAAAAATCATTAGTAATTAAAAATAATGAAACTGAAATAATTTGATCCTTTTTTACTTTTGAGATTTAATTGACATATAAAATGCATATATTTAAGGTGTAAATATAGGTGAGTTTTGACATATGAGTACGTTTGTAAAATAATCTTGACATATCATGGTGAGAACTCTTTTTATCACTCCCCTCTGCCAGCCCCCCGCCCCATTACAAGTGCCTTCGTAATCCATTCCCTTTATTCCTCCCCTTGTTCTGGTCTGCACTCTGTCACTAGAAGTCAGTTTTCATTTTTTAGAATTTATATACATAAAGTTGTACGGAATATGTTCTTTTGTGTCTGGCTTCTTTTATTCAGCACGTTTTGAGACTCATCCATATTGTTGCATATGTATCAGCAGTTCTTTCTTTTCATTGCCAAGTAGTGTTTCATTGCGTAAATATACTCCATTTCTTTATCCGTTCACCTGTTAACAGACTTTCGCATTGTGTCCAGTAAAGTGGTAGATATGCAAACAAACCCAAAATGATGATATGATGGGCTGGCAATGTGACTCCCTGTTGTGTATCTTAGTGACACTCTTTATGTGTGCATCAAAATTCATGTATAAGAATTTTTATAGTAGCATTGTTCATAATCATCCCAAATGGGAAACTACCCACATACTCATCAACAGTATTAGGAAACAGTATTAGGAAAGATAATAAATTGTTGTATATTACATAGAATATTTCGTTTCACGAAGGAAAGAAAATTAAAGAACAGTAACTATATACATCAGTATAAAATTGCAAATACAGTATTGATCGAAAGAGTAAAGACATGAATGAATGTATACCTTGTGAATAGACTTATATAAATTTCACAAAATGTCTAAATAAGAGAGGAAATGATGACGATAAAAATGAAAATGCTGATTACCTTTCAAGGGTATGGGGTGGTGAAGAGTCGGGGGCGCACCGGGTGGTTCTGTAGGAGCCAAAATGTCCTTTGTTTTGAACAGGGTGGTGGTGAGATGGGTATTTGCTTTATAGTTATTTTTAAGTTGTACATTTGTATTTTGTGTAATTTTTCGCACGTGTTGTATATTTCACAATTGTAAACAGAAAAAAATGAGAAGTAGTGTCACACACCAACTTTAGAATTAGACAAAACTGGGTCCGGTTCTCTATTCTGCTACACAATGAGTGATCTTTTAAAAATCTCTCATTGCTTTATCTTACAGATGACAACACCTTTTTCATAGGTATGCCTTAAGAACTAAATTAAGTAATATATATAACTGATGATCATTGTAGGCAGTGAGAAACAGAGACGCAGATGCTGATGGACATTGCCAATCTTGTATAACAACAAAATGATAAGTCACTATGTCTCTCTTATAAATCTGTCTTGTAGTTGAAAACAAAGATAACACTTGGATTTGATAGCTCATAACAAAACAAGAGAGACTGAAAATCAAATTTTCAGAGTTTTGTTTGCAGCTGTTTGATAGGTAGCTTTAAAGAAAACATACTTTGGCTTCAAGAGCATAAGGGATCTCAAATTCAAATTTGTGATAGTAAATAGAAACATACTAAATGGCTTGGTCATGTATGCCCCCTACTGGTCAGTTCTCTACAAAGTAGAAAGGATGCTGAAGGTTGAATTTGGAAGCCTGAATAAAAACTGCTAAAGCTTCTAATTCTTTTATTTAAAAAAATTTTAATGTTTATTTTGGAGAGAGAGAGACAGAGACAGAGGGAAAGAGAGGGAGAGAGAGAGAGACAGAGAGAGAGGGAGACACAGAATCCGAAGCAGGCTCCAGGCTCTGAGCTGTCAGCACAGAGCCCAGTGAGGGGCTTCACCTCACAGACTGTGAGATCATGACTTGAGCTGAAGTTGGATGCTTTACTGACTGATGCACCCATAAGTGCCCACTTAGGTGCCCCTAAAGCTTCTAATTCTTAAAACAGCTATCACAACAGAAAAAAAAAATTAAATGTCCAATTTTGTAAAAGGTACGCATAATTTAAATAGAAGACAATTTTCTTCTGCTGTTGAAGATGCAGTAGTATTTGGAAATGTTGTGTTCTGTTATGTTTTGTTATTTCTGTTATTTATTTCATTTATTATTTATTTATTCATTCATTTAATGTTGATAAAGAGAGAGAGAGTGCCAGCAGGCGGAGGGACAGAGAGAGAGGGAAACCCAGAATCTGAAGCAGGCTCCAGGCTCTGAGCTATCAGCACAGAGCAAAGCCACGAGATCATGATCTGAGCCAAAGTCGGACACCTAAAAGACTGAGATACCCAGGTGCCCCTAGACCTATTATTTATGCATATTTGCATTTTGAGCTAATATCAATGTGTCCTATTTTAGCATGTCTGTTAATCTGCAGAATAAAAATTTGAATAGAATAAAACCTAAGTCTTATGGTGATCAATGAACACACAAAATGGATACTTTTGCATTTTGCTTTTCATAAACATGATTTCCAATTACATTACTTTTGGATAACGAAGTCTTGAACCCATTTCTACATGAGTTAATTTGTACAGCCAATCCCAGTCCTGTGGAAGAGGGGAAACATAGCACTTCAAGTGTCATGTTCTCTCAATTTTAATTTGTATTTGATTTAGGATTATTATGCATAAACCAAGAGTTTATGGAATTTTTGTTTAAAGACTTTTTTTCCTTCCAAAGACAGAGAAGATTTCTATCTCTTTTCTGAGATAAGGCTATAGAGGGTGAGAAAGTTATGGCCAGTATGTTTTTCCTTTATAAATGGTGTGGAGCTTGATTTATTAACACCAATATTAGAGTTGGTTATTATCTACAGATATGGCTTCAAACTATATATTTCCCAATGTTTTGTCTTACAAATTTCCCAGTATTCTGAGAAAAGACAATTCACCTGTTCCACAACATTCTCTATTAAGCATCCATGACTGTGCAAATGTTTCAGGAGGGTTGGTTCTGCACAGAGTTTGGTTACAATGATCTCCAGGATTCTTTTCAGGAATGTGGACTGGGGCTATCCAGGGCCCAGTTAAGATTAAAATGATACCATCTAACTGAATCCCAGCAATGCCAAGGACGTGCATTTCAACATATAGGCCTTAGTGAGTGATTCCAAGAAGTCAATATCTAGAAACTTGCAACTATTTTGTAACTTCCACAGATTTGAGATACTATCCTTCAAGGTCTCATACAATGGATTTTTGAGACTTCCTCCTGTACTGTTCTAATTTTGCTTCTTTTTCAGGCCTATTTTGTTTTAAAAACATTTAGCACTCATCTGGGCTACATTTTCTATGCATTCCACATTTCTATGCATGGAAAACATGCTTATCCTGAAAAGCATGTAAATCGTTAGTTACAAGAATGAACTCTTATTTGTAGTCAAGAAAATTGATTCCTTCCATCCTTCAAGATTATTATTCATGAAATTCTCTATGGTGCAGGGTATTGTTCCAGATTCTAGAATCTGAAGTTGAGGATTAAAATGGGACTTTGGATGCAGGGATTCAACATTTTGCTCTGTGGTTTGAAGTTAATTTTGTTACTTCTGTAAGATTTAGTTTTTTTGTAAAATTAGAAGCTTGGACTACACAAGATTAATTCCAAGCTCTTTTCTAGCTCTGAAAGTCTAAGATACTATGATTTAAATATTTGCATATATGGGGCAGGCACTTAACACTCTACAAAGTGCACTCTGACAGACGAGGTTCTACGTGATGTAACTTGATTTTGAAAGTATCTTTGATGAGCGAGTGGTAGAAGAGACACAGAAAGACACTGGCAGCCTGTAGGTTACAGACCATCCTTCTGTGACTTTTATCTCACTCTCTCCTAATGTTTTATTCAAAACAAGTTTCACCACAATTTGCAGTTGAGTAGAATCAAAGTAAAATATAAAAACCAATCCATGTTTGTTCTGTTTTCGTACATGATTTAAAAGTACAAATGATGTGCTAAGTATCTATAATTGGTCCCAGTTTGTCACTTGGGGGCTCAAATGACAGGACGGTATGTCCAGAGGGGTGATAATATCATTTTGCTACTTCAGGCAGGTGAAGTCTGTTTGGCCGGAAGAGACAAGCTCATAATCTTCAGTGAGACCTAGGCAGTGGGGAGGGCAGGGGAATAAGAGACCGAGCAGATAGGATGGAACAGGAAGCTCAGCGGGAGGCAGGGCTGAGAGTCTGGGAACACATCTGCCTTGAGAAAGAATCATGTGAATGCAAACCCCGGAAGCGTCAGTGGTGATTGTTGATCAGGATGATGGCTAGGTGGCTCTGTTCAACTGCTAATTTCATGTTTTCTCTTTTTTGCTATTAGTCACAAAATGAATCAGTTGCATTAAGAGCCAGTATCAGTTGTAAAAACACATTAACTTATTTTCTCTGCACCACATTTATTATTGGTGTTTTCCCTTAATGCCAGTTATTATAAATACTTTGCAAAAAAGTAGAATAATATACCAGATTCCAAGACAAAGACTCACAGGAGCTAATTGTAACCTGTGCACTCTTTTAAATCATCATTATTAATTTGTATGACACTTCAGGGTGATCAAATCCCTTCACTGAAATCAAAGATAAGGACAGCTTAAAATATCTAAAGAAATATGTTGTTTACTTCATTCTTCCCAGGTGCTTGGAAAGAAGTATGTGTATATGCAAACAGGTGGAGAATCAGGTAGAGTCTTGGCTGTATAAGTCACCAGTGAAAACTGTCTGCATCTGTAAGAGTGTTTCCTAAAAATGACCCATTAAGAGGGGCTCTACCTAGGCTTCAATAGGTGACTTGCTGTTCTAATGTGGTGCTTCCTAGCTGAGGTGGTAAAAAAGCATCAGAAAGGGCACTAATGCTTAACTCTTCAGTGGATTTTCAATCAAAGTTTCAAAGTCATTCAACAGGAAAAGATAGCCTTTTCAAAAACAGTCCTGGAACAAATAGATAAATACAGGGGAAGAAAGGAACTCCAACCCTTGCCTCACCCTTACATGTGAAAGTTAACCCCAAATGGGTCATAAAGTTCAATAAAGAGCTGAAATTATGAAATTACTAGAAGAAAGCTTAAACGAAAAGCTTCATGATACCGGATTAGACAAAGAATTCTTAATGGGGACAAAAAAATCCACATAAAATAAAACTTGAAAAATAGACTGAATCAAATTAAAAAATGTTTTCTCTTTGAAATACCTATGTCAACCTTATAAGCATACAAGGAATCCTTACTCAAAGATAAAACAATTTTAAATAGGCAAAAGACTGGAACAGATACTTCGCGAAAGTGGCCAATTATGTCATAATCGATCACAAAGGATGACAACACCAGCAGTCATCAGAGAAATGCAATTGAGAACACTGCACTACCTATGACTCATTTGTAGCAAAGCCTGCTTTCAGGAAATTAACATTGCACTGAAGTTTACTAGATCCACAATTTGGGAAAATAAGCACTGTATAGTCAACTAAAAGAAGAAAGCAATGTAGAGAGAAAGAGATAATTCGGGTCTGAGTATTTCGTCATGGAGCTCAATATTCACATGGAAACATGATTTAAAGGGGCAAATGAGGGTATCCAATGGCAAGTCAGAGATGAATAGACATCACAGATTCATACTCTCTCAATGGCATTTCACCTTCCGAAGATCTCCTTGGGACAACATTCCATTCTTATGTAGGTCATAGTTTGGTCTCTTCTGTGTCACATAATTGCATTATCTCTACTACCACAGAGTGAATCCCTTTGACACTCAGAGAAAATATATATACTTTATATCATAAAGACATCTCTCAGGATTTCCAGCCTACAGTCACTTTTTCTTGGAATGAAGTAGACAGATTTATCATTTGGCAATCCTGGTAGAAAATGATTTGAGACTATTAGTTCCTTTTAGAAAGAGATTAAAAAAAATAGTGCTACTTCTGGTTTTAGGGGAGTGGCTTGCAAACTTCCTGTTTTGAAACAAGCAATCAAAACTGGGTACAATAAAAGAAATCAATAAATAAAAACAGCTATTTAAAATTCCTGGAAAAAAATAAAATCACTGGAAGGGAACTGAGGCAACCAGAAATAAGAAAGAAAAAACACTGAGATAAGCTCCTCTTTCTCTGCAACTTTTACCCCTTGAGGCACTTGATTAACAGGTTTGAAGGTCAAAATCTAAATAAAAGAGGCTTAAAACTTGGTGCAATCTTGAGTTTAGAGATAACAAGGAACTCATGACTTCACCAGCAATGTCCCGAAGAAAAGGGAACCATGGAAAAGGGAAGCCATCTCAGTGGCTTTTGCCCTCATATAATATTATGAAAGGAGTAAGGGTCATATTCTGAGGAACCTCAGCTTGTTTTCTTTGAAACAACCTGGAGCTCCCAACTCTTTGTTCAGAATTAGCCTCCAGAGACCACCACAAGCTGAGATCTGTAGGGGAAATTTCCAGTACAAGCCCTTCCCTTTTTTGCTTGTGTGGTTTGAGGTGAACCAGCACACCATGGAAACAGAAACAAAGGAAACCCAAGAGTCTTGAGACCAGCATTTGATGAAGAAAGGAGGATGAAAGAACAATGACGTTTGAGAAGTAAGGGGCTGGCTTCACTGGTTCTCCTGTTTTGTTTTGTTTTGTTTTTTTGTTTTGTTTTGTTGGGAACCCATAGATCTCAGGTTGCAGAGACCACCAAGGATGTTTTACCGACTTGACTCTAGGGCAGGAGTCAACAATTTTTTTCTGTAGAGGCTGGTTAGAAATATTTTCAGCTTTTCAGGCCAGGCAGTCTCTGTCACAACTACTTGGCTCTGCTGTTGTGGCATGTAAGCAGCCAAAGACAAAAAGTAAATAATGAGAAAGCCTGTGTTCCAATAAAATGTTATTTATGGACACTGAAATTTAAATAAATTCCATATAATTTTCATGCATTATGAATTACTATTTTCTTTTGATATCCTTTTTCACCATTTAAAATCCTAAACCCCTAAACCTCTAAAAAAAAGGGGTACCCGGGTACTCAGTTGGTTGAATATCTGACTCTTGATTTTGGCTCAGGTTACAATCTCACGGTCATGGGATTAAGTCCTGGGTCAGCTTCTGCACAGACAGTGCCCAGCCTGCCCCCCTCTCTCTCTGCCCCTCTCCTGCTCTCTCTCTTGCTCTCTAAATAAACATTAAAACTAGTTTTAAAAATATAACAAATGGTGATGGGGATAGAGGAGGCCACTTGCTGTGATGAGCATGAGGTGATGTATGGAAGTGTTGAATCACTGTGTTTGTTGTACACCTGAAACTAATATTACACTGGATGTTAATTAACTGGGATTTAAGTAAAAACTTTAAAAAAATATAAAAAAACCCATTCTTCAGTCACAGGCTGTACAAAAACAAGTGGTGGGCATACTGGATCCATGGCTATAATTTTCTGATCTCTCCTTTAGAGTCTCAAGTCCTCCCTGAGGAGATTCAGGACTCCTCTGTAATGACAGCATTATGGTCAGATGGACTTTGGGGGAAAGACTCTGAGGACAATCTGTTCCTGGAATTGACTTCAGCTGCCATCATCAAGGAAGAGAAGATGGCTTGTCAGTTTAGTGGGTATTCTCTGTGTTTGCTTCAGAAATAACTTGCTTGATTTTTCTCCTTCAGCTCTAAACATGAGTGAGAAATCATTTAATATGATGTACCATACTGGCAAGAAGGTAATGTGGAACGAGACATAATTTTCATTTTTGTTGTTGAAATTTTACATTTGTTAATGAATGGCTTCCATTTATGAACAGCTATAAGATGACTAGGCTCCTGGGGCTTTGGGTCAGGTTGTGATCTTCTGGCTTGTGAGTTTGAGCCCTGCATCGGGCTCTGTGCTGACAGTGCAGAGCCTGGAGCCTGCTTCTAATTCTGTGTTTTCCAATCTCTCTGCCCCTCCCCCCCTTCAAAAATAGACAAACATTAAAAGAAAAAAAAAGACTATTAGATTCCTTCACATGTTCGGGGAAACCATCAGTAATGAGGCAACTGGCTGGCTGAAACAGCATTAAAAATACTGACTATCATCTTTTCTTCATGAGTTGAGCCAGGGACTGGTCTGATAAATGAGAAAATTAAAAAAGAGAGACAGGGGAAATGGCAATAAGACAATAAGGGCATATGATAGTACACATTTAACTGTGAGTAAGATTGTTATAGATCAGAAATTTACACTCAAGTGAACAACAACAGCCAGAAATCTGTCCCTAAGATGATGATAAGTTTATGCAAATCTTTTTAATTCAAATGGGAAAGTGTTACAAATGAGTTTTAGGCGGACATAAGGATACCTCATGTATCCTTCGTTACATCCAAGGCAAGTTTCCAGTTAGGGAAAAGGAAATCAAAGCTGATGTTTATAGCAAAGTTGGGAAATGATTTTCTTGCCTCTATCAAAACCTGCATCCTGTTCCTCCCCCTCCCCCCACCTAGAATACTTGTAACAAAGGCATTAATTCTGTCGAGTTTTGCTAAGAAAGAGAGAGCTTAAGGTGGACATCTCAGAGCAGGTGCATGAGGTTGCTTTGGAGAGGGTATCTTTGGCAAGAAATGGAGTATTGGAGCCAAAAGTCCCTCAGTTCTGGCTCCGAAATCACTGCGACATTGTCCAAGGGAAGCAGCAAGTAAGAGCTTTGCAAAGGCTAGTAATGGAAAGGGCCAGTAGATGGCATCAATAAGTCAGGATAGACTCAGAGGCTCAATGAAAGGAAAAGGACTTTCGGGCAGCTCCTTACTTTTATGTCTGACGCTTCTATCTGAGTTATTCTGTTCGCCTCTAAGATCCTAGCTCTGTGGGCTATGGTTGCACCCTTAGTTCACGTTCAAGAATGGTCCGGCAAACACAGCCTGAGATACCTAGGATGCAGAACTCAATGAAACGGTGAGATCAAAAGAGGATTATGTTTACCATCATTATTTTTCTTTCTAACCCCTTCTCTTGTTCTTCCTCTGTCCCTCCCTGCGTCCCTCCCTCTATGCCTCAGGTGCAAATATCTGAGCCACTCATGTTCTGCTCACCACCATCACTAGTTGTAAAACACTCTCATTTAAAATGTTTCCCCTCTCTTTCTGGATTTCCACATAGGTCTCCTCCATAGGCATCAAGGGGCATGTATTTGGTATTTACTCTTGAAAGTGTATGTACACTCATGATGTATATGTTATACACGTTTATGTTTTTAATTTTCATAAATGGCACTCCGTTGTTGATTTTTTGTTTCTTAGTGTTTTCACTGGACATTAGATTTCCGAGAAATGTTCAAGTCGCTGTCACTTCTAATCGCTCTCTGGTATTATTCTGTGTTATGTATGCACCTGCTACAATTTAATTGCCTATCCCTTCAGTGATGGACACAACTAGGCCTCCCTTCTTTAGGGGTCATCTGTTATTTTTTCTTTCCTTTACCTCACACATAGTCAGACTTTAGGAAAATGCTACATTTTGTAGAATGGCTTCTACAAATGTGAAACACAGTGAATAAGACTGAGAAACCAAGCTGTGTGTTTTGGAAAAGCATTCTGAACCCACTACAGATCTGTTCTGCTCCTTTAAGCCTACTAGAAGGACGTTCTGATTCTTATTATTCCTCATTTTTACATTTTTACTAAGCATAAGGAGGAAAACCAAGGAGATATTTATGTTCATGCTATTCCTAAATTTATTTTTTCTTGTTCTAACAGTGTAATTTGAAGAGAGAGCAAAAGTGAGACTGCTATAAAATTAAAATAACTGGTTAATGTTTTATAACCAACATCATAGCTATTTCTAATCTGACTCCTCTCTACATACATAATACTTTTAATGGAAAATGCATATATACTCTGCGACATTAAATGCCAGTAAAACATTTATGCCAGATAGATGGGCAATATGGTGGGTTGGAAGGAGTGTATTTTTGGTATAGACCAGGAGTGTCAAACTTTTTCTATAAAGGCTGCTATGGATAAATTGGGTCTCCTTATGATTTGTGTTGAAGCTCTAACTCCCCATGAGACTGTATTAAAGATGGGGTATTTAGGAAGGTTATTAAAGCTAAATGAGGTCATGAGAATTCACTAGCATTGGTGTCCTTAAAAGAGGAGAGGGAGACACAAGAGCTCTCTCTTAACCATGTGAGGACACAGCAGAACACAGCCCTCTGCAAGCCGGGATCATGTTCTCACCAGAACCTTACCTGCTAACCTGAACCTCACCTGCTGGCACGTGAACTCAGCTTTCCAGGGCACCAGGGTCTCCAAAACAATGAGAAAATAAATTTCTGTTGTTTAAACCACCTTCTCTATGGCATTTTGTTATGGCAGCCTGAGCTGACTAATACAAAAGTCCAGATAATAAATATTTTAGGCTTATGTGCCAGGACCAGAATTACAAAGCTTATTCTGGAATGCTTCTCTAAGAAGGTGACAGTTGGCTGAGGAATCAATCATGAGCAGGATCCAATTATGCAAAACTCAAGGTGTTCTTGGCAGAGCAAATAGTAGGTGTGAAGTTCTCAGGTGGTGGAGGCGGTATTCAATCTATTCAGACAACAATAGATCCAGTGTGTCTGGTTTAAAGTATGGAAGTATGAATTGTGTGGAAAAGGAAAGAGAATGGGGAGGGTAAGGTCATGGTGAGAAGATGGAAATAAATTTGGATTTTATCATAAAGCATTGTGGGCAGATTTTAAGTGTGTGTGTGTGTGTGTGTGTGTGTGTGTGTGTGTGTGTGTGTGTGTGTCGTGTGTTTAACCTTGTATTTCTTTCAGATGCGTTAAAGCCTGGAAGTGACTTGATCTGATTTATGTTTTTTAAAAAAATCACCTTGGCTATTAAATGGAGTAGAAGCTGGGTACCCAATTAGGAGTCAATGGTAAATCTGGAACATGGATGCTGGAAACAATGAGTAGATTTCAGATATTGTTTTAGTGTGGAATCATCAGGTTCTGTTGTTGGATTACAAATGGAAGGCAAGGGAAAGACAGGATGATGTACCATGTTTTAGTTTCAACAACTGTAAAAAGGATGGTACAACTCACTAAGATGGAGAAAACAAGGAAAGAAGAGACTCTTTTTCTTTTTTTTTATGTTTATTTATTTTTGAGAGACAGAGAGAGACACAGTGTGAAGTAGGGGAGAGGCAGAGAGAGACACACACACACACATTCCGAAGCAGGCTTCAAGCTCTGAGCTATCAACACAGAGCCCCAAGCGGGGCTCAAACTCACGAGCTGTGAGATCATGACCTGAGCTGAATTTGGCCGCCCAACCTACTGAGCACCCCCCGAGGCACCCCAAATAGAGTCTTTTTCTAAGGAGAGGGAGGCAAGAGTTTATTTTGGGAATGTCACTTATCAGATGCTATTAGAAATGCATGGAATTATTGAGTAGATAGTTATATGTACAAATCTACATCTCACAGAGATGGAAGAAAAGCCATGGAACTGAATGGAAGCCCCTGGGGCCGCATTGAGCAGGGCAAAGACAAAAGGGGGCTCAGGGGTGGGTTTGGGGCATTTAGAGGCTGAGCAAAGGAGGAGCCATCAAAGGGCACTAAGAAAGAAACTTCCAGCAAGGTTGGAAGGACATTTACCTCCGTATAGCAGTCATTAGAGAAATGAAGATCAGAGAGGATTTCAAGAAGGCACAAGAGGTCCGTTGTTTTGGAGGCTGTGAAGGATGAAGACTGAGCAGTTACCACTGGGGTTGGCAATGGAGATTGTCGGTGGACTTGACAAGAGCAGTTTCTCTAACAAAAGGGTGTAGAGACCTTAATGGACAGTGTTGAGAACAGAATAGGGTATGGTTTTGGAGGTTAAGAAGGAAAATAGCGTGAGCACTGAACTTGCCTCTTAATACCGAAGGCTCAAGTTGATCTCTTCCACTTACTAATTGAAGCATCTGGGAAAAAAATCTTGTTAAGTTCTTTGAATCTCATTGTGTTTCTCTGTAAATTGAGTTGAAAACAGCAAACACAGGTTAGTCATGAGGATTAAATGAAATAATTCAGGGAGGTACATAGTGCATATAATAGATACTTTGCAAGTACCATTTACTTTTTCCTGTCATATTCTATTAATTTGATCCACCCTCTTCTTCCGGAAATGAAGGTCTCCAGTATGTATAGTCACAGCTGGCTTTTCCAAGTGCTAAGGAACTCTGATGTTGTGAGTACCAAAACTTCCAAAAGAAAAGATTCTACTGCTCTGGCTTCCTCATCTGTGCCTGATATGCAATAAGCATAAAGCCGCCATCTTGGTTCCCGGGGGGTACCCATATGGGAGAGCAAGAGGCTATTTGAACCATTTCCTGAACATTTTCCTTGGGGCCTGTCAAATTTTCCTGATCTGAGGTTCATCCACATCTATGGGGTACACACCTGTGGACTGAGTAATAAGAGAACATTCATAAGCCAAAGTGGCTGCACTTTTTTTTCCCCAGAAAAGCAAGGTTGGCATTGTCAAGTGTGTGCTGAGAAGCTGTAGGAGCCCTGTTGTGTGTCCCTATTTGCACATGCACTTATGTCTATACTAGGAAAATGGGTTGAAGAAGCCAGTGAATGGCTTCCCTCAGTCTTCTACAGTGCTGCCTTTCCCAGGAGATTTTGTTTCATAGCAGGCCACCCTGGTACCCACCGCCAAAGGAAAGTGCATTATTCTAATTGAGAGACTTGCCACATTCAGTTTACCTTCTTTTAAGCATGTGCCCTTTTTTACTGTCTATTTCCCCACCCCTGCACCTGTCACTAGAAAAAATAGTCTCTTTAAGCTTCATAATTAAAAAATGCTTTACTGATGAAAAGATTTGTTTATGCAATAACAATAATAATAACTAATTGCATTCAGCTTGATGAGTTTTATATCATGTTTCAGCCAAGTAGGACTCAAAACATCTGAGCTATTAAATCCTGATAAGTGATAATGGGAAAGACTGCTCAGCCTTAACTGTAGTGATGCTACCAGCAGCGCTATAATTATAATTTCCTCTTTCATTAAGTATCATAATTTGCCATTGATTTTTATGTAAAACCCCATGGACTTGGGGATTCCTTATATACAGCAAAGGGAAAAATGGCTTTTGTTATTTCCTCAAATGTTTCTAAAACATTTAAACTTTAATTCTTTACAGTGTGATTGGGTCATCCTATTTATGTCTTATTTTCTGTAAAAAGTGTATGTAAAGCTACTGCAGTTCTGCTTAGAATGTTTATTGTTTTCGGAAAAATTTGGTATCAAAAAATACTTTCAAGAGAACTATAACACAAGCAGTGTCTGTTTGAAGATTGATAGAAGTTCAAGAGAATAATCTGAGAATCTACAGAATCTCTTTTCTTGTACTTCATGCCACGTTTCACCTGGTTTTATTGGTGTGTGCGTGTGTGTGTGTGTGTGTACATGTGTTGATAGTGTCTGAAGTGTGTGAACTTCCTGGGATCTGTTCACATGGGATATGAGACATGCTAAAGAGGCAAATTCCCTTCTGGTCCCAAATATCCACTCACCATTCCCGCTACCCATCCTCCCACACTCTTCACCTCCTTCTCTGCTTATGAACACACTCTCTCACACCTACATGCCTTCCATTACAGGGCACAATCACATGTATTGTCAGGCCAGCACTTCACTTGCCATTAAAGCAGTAGAGCTGGAAAATGGCAACTCATTAGATGTCTTATCAGTATTCCTCCCTCCCTCCGCCCTTCTTCCCTTCCTTCCTCCCTCCTCTCTTCCTCTCTTCCTTCCTTCCCTTCTTTTTCCCCTACTATGGACTTGATGTTCACTAAGGAGAAGCTTGGACACTCCCATCTTGTTAGTTAAAGCAAAAATATGAGTACTTTTCATTATGGGAGGGAGCATCCGCTGTCTAGCGCTTACTGAGCATCCTGTAAGAAGGTACTGGGGTTTATGGTTGGTCGCGGATTCCAATTTTAAGAGTGGAGCTGACTCCAGGCCCACGCACAGTGCTGGAGGGAAATGAATCATGGTTCTTCTTTGCTCATGATTTTCTAAAACAAAGCATGTCCCGGCAGCTCAAGGTAAATGTGGTTTCATGAGCATGCATCAGTCTGTATGTGCATCAGGAGTTCAGCTCTGCCACTATCTCACTAGGTGAATGTGGACAAGTTACCCAACCACTCTGGGCAAAGTTACTATTACAAGCTGCAGGGTGAGGATCAGATGACACTAAGTCTTGTATCATCAGCTATTGCTTCCTGTTTTTCTTTTGTTTAAATGTTTTATGTATTTCTAAGAGGGAGAGAGAGAATGAGAGAGACAGCGTGAGCAGGGGAGGGTCAGAGAGAGAGGGAGACACAGAATATGAAACAGGCTCCAGGCTCTGAGCTAGCTGTCAGCACAGAGCCCGAGGCGGGGCTGGAACCCACCAATCCTGAGATCATGACCTGAGCCGAAGTCAGACGCTTAACGGGCTGTGTCACCCTGGCACCCCCATCAGTTACTGCTTCTTAACCAATCCCAAATTCAGATGTCCAATAATGATTTATTCCTGCCTATGTGCCCATATGGGGGTAAACAAATCTATGGTGAGTGCAACTGGGTTGGTTCTGCTTCAAACTGCGATCCAGCTGAAACTGGTTTGATGGCTAAACTCAGATATGTTCCACCTGTTTATTCTGGGCCCAGACTGAGTGGGCAGCAGCTGATCTGGGGAAGCTCTTCTTTTTTTTTTTTTTTTTTTTTTTAATATTTTTATTTATTTCTAGAGAGAGAGAGAGAGAGAGACAGCGTGAGCAGGGGAGGGTCAGAGAGAGAGGGAGTCACAGACTGAAACAGGCTCCAGGCTCTGAGCTGGCAGTCAGCACAGAGCCCGACGCGGGGCTTGAACCCACGAACCGCGAGATCATGACCTAAGCGAAAGTCGGACCCTTAACCGACTAAGCCACCCAGGCGCCCCTGGGGAAGCTCTTCTTATAATGATATCAAAGGCACAAGAAAGTAAGATGATCTCCCAGGCACCTGCCAAGGCTCATTTTGTGTCATGTCTGCTAATATCCTGTTGGTCAAAGTAAGTTTGGGGACTTATTCTGAAGTCATGGTATTGTAGAGAAGTGTATTTCTCTCGTTGAGGTGGGGGAAGGCAGAAGAGGAACTATTTGTGAAGAATATGATTGTAAGCAGATTTTTTAAAAGATAATTTATGTTTCCATCTTATGTGTTGGTACCTCCAGAAAGGAGAAGTTCAATAGAATGCATTTTGGGGGGATTTTTTAAAACTGTAGAGGTGGGGTCAACGCTTTGAAGCTACCAGTTAAGTTAACACCATGAAAAGCTTCCCTCTGTTGATTTTATTGTTTCTGTCTTTTAAAAATATTTCATCAATTGATTTGACAATATTTAGAGACTGGGTAAAGCATGAGGAGCAGTACTTTTGGGGTCCAGAGAGGATAAATGCATAGCAAAAAATTTGAGGTAGAATTTTGGAGTAAAATATTACTACCCCATTTTAGGTAATGGTGTCTTATTAGAAGCAATAGCACAGCAGATATTAATTTGCACAGGATATATAATCATTTGTGTACAAATATAACTTCCTTTCCCTATAACTGAACATAATTTCAGTTTCAAGCCATGTTCTCATCCAAAGGAAGGAAAAGTGTTTATTCTCTCCCTTCTACTTGCAGATAAACGCAGTCACATGTTGGGACTCTGTGTATGTCATTTCAAGTTTAAACTAAAAGGAAATCAAGATTTTTCTCCCTCTTCCTTCTTCTCTCTTATAATTCTCAGTCCCAGGCAATGAGCTACTGCCGTGGTGTCAGTGGGCAGAGGGGCCTGCCCTCTGCTGTCGTCCTTTGAGGTATTCAAACCATCCGGTGATGTCGTCCCTTTATAGCATCTGAGTTTGGAACGCACATGTATAATACTGTCTGTAGATGGATTCTTCCTTCCCAGCTCTGAGGGTCTTGTGTTTGGTGTACTTCATTTCTGCAAACTCATGCCACACAGGAGAAATGGAAAGCAAAAGCAAACAAAAAAGTTTGGCAATTCTCAGGCTCCTGCTGGGGCAGGCTGATGCTCTGTGAGGATACCTAGAGTTTTTCTCTTGGGCGTTTCTGTTTAGATGCTCTCTTCTCTCCTATGCTATTCTCCACGACTCCAGAAAGGCAAGGAGTCGCATTCCTCCCTGTCCACAGATCCCTCAATTTATCTTGGCCCTCGATTTTTCCTCCCCAGGGACTCTAAGTCTATAGGCAGGGTATGGGCCAGTGGGCCAATAACTAAGGCTCCTTCTTCTCCAATTCTTTCTTCCAGGCTTGAATGATCCTTATTAAGTGGGCCATGGGTGCTGGGGAAAAAGTGTTTTCCCGTATTACTTTGAATATTTCTATTCTAACCCATTAATTTACCAAATGATCTGGCTTTTTGATCTTTGAAGCCAAGATTGTGACCTCTTTTTCTTCACTAATATTACTCACCCCAGAGGTGAAGAGCTGCCCTAAGGAAAGATGACCATGGGACAAAAAAGAAGGAACAGAGCAACATGCCAGTTAATATCTCACTATATCATCCCATCTCTGCAGTTTTAGGAAATGAGATAATTCTTTAACAACAGTAATGGTCTGCCATGGTATGATTCCTCAGGGGTTTCGAGTATTTTCACAGCATCATCTCATTTAATTTTCCCAGTGGCTCTCTGGGGTTGAGCTGATCTGTGGCTGCGGAAGTGCGGCTATGCTTTATCACTTACCGAGTGCGCTTCGTCTCCCGGGACTGTTGCTTGAGCAGGTTAGGAAAGCTAGGAATCCACACAGCTGGAGCCACCTTGGGGAAAATGCTGCATCTTTTCAAACATATTCTTTCTTTTTTAATTTTTAAATTTGAAATTGCTAAAGAGCAGTGGATATTTATTAAGGCTTCGTGTGCTAAAAGATGCTTCTATTTAGCCTCTCAGAAGACTTCAAGGTTTCAACATACAAGACATAGCTATTTAAATTCACAAGCATGCCATTCTGTCTTCTCTACTTTAAGCTTGCCCACTCTAGAGGCTCATAAAGTAGAGTGTTCTCACTGAGCTTCAACCTACGGTGGCCATGCATCCTTGGCTCCATTTTGCATCAGCTTCTTTGGGGTACAGCAGGCAACCTCTGAGAGACTTCATAAAAACCCAGGGGTAGAAGTAGGAGAGATAGGAAAATGGAATAGGATGAAACAGTGAGAGGAATAGAATGGGGGCGCCTGGGTGGCTCAGTCAGTTAGGCATCTGACCCTTGACTTTGGCTCAGGTTATGATCTCATGGTTCCTGGGATTGAGCCCTGCATCCGGTTCTGCACTGCTTGGGATTCTCTCTCTTCTTCTCTTCCTCTGCCCTCCTTGGCTTGTGTGCTTTCTCCCTCTTTCTCAAAATAAGTAAATAAACTTAAAAAAAAAGAATGAATTATAAAGTAGTGTGTCTATTACCTGGCCCTGCCCCTTTGACTAGTTCTTTTTTTTTTTTTTTAAGGTTTTTATTTATTTTTGAGAGAGAGAGAAAGAGAGACAGACAGAGAGAGAGAGAGAGAGAGATACAGATCCAAAGCAGGATCCAGGCTCTGAGCTGTCAGTACAGAGCCCGATGCGGGGCTGTGAGATCACGACCTGAGCCAAAGTTAGATGCTTCACTGATTGAGCCACCAAGGTGCCCCATGACTAGTTCTGAGCCTTATAGAAATAGAGCCATAATGAAAACACAGAAGGAATTTTCTCAGTAGAGACTTTTCTAGATTCTGCTTTAGGCCTCAGGTGTTAAAACATGCAGAATGAGGAGAGCATCCTGTCTGTAGCAGCCTGACTTCATCTTAGCCAATACTCAAGAGCTGTAAGTGTGAGTAAATTATTAAGCTTTTTCATGGAAGTCCACGGGCTCAGCTTCCTGCTTAAGTGCAGAGACTGAAAAGCCTATAAAGAAACACGAAAAGAAAAATTTTACTTAAATCATTATTAAGGCATAAGCACAGCAAATTTCATTGAAAGGAAAGCAAAGTCATTCTCTTGTTACAAAGACTAATGTTTACTAGAGCCTAGATAATTTCTTGTCCTAACGATATATCAAATCATGTGACCTTAGGCAAGTAACTAAACCTTCTGTGGCCCAGTTCACTGATCTCTAAAATGGGAAGAGTGAAAACAACCACTTCATTGTTTTATTAGGATTAAGTGAATAAACATAGGAACTAGACTGTTTGTTGGTTTACAGAAAATATGGCTCTGTATTGCTACTGTATAACTCCTTATAAACGAGTTGGAACAATTTCTTTCTTTCCTTTCTTCCTTCCCTACCTCCTTCCTTTCTTCTTTTCCTCCTTCCCCACTTTTCCTTCCTGTATTTAAAACTACCATCTTTTGTCATTTTCCTGATTGATTAAGACTGTTTTGATTGGCCCAGTGTGTCCCCTAAATATTACTGATATTTCTTGATTTTATTTCTGTATTTTAAGAATAAACTTATTTTGGAATAATTTTAGATTAAGAGAAAGGATGTCAAGATAGTAAAGAGAATTTCCCATATACCTGTTATCACTTTTCCCTTAAAGTTAATGTCTTACCTAATCATGACACTTTTGTCCTAACTAAGAGATTAATATTGGTATATTGCTATTAACTCAACTCAAGACTCTGTTTGGAGTTCACCAGCTTTTCTTTAAGTATGATTTTTCCATGCCAGGATCCAATGCAAGATAGTGCATTGCATTTAGTTATTTCTATTTTTTTAAATTTAATTTTAAATTTTTTTAATGTTTTATTTATTTCTAGGAAAGAGAGAGAGACAGCGTGAGCAGGGGAGGGTCAGAGAGAGAGGGAGTCACAGACTGAAACAGGCTCCAGGCTCCGAGCTGGCAGTCAGCACAGAGCCCGACGCGGGCTCGAACCCACGAACCGCGAGATCATGACCTAAGCGAAAGTTGGACGCTTAACCGACTAAGCCACCCAGGCGCCCCTAAATTTTATTTTAGAGAGGGCAAGCATGTTGGAGGGAGAGGGACAGAGGGAGAGAGAGAGGGAGAGAGAGAATCCCAAGCAGCCTCTGTGCTTAGCACGGAGCCTGTCGTGGGGCTTGATTCCATGACCCTGAGATCATAACCTGAGCTGAAATCAAGAGTCAGATGCTCAACTGACAGCCACACAGGCACTCCAGTTATTGCTATTTTTAAAAGAAAAAAATATATTTATAAAATATCAATCTTCAGAAAAAAATAAAACCAAACAAACACTATCAATTTGTTAATGAAACATTGATTTTGATAAATTAGGCAACAAAGTGGCAAAAAATTGGAAAATTTTGATTCTTAGGTTCCACTAATATGACTGTATTCTATACGTTTAATGTTCCAACCCTCTTTGAATTTCTGAGATTGCAGGAGAAAATTAGAGTATAATCTGAAACTGTAATTGTTTATTAAGTCAGATCTTTTAAGGTAACTTTCAGGAGAGACATATACATTATAAATGCTACTTGTTATGTACAGCCATCTAAGTGTTTGGATTTTAGTTAAATTGGGATAAATTATACTGAATTTTAAATTATATAACTGTAAGAATAATACAAATACTATATAAAATATCTTATTAGATCATAATTTGACCTTCATTTATTTTTCATTACTTAAATACTTAATGACCTTGGTAGAGTTTCGTTGCTTAACTTTGGTCATATACAAATAAGGAGATTGATTTAGATGGTCTTGAAGGCCTAATTAATCTGAAAATCCCCTATGTTTTATTTCACACATGCTTTGAGTTTTATTTTCCATATTTGCATTATTTCATATTTATTTTCATAGTAAATCAGGAGTGACTGAAGTCTGCCAAATATTTTTCTCAAGTTCTCTTGGAAAAGAAAAGTTTTTTTTTTGAGGTATTCATACACTTTGATAGCTATATAGCATTACATGTGTCAGTGGGTTAGATTATCTGGTTTCAATAGGTGCAGGTAAATTTAAGGATTGCTTTTTTGCGTATTAAGAGGAGCACTCTGCTCAGGGCAGAGTGAGGATGAGTTGTTTGGAAATGATGCCTCTGTACAAAAAAATAAAAAAAACAAAACCCCAAAACCAATCAACAAACAAATAAACGTATGCAGCCGACTTCAGAGTTTCACAAGAACCTCAGAGGTAACTCTGGGCATCATCTTATGGCCACAGTGTAAATACCAAAAAGTGTCATGATAAACCACAGCTTTGGCCAGACAAATTTCAACTTCCTTCAGTGCTTTACCCCATTTTTTTCTTCTTTAACCATATGTGTTGTACTTGTGTTTTTAGGCAGGTCCCTTATGGCTTACACACAAAGTAGAGCTTTTGGTCCACCATCCATCATCTTCCATAAAAGTCTGATGAACTTGTTGAAGGTTTTAGTTGAGACCCTGTTTAAATTTGCACTTGACTTGGAAGTGTGTTGCACAGAAATCTTCCAGATGGATCTCTGACCTCTCAGGTGTAGGGAGGGCTTGCTGTAGTCTTTTCAGGTGTTCATTATCCTACAGAATTTATCAAAGGAAATTTCTGTTTACATTTTGTTTGAGTTTTCAACTGGTTTTAAAGATATAAATGGAATAATGTTATCCTTAGGGGGTGATATTTCCAAGAGTGCTCCTCTGGGTTTGGAGAACTGTACTGCAGCATTTTAGAATCTGTCATTTATAAAGAGGATAAATCCTTCTATTTATTTTTGAAAGGTGGCTTTACAAATGAGTCTCGTATTTGAGACTGAGTGCAGCATGAAAATTATATTTTAGTTTCATTCTGGCTGGCTGGGATTAGTCTAAACATGGATATTTTTCTAAAACATGTCCCATGTCTGACAAGAAAGGTGAACGGCTATGATTGCTATCATAACAGGATATTTTATAGTCTGTATGTGAAATGGAAGTTGCAGTAAATTTACTGATATTATAATACACTAGTCTGATGCATAGTGTGTGGTTAGATTCTATCCCAGGAAAGAATATCCATTTTACTACACTTGGTACTGAACATATTGTATGGTTTTTCTGTCACAGAACGTGGTGTCTAGTTGTGTTAGAGTGGCATGCAAACCCTCTACCGCATGGTCAAAGTCTGCATCTTCCACTCACCAGTATATGCTCCTGAAGTTCAATCTTGTATAGATTTCTCATTGTTCTTCAACTTCCTTTGTATTTTTTCACCTCCATATTTGGTTCACACAACTTCTTTCTTCTAAAGTGTTCATGTCGGCCATCACAGGTTCTGACATCTTGCTCATGGTTCAGGGTCCCATTGACCTGCCACTTCCATGAAGCATATGCCTATCCAGCTGGTGCATGACAAGTTGTGGCTATGAGCAAGTGTTCATTCTCTTCTTTGCTCATCTCTTTTTTACAGTGGATCATCCTAGTCCAAAGTAAATTTTTCCTTTCCAAGCATCTTGTACTTTTGTAGCAGCAGAACAACTAATTCTCCCCAATTTTATTTTATGTGTTTATTTTATGTATTTTTCTTCTTCTAGACTAGAACACACTTTCAGGAAGGAACCATGCTTTGTTTACAGTCTCTCAGAACGCCTGCCACTGAAGCCTTTGCTCTTCCCCCTCCACACAAACTTTCCTCCTTCGACAGCAGATTCATGCTGATTTGTTTCGTCACTTGCGTGTATTTGGGTTAGTCTGGTAAGGCATGGCTCCTCTTCTATGAAATGGTAAGCTCCTTAAGAGCACCTTTCATGTCTGAGTTATATTTTTATCCTCCAAAGTACAAGGACGGTGCCATGCACATAGGAAGTACTCATTAAATCATTACAGAGTGAGAGACACAGCCTGTTCAAGCCTTACACAGACCATTGCGTATTCGGCAGTTCCACAGAAAATGGCATTTACTGTCCATTTTTTTAGAAGAGGGATATATCCTAGTAGGGTAGAAACAGAGGGAATCCAGGGGTGTCATATAACTTAGATCACATTCTAAACCTGGATGGGAGGAGGCTGGTGATGTCGATAATGTAAGAAGAAATTAGCAATGATTTGAAATATTTAATTGTTTCCGAAAAAAGTGATAGTCCTGTTACCACTGGTTTAAGCTCTGTTTTTGAGTTGCATGTCAGTCATGTCTGTAATATTCTCTAGCCCCTGAAGCTTTTACTGATTCCATTTTAGTTTATTACAAGATGCATGGTTCCTTAAAAAACAAGGAAGTGGCAATGCAATGGGATAAACAGAAGCTTGAGTTCACTTACAATTTTTTATTTTATTTTTTAAACTTCAAAAACCTAGTCAATTTATTTAAATTTCAATTACCCATTTCTTCACCTCCCCACCTCTAGCCTCTTGCAACCACCAAGATGTTCTCTATATTTATGAGATTAGGTTTTGTTTGTTTTTTGTTTTTTTTTTTTCTCATTCCACATATAAGAGAGATCACATGATATCTGTCTTTGTCTGACTTATTTCACTTAGTATAATACCCTTGAAGCCCATCCATGTTGTCACAAATGGCAAGATTTCAATCTTTTTTATGGCTGAATAATATGCCTCTGTATGTGTGTGTGTGTGTATCACAGTTTATTCATTCATCCGTTGATGGATACTTAGGTTGTTTTCATATCTTGGCTATTGTAACTAATGCTGCAATGAACATGGGGGTGCATTTATCTTTTCGAAATAGTGTTTTGGTTTTCTTCGGATAAGTATCCAGGCGTAGAATTGCTGGATCATATGGTAATTCTACTTTTACTATTTTGAAAAAATCCCATACTGTTTTTCATAGTAGTTGCACAATTTACATTCCCACTAACAGTGCACATGGGTTTTCTTCTCTCCACTTTCTTGATAACACTAGTTATTTCTTGTCTTCTTGGTAACAGCCATTCCAGCAGATATGAAGTGATATCTCATTGTGGGTTTGATTTTCATTTCCATAATGATTAATGATGTTGGACATTTTTTAATGTATGTGTTGGCCATTTGTATGTCTTCTTTGGAAAGACGTTTACTCATCTTCTGCCCATTTTTAATTGGAATTTTTTGGCTTTTGAGTTATGTGAGTTCTTTATATGTTTTAGATATTAATCTCCTATCAGTTATTTAATTTGCAAAATGTTTTCTTCCAGTCAGCAAATTGCCTTTTTATTTTGCTGATGGTTTCCTTTTCTGTGCAGAAGCCTTTTAGTTTGATGCAGTTCCATTTATCTCCTTTTGCTTTTTTTTTTATTTTGCTTTTAATTTGGTGTCAGATTCAAAAAATTATCACCAAGACCTATGTCAAGGAACTTGTCACCTATCTTCCAGGAGTTTATAGTTTCAGGTCTTACATTCAAGTGTTTAATCCATTAAAAATTAATTTTTGTGGGTCCAGTTTCCTCTGTATGTTGACTGTCCATTTTCCCAACACTGTTTATTGAAAAAACTGTCCTTTCCACATTGTATATTCCTGGTTCCTCTGTCACAAATTAATTGACCATATATGCTTGGGTTGATTCTTGAGCCTTGTATTCTGTTCCATTGATATTCATGTCTGTTTTTATGCGAATATGATGCTGCTTTAATTACTTTAGCTTTGTAATATAATTTGAAATCAGGTAGCCTAATGTATCCAGCTTTGTTCTTTGTCAAGGTTGCTTGCTATTTGGGGTCTTTTGTGGTTCTATATATACTTTAGGATTGTGTGTTCTATTTCTGTGAAAAATATCATTGGAATTTTGATAGGGATTGAATTGCATCTGTAGACTGCTTTGCACAATGTAGACATTTTAACAATATTAATTCTTCCAATCCATGAGCACAGAATATCCTTCCATTTATTTGTATTTTCTTCAGTTTTTATTTAATTTTTTATTTTTTTTAAATTAAAAAAATTTTTAAGTGCAAGTTAGTTAATATTTAATGTAAAATAATTTCAGGAGTAGAATTTAGTGATGCATCCCTTACATATAACACCCAGTGTTCATCCCAACAAGTATCTTTGCTAATGCCAAATACCCATTTAGTCCATCCCCGCACCCGAAAGCCCTCCAACAACCCTCAATGTGTTCTCTTTATTTAAGAGTCTCTTATGGTTTTCCTCTCTCTCTCTCCTTTTATCTTATTTTTCCTTCCCTCCCCCTATGTCCATCTGTTTTGCTTCTTAAATTCCACATATGAGTGAAATCATATGATATTTATCTTTCTCTGGCTGACTTGTTTTGCTTAGGATGACAAACTTAGTTCCATCCACATTGTTGTAAATGGCAAGATTTCATTCTTCTTGATCCCTGAGTAATATTCCATTGTGTATATATATATACCACATCCTTATCCATTCATCTATTGATGGATAGTTGGGCTTTTTCCATAATTTGGCTATTGTTGATAGTGCTGCCAAAAGCAATGGCGTGCATGTGCCCCTTAGAATCAGCATTTTTGTATCCTTTGGATAAATACCTAGTAATGCAATTGCTGGGTTGTAGGGTAGTTCTATTTTTAATTTTTGAGGAACCTCCACACTGTTTTTCAGAGCAGCTGCACCAGTTTGTATTTCTACCAACAGTGCAAAAGCATTTTTCCACATCCTCACCAACATCTGTTGTTTCTGATGTTGAGCTGTTAATTTTAACCATTCTGACAGGTGTGAGATGGTATCTCATTGTGGTTTTGATTTGTATTTTCCTGATGATAAGTGATGTTAAGCATCTTTTCATGTGGCTGTTAGCCATTTGGATGTCTTTGGAAAACTGTCGTTTCATGTCTTTTGCCCATTTCCACACTAGATTGTTTTCTGGGTCTTGAGTTTGATAAGTTCTTTATAGATTTTGGATATAAAGTCTATAAAAATCTATTTATGTCTTCTTCAATTTCTTGTATTAATAACTTGCAGTTTTCAGTGTACAGGTCTTTTACCTCTTTGGTTCAATTTATTGCTAGGTATTTTATTCCATTTGATGCAATTCTGAGTGGGATTGTTTCATTAATTTTTCTTTCTCATAGTTTTTGTTAGTGTAAGGAAATACAACAGTTTTTTGTGTACTGATTTTGTATGCCACAACCTTAGTGATAGTGTTAATTGGTTCTAATATTTTTTGATGGAGTCTTTAGGGTGCTTGTATATAATATTATGTCATCTGCAAATATTGACAGTTTTACTTCTTTCTTTCCAATTTGGATACTTTTATATCTTTTTCTTGCCTAATTGCTTTAGGAAGGACTTCCAATACTAAGTTGAATAAAAGTGGCAGGAGTGGACATTCTTGTGTTCCTGAACTTAGAGAGAAGTCTTTCAGCTTTTCACCATAGAATATGATCTTAGCTGTGGACTTGTCATATATGACCTTTATTATGTGTAGGTACATTCCTTCTATACCCACTTGGTTGAGATTTAATATCATAAATGGAAGTTGAATTTTGTCAAATGCTTTTTCTACATCTATTGAGATGATCATATGATTGTTATCCCTCATTTTGTTGATGTGATGTATCACATTGTCTGATTTGTGAATGTTAAACCATCCTCACATCCATGAAATAAATCCCACTTGATCGTGGTATATGGTCTTTTTAATGTGCTCTTGAATTAATTTGCTAATATTTTATTGAAGATTATGCATATGTTAATCAGGGATATTGGCCTATAACTTTCCTTTTTGTGGCATCCTTGTCTGATTTTGGTATCTGAGTAATGCTGGCCTCATAAAGTGAGTTTGTAGTAGTTCTCCCCTCTTCTATTTTAGAAGAGTTTGAGAAAGATCGGTATTGATTCTTCTTTAAATGGTTGGCAGAATTAACCAGTAAAGCTGTCTGGTCCTGGACTTTTTTGCTGTTGTTTTTGGGAGATTTTTAATTACTGATTCAATCTCCTTTCTAGTAATTAGTTTGTTCAGATTTTCAATTTCATCATGATTCAGTTTTGGTATTTAAATGTTTCAAGGAATTTATCATTTCTTCTAGGTTGTCCAAAATATTGCCATATAATTATTTATTTATAATCTTTTGTATTTTTGAGGTATCAGTTATAACATCTCTTTCATTTCTGATGTTACTTATTTGAATCATTTCTCTTTTTTAACAGTGAGTGTAGGTAAGGCCTTGTCAGTTTATCTTTTCAAGGAACCAGCTGTTAATTTCATTGATTGCATTGATTGTCTCTTTCATCTCTATTTCATTCATTTCTTCTCCAATTTTTGTTATTTTCTTCCTTCCAACTTTGGGCTTTGTTCTTCTTATACTAGTTCCTTGAGGTGTAAAGTTAGTTTATTTGAGAATTTTTTGTTTGTTGGTTTCTAAGGTAGGCATTTCCCTCTACAAACGTTTCCCTTTGAACTACTTTTGTTGCATCTCATAAATATTGGTAAGTTCGTCATTTTTGTTTGTCACAAGGAATGTTTAAATTTCTTTTTTGAGGAATGTATTATTTATATTTGACATATGTTTTAGAAATAGCAACTCCATGAGGCAGGTAAAACCTGTGGCTCAGTCGGGTTTAATGATTCACCCATGTCACCTTGTGAGTCAGTGGGAAGCTCTGAGGCAAAATAAGGTCTTAGGACTGCAAGACCAGTATGCTCCGCACCTCATGGAGGCCTCCTCTGGGACGCACTCTTGGAATGGCAAACATACACATGCAGCTCATTAGAGGTGGAGAAAGACACACTTATTTAAAGAAATCAAAAGGAGCTCTGGAATAGTCACTCTAAAGCAGCATTTTGCTTCATTTTGCTTCATTTCATTACTAGAATTTTTATTGTTTAAAACAATTTTTTTCACATTTATTTATTATTGAGAAACAGAGAGAGACAGAGCATGAACAGGGGAGGGGAGGAGAGAAGGGGAGACACAAAATCAAAGCAGGCTCCAGGCTCTGAGCTGTCAGCACAGAGCCTGACACGGGGCTTGAACCCACAAACTGCGACATCATGACCTGAGCTGAAGTCGGGCACTTAACGGACTGAGCCATCCAGGCGTCCCTAGAATTTTTATTGTTGATAAGATGATTACCTTTATTTTGAAAAGATAATCTTTCTTTTAACTACATTTTTGGCAGTTTGTGACCAAGATAAAGACATCATAGGACTAATCTTTTTGGAATGGGAAGTCAAAGACCAAATAAAATTAAATGCCTTTGACACTGTCATCCAAGAGACCAGTGCTTCACTACTGATGAGATGGCATGCCTCTGAGTCTACTTCTGTGTACATTCTTAACTCATGGCTAATACCTGTCTGCTGAGCATGCTTCCTGTCTGGTCTCAGTGCCCTAGTTGCAATGCATTACTGCTTCTTCTTTTACTTCCTTTGAAGGTCACATAGGCAATAATGGTGCACTCCTATTACTGGGAAGACAAAGATGTAGCTGTATTTTCAAATGCCCATAGTCATGGCTATCGTTTTTCACAAAAGCAGATGAAGATTTAAATTCTGAGGCTTATGGAGGATGCACTTGGGTTTCATTATGGCTGGTGTGCTGATGCATCCATGCAATCTATCTTTCCTTTAAAGATGTGCAGTCCATCACAGAGCAATGGCACTAATGAGCCTTCCAAACAACCAGGATCACACTTTTTAATAAGGATTGGAAAATGAGACCTATGATGTCTTGCCTGTCAGAGAGAAAAAGAAATGTGAGAGATCTACAAAGTCCTGCCTCATGTGCTTCATGTAAATTGGTATTTGCCTTTCCAAATGACACGTTTGCTAGTAAAGTATACAAAGATGTCTTAGCAGGTCCTGGAGAAAGCCTTAGGGCTTGCTGGTGTGCAGCAAGTAAAAGCATAAAAAGTCTGAACTTGGGGTGGGGTGAAGTGATGAAGGTAGGAGGAAATAAAAATTTTGTGCATTGCTTTGTCTTTCTAAAGACTCCTCTGTTCCCATAACGATAAATCATTACACTGACTATAAGAATACTACCCACATTTCAGGCATTCTGTAGAATCTGCCTCTCTACCTCCTAGAATGAACCACAGCTGAATTAACCTGATAACTAATTGTTTATCAATAGAAAGGGGCTTTAAAATATAGGGATATCAGGACACCCAGCAATTAAGGGGTCATTTGTCCAGATGAAAAATAGTAGATCAGTGGGGACGACACAGCCAGAACCCAATTTAATCTTCATTCTGAAGACAGAGTCGTGATCTTAGCTTAAGGAATGCTTTGGGAAAATTCTGTCAGAGAAATGTGATTTGGATGCCAAACAGCTCATACAGTGGATATGGGTTGTTCCATCTGACAAATGGAGAAGAATATTAAAAGAAACAAACACAGAGTCAAATTCCTTTAGAGATCAGGAACTAGCGTTATGTCCATTTACTAATAATCAAAAAATGGCCTTTGTAGCACAGAAAGTCTCTAAATGCTTTAGGGTAACTCTAACCAGTCTCAATGACCGATCTGTATTATACTTTAAGATTAGTTCCTGGGTTAGGAGTAAAAAAGGTGCCGTTATTTTCTCTTCTGTGTTAAGAAATGTGAACAAAAAAACAAAGAACAAACAAACGAAAAAAACCCAAAAACCCTGCATGTAGTATTTTTAGTAGGCTAAATATGAAATACTTTATACAATGAATATTAAAAGTACCCATTTCTTGTTTTTTTTAATCTAAGCATGATTTAAAAAGGGGATTATGTGATTATGTTTTTGTATATAAGAGGGAGCAGAATTCTGGATAATCTTATGCTTAGCTTGATTGCTTTATTGATAAAAAAGGAGGACGTGTGAATGTATATTTTATGAGTAATGCATTTATTAGGCACAGACGGTACATAATGCACTAGGCTTTATGTGAATTGCACTGGATTTATCTTTCTTTTAGAGCATATTTTAAAAAACATTTTACTGCATCTATTATAACCCATTTATAGCTAGGGTGTTACTCCATGGCAATAGTGGGTTAGCATTTTAGAGCAGCTTGTGAGATGTTATTCAAAGGAAAAAAGGTCATTCAGGCACACATAATCAATAATCAACCTCTCTTGTCTCCCTATTTCTCCTTTTCCTTGAGCGATGCTTCTTTTTTTCTGAAATCTTCTAGCCAGTCAAGTTTACTGATAAATCTGTGAAGAGAGTGGAATGATTATAAATTAATAGGAGAAATAAACAGATCTAAAAATAGTTTGTAGAGGTAGAGCCAAATGTCTCAGTCCAACCAAAGAAGCATACTGCTTGAGAGGTGTCATATTCTGTGACAGTGAAGCCTACTCCTGATGGCTCTTTGAGAACAAACTACCTCCTGCAGGCACCTGGAGTTGGCTTCCACGGTCAGCCTCAGAAAGGAGACCATCGTGGAAATTATGCTCCAGCCACCTGTTTTCCCTTAATCACTGCCTACATATTAGCTAATATATTAGCTCCAAATATACCTTAAGTTCGTTCATAAGGATAAAACCTTTGGAGATTTTTCAGAGTTTTATAAACTTCTAATTAAAATGTCCCATATATTCTCAAATCTGGCATCACATTTGTCAGTTTTAGCATTAGCTGGACCACATGGCTTTATCATCTGCAGCATGAATAAGCCATATCCTTTAATGCTGAAATAATCTAAATGGAATAATACTATTCATCCTCCCAATAAAAATTTTCAGCTGTTTGGAGGTTTATCATGGTATAGAGATAAGCATGAGGGCCTCCATTTGGATTAAGTTTGTATAACTAGAATGTGTAAAGCTTCCCTAATTTTTTCCTGGCTTTGCTATTTACGAGAAGTATATTGCATCTGAAGAAAGTTTAAAACCATTTAAAACAATCCAAATTACACTGTAGATTTGAGTTGGGACTCAGCACCATCTGTTTGCCAAATCAAACAATATTAATGTCATCTTAGAATTAAACTTTTCTGATAGCTCCAACTCAAATGTTTCAAACACATGAAATATCATACATGTTATATCAATATAGTGCCTGTTATCCACAATTTAGCATAAAGAAAAGGATGGTCAGAATCAGATGTCTGACTGCAAGATTCTGAATTATCTCATTCACCTGCTCTTTTTCCCGACTGTTCTTTAGCGTACATTTTGACCAGGGTTGGCATTATGTTTTCCTGTGTAGAGGGAGATTTGATTGGCAGGGGAGTACACATCACCACTGAGAAAGGAAAGATATCAGCTATTTCCATTGCCATTTCTATCACAATCATCCTTTTCTAGAATCTTCTAATAATGCCCACTCTGATAGAACATCAGATTGTTCATAGGCCTGCCTGTTGTCAGCACATTTCCAATGATTTAAATTCCATGGTGGTCAATATTGCCTGTTTTGCTTACTGGCATTGTGACTGGCATATATTAGGTACTTAATACATATTTATGAGAATGAATGGATGGATGATATAGGTGTTCTTTGCCATATTTGCTTGACTTGGAGTCGTTGCATGGAGTGGACATCTCTGTTCCAGTTACTGTAACTGTGTAACAAACCTAGAGCCTAGTGATTTAAACAACATTTATTTTGCTTACATAAGAAGAATCAGCAGCCTGGGCAGGGCTTGGTGAGAGCATCTCATTTCCTTCCCACTCATCATGGCTGAGGCAGTCCTATAGTTAGGATCTAGAATTATCTGAAGTCTTCTGACTCAGCGTGTCTGAAGGCTGGATTGGAAAGACTCAAATTGATGAGAAGTAGAACAGCTGGGGATCCATGGGCATTTCTCTCTTTCTCCATGTAGTTTCTGCTGAATTAAAGTTTCATTATAGTTGTACTCTTACACAATGGTTTTGAGCTTCAAAAGCATGTGTCTCAACAAAGAAAAGAAAAATTGAATTATCTTTTGTAGCTTGGTCTGGGAAGTCACAGAGCATCATTTCTCCATATTCTATGGGTGGAGGCAGTTACAAAGGTCTTCCCAAGGTACAGGACGAATGCACATAGGCCCCACCTCTTGACGAAGGGACATGACCATCATATTCTAAGAACATGTGGAATGAGCTACCTATCGGTGTAGCCATTTTTGGAAAAAATAGTATCTGTCACAATTCTCAATTTTGTGTGATTATTTTACTTGGGAAGTATAGGAAGATTCTAAATTAGAAATCCACAAATCTCTATTTTCTAGAAATGAAAAAGCAATAAAGGCTTAAGTGAATAAAGATATTTTTACAAGGCCACTTAGGGCTCTGGCCAGTGTAAATCTCCCATTTTATGTATGTAGGGAGATGCAAGATTATTTACATTCTACCAACTCTGAAAATTTTTAATTTTTAATTTTTAGTAAAGTCCAGTTTTTAGAAGAGTAGAGAAAATGGAATAAAAGCATTCACAATTTACTTTCTTATTATCTGAAAAGCATGAAGTACAATATTGTCTGAAAGACATGAACATTTGATGGCCAACATCAGAAGCATTTTGTTATATTATTGGCCAAATTCCCAGCCCAATTCCTGAAAGTGCCATAGACCTTTGATAGTATGTGTTATTATTATATCGTGCTCTGAAGATCATAGTGTTTCTGTTCAGAAAAAAAAAAAGATACTTCACTATGATTATAGAGTTTAGAATAGTATCTGTCAGATCATAAACATTTGCTGAATTTGTGTGCTACTCACATAGATTAATGCACTAGCTTATAATAGAGTCTACTGACATTGGCTGGAGTAAAATCAGAAAAGGATTTTTAAAAGATGCTTATCTATTTTTTTTGTTAGTTTTCACAAGTTTTGAAGATATTTTAAAATTGAGTTTTAATTTCTACAGTTGAAATACATAGCATTAAAAGTTCTCCACTTTCAATTTTAAGTAAGAAATCATAATAGAAAGGCAAGAGTCCTCCAATGATGGCAGAGAATGAGGGTTAAGTCCCTATCAAACCACAAATTCTGCCACCCAGGCAAATCACTTAAACCCTTATGGACTTGGTTTTTAGGCTGCGTAACTGAATGAATGGCTGGATGAAGAAATGAAAGAATTGTTAATGAATGGGCAAGGAAGAAAGCTCACAGGTTCTGATCCACAAGAGACTCTCAAACATGGCTAGGGTGCTAGAATCTTAGTGAAATAATGAAATGCATTTATCGATATTTCTCAAGGAGAAATTGAATGCTGATGAAAGGAATATAGAACTTTGATAAGACCCTTTGGTGGGGCATGAAACTCCACAAAGCTGGAAAGAGAATTGTCTTGTAAGATGGTACCGGTTTGGTTTTATGGTAGGACTTTGGTTTAAAGTGAAGACTTTAACATGTTTAAAGCATTCAATTTTGAGGATGTAGAGAAGAAAAGGGAAGCTTTGTCACAAAGGAATCTCATTCTCTACTTCTCTCAGTGCTGTTCAGCCTTCCCTCCTTTCCTCCCTTCCTTCCTTTGCAATATCAGCTTAACATTTATGAGCCCCTTACTTTGTGCCAAGTGGCATTTTAAGAGCTTTCTGTTTAGAAACCCATTTATAAATAAATGCTGGACACTCCCTTAATGAATATTTATTAGCCTCCCTAGGCAGTATGCTGGAGCAATCATGTTATCTGGTTTACTCAGACTTTCACTTTTGTCCTGTTCCAGGTCTCAGTTTTACCAAGATCCTGCACTGATAAGCAGGAATTTCTCTTAGAGCTTAGTTTGTTCACTTCTTTAGGATTTCTTTGATGACTCATCGCTTAAGATCTTTGACACTTTAAACTCCCAGAAACCAAAACATTAAAACAATTTTAAAAAGGAAGAATAATAACAGATACGATCACATTACCACTATTAGGAAGAGACTGGTTTGTTTGCAAGATAAGGTATTATGTTGGGTGAGATAAAATAGATAACTGGGGCATTATGGCCAGAATCATAACAAAAGATAAAACAAGTGAAATGCCAAGTTCAAAGACAAAACTAGAATGAACATTAGCTATTGAGTGATTCTGAGATTAGGAGGTTTAGATCATTGAAATGGATGTTATTAAGGTCTGAATATTTGTTAAGGAAAACATAATATGAATTTCAAAACTCTGCAGACTTTGGACAAGTTATTAAGTCAGATGTATCATGTAAGTATGAAGTTTAAAATAAAAATGATTCTTACTTGCGTTTTTCAAGTAAAAGTCATGTCACCTGTGAAGGAGCAACCTTATCTCATTTTGCTTTACATCCCCAGCACCTGTTAGTTGTTGGTATGCAATAGGAGGTCAGGTAATATTTGTGAAAGAATTAGTAATGAAATTAATTTGTGAAAACTTTAAGAATATTAAAGAATTAAAATTTAAATCATTTTTCCTTAAGATATCATTCTGGATCTTTAGTTCATATTGTAGAAGTAAAATATGGAGATTTTCTGACTGCTGTTGCATATTCATATTTCTTCCCTTGTGTATTTATTCCATACCTTTCTGTCAGCATTTGCCATTGTCTTTGCCTAACACAACTCAACTGTAAGTTTACCCTCAAATAACTGCACCTGAATTTCAGAGGGTTGGTGCAGAACTCTGTATTTTGTGAAAGAGTCATAGATCATTGTCATGATTTTCCCTTGTTAAGGACCACTGGGCTGCATTATCGTTCTCCACCTCATACACGTGGCTAATCTCTACTTGTTTTTTGAGATTTAGCAGATGGCTAATAATCAATGTAATAAAAAGTGTTAGGTTTTCCTTTATTTTGATGTTTATGAACAAACACAGATGGACAATACCAGTCAGAATAGATATATTTGAGTAGCTTAAGGTGCATTAAAATTTTAAATGGATGTTATCTAGTATTATAATTCATGTTGATAGGGACAGATATTGTCCTTTTATTGCACATTAACTCTAACATATTAATATGGAGCTTATGTCCTAAGGAAAAAGAACCTCAGAGTTTTACAGCATTAAATATGGAATTCCATGGAGTTAATATATGAAAACACACTTGGAAATAAACTATTACATTTTAAGAGTGGACTTCCATTTTCTTTTCTTTTTTTTTTTTCTTAATGTTTTATTTATTTCTAGGAGAGAGAGAGAGACAGCGTGAGCAGGGGAGGGTCAGAGAGAGAGGGAGTCACAGACTGAAACAGGCTCCAGGCTCTGAGCTGGCAGTCAGCACACAGCCCGATGCGGGGCTCGAACCCACGAACCACCAGATCATGACCTAAGTGAAAGTCGGACGCTTAACCGACTAAGCCACCCAGGCACCCCGTGGACTTCCATTTTCAAGAGAAAATTATTTGTGAGTAAAGAACTCTCCAACATTCTAAGAGAATCTCACTACCTTACAAATTGTAATAATGTATGATTTAATTAACTAGCTTCAAATTCCTGAATTTTTATTCAGGAAATAATCAACCCACATATTTGGAGTCACTTATCAATATCAGCATGATATTCAAAATTAAATCATGATTTAAAGATGCAAAATATATTTTTATTTCCTGGAAGGAGATAAAGTCCTAATTTTAGTTCGTAGTACTCTATCCAATCAATTAAATAATTATAATTATATGTTTAACATCTAGAAAAATTTTATACATGTCTCTGAGGTAGGAGGTTTAATTTTATAGTCAGAATTCTGAATAAAACCAATATTCTTGATAAAAGCATCCTATAATTATCAGAAAGTGGTCCAGGTTAAATGGTATATGACCGAAATTAATGCTCACAATCATCAACTCCAAAACAATAATGTATAAAGGGTTTTAATTCACCAGCAAAAAACTGAGTCTCCAGCTTTTGACTGGTGCAATATTTATTGGCATTTCTACTATTATATGTGCTTGTGTTCATATTATGAATTTTGCAGCTCTGGTAAATTTATGGTCATGAGCAGGTTTTTTTTCTTTTTTTCTTTTTTTAGCCATAATTAACCTAGTTTAATGTTTATGATGAATCAATAAACAGGTACATTGAACCTTCTTCTTTAAACCTAGTTGGTGTTCACCTACTGTTTCTTTTATTTATATTCCAGTCTTTCAACAAAGCAGAATATTCTAAAATTGTTGGGCTCTAATGATACAGATATGGGTAAGTTGTGAACTTGTCCTTCAAGGAAATAAAGTGTTAGATTCATTAGAGAATCTGGAAAACTATTACAAAAGAATAGAACAACAGTGATATTTGACAACCTTACCTTGGAAGGATGAAGAAGATCTGACGTGGAGATGATATTTAAACTGGGTTCTATAGGGTGGATTGATATTGACCAGACTGGTTGGGAGGGGAAAATGGACACCACTTTGCATGGTCCAGGGGCCAGGATATAGAAGGCTATCTGAGCGAGGGACAGAGGGCATTCGTCACAGCACGAGCAAGTCACATGTGTATGGACACCTGCAGATCAGACCATTTGAATAGTGTGAGATAACAAGGTTATCATATCGAATCTCTGCATTTCCAGTCAAATCAAGGCAATTTCTTTTAGAATGAGGCTAGAATGAAGGTAGAGGGTCAGTTCAACTGAGAGTTTTGACATCTGTATTGTAAGGGAAGAAAAAGGCAGACTTAGCCTCCTTAGCATCCCTGGCTGGTTCTAAAAATCAAAAGGACAAAGATAAATAGGAGAAAAGTATACAAATTTTTTTGAATTTTTACATGTAAATGGGATCCTTTCCAAGAGAAAGAAGATCCGAAGACGTGAACAGAGCAGAAAGCTTTTATGCCTTTTAGGCAAAGAAACAATAAATTTGTGAAGAATTGACAAGACAAAAGGGTTTGGGCTAATGGTGAAGTAATTAGGACAATAAAAGTTAAACAAGTGTTGTTTGTATAGATTTCTTGGCCCTAAGAAGTTTTATGACCTGTTTCAGGCAGGAGGGGCAAGATGGGGAGATCAGAGTGACTTTCCTGCTTTTGCCATTTTCCCAAGCTCCTTCAGCTTAAAATATTTAATATGCCAAGGTGCCATATTGGGTAGCATATCCTGAACCCTATCATTATACTAAAGGTCAGCTGTCTTCCTGTCCATTGGCTCTTGTGCACTTGCAAGTGGTCATTATAGTTGTAGTAGTTAGCACCTTTAGATCTTCTTAAAGAATCAACTTATGCAAAAACATTAATTCTATACTGAAAATTAACTCAGACTTTTGTAGGGGAGATGGTGCAGTGGTGGTGGATTTAAATTCATCACAACAAAGCAAATGATTTTTAATGATTTTTTCCAGACTCCTTGCTTTGCCAAGTCAACTAATGAGAACAATGATGAGGTAAGGATGGAAGCAGAGGGTATCCACAGTCCCCTTCCCTTACTGATTACACACCCAGACTCCTGGCTTTGTTGCCTTTTATTTCAAAGTTCTCCTTTGGAGATTACACGGCAATTTAGCTTTATCCAGGTCGAGACTGAATTTAACTTTTCAAACTTCTACATAGAAGTCAATGAAACGCATTGTTTGGCTAGTTGTCTGGACCCACACTCCTAGGAAGCTGTTTACCACTTTTTAATACGTGACAATTCCTTTGCAAGCTCACCCCAAAAGGGCATATTTATACATTTATTTAAAAATTTCAATGTTGAATAAAATTTGGTAGATAAAATTTTGTCTCTTATTATTTATTGCATAGATCTCACAGACCTACTTGCGTCCCTCTCACTGTTACTTATATATCTAAAAGGTTCCGTAGTTAGGACCGACTACTGTGAGCAAAATTACTATGAGCACTTACTTCTCTACTTAATTAAGTTACCCATTTAATTCATATATTTCAGTGTGGCAAACATATCTCAAGTTGAATATCACCTTAGAGAAGAAGTCTGTATAGTCTTCTACATAAGGCCCATGTTGCATGTGTATGATACATGTGTATCTGGTGTGTGATAATAGAGCTTATTTAAATAACAGAATGGAAGTAAAAGTGTGAGGCCTGGGATGTGATGTGGTACACTGTTAAACTGGAGACTTGGAGAAGAACCCAGGAGGATGAGAAGTGAGGAGCCAACTAAATTTCCAGTGGAAACCTCTCCCATGTTCGCTGATGTTTTTCCTGTATTCCTAGTATCTCAGCTTGGTGACTAGTATGTAGTGGCCACTCACTGTTTATTTATGGAGTGAAGAAAATATAGTTGAGATGGGAAAGACAGGTGGTTAAAAGTGCCAGACTCTCAGAAATGGAGGAGAGATGGGGAGAGGTGAAGTCACAAGCGCCTTCTGTGGAGGTGAGATGGGGAGCTGCGGTGGGGAGGGCTGGGGTGGAGGAGGAGGCAGCCGTGCCCTTTGTGACAAGGGGAATTTTTCCTTAACGAATAGTATGCTGCTAAGATGATACCTGCCACACACACAAAGAAATTGGTTAGAAGGGATTACTCATTTAAGACAAAGCTTCAAGGGAAAAGGACTATCAGATTAGATCAGAATTTGCTAAAAGAAAATACAAGTGCTGTTTTTCAAAAGAAGAATTGGTGGATATTCTAATATCTTGGCAAGAAGCTTGAGTTTGACCGACTGTTACAAACCTAAACTCTTTTTCTTAAAGACACTGTTGAATCTGATGAAAATTTTATTTTATTTTATTTTTTATTTTTTTTTACAAATAGTTTATTGTCAAATTAGTTTCCACATAACACCCAGTGCTCATCCCCACGAGTGTCCTCCTCCATGCCCACCCCTCCTCCTCCCCACATCCACCAGTCCTCAGTTTTTGTCAGCATTCAAGAGTCTCTCATGGTTTGCCTCTCCCCCTTTCCCCCACCATTTCTGCCCTTCTTCTCCCCCTTGGTCCTCTGTTAAGCTCCTCCTAATCCTCCTATACGTGCACACATATGATATTTGTCTTTCTCTGCCTGACTTATTTCGCTCAGCATAACACCTTCAAGGTCCATCCATGTTGCTACACATGGCCAGATTTCATTGTTTCTCATTGCCATGTAGTATTCCATGGTATAGATAAACCACATCTTCTTGATCCATTCATCTGTTGATGGACACTTAGGCTCTTTCCATGTTTTAGCTATTGTGGAGAGTGCTGCTATGAACATTGGGGTACATGTGCTCCTATGCATCAGCATTTCTGTATCCCTTGGGTAAATTGCTAGCAGTGCTATTGCTGGGTCATAGGGGAGTTCTATTGTTAGTTTCCTTAGGAACCTCCACACTGTTTTCCAGAGGGGCTGTACCAGTTTACATTCCCACCAACAGTGTAGGAGAGTGCCCGTTTCTCCACATCCTCGCCAGCATCTTGAGTTCTCTGATTTGCTCATTTTAGCCATTCTGACTGGCGTGAGGTGGTATCTCAGTGTGGTTTTGATTTGTATTTCCCTGATGAGGAGCGATGCTGAGCATCGTTTCATGTGTCTGTTGGCCATCTGGATGTCCTCTTTGGAGAAGTGTCTGTTCATATCTTCTGCCCATTTCTTCACTGGGTTGTTTGTTTTTCGGGCGTGTAGTTTGGTGAGTTCCTTATAGATTCTTGATATTAACCCTTTATCTGATATGTCATTTGCAACTATCTTTTCCCATTCCGTTGGTTGCCTATTAATTTTCTGGGTTGTTTCCTTGGCTGTGCAGAAGCTTTTAATCTTGATGAGGTCCCAACAGTTGATTTTTGCTCTTGATTCCCTTGCTTTTGGGGATGTGTCAAGTAAGAAGTTGCTGCACTGGAGGTCAAGGAGGTTGTTTCTTGCTTTCTCCTCTAGGATGTTGATAGTTTCCTGTCTTACGTTCAGGTCCTTGATCCATTTTGAGTTTATTTTTGTGCATGGTGTGAGAAAATGATCTAGTTTCATTCTTCTGCATGTTGCTGTCCAGTTCTCCCAACACCATCTGTTAAAAAGGCTGTCTTTTTTCCATCGGATATTCTTTCCTGCTTTGTCAAAGATCAGTTGGCTGTATACTTTTGGGTCCACTCCTGAGTTCTCAATTCTGTTCCATTGGTCTATGTGTCTGTTTTTGTGCCAATACCATACTGTCTTGATGATGACAGCTTTGTAGTAGAGGCTAAAGTCTGGGATGGTGATCCCTCCCATTTTGGTTTTATTTTTCAGGATTACTTTGGCTATTCGGGGTCTTTTGTGGTTCCATACAAATTTTTGGATAGTTTGTTCTAGTTTTGAGAAGTATGCTGGTGCAATTTTGATTGGAATTGCATTGAATGTGTAGAGTGCCTTAGGCAGTAATGACATCTTAACTATATTTATTCTTCCTATCCATGAGCATGGAATGTTTTTCCATTTCTTTGTGTCTTCTTCAATTTCCTTCATAAGTTTTCTATAGTTTTCATCATACAGATCTCTTGTATCCTTGGTTAGGCTTATTCCGAGGTATTTTATGGTTTTTTGTGTAATTGTGAATGGGATCAGTTTCTTGATTTCTCTTTCTGTTGCTTCATTGTTGGTGTATAAAAATGCAACCGATTTCTGTAGGTTGATTTTGTACCCTGCAACTTGGCTGAATTCTTGGATCAGTTCTAGTAGGCTTCTGGTGGAGTCTGTCGGGTTTTCTATGTAGAGTATCATGTCATCTGCGAAGAGTGAAAGTTTGACTTCCTCTTTGCCAATTCTGATGCCTTTGATTTCCTTTTGGTGTCTGATGGCTGATGCTAGGACTTCCAGCACTATGTTAAACAGCAGTGGTGAGAGTGGGCATCCCTGTCGTGTTCCTGATCTCAGGGGGAAAGCTCTGAGTTTTTCCCCGTTGAGGATGATGTTAGCTGAAGGCTTCTCATAGATGGCTTTGATGATGTTTAAGAAGGTTCCTTCTATCCCAACTTTCTCGAGAGTCTTTATTAAGAAGGGATGCTGTATTTTGTCAAATGCTTTTTCTGCATCTATTGAGAGGATCATATGGTTTTTATCTTTTCTTTTATTGATATGATGTATCACATTGATTGATTTGTGAATGTTGAACCAGCCCTGTAACCCAGGAATGAATCCCACTTGATCTTGGTGGATGATTCTTTTGATATGCTGCTGGATTCGATTTGCAAGGATCTTGTTGAGGATTTTTGCATCCGTATTCATCAAGGGTATTGGCCTGTAGTTCTCTTTTTTTGCTGGATCTCTGTCTGGCATGGGAATCAGAGTGATGCTGGCTTCATAAAATGAATCCGGGAGTTTTCCTTCGATTTCTATTTTTTGGAATAACTTGAGAAGAATTGGGATTAATTCTGTTTTAAATGTCTGGTATAATTCCCCAGGGAAGCCATCAGGTCCAGGGCTCTTATTTGTTGGGAGATTTTTGATCACCGATTCAATTTCTTCACTCGTTATGGGTCTGTTCAGGTTTTCTATTTCTTCCCGTTTGAATTTTGGTAGTGTGTGTGTGTTTAGGAATTTGTCCATTTCTTCTAAGTTGTCCAATTTGTTGGCATATAATTTTTCATAGTATTCCCTGATAATTGCTTGTATTTCTGAGGGGTTGGTTGTCATAAGTCCATTTTCATTCATAATTTTGTCTATTTGGGTGCTCTCTCTTTTCTTTTGGATAAGTCTGGCTAGAGGTTTGTCAATTTTGTTTACTTTTTCAAAAAACCAACTCTTGGTTTCATTGATCTGTTCAATTGTTTCTTTGGTCTCTATGTTGTTTATTTCTGCTCTTATTTTTACTATTTCTCTTCTTCTACTGGGTTTAGGGCATTCTTGTTGCTCTGCCTCTAGTTCCTTTAGGTGAGCTGTTAGATATTGGAATCTGTGCTTTTTCTAAGCTCTTGAAATAGGCCTGGAGAGCAATGTACTTTCCTCTTAGGACTAGGACTGCCTTTGCCGCATCCCATAGATTTTGAATTGTTGTGTTTTCATTTTCATTTGTTTCCATATATTTTTTAATTTCATCTCTAATTGCCTGGTTGGCCCATTCATTCTTTAGAAGGGTGTTCTTTAACCTCCATGTTTTTGGAAGTTTTCCAGACTTCTTCCTGTAATTGATTTCAAGTTTCAAAGCATTGTGATCTGACAGTGTGCATGGTATGATCTCTATTCTTTTATATTTATTGAGGGCTGCTTTATGTCCCAGTATGTGATCTATCTTGGAGAATGTGCCATGCGCACTTGAGAAGAAAGTAAATTCCCTGGCCTCAGGATGTAAAGTTCTAAATATATCTGTCAGGTCCATCTGGTCCAATGTGTCATTCAAGTCCATTATTTCTTTAGTGATTTTCTGTCTGGTTGACCTATCCATTGCTGTAAGTGGAGTATTAAAGTCCCCTGCTATTAGCACATTCTTATCTAGAAGCTTGTTTCTGTTTGTGATTAATTGTTTTAGATATTTAGGTGCTCCCATATTCGGTGCGTAGACATTTATGATTGTTAGTTCTTCCTGATGGATGGACCCTGTAATTATTATGTAGTGCCCTTCTTCATCTCTTGTGAATGTCTTTAATTTAAAGTCCAGTTTGTCTGATATAATGATCGCTACTCCGGCTTTCTTTTGATTTCCTGTAGCATGATATATATTTCTCCATCCGCTTACTTTTAATCTGAAGGTATCTTCCCGTCTAAAATGAGTTTCTTGTAGACAGCATATAGATGGATTTTGTTTTTTAATCCATTCTGCTACCCTATGTCTTTTGATTGGAGCATTCAGCCCATTTACATTCAGTGTTATTATTGAAATATGTGGGTTTAGAGTCTTTGTATCTTTTGTAGGGTTCATGTTTGTGGTGGTGTCTCTCGAATCTTTGTTCCTTGCAACTTTTCTTTCAGAGCATCCCCCTCAGGATTTCTTGTAGGGCTGGCTTCGTGGTGACAAACTCTTTCAATTTCTGTTTGTTTGGAAAGGTTTTTATCTCTCCTTCTATTTTGAATGACAGGCTTGCTGGCTAGAAGATTCTTGGCTGCATATTTTTACTGTTCATCACATTGAAGATCTCCTGCCATTCCTTTCTGGCCTGCCACGTTTCAGTAGATAGGTCTGTCACCACTCTGATGGGTTTCCCTTTGTATGTGAGGGCCCTTTTCTCCCTAGCTGCTTTCAAAATTCTCTCTTTGTCCTTGTATTTTGCCATTTTTACGATGATATGTCATGCAGAAGATCGATTCAAGTTACGTCTGAGGGGAGTCCTCTTAGCCTCTTGTATTTCCACATTGACTTCCTTCCCCAGGTCGGGGAAGTTCTCTGCTATAATTTGTTCCAGGACTCCTTCAGCACCTTTCCCTCTGTCTTCCTCTTCTGGGATTCCTATGATACGGATATTGTTGTGTTTGAGTGTATCGCTGAGCTCTCGAATTCTTCTTTCCTGTTCCTGGATCAGTTTGTCTCTTTTTTTGTCAGCTTCTTGTTTTTCTGTAATGGTGTCTTCTAAATCACTTATTCTCCTTTCTGCCTCTTCAATCCGTGCATTGGAGGCCTCTAATTTATTATGTATCTCATTTATCGCATTTTTAAATTCTTCATGCCTATTTTTATTTTCCATTCTGTCTGTAGCCATAGTTTCTTTGATGTCCCTATGTTTTTTTCAAGCTCTGCTATTAATTTTACCATTATTATTCTAAAATCTTGTTCACTTATGCTGCTGATATCTGTTTTGAGCAGTTCATTAGCTGTCATTTCTTCTTGGAGTTTCTTTGGAGGAGAGCTCTTTATTTCGTCATTTTAGTTAGCTTTCCGGCTCTTGTTGGTTAGACCTGTTATGCTCTCTGTTTCTATGAGCACTGCTATATCCAAGAAGACTCTTTGACTTTCCAGGGCCTATCCTTTCAGAGATTGTTTTTTGAATGGTATCCCTCGGTCTCTCTTGTTCGGACCTTAGTTATTTTATTTTCCTATTCGTAGTGATATTTGGGACTCTTCACCTTGTGTACTCTAGCTTGTTTCTTGAGGTAGCCCTGGAAAAGAAAACAGACAGACAAACACACAGGGAGCAGGAGCACACAAACGCACAGGCTAATTCAACTAACATGCAAAGCGAGAGGGAAAACGAAAAAGTTAAGAGAAAAGACGGAGGAGGGAGGGCGAGTAGTAGGGAGTATAAAATACATAAAAGGGTCAAAAAGGGGAAAGAAAAGGAAAAAAGAAGAAAACCGATGGACAAAGAACGGTTTAAAGCATATACCTGGATTTCCCAGCTACAGTTAAATAGCCGTATGTATGCAGTGCTTGTTGAAGAGCATAGAGAAAAAGAGAGAAGGCAGGGCGGGATGAGGCAGAATTGGAAATAGAATGAACAGGGAGAAGGCATAAGAAGCTTTTTTCAAAGAGGTAAAGGGTAGAATATGGTTGGATAGGTGAGAGAAGGATGCTGAAATTACCCAGAGAAACTATATAGTCTAATTACTCCTGAGAGAAATAGTTGAAAATGTCGGTAGGTGTAGAAATTTACATTTATAGAATGGACTTATGATTGTTTAAGCAAGCTGGCGACCAGAGTTAATCAGGTCAGTGTTCTGGGGAAAAAAGCGAGAAAAGAGAAAGAAAAGAAAAAAAGGAAGAGAAAAGAAAGGGGAAAAAAAGAAGAAAAAAGGAAAAAACAAAAAAAGGGGAAAAAAAAGGAAAAAAGAAAGAGAAAAAAAAACGGGGAGGAGGGTACCTCTCAGGCAGGGATGGGCGTGGCGTGATCCGATGCTTCAGGCGGGGGTTCTGCCTTGGCGGTTTTGGGGAGGAGAGTGAGGGTGTTCCAGTCCCTTCTTGAACCTCACGCTGCAACTCGCTTTTTTGGGCGTGTCAACTCCCCGTTCCGGGGATGCAGCCGAAGTTGGTTGCACTCTTCAACCCAGGCCAGTTCCAATCTCAAAATCCCAGTCCTCGCGCCCCGCTGAGATTGCCTTAGACACAGCGTCCCAGACAACCCCCTTGGGCAATTCCAGGCCCCCTGCCGAGCTCTGGGGGCGGAGTCAGAGTCGCTGCTTCCTTCTCTGGGTCGGGCTGGCGCGCATGCGCGGGGGCTTGCCTGCCGGGTCCGCGTAGCCTGAGCCCGCTGGAGTGAGGAAAACCGGGTCCCTCTATGGCTCGTCACCTGAAACACGAACTCACAGGCAAATTTCCCAGTCTTTAGCTCTTTGGCTTCCCTCTCGAGTTCCAGCCAGCCAGGAGCGCGGACGCCCCGTGTCAGCGTGGCTCTTTTAGGGGCCCCAGCCGCCCTGGAGCTACAATGGCGGCAGGCGCGCCTCTGCTCTGAAATCCAACCTCCAGGAGCGGCACAAAGAAGCAGTTTATGTGCTCAGCCCCCCCCACCCCCCCAGGACAAGTTGGCACGAGGGGACCTGGTGTGCAGGTATTTGGCAAGTACGGTCTTTCTATGCCCCGAGCGGAGGTTTTTTTCCCCCCTGAGCGGAGGTTTTTCTGTTTCGGACTCTCTCCTTTTCCCCTCTCACTCCCCGTAGAGGGTAGAGGGGGATCGCCTCCCACCCTGGAGTCTCCGATCCCGGCCCGATTTTATCTTCTCCGGTTCGCACTCACATTAGAGGGCTCTCTCAGTGGATTCTGCATCCTTTTTCTTCCAGTCTCTCAGGTTTTGTAAGGTTTCCAAAGGCTTCAGATCTTTTCTGTGTGATGTATGGGCGCGAGTGCAAGTACGGAGCTCCTTACTTCTCCACCATCTTGCCCTCTCCGAAAATTTTATTTTATAGACACTATAAGCCTTGTTAACTGGATGTGGAAGTCAATGGCTAGAGCCATGCCTAGGCTCATACCAATAGGAAAGAGATGCACAGGGCATGCTTGCTTAAGAAACTGATTAGAGTAAGGCATTGTCTGGAAATAATGATGGTGGCTTCTCCTTGTCATTGATAGTTCTCATCTTTAGTAATTTTGTGTATCCAACACACACTAAGAATATGCTGAGGAAGTGGGGCCTGGGCGGCTTAGTCGGTTAAGCGTCTGACTTTCGCTTAGATCATGATCTCGCGGTTCGTGGGTTCGGGCCCCGCGTCGGGCTCTGTGCTGACTGCCAGCTCAGAGCCTGGAGCCTGTTTCAGTCTGTGACTCCCTCTCTCTCTGACCCTCCCCTGCTCACGGTGTCTCTCTCTCTCTCTCTCCTAGAAATAAATAAAATATAAAGAAAAAAAAAAGAATATGCCGAGGAACTGGTGGAGATTTGCCTGTGATTCCTACATGAAAAGAACCCATGTTGTTTAAATTCCCATTTATTCATGCCCTGCCTTCACAAAAGATGTGGTGCAGGTTAGCAAATGTACATCATAACATAATGGTAAACAGAATTAAGAAGAAAAATTTAGAAACAAGAAGTTACAAGTAAGAATAGATTAAAGGTGGGGCACCTGGGTGGTTCAGTCAAGTGGCTGACTCTTGGCTTTGGCTCAGGTCATGATCTCACGGTTCATGGGATCAAACCCCAAGTAGGGCTCTGTTCTGACAGTGTCAAGCCTGCTTGGGATTCTCTTTCTCCTCTCTCTGCCACTACCTTGCGCAAGCTCGCTCTCCCTCTCTCTCTCAAAATAAATAAACTTAAAAAGTAAGAATAGATTGAGGAAACTGCAACAAAATGTGTGCAATCTGTTAGAACTAAAATGGACATTTCTATCTAAACTCAGATTTAGTTGCAAACTCCCTGGGAGCTGAAGTGAAAAGCAAAATATGACCACTATTATGTCTTATGATAAGAAAGGAAGAAATACACACCAAATACTCAAGGAAAGGAAAGCTGTTCCTAGAACTGAATTTCAAAGGAAATTTTCATGTGGGACTTTGTTTAGAGGGCATTTTGTGATGTGGTACATACTACTTTTAATAGTATTTCTCTAGAATAATGGATTCCATATGGCTGTTTCCTATAATTACTTTCTATAAAAGCTCAGTCGATGCTCAAGTGAACTTCAGTGAAGGAAATTCCACAAGAGCCCATAATGGCATGATCTGAGTGTACAACCTTCTTACAGAATGAGCAAAGCAAAGTCCCTAGATTGGTGGTCTTTGAACCTATAAGACTTTTGAAAAAAAATTTACCCTGTTCCTCATCTTTAGACTAAATTTGGATTTTCCACCTAAGTTTAAATTTTTACAAAGTTTGTAATTTATGGTACACTCTGAATGCTGACATTTAAAACTATCTCTTACATTGTCCTTTTACGTGTATTCCCTGGAATCTAACCAACACAATATGAAACACATCATCACCCAAATATACAAATAGAAGTTCCTTTTGACAGTTATAAGTGTTGCATCATTTATCCTTGAACTTTTAACTTTAGGCAACTTCTCCCACATAATTTAATCCTCATGCAAAATTTTTACCTGAAACTTTCTAATGACCACTCAAACATATTTTTCTACAACAAAAATATGCATACAAATTATTTTATTTTTAATACCTTTGACCATAGCTTTAAATGTTGAAATGTCTACCGAATTGAATTTATATGATGATAATCACTAATGGGTAATGGATCAAAAACATACAGATGTAGATTCAAATTTTGGTGGCTAATTTTTAAGCATACACCATAAAATACATCTCAACAGGATTATTGTAAGATAAGGGAAGGATATCATGTTCTTTTCTAAATTGAAAGAGGAAAAATTGTGAAAGGGGAGGTAGGTAGAAAAAGTTGGACCAAAGGCATTCTTTTAGGAAGATCCATTCTGGGAAGGAACTTTATATATGGAAATTAAAGTTGTAAAATTGATTCTTTTAATTTTTTATGTGTATGATTTCTGGGAACATTTTTTACATATTCCAGTTTCAAAATGTTTGGATTTCAATTTTTTTTTTTATCATGATGCACTTAATGAGGTAAAACACTCTGTAGACTGCATATCTTGCCTGTCCTCAGGGCCCATGGGATTAGGGGCATGTGTGTAGGAACAATAAGAGCTTAGATTTACTAAAATCCTGAAAAATAATGCCCAGTAAGTTTTAATGATATGCTTTATTTGGTTTATAAATACCACACCTAGAAACTGACTAGTGATTGATAAGTTCCTTTAATCTTATGGAAAATAAAAGTCTTTGGAATTTTCTATCTTTCACTATGAACTTGCTTTCTTGGATCAGTCTGTGGCTCTGCCAGAAGACACCATAGCCAAACAATGGACCTGAGGACAAAGATTGAAAATTACCAGACTGATGTATTGGATGGTCTGCCTGGCTTCCAAATAATCTTTATAAATGGTACCTTTTCAAACTGAGTTAAAAATAATTTGACTCAAAGGTTTGATTTCTATGTACTTTCCTTTCTCTTCGATCCCTCCCTACTACACCGAAGGCATACTTACTTAGGTCATACCAAAGAAAACAGTGACTCAGGAAAGTCTTTTCTGAGTGCAAGCCAGAAAGATCCAGAAGCTTGCCAACAAAGCTGATTTTTCTGCTCTCAAAGACCATGTAAAACATAGGTTAGCATGGACTCTGGAATTGGAGTTTTGGATTCCAATCCCAGCTCTACCATTTACTAACTCTGTGTGATCTTGCCCAAGTCACTCAGTCTCCCTGTATCTCAGTTTCCTCATCTGCAAAATGGCACTTAGGTGAGTCAACAGTTGTGAAAGAAATGGACAGACCAGTGCTTCGTGCACACCGAGTGGTATATAAGTACTTGTTTGTTTAAAAAGGTACACGCACATATAATATTCACAGCATTTTATACTTTATGTACCACTTTCGTGTTAGTTGTATTATTTAAATCTGTCATTATTTTATAGTATATAAATGTATAAAAACATAGTTTGTTGCTTATCCTAGATCAAAGAACTATTAACAGACAAGTCTGCAACTCAAACCCACATGTTCTAGGTTCATATTTAGAGGTGTTGTTTTATTTCTGCCAAATCTATACCTGAATTCACTTTATTCCTAGAGTTGTTTTGTTACTTGATTGACTTTCTGAAATTTAAAGTTTGAACTTACTGGATATTTTCAGGTGCTTAAAGCAGACATACCAATGATTGAATGCTTGCCAGCCTTTGCTCTACCCTAGTGGTTAAACACTACTTTTGCCTAGGTTTTTCTGGTCCCTGGTCACACCTAGGTCAGTTAAAAAACTGCCACCTGGGAAAGGAAAGAGCTCTTCAAACAGTACCAGCTGACACTTTCACATGAAGTAAGCGGCCGCTTTCACACTTACTGCATTGTCTACGACTAAGATTTTCCCAGGTTTCTGGATAAAAATTGCAGTTAATAGAGAACAATATGAATATGGCAAAGGTCATTTATTTTCTTTCTGCTTCAAGTTCTTCTAACATAAAGCCCATTACATTGTCTCTGATCGGTCATTCCTTTTTCCTATTGTTCAAACTAAACTTGAATACTGATTTCCTAAGGTTTCATTTTGTTAAAATAAAATTACTCCTAATCCAGAAAGAGAGAAACCTGTCCTCCAGGGTTTGTTTAAAGTTTCCTTTCTTTTTAAACATTTTTTTTTAACGTTATGCATTTTTGAGAGACAGAGAGAGACAGAGCCTGAGTGGGGGAGGCACAGAGAGAGAGAGAGAGGAAGACACAGCATCTGAAGCAGGCTCCAGGCTCTGGGCTGTCAGCACAGAGCCCGGTGTGTGGCTCAAACTCAGGAGAGTCGTGAGATCATGACCTGAGCCGAAGTCGGACTCTTAACTGACTGAGTCACCCAGGCGCCCCTTAAAGTTTCTTTTCTTAACTTCCACTATGTTAATCTGGAAACTGTAGGTCTGAGTTTGAAGGAGGAAAATCTATCAAAGATCTCTCCACCCCAATTGGTTGAAACTGAAATGTCTCCCAGCCCTGTGTGAACTTTGGATTTACTTAATTTACAGGTCCCTGGGGTTTTGCCCGTGACATGAAGTTTCAATTGAGAACAAAGCTTCCCACGTTGCTTAGAATTCACTCACAAATTTGAGATTTCTTGTGCTCTTATTCCTCCTAGTTACTTCCTTTTTAAAACCCTGCCCCAGGGGTGCCTGGGTGGTTTAGCTGGTTAACCATTGGACTTCAGCACAGGTCACGATCTCATAGCTTTGAGTTCAAGCCCCACATCAGGCTCTCTTGCCATCACTGCAGAACCTGCTTTAGATCCTCTCTTTCTCTGCCCCTCCCCTGTGTTTTCTCTTTCTCTCAAAAATAAACAAACATTTAAATAACAACAACAAAACAACTCTACTCCACAAAGTCAAGCCACTCCAATCCGAGTGAACTGTTAGGTCTGACTTCTCAGTTTTGTGAGCCTGTCCTGCTCTGCTTGTGTTTCCCCTTATCTGTGTCATGCTTTTAGGCAAAAGGTGATAATAAGTCTCATCATGTGTGTTTCCCTTCTCTTAGGGATTAAAGTCCTGTGTTGCCTGTTGTCTAATGTTTAAAAAGTACTGTTTCATGTTTGTTTCTGTTGGGAGGCAGGTCTGGCACTTTTTACTCCATCGTGGTTTATCTGTTGAATCAAATAACAAAACTTCGGCTTGCTTTTGCATGTATTTTTTTAAAAAATTATTTTTCTCGCCACTTATTTTTTATTATACTTTATAAGTATATCAGACTGTGACAGAAGGGACATAAAAAAAAGCTGCTTTTCACCACAACAGGTTTTTTTTTTTCATTTAATTATTTTTGAGAGACAGAGAATGAACCAGGGAGGAGCAGAGAGAGAAAGAGACACAGAATTGGAAGCAGGCTTCAGGCTCCGAGCTGTCAGCACAGAGCCCGACACTGGGCTCAAATCCACAAACTGTGAGATCATGACCTGAGCCGAAGTTGGCTGCTCAACGGGCTGAGCCACCCAGGTGCCCCTCACCACGCCAGTTTAAACTTTAATGTGCCCACAAATCACCTGGGGATCTTGTTAAAATTCGGATTCTGATTTGGCAGGCATGGGGGCTGAGGCTTTACCAGTTTTGTCGGGTGATGGCATACTGCCAGTCCGTGGACCACATTTTGGGTAGCAGTGCTCTGTGCCATAGGACGATCAGCTTTGGGACTCAGACACATAATGGATATTGATAAACAGTAGAGTAGATTTACCGATGGAGCAAAACCAATGAAGAAGCCCAGCTGAGAAAGAGACATCTGTTCTTTTCTTCTTCCTTTACCCAACCCTGGAGGAGTTGACGTTAAAGGAGGAACTGTGAAGAGATTACTCAAAGAAGGAGTCAGGGTCCCAGATCAAGACCGTACTCTGGCAAAAAGCTGGCAGTGCATGAAACCCTAAGAGACTTTGAGATTAAACTTTTAAATGCTGAAAGTGATAGAATTGGCCCGAGATAACATCAAAGTACAGGCAAGTTATACAGAACATAACTGAAAGCAGTGATTAGAAAGAAATGTTATTTCATATTTATACCTCTCAATATTAAGATGACTTGACAGAGTGGTTACATATATACAAGGCTTACCTTGAGAAAAATTTTCAACTGCATTTCAAAGTTTGTATAAAAATGAAATAAAATCATGCATAAAATTATTTTAAAATGTCACTATAGAACTGTGTTTATATAATTAAAGATTTAAAACATCCTCTTTATCCACAGCAAAATACACACACATGCACACACAGACAGACACACACAACAATTTTTGTAATAGAGACAAGTCACCACTTTTATGAGTGGCCTCTCTGGCCATTGACTCCATGTTGGGCCTTTTATCTCTAGTGTGTTTACTTTCTTGAATGCAATCTTGTTCAGCTTGAAAGGGATTGGGAGAGGCAGTGAAATCTAGGTAATAGAAGATATACAATGTAAGGCTGATTAACTCTAAAGAGAAAAGTTACTTTGTGACATGGAATAGGCAGTAGGATTGGATGATTTTGTAGCTGCATAAATTGAATTACAATTATTGCCAAAGGCAAGCAGCACCATTAGAAAGCACATCAAAACAGGAACCAAAACAGACACACTGCCAGTGTTTTTAATGGGCGTATCAATTGTCCGTGGAGGTGTTGTTGAGAAATGACTCGATGAGACTCTTTTCCTGTGGTGCTTCAGACAAGGGAATTATTAAGATGTACATTCCATTGGCCTAGAAAACAGTCCATGTTTTGGAGTTTAAGTGAACCGTCTCATGAAAACTTGTGAAGAAGCATGTGTGTACAATCATACACAGACATACAGAGGAAACTTACACTTATGGCTACATTTTTGGTATTCAAGATCAAATATTTGTCCATCAGCCTTGATCCAGGAAGCTGTATTCCCTAGCAACTCTGCGTAGAGAATATGGCTTCTCTATTAGAATTCTGAAATTAAAAATGCTTTGTCAGCTTTCCTCTAGGAAGAGGGAAAAAGATGACTAAAATTTGGCTAAGATGAATGAATCTACTCCTCTTGAGCTTGACTTCAATCCTATCTCCCCATTGAAGCTTTTTCTGGCCCCGCCAACATAAAGTGATCTATTTCACCATCATTTAATGCATTAGCTTCTTCCCTGTGTCACTTATTTGTCATTTAAATACTGCTTAGCATCAATAATATTTTTTCCTTGTGTTATTTTCCCACAAAGCTCTTCCAGAACAAATAATTTTGGTATCTCACGGTAATTTCCCTGGTGCCCAACACCTAGAAACATTTAGTGATGATCGCTACCATTCATGGAGTTTCGTGTCCCTGCTAGATACTGCTATGTTATTTACATATTCTAATTAATTTTTATGGTACCTCTGTGAGGTGGCTATTCTTTGCATTTTTCTAAATGATGACACTGAGACTCAGAAAAGTCAAATGACTTGCTAAATCCATGCATTGGGTTAGGGTGTGGTCTGACTCCAAAGTTTTATTCCTGTGATATCCGGCCTTCTGGTACTTATTATATGTGTTAAGTAACAGTTCAGGAGATCAGATTCCAGGACCAGCTCTGCTATCAAAAATAGCTCACTGATTTTGTCTTACCATATTATTTCACTGGCCTCGGTTTCTCTTGCTGTAAGATGAAACTAAATCCATAGATCCTACATATGTGTTGCAGGGGAACTGTGTGTTTACTGAGCACCTAGTATATGCCACAAAGTATGGTAGTCACCTCCTTACATCTACTCATCTCACTAAATCCTCCCAATGTCCCTTAAAAAGATATATTAATATATCTATTTTATAGCTGATGAAAGTAAGAATCAAAGAAATTTAGTAAATTACCCAAAAATATTCAATCTGAAAATGGGAGTCTAGATTTGAACTTATGTGTGCTTGACCCTAATATCATTGTCTTTTTTTTTTTTTTTAAATTTCTAGGAGGGAGAGAGAGAGAGAGAGAGAGAGACAACATGAGCAGGGGAGGTCAGAGAGGGAGTCACAGACTGAAACAGGCTCCAGGCTCTGAGATGGCAGTCAGCACAGAGACGCGGGGCTCGAACCCACGAACCACGAGATCATGACCTAAGCAAAAGTCGGGCGCTTAACCGACTAAGCCACCCAGGCGCCCAATATCATTGTCTTTTAACTTCACCATGCCAGCAACTTGAGGAAAGCTGCTATTGACTTAATGTTGATGTAGACAATTTTCTATTTTGGAAGGAAAGAGGCTCATCCTTCATCCCCTATATTTCTCTATTGGGCTCAGATTAGTCTCACCTTGAAAAATAGTCTCCCTGGTGCCTGGGTGGTTCAGCTGGTTAAACATCCGACTCTTGATTTTGGCTCAGGTCATGATCTCATGGTTCATGGGGTTGAGTCCCAGAGTCTGTGCTGACATTACAAAGTCTGCATGGGATTCTCTCTCTCTGCTCCTCCCCCACCCCCCTTCAAAATAAATAAACTTAAAAAATAAGTAAAAACTGGGCTCCCTATCAGAAATGTAGAGTTTGAGGCAGAAGTTAATCATGCCAAAGTGATCATAATAAACAAGTCTCTGGATACAATAGTAATTTCTATCACCTTTGAGATTCAGCGAAGTGTTGACAATATTTCAAATATATCTGCTTCTGGTGAATGTTTTACAGCATGTCTTTAAAGCCATTAAAATTTTCCAGTTTTCCAGTTTACAGCTAACATTTGTAGTTATCTCTAATGTGTTAACATGATTAGTATGGCCCCCCTACGGGCATGTAGTAAAGCATCCGTTGTTCTCTGGATCCAACTATTTTTTAAGCATATAAAAAAAAAAAGCAACTAAGTACTCAGGGGTGGATTTGGGTATTATTATTCTTATTCTATTTTACTCACCCCAGTGTGGTATCTGACCTGCTTTCTCCCTCCCTTGCCCATCCCCATTTTCATTAGAAGGTATTACATCTGAATTCAGAGCAGTGGGCTGCATTTAATGCTGCTGTTAAAACAGTGTAGACTCAGAAAAGCAATTTCCTGTTTAGGGGGAAAGAACGAACAAAACAATAACTATTTCTCCCAGGATGTGTCCCAGTGCAGTTTTCACCTTGAATTAAACCTTTAAGTCAAAATCTGCCAATAGTGCCAGAAACTTTTTGGCTTAGTATGGCACAGCAGGTAAGGCTATTATTATTTTTTTTCTTTTTCATCAAGTGAGTTTACAAATCAGGTAAATACTAGAATGTTTTGTTGTTTGCCTTTAGGTGAAAATGCTTTTTTTTTTTTTTATTTCTAGGAGAGAGAGAGAGACAGCGTGAGCAGGGGAGGGTCAGAGAGAGAGGGAGACACAGACTCTGAAACAGCTCCAGGCTCTGAGCTGGCAGTCAGCACAGAGCCCGACGCGGGGCTCGAACCCACGAACCGCGAGATCATGACCCAAGCGAAAATCGGACGCTCAACCGACTACGCCACCCAGGCGCCCCTAGGTGAAAATGCTTTATTTGGCATTAAAATGGTTCTACGAAAGAGCCCACTTAAAAAATACAAAAGAGTTCTCTTTATCACGTGAAGGTCATCCCAACTGCTCATCTAACTTCACTGGAAAGGTCTTTTGTACAATTGATAAATAGGGAATGTGCTTATTTCAATTTCTTCCCAAGCCCTAACAGATTTCTCCTCAAGATGATATTAAACATATAAACTGAAGAACTGAAGGAGAACCAGCCTTTACGCCATGCCATCTAAATGACTTCTTTATTTTGTCAATGAGTTTATAGTCCAAGAGTTAATTCAGGTCTACATGTAGTGTAGTTGGGATAATTTGAATCATATGCAATTCTTAGGAACTGCTGAAGACCCTTACTGAACCGGAGCCTGAGGTCCTCTTAAAAAATATTGGGATAAAGCCCAGGAAAACTGGAGGTGAGAAAACTCCTGTCACTAATTAATTCTGGAAAAATGCTACGAGTGCAAGTTTTTTTGTAGGCCAATCATCCAGCACCTACTTGAGTCAAGCCTGGCCTTGAACACTTTTTGGCCATGATTTATGTGTTGTGGAATCAGTTCACAGTGAATTTTAAGAGAAATTGAGCACAGCTCTGTTCTGTTGTTTCCAGGTGGATGTCTTAGACCTACTGGAACATGTCCCCTGTAATGGGCCTCCTATAGGTCTCTGACACCTTGCCTGTACAGTAAGGTGGGCTTTGAAGATTTGAAATTGTGGATATCACTTAGTAGGCTGTATTTATAATCTCCTAGCAATCTGCTTGCTATCTTGTGCAGAACTGACACGTCTCTGCTGCCTATTGTTAAAATTATCCATTAAAATTTTTTTTTATCATTTATTTTTTTGAGAGGCAGAGAGAGGCGGAGCATGAGCAGGGGAAGGGCAGAGACAGAGGGAGTCACAGACTCCAAAGCAGGCTCCAGGCTGTGAGCTAGCTGTCAGCACAGAGCCCGATATGGGGCTGGAACCCATGAACTACGAGATCATGACCTGAGCTGAAGCAAGACGCTTAATCGGCTGAGCCACCCAGGTGCCCCTAAAGTTATCCACTCTTTATTCATTCTTGAAAGCATGGATTTAGTTTCCACCAAGGGTTAAACTTAGTGTAAACAATGTTCAAACTAAAGTTACCTGAGGGAAGGAGACAGATCTTGAATTAATATAGCTGATCCTATAAAGAAGGCTCTTGGCAATTGCATTGATTTCATTTTGCTGAGAGTGATTTTTGAGACATTAAAAAGTGATTGAATATTTTACTCCCTTTACACAGGCTGAGACAGCTAAAAAGGACGAGGATATTTAGGAGCCATATTATGGAAAATAATACATACTCTATAGTCACAGTTAAATACTTTTGTGCATTTTCAGACTGCTGGCTTTGCAGATTATACATCAACAATGAAAATATCTCTTTCTTGTTTTCTGGGTTTTTTCTCTCTTTAGTTTTACAAAGAGATACTAGCACCAGGAAGTAAACTCTATGTGTTGCATTCTGAGAGAATAAATTTCTAACTGTGGTCAATATATTTCCTGCTGTGTTAGGTTAATAGCTCCTTTCCATTGTTTATTCCAGAAAATGCATTTCTCCAAGGTCATTCCTGTTTCATTAAGTTATTAAAAAATAAAAAAGCAATAACCTCATGTGTAAAAACGTTACCCCAGCTATTGACATTGCTGTCAGGGTGGCTGATACTGCAGCTGTGACGGTAGCTGTGCATGCTGACTGGTGACCACGTTCTTCTCCCAAATCCTATAAAGGCATGATAAACAAGATTATATCTTTAAATTATGCAAAATGGAAATCTTTGGTTATATGCAAACACACACCTTTGTTTTCTTTCAAATAGCAATTTAGCTTCTCAACAATAGAACAAAGTTGAGTCAAGTGCACGTGCACGGAGTTCTTTACCCAAGTGAGGAAGATGTGAATTGGTCTAGCAGAGTCCCCCTGCCTGTGACTGCCATTACCTGGACAGAAAATAGCTGCTCATATCACTGAGTTGAAATATAATTTTTTTGGCTCGAAGCTATGGATGGGAAGAAGAAACATGTCTATTTAAAATAAACAAAAATTATAAGATATCTTATTAAATTTTATCTTCAAATTTTGCTTTCCTTTTACCTGGAAGCAGTAATTTAAGATTGCTCCCATGGTGTTATTTAACATAGTTCCTTGAATATAGCAAGCTCATGTAGGGCTTGAGAACATGGGAGTGGAATCAAATTTGATATAAAAGATAAGTTTGATCACTTAATTGCTATGCTAATCTCTTTCCAAGTCCATAACATCCCTGGTGGTCTTGCATTTAGATGCATATTCCAATTTCTATACCCAGGACAGTAGCCTGACAACTGCTGCTGGTCCAATAGTTCTGGAGACTTAGACTGTAGCAGAGAGGAGAGGAGTATCTTGGCTCTGGTATTAGAATCAATCATGGTTACATCCTCCAATTCTTGGTCTAAACTCCTGATGCTAGAGCTTGTCAGAGACAAAACTATCTCAGTGCATGTGCATGTGCGCGCACACACACACACACACACACACACACACACACACACACTCAGTTTTCTAAAGCAGCAAACAGGTAGCCCCAGATTTGTTGGGTCAGGGGCAATTTCTGTTGTAGCCATGTGAGGTCCCTAAAATCTTAGCAAAGAAGACTGTTTATCATTCATTCATTTAACAAATATTATTAATTATCTGCTATGCATATACGCTATTCTGGTACCACAGATAGAATGATGAAAGACAAATAACTTGTATTCTAGTGAGAGATAAAATAATAAACAATATAACTTCAGGTAGAAATCATCCTACCTGTAAAGCAGGTTAAGGAGATAGGGGGTGACAATTGGTTTGGAGACATGATCGAAGACAATCCCTTAGAAGAGGTGACATTTGGGCAGTTGTGGGTAAGATGAAAGGGACAGTCATGCAAAGATCTGTGATAAGAGCATTCCAGGCATAAGAAACAGAAGTGTAGATATGTGGGGGAGGAGCTAGCTTGTGTTCTTGAGGACCGGCAGAAAGAAGTAAGCATGGCTGGTGTGTGCTGAGGCAGAGTAATAGCAAGGAGAATGTGAGAAAGATCTTTTACTATCTTGGGAGAAAGTACGTGGCTTGGAGTCCGGTGCTATTCATGAATGCGATAAGAAATGGGTTAGACTTAGGAAATGTTTTAAAGCACAATCAGAAAGTCTCCTAAGGCCTGGAGAGAGAAAGAGAAATGGGTTTTCCATTAACTGAGATAAGAAAGAGAATGGGTGAGTCTCTTGTTTCCCTTCCTAGAGACATCAAGTGTTCTTTCAAACATGTTAAATTTGAGTAGCTTTTTTGACATGTAAATGGAGATCACAAGCAAATATGGACCATTTGTATTTGGAGTTCTGGGCAGAAGGGTGGAGCTGGAGACATAAATTTAAGAGTCATTTGCCTGTTGATGATATGCAACTCCATGCAACTGGATGTGATCATCATAAAGATGGAGGAGGTGGAGTGAAGCATGCTCCCATTGGAGGTCCAGAAGAAAGGAAGGCACAATTAAGGAGACTTCACAGTGTTAGGACTGATCATGCTGATGAACATGTCCAATCATGCTGATAAACATTCAGATCACAGACTGCATCAGAAAACTGTTTTATGTTAACTCTAAACTTGAGCTATCATGGACAGAGAAAAAGAATTTTCTATAGCTTATAATTAAAGCAATTGTAGAAAGTAAGCAAACTTTCCAAACTAGATAGGCTGAATGCCAAAGATCAAATGCATAATTAAAACAACCCTCAGTCCTCTTTTCCCTAAACTTAAAGATTTAGACCTGATTTTTCACTGTAGCCTATGATGGAAAATAATTCTCCAGATATATTATTTGGTACTTGTTGAATACACAAAAATATTTATGTTAAATCTTAGAGATTTACACTTTTTAATTCTCTTTTTAAAAGCGTCTGTTTGTTTATTTATGAAAGCGTGATCAGGAGAGAGAGAGAGAGAGGGAGAGAGAGAGAGAGAGAGAGACAGAAAGGAGAGAGAGAATCCCAAGCAGGCTGCACAGAGCCTGACACGGGGCTCAATCTTACCAATTGTGAGATCGTGACCGAAGCCCAAATAAGAGTCAGTCGCTTAACCAACTGAGCCACCCTGTGCCCTTACACTTTTTAATTTCTACTTTGAATTCAGCCATGCTTAATGAATAGTTTTGTTGTCTTTATAATACCAAAGTAAAACAATTCCTTTGAGCCCCTGTTATAGATTGAACTCTGAATCCTATTTCTGGAGTTCACAGTAGGCAAAAAGCAGTCAACTTGCTCCTTTTTCAGGATAATGTCTTAACAGGAATTTCTTTTTTGTGGGTACCCTAAACATTATAAATGCTCCAAGCAAATTGTCTAAAGAGACATCTCCTTTTTTCAGGGTGCTTTGATAAGGTAGCTTTAAGAACAGAAAAGAGGTCATTTGAAAAAATGGAAAAGAAATCCTGTGGTTACATTAGACAGAGTTATTTTCTTACCTCTGAATGTGCCCTTCATTTATCAAAGAGTTATTTAGAAGGGCTGAGAAGGCTGACCTTTCTCTCTGTTCTTCAATTCTTTGTTTATGAGCTGGTGTAATCAAACAAGAATGCACATAGCATGGGGAGTGAGTGGTAAACAACCATTGTTTTGTTATCACAGCTTATAACATTATAGAATTTCTCAAGAGATTTGCATCGTTGTTTGGTGCAAAGCATTTTCCTGTTAATTAAGAAACAGGTTCACATTCAGAAATTCAGTAAATCCATTTCAATTATTTCCTCAACAGTGTCTAAAATCAAATGAATGAGAAAGTAATATAAATTTCTTTTATTGACCTTGAATTCATTTGAAAAAATTTAATTCCAAATATCTTTTGGCCTACATTGTGTACACTAGTCTTTTCTAATTGTGCATCTGTGGCCAGTACATCCTTAGCAACTAAAGCAAACACTACCGTGCATGTAATATTCTGTAGACATGATAAAGCATAGTTGCCTTTGGAGCACAAAGGAAGACGTCCAATGGAAAGGTGGCCTAACTTCATTCTTGAGGATGGGTGATGGATTTGAAACTTTCTCAGGATCCTCCGAAAGCACTATTTTTTTGGGGATTTGATTCTGTGGAGCCCATGGAAACTAGGAGAATACAAACTCACTGTGCATCCCCTCAAACGTAAGGTGCTAGATTTGATATCCTGGAGCTCCTTTTCAGGTGGCCACAGCTTTGATTCCTAGGAAAATTCATTAATGTATTTTCTCTGTAACATTTCTTAGTATATACTGTTCAAAAGCCAGACTAAGCATTACTGATGTTACAAAGGACAACATAGACAAAAAAAAAAAAAATATATTTCATACACAGATCCCATCTTATATCCTATTTGATTCCCTAGTGTCATCTACTGAATGTTTGTGTCTTCCCCAAATTCACACGTTGAAATCTTAATCCCAATACATTGGCATTAGGGTGAGTGGCATTTGGTAGCTGTTTGGGTTATAAGGGTGGAACCCTCACGAATGGGATTAGTGCCCTTAAGAGACCCCAGAAGGTCCCCCTACCTCTTCTGTCATGTGAGGATACAACATTAAGATGGCTTCTATGAACCAGGAAGTGGGCCCTCTCCCAGCATCCAAAACTGAGAGAAATGCATTTCTGCTGTTTATAAGCTTCCCAGTCTGTGAGATTCTGTTCCAGTAGCCCAAACAGACTAAGACACATAGCTAACACATAAATACCTTTCTCAATTTTGTGTTACACAGAGGCATTTCATCACTTAAGATGGTGCTACCTACTCTAGTAGATAAGCTTGAAATCTCAATGAGTTAATAAAATAGAAGTTTATTTTCTTTTTCACATAAAATCCAAATAAGGTGTTCTTGATGGGAGGCAGCTTTCTATATTTAGGGACTCAAGCTCCTTCTATCTTGTGGCTCACTCACTTCTTAGTTTGGCTGGCAAATGTTACATATTATATCTGTTGTCACCAGATGGCTCCATGGCTCCAGGGATATGCTAAAGGGGACTGAAAACTGTGATCCATTATTTAGTAGTCATTTTCCAGTAATACTTCTATACAATGGAGGGGAAACCTTAATCTTCGTCCTTAGACTTCTCTGTCTCAAACATCCTTGACACATGGGGAAGTGATAATTCTTCATTTAAAGCTAACTTGTTTGGCTTTTGCTTCTAAGAAGTTTTAAAAATATGGGGCACCTGAGTGGCTCAGCTGATTAAGTGTCTGACTTGATTTCAGCTCAGATCATGGGATCCAGCCCCACCCACATCAGGCTCCCTGCCGAGCATAGGGCCTGCTTGGGATTATCTTCTCCTGCACTTTCTGTGCCCGGCCCCTGCCAAAATAAATCAATAAACATTAAAAAAAATTTTTTAGGGGCTCCTGGGTGGCTCAGTCGGTTAAACGTCCGACTTCAGCTCAGGTCATGATCTCATAGTTAATGGGTTCGAGCCCCACGTCCGGCTCTGTGCTGACAGCTAGCTCAGAGCCTGGAGGCTGTTTCAGATTCTGTATCTCCCACTCTCTGACCCTCCCCTGTTCATGCTGTCTCACTCTCTCTCTCTCAGAAATAAATAAAAAAAACAAAAAAAATAAAAGAAATTTTTATATGACACAATATGATGAGAATTTCCAGGTGAGAATGTATTATTTGAAGGATTTTTTTTTAAAAAGAAGTCTTTCCTTGTTTTTAATGGAGTATTTAATTTTAGAGTCAGTGCAGTATTGATTTCCAAATAATTGACTTGTTCAAATATTCATCAAAGGACCAAAGTCAGTTTAATTAAGAGATGTCTTGTAAATTGTGATTTGAAATGGGGGTAGGTGTTCATTTCTCAGGCATTTATTCCCAACTTCTATTTGAACTGCTGGATTTAGGGATCTATTCCATTGATCTTGGAACTTTTTGTTGGAACACAATAAAACACAATAGAAATATTCCTGTGCTATAAATACTAGGGTCATTTAAGATTTAGCCTGGGAGAAGGCTTCTGTAAGTGTGGTGAAGGCCTGAGGATGAGAGAACCTGGAAGAGCTAGTTAGGATGTGGGATGTGGAAGGGTGATGCCAGTGACAACTTGTATCTATTTTCTAATTGTGCTGAGTGTCAGCCCTGAGTGGGGAATACAAGTAACAAATATGGAATACAGGTAAGACATAGCAGTGAATAAAGAAAAACTACACCTTTATTCTCTTGAAATGCATTTTTCTAGGTTTCTACTAATTTGCAGACATTTTGCAACAAGTGAGAGCCTACAGTCTAGTGTAATTAAAATTGAATTAATTCTTTTGGTAAAGTTAGTCAATAATAATGATAACTAATAATGAAAATGTGTTGATAATATTGGTAGTTTCATTTAAAATATTCTTTAAAAATTATATTTATTTATTTAAAGAGAGAGAGAATGAGAGAGAGAGAGAGAGGGAGAATGAGCAAAGAGGGGAGGGGCAGAGACAAAGGGAGAGAGAGAATCTTAAACAGGCTCCATGGTCAGTACAGAGCTCAACGTGGGGCTTGATCTCATGACCATGAGATCACATATGAGCCAAAATCAAGAGTTGACACTCAACCGACTGAGCCACCCAGGCACCCCTCATTTAAATTATTTTGACTGTGAGTACTATATTTTAATTTACCTATGTGGTATTTTTATTTATACAATGACATATGTATATATAGCTAACAATAGGATGACAGGCAGTCTAGTAGTATTCCTAGACCCCAATGTAGTATCTGCTAAATAACAGGCACACAATCAATAATATTGGATGAGTGGATAAATAAAATAATCCTGGGTAAAAAATCAGGAGACTCCAGTTACTGTGATTCTCCTAACGACTGTCAATGTGACATGACCAATGAGTCTCTATTTCAGTTTCCTAATCTATAAAATGAGGTAGAAATAACCAATCTACCCACCTAAAAGTCTAGACAGCAACTTGGGTAGCAACAAAATAGCAGATATGTAAGGCTTGTGAATGTTCCAAAAGCTGATAAACAGTCCAAATGGAATATAGTCTTATTTCACAAAGATATTTCCATATTCTCTTTTAGAAATAAGCTTTCTGATTGGCACATGTCTTAGGGAATTGAAAATCACTTTATTTTAGAAAATTTAATTATATCACCATCAGGCAAGTATACTTTGTGAAATCTTGGAGCCTAGAATCTCTTAGAAATATAGCCTAATGGCAGTGACTTGAGGCCTTGGAAAAAACTCAAGTACATCACATATAATCTTTTCCCCAGGGCTTTCCTGCTCACGGACAGATGCTTCCCAAGGTAAATCCTTGGAATATATTTTTTCAACCTGGATTACGTGGGGGAAAGAACTGCTATTTGAAGGCAATCAAACACCAGGCTAAGAGGGAAGAGGAACACACTCACAAATTCGAGACTGAGATGAAAGTGGCATGTTTTATTCAAAGTTCAACATCCATTTATTTTGAGGATAGAGGTGTCTGTGTTGTGACTCATGCCTGCTGTGAAAAAAATGCCGAGTGTCTTGGTAACTAATGTTAGTAAGGAGAGATTCACCAAGAGGGGGCAGAAGCTCATGAAATGCTAATCTTTGAATACAGGAGAGAGAATCAATGTTAGATTCTAATCTTTTTGGAACATTTCAAAGGACCCAATATTTTGGTTAAAATAGGAGAAATTTATATATTCTGAGAGTAATGATATACACTTTCCTTTATTACTGTTCACCTTTGAGGTTTTCTTTTCTTTTTTTTCCCCCCTTACTGTTTGGCTTTCCCATTTTGCTTTTGTCTTCATGCTGTTTCTCCGCCTCCCTCTAAGCTTTCAGACTGAACATGGCATTCATTTCCTTTCAAGCTTTCAGACTTAACAGTCTATTTACCTTAAAAACAATCTGGTTGTAAAGGTATGCCTTTTATGCCAAGTGTTGAAAAGCCATAACTGTAAGCTAGAAGGACAATACTTCCTTCAAAACTCCTCCTTTAATAACTTTTTCAGAGCATTAAAAAGACCATAAAGAGACATTTCCCCTGCCTATGAATGTATGATGAATCATATATCCTGCGAGTAAATGGAAGAGCCATTTGAAAAGGTATGAAGAACAAATATTAGGACTTAGTTAAGGACTGCACATTAACAAGAGACAGAGGGTAGTTCAGCTGGATGACAGTGGATCAAATTAATTCTGCAGAATGACAAGGTCAAACACTGGCAATGTCCACTATAAAATACCTGGGAGTGAAGGCTTAGTAAGAAGTCAAACTTGCCTAAGTATAAAAGCCAAACTCTTTTAGAAACTACATTGCTGGAGATGATTTATTTTTATGCGATAATTTTTTAAAAAAATTTTAGACCTTTTACTTGAATGGAAATATTGATTTGGCTAATAAGACACACATATTTTTTCATCTCCAGATAATAATGGCTTCAAAGGAAGAGGTGAGTAGGACTCAAAAGAAGCAATCACAGACCACAAGCATAGAGTAATTTGAATAATGTTGCATTTCAGTACAAAAATTGAGTTAATAAAACCATAGCCTCTTTCAACTTGTAATTCAAACACACAAAATAATTTGACTTCAATAGGCAAGGAAAATTCACACTTCCTTGGAAATTTCTGAGGTACTTACAGAAAGTCAGAGAGGACTTAAAATGAAGAAAAGTGTGTCTGATTAATAATTAATAAAACTAGTGTTGATTCAAGGAATATTGTTGAATCAAAGCTTTTCAACATCTTATATATGTCTTGATGTTAAATGCAATGCTGTTGAATGGTTTTAAAAGAAATGTTGGCTTTGTACCAAGAAATCTGCATTAATACATAACTAGCTGGATTAAATATCTTTGTATTAGCCAGTCTTGAAAGAAACTAGCCATACCCAATATATTCATATATTGTGTGATTTGCATGTTTTGAGTCTGATAAACATAGCTATAGAGAATACATATGTTTTAAAAAAGTAACCATGCCACTTGCTCATTGAAATTGCTTTGCTACATTTTTAAAAGTTTTAAAAATGGCTACTTGTACATAGAACAGCAACTATTGCTCATTCTGTCTTTACCTCTACTTCAGCAAAGGAATATTTTAAAAAGGAATATATTAGGAGTGAGTGCATCAAGGAAACATAATGCAGTGGAAATGTTTTCCTTTTTTTCTTTTTTTTTTTTCCCCTTCGCTACAAGCATTTTGTCTGCCCTGCAGAAGAGAATGTCTCTGATCAAACCTTCATGGCCACTGTCACTGTGGCCACATGCTTAGCTCCATGAAGGCAATTGGCATGGGCCAAAAAATATGATACTACTCAGGAATAGTCTATTCCTCGCTGGAATAATACAAGGGTTTTGGCTGAAAATAAACACAGCCAAATCACTTGTAAGAATGTATGGCTGAGCTAGTTAGGAAAAACACTGTTTCAGACTACATTTACCTTTTCCTCCTTCACTCCATGTCACCATAATTCAGGAAGCTTATTTCAGCTAATAACAACAGCAATGTGAAACATGGACATGGAATATTTGGGTCTCAAAGATGAACAGGCAGATTTATTTCAGAAGTTGGAAAGATCAAAACTTTGAGGAGAGTGTATTCCATACCATAGAATTTGGGGTTAATCAATGACCATAAAATTGGTTGCCAAATGGTCTCTGAGAATTTTGAAACATGAGCTCAATATGCAATTGCTTTACATCACTAACAGTCAAATTCATTTTTAAAAATTTCTTCTTAATGTTTATTTATTCTTGAGAGAGAGAGAGAGAGAGAGAGAGAGAGAGTGAGAGGGAGAGAGAGAGAGCATTAGTCAGGGAGGGGCAGAGAGAGAGGGAAACAGAATCTGAAATAGGCTCCAGGCTCTGAGCTGTCAGCACAGAGCCAATGCGGGGCTCAGACTTAGCCTCGAGATCATGACCTGAGTCAAAGTTGGATGCTCAACCAATTGAGTCACCCAGGCGCCCCAGAAAAATTTATTTTTAAAGCATGCAAAAAGAGTGCTGTGGGGATTTTATAATTTCTTTTCTGTTTATGTTCTATATTCAGGTATAAAAATATTTAAATATTCTTAACTTTATATTATTATAAATAATAATATAAAACTTTATAAATTATAATATAAAGTTAAGAATATTTAAATATTTTATACTTGAAAAGTATATTTATTAGCAAATTAATATAATAAACAATGTCACCCATTATCCAACCTAAGAATTAAATGTTAACATGGCTTGTGTTTATCTGTGTACACTTTACTATCTCATCCTACTTTCCAGGAGAGAAAACTAGATTTATTCTAGCAATTTGTATACCAGTATAGGAAACTAACTACATAGATAGTTATTTTGGGATAAATAATTAAGCCAAAGGCAATATATGGCCTAATTTTCTTGTCTTCAGATTTATTAAAATGGCTTTATATTTGATTCAGTCTTATAGGATAATCCTATTCAACATATTTTAAGACATCCATATTTTTGTAAATTCTTTGTTTCATTTAGTATCTTAACTACTTTCTAATATTCGATTCAGTAAGCACAACATTGTTTGCTTGTCTATTCCCCTGTGAAAGGACATTTGTTTGGCTTCCATCATTTTGTTATTATTAATACTCTTTTATTGATATTTTTGCATCCTTCTTGTACACATATGCAAGAAGTTTGCTAAGATTTGTATGTAAGGGTAGAACTACTGGTTTGCAGGACATGAGAATGCTTGTTTAACTTTACAAGATAATGTCAGCAGTTTTCTGATAAAAAGTCCAAATTTACATTGCCTCCAACAGGGTATAACAGTTCCTGCTGATTTTCAACCACTCGTATATCATAGTTCTTAATGGTTTGGTGCTCTAGTGGGTATGTGTAATGATTACAAATGATTTTATTAACTAATTAATAATCCCTATCTCACTACAGCCTAAATTACATCTCATTCATTGCAGCATTTACCACATATTTATTGAGTATCTGCTATGTGCCAGGTACTGCTGACTGTGCTATAGATCCAGCAATAAACAAAGCAGTAAAAAAGAAAAACCCTGCCCTCATGAAGATTAAGTTCTAATTGGGCAGAGATTGAAAATGAACATAATAAATGAGCGAATTATGTAGCATATAAGGAGATAACAAGCACCATGGAGAAAAATTAAGTGAGGTGGACAATCTGGAAATAGAGGGCCAGTTGCAATTTTCAATAGGGTAGATTTTGAGGGCACTTGGGTGGCTCAGTCGGTTCAGCATCTGACTTCGGCTCAGGTCATGATCTCCCAGTCTGTGAGTTTGAGCCCCACTTTGGGATCTGTGCTGACAGCTCAGAGCCTGGAGCCTGCTTCAGATTCTGTGTCTGCTTCTCTCTCTCTGCCTCCCTACCCCCACTCGTGGTGCTCTGTCTTCTGTCTCTCTCAAAATTGAATAAACATTAAATTTTTTTTTTTTAATTTTAAATAGGATTAATTTTTGTGAGAGAGAACTTGAGCAACGACTTGGAGTAGCAAGGTCTTAATGATGCAGAGGAAGCAGCCAGGGCAGAAGGGATCCTCATATGTTTGAAGACTAATTACAAGGACATTACATCAGGAGCAAATTGAGTGAAGAGAGAGTGAAATAGGGTGAAAATGAAAGGTAATTTTGGGGTGGGGCCATCTACTGTCCAGTAGGCTACTTTAAAGACTTTAGCATTTATATGGTGAAATGTGACTTTATGGAAAGATTTTGAGCACAGGATTTACATGTCATAAGGCCAGAGGTAGAAGTATGGAGACCAGTTAAGAGAAGTTTAGAGAAATGTGAAAGATGATGATGAATTGGACCATGGTGATAAAAAAAGGAGGTGAAGTTGAGGAGAGTATATACTTCTAAAATATCGGATCATTTTGTCCTTGAACACGAGCTATTTCTCTGTGTAGGTTTTTATAATGTCTCTCCATAATGTTAAATTTTCTACAAACGTATCTGCTCATCTTTTGTTTCTGTTTTATTGTAAAGAGCCCCAATCCCACTCCTTTTTGCTCTTGATTTTGGTGCTTTAAACATTGTTTCAGTTGTTACTTCTGTGAGATGCCTTTTATTTTTATATAGTGTCTTTCTTTACAACTTAGGTAAAACTCTGCTAAATTCTTATTTATTCCAGTAATTTGTCTATAGAAAATTCTAGGTATTTTATGTGGTCAGTAATATTGTCTATTAATCATGTTTTCTTTCTTTAAGTATTCTTTTAAATATTTATGCTTTTAATTTATTTTGCTTTTGTTAGTGTACTGAGAAAGATCCTCAATAAAATTGGAATAAAAATTAGTGAAATGGGAATTCTTGGCTTATTCCTGATTTTGAGAAGAATATATTTAATATTTTACCACTAAGATGATATTTGGGGTAGGCTTTTTGGTGTATATCTTTTATCAGGCTGAGAATCTCCCTGCTAGTCTTAGTTTTCTAGATGGTGAATTTTATAAAATTTCCATATCTCTTAGATGAACTTATGCTTTTTTAAAAATATGTTTATGTAGTTTAATAGGTTTTCAATGTTAAAGTATATTTGTATTCCTAAAACAAGTCAAACTTGGTCATGTGCATTTTTATGTTATTCTGGATTCAATTGGACATGTATTGTTTAGATTTTGCATCTATATTCATAAATGAGATGAAGTTATGATTTTCCTTGCTAAAACTCTCCTTGTCTAGCTTAAAAATGATACCAATATTTCTATTTCTAAAATTTCAAATCCACTGTACAGAATTCGTACACATTAAAGTGGTGAGGAATATTTTAATACGTTAGTCCTTACTAATACCATACTTACTAATACCTTCACTTAATTTACTACACACCTTTAATAGCTTACTTACCAACACTTATACAATATCTGCATTTCCTACATATTGTCACAATTCAAAGATTTGTGTTAGGAGATATATATATATATATATATATATATATATATATATATATACATATATACATATATATATATATATGTGAGTATATGTATATACATATATATAGTACATATCATTGTCACAATTCAAAGATTTGTGTTAGGATATATATATATGTATATATATTATTTTTGAGAGAGAGAAAGAGAGCAACCAGGGAAGGGGCAGAATCCCAAGCAGGCTCCACACTGTCAGTGCAAAGCCTAATGCGGGGCTTGAACTCATGAACCCATGAGATCATGACCTGAGCCAAAATCAATAGTCAGATGCTTGACCTGAGCCGAATCAAGAGTTGGATGCTTATCAGACTGAGAAACCCAGGTGCCCCCTACTTGTGTGTATTTTAAGATAGCAGATATTTGTCTAAGCTAATGAAATGAACACTCAATCAATATGTATTATGTCTGTTGTGCTTTTGTAATTCATAAAGGATGATTAACTTATATTTATAGATAAACAACACAAGAATGATTATGCTATGGGGCTGAGGTATTGCAAACCAATTCCTACAAGGATGTGATGTTTTGAACATATGAATGTTAAATCAGAATCTCTATGTGAAGTGTCTACTTTTTTTGATGTGTATATACATATGCATAGATGTGAGTGTGTGTGTGTGTGTGTGTGTGTGTGTGTGTGTGTGTGTATTTGAAGTTTTATGTATGTACCAGTTCCCAGATCTCTGTCCTAGACATCTAGGCTCCTGTTAGCATGTCTGTCTGCCTTTAGATCATCTAACATTTTCAAGTTAACTGAGTCTTACTAATAATGACTTGACTAATTTACTCTAAGTTCAGAGATCTTTTCAAGCTGTAAGGCTCTTTAAGTTGTTATCACTTCCAGGTTTCACCAGACCACAGAAGCTGTTAAATAAATAGAATGATTAGACCTGAATTCTTGAAAACAATAATCTAGAAGAAAATTTAAACAACTTGGTAATATCATGAAGTTATTTAAATGGATTGCCTTATTTTTCTTCACAGTATTATGGAGTTAAACATTTGCTTTATACAATGGCATTGGGTTTGAAAACTCCACGGTTGTATTTATTTGACAACTTGATGAACTCCCTGTAGGACTGTGAGATAAAAATGCAAGATATTCGGGACATATGCAAACAAATATTTGCTGCTTATTCAAATTTTATTTTTTCAATTTTTCCATTTAGTCAACTTTACCTAGGTGTCTTGTAATTTTGTTTGCTAAATCGGGCAAACCTCTCCCTAGGGGAATTAAAAACAAGAACAAGTTTTCATAAACAGTGTGTGTAATTTTAAACTAGCACCCAGCTCATCTGATTAAACCTATTATGTAATCACTTAAAGTGCTTAACATCTGTTCTAGTTAGTCAAAAATAAAAGCAACGCAAATCAATTAAGGGGGTTTGTGTACATCCTTTCTATACATTTAAATAGGACTTTAGACAGTTCTTGGTACGTGGTATCTCTATGAAATAGAACTATAGTGAACAATAAGAATAAGTGGAAGAAGGAGTTGCTAGACCTTCCCCTGACAATGATTAGGGGTGAAGACTTCTTTCAGGGGTCTGGGTCTAAGTTCACTTTGAGCAACTAACTCAAGTTGCTGGGACACTCAGACATGTATTCAAAATGGATATAAGTGAAGGAAGAGGACAGAACTCTGAAACATCATTACTTGGAATGTTGAATCAGGGGTCCAGGACCAGAAAATGATTTGGTTAGAGAGTAGATGAAATAACTGGTATTTTCAACTAGTCCTTTTCTAGCAGTCAAGACCTGCTGCCTTTAACTGCCCATTCAATGATGTGATGGGAAACCCTGGAATACATCAAAGAGGAAGTACTGACAAATGCTCTGTCTGCTGATAAATTTTCACTTTCTGAGAAGTTGATTTTCCAAGTAGAATAAGAGAATAATTCCCTTTTTCATGAATAAACTCGCAACTGTGTTGAGAAAAAAAAAATCCAAATAACTTTAAAACCAGTTTGGGAATTTGTGTTAACCCAAACAGAAAAGTGACATAATGACTGAAGTGATTTCAAATGGCTATGGGCTGAGTATGCAGATTATCTCATATAGTTAGTTATTTTAGGTAATAATATAATCCGAGCGGAGAGGAAGGAAGCTCTTACTAAGTTTTAGTGAGTAAGTAGATTTTTTACGATGATTCGGTAAAAGCCGTCTGCCTCCCAATATGACTGCCACCTTGAATTTAACTCTCATTTATGAAAATCAAAGCAAAACAAAGAGTAAAACAAACACAATAGGCAAAAATTATCAATATTAAATTTCCCAATTTAACATATTACTATTTAAATTTCAAAAAATATGTAAGATAAAGTGCCAAATTGCCAAATATTTATTTATGAATAAAAATATTTTTTTTAATATTACCTCTTACTAATGTGTCTTTAATTAGAAATGGAAAACTGTTCAGGAAATTGAGTGTCAGTCCAGTTTCAATAATTAGTCATGTTAGCTGATCATGAAACTTTAGTATATTGAGTAGCAGAATATTCTTAAACCCTCTGGTATTAATGTTAATATTACCTATAGAGCACACTTGCTGATAAACAGCAAATGTTTCACTTTCCAAAGTCACTCACCTATGTTGAAAATTAACTTGAGTTGGATCTGTCATTTCTTATTTCAAATATATATGTATTTGTTTGTTTCCTTAATTGCTTTTTTTGGTATTTTGTTTTTTTTCATATTTTATAATGGTTTTTCTCTGCTCTCAATGTTTTAACATGTGATATACAAAAATGCCTTAGGTCAAATTACCTTTGAAGATGGGGTTTATAAGTATCATGGATTATGCAAAATAGTTTGCGGTTGAATAATATTCCTTATATAGTAATAAAGAAACTTATTATCTCTCTAATATGTGTCACTTTGACAGGAATAACTTGTCTGTAAAGAATATCAAGCGGAAACCACATTTTGATGCCGGCAGTCAAATTGGTCAATTCCCAGTGCAAAACAAGTCCGAAGGCCTAAGAGTATTTTTGTTAATATCTCTGAATAAAGGATGGAAAGAAATTTTTCATTAGCTATTTTGCTCTCCAGAGTAGAGCTCTAAAGATATCTCTTCGGTCCATGAATAGATTACTAAGGATTTATTTGACATTTAATAAATTCTAAATGCTATACTAGGTAGTGCACAGCATAGTCTGTGTCTTCAGAGCTTATTTACTTATTTAAAAAACAAGACACAGATTCGTGGCCAAAAAATCAGGTGTACACTTAATTGCATTAAAGTGAGACACAGCACAACCACATCTCTCCCTATTGTGTTACAAATTAAGTGCAAATTCCTCATCGGGAATTTTATACTCTCCATAGTATGACCACACCTTCTTTTGAAGTTTTTGGTCCATTGTTTTCCGTGTATCAATACACCATAGTTTGATGGGGCTCTTGGTAATTAGTTGAAACTGACATTAGTAAATTTTTTGAATGCTCATTGTGTGTCAAGCATTTTTGATATGTGGAATCATTCAGTCCGCATAACAATTCTACAAGGTAGTTGCTACTTGTTGTCCTCATTTTATAACCCGAAGAAAAGAAAACAAGAGAGAGAGAGAGAGAGGAAAAAAAAAAAAAGAAAAGGGAAGGCATGAAGATGTTAGGCAGCTTGCCCAAGGTCATAGAATTAGAGGTTGGCACTGTCAGCAGGTGAACCTCGGCTGGCCGGTCCCAGAGCATGTAAGTGTCATCACTGTTATGTGTCCCTCTTGCCGGCTCTTCTGACCTTCTATTCTTGTTGTTCTTCCTTACAATGCTTTCTTCCACCATTAATATTTTGTCTTTTTATTGTATTTCTACTTATCTCTTAAGGTTGTTCTCAAAAGTCACTTTTTCTCATTGACCATACAAAATGTACCTTTCCTGCTACTCTATAGCACTTTATTTAACTCCCTGCAGCTATTTATTTTTACCTCATGTTATTGTAATCTTTGCACTTATCTGCATTGTGAGACTATAAGCTTCTTTTTCTAAAGTTTATTTTGTGTGAGAGAGACAGAGAGAGTGAATAAGGGAAGGACAGAAAGAAAGGGGGAGAGCGAGAATCACAAGCAGGCTCCATGTTTTCACTGCAGAGCTCAATGCAGGGCTTTAACCTGTGAACTGTGAGATCATGACCTGAGCCAAAACTGAGTCGGATGCTTAACTGACTGAGCCACCCATGTGCCCCGATTATAGGCTTCTTGACTGTATGTTCATTCAATCATTTATTTATTCAACTGAATGAATGAATTCATTTATTCATGCAACTCTCTGTCACTATTCTAGTCTCTGCAGAGTGTGGAATAACGGAGTTCTTGACCTCTAGGAAAGCTTTTCAGAGTGGAAGGTAATTACAACAAATAATTGCACTAACAGTGGGGTCAGTGCAATGACAGTAAGGTGCAAGCATGGTAAAACCAGAAGTTTGAATTGAAGCTAGCTGATTAGTGGAGAGATGGAAGACAAGAAAAACTCTAAGGATTGTTGATACTGAGCTGAAATGACTGGTATTGAAACACTCAAGTGACTGGTGAAGAAATGGGTGCTCTAGTCCAAAGTGCCATCAAACTGTGTTCCTGCATACAGTAGGTGCTTAACAAACATTGGTAGGTTGTAATCAAGTTCAAAATCACTACATTCACTTTTCTCTTTGTCAGTCATGACTGCTGCCATGCACACCCAGTGAGAACAACTTTGAAGCCATTGATCAGAAAAGACGTTATAGAAATGAAAAGTTGCAGCTTTTTGTGAAGTTCTCTGTTGTGCAATCTCACAATTGCACATCATAGTTAATAGTTTGGCAAATATTATGAGCTTTGTAGTCTTTATTTTCTTTAAGCTCCCAATTTTTTTTAGAGATTTCTAGATAAATACATGGCAACACTCCATACGGAGTGCGCAGAACAGAACATTTAAGGATAAATCCTACCAAGCTGAGGGGATAAAAGAATTTTTAAAAAGTCAACTTGCATTTCAGGTGGTTAGTCTGGGCAAAGAGAGAATAGAAACAGCTTTTATTTAGCCCATTCAATAATTCAAATCGCTGGAGAACAGTAGTGGTGCTATCCCCAGGCAGAAGATTCTCTTATTTATTTTTAAAAATAATTTTCATGCCAATGGTCTGTTTCTACCATCTAATGAAAGCTGAAGATCGATTCTTCCCTGGTGAGTGCAGAGAGTTGGCCGAATGTGGCTGCATCACAGGTGACATATGTCAGTACCTGTGGAATTATAAAAATGGGCAGCCAGAGTTGGCTCTGGTGTTTTAATATATTTAAAAAAAAAAGTATTATAAAGACATGAGAACGTGTGTGCTCCCTATGGTCTTTGTACCAGGAAAAGTGTGATAGATGTTTCCAGTCAAAAAGCGCTCATACTTTTTTAAAAAAATATAATATTGTGGAAGATTGAGTGGCTATAATAGTGATTGTATATATAAAATGTTTACTTGGAATGCATTTAAATGACTTTTCCTCAGCATAGTATTAAAGAAAAAGAACAGTACTTTCCATGGCATATGCCCACATTTGTGCTTTAATCATAACAGCCTCGTTTTCCAAAGGTTTATTTACATAAGTGCTTTCTCTGTAAATGTTACATTAGAAAAAAAATACACACATTCACATAACCTTTTAACTCAACGACTGCTGGCACAATGAATGGAGGAGGCCCAAGAAATATGCCAAAAGTGGTTTGGAAATGTAGTTAGCCTTAATGCTGTTTGTAAAATTCATTTTAACTCTTGATGCTTGATTGCATCGCAACACTTTTTCAAGGTTCCATCTGGCACCGTAAGTGTAGTGGGTAATCTGTGCTGAAAAGGGAATTTGGGAGGTGTTAAGTACATTGCCTCATGGGGGTCTTGGACTAAGCTTTTCAGGCAGAGGTACTTTTGACTGATTAATATCTGGCGAACCTGACTTTACATCTGCATCTCATGTCCTGGAGGCCTGCTTTTCCAGGGTAGGCCCTCAGTTCAGCACCTTTGTAGTGGATGATAATGAGACCGAAAGACCCCCTCCTAGCCTGGTGAAAGGTATTATCCTCAGATATTTAGACTCTTTTCAGTTCGTAGATGCATTACTTAAAAGGAGCTGATGAAACTGACCAACTGTTTTGATCTCTACAAAAATAAAGCTAGAGCAACAACAAAAGTCATAAATGTCCTAATGACTGAGGGAAATTTTTAATGAGCGCTTCAAATTTTGTTCAATTCTTAAACTCACTCTTCTCATTCTGACTTCATTTTCCTCAATTCATGGAGCACATTTTTTTTCTTTGCTCTGGCATGGGGCCAAATGTTGTAATTGCGAGACCACAAAACAAAGTAATGTGTTTTGGCTGTTTAAGTTCTGGCTTATTTTATAAATACTTTACTTTAGAAATATGAATCCATTTAAAATTGAGAGAGATACCGGGAAACCTTATTTCAGTCACTTTTAATGTGAGCTTTCTGAGGGCAATCTAAGAAAATTCTGTCTCTAGTATATCCTCCTAGGCCCTTCCCTGGGGGGCAAAATTCTTTCTCAAGATTACACCACCATCTGTTTTCATTCGTTTGGTATTTGGCTGCGATTGTTTCACAGGGTATACGTTTGAATAATAATTAATAGAAGTAAATCAAACCTCTCAGAGAAATAATTCTCATATGTGGAATAACAAAACCAGATGAAAATATGACTAGAAATATCAAGTTTATTTTCAAAGTTAAGGACTGGAGATTTTGCCTGGTGGCCTTGATCAAGGTCAATAGGACTCATGTGAGTAAGTCTTGGCAAAGTGCTTAAGAAACACTATCCCCAGCAAGTATCTAAGGAAAATGGAACTAGGTTAAAAAAAATAAGTCAAGAAAACACAGGGGCATGAAAGAAAGAAAACTTCAGAAACTATTTTTTTTATAAGAGCTAGAATAACATGTTGTATTAAATCATTCAGTATTTTTGGCAATATATTGGAGGTAAAATTTTGTCTTCCAGAACAACCATGACTAATTCTTCTACCTGCTGTCCCTTGGTTTCTATATTTTTTCATTGGTGTTTTCTTTCCTGGGCTCTGCTGAGTTCAGCCTTCCCCTCTTGGGGAAGACCAACGAAGAGTCCAATTTTTCATTATTCAATATGGTCTAAAAATCTCATCAACATGCTGATCTCACTTTGAAATCAATGGAGTCTCAGCCCCCTGAAGAGGTATTTAACTAAATGAGAAACAGCTCATGGGAAAATGACAGGGAAACCATTTTATCATACTAATGTACATTTCAAATCCAGATGTGAAAACATGATGGACAATAGAGGCAGAGCCGTTTGACAAAGGCCATAATGCAAAGAAACATATTATGTCAAGAATTAATTTAATTCATATAACAAATGTCTCAATTAGACAAAGGGAGGAATAAAAAGAGGCACATGTTAATGTCATTAACTTGATGTAATTAATGTTTAGTCAGTATGATCAACACGATTCAATATTTGCTTGAACCTCTTAGCTAACAAGTAGTGTACCAGGGTCTCTAATTTTTTATTGTCTGTGACTAGAAACAACATGTTCAGAATTATAAGTAGCACATTTGATTACATTACATTATAGAAGTTTATCTAGAGTATCTGTATTTTATCATAGAGGCATGATAATTTCTGGGAATAATAAGAAATCTGGTTATCCCTTGAGAACATTATTTCCTTTGTAGGACTGTTCAGTGGAAAGGCTCATTCCGTGGGGCTTCTCACTTTTTTCAAGACTGGGAGTATTGTCATTCTCCAAGATTTTATGAGAAAGAATTTTAGTTTACTTATTTATTTTGAGAGAGAGAATCCTGAGCAGACTCCACACTGTCAGCACAGAACCCAATGCAGGGCTCAAACCCACGAACCGTGAGATCATGGCCTGAGCCAAAAACAAGAGTTGGTTGCTTAATCAACTGAGCCACTCAGGCACCCCTCCAAGACTTTAAAACTCACACAAAAACTTTCAACATGAAAGTAGCACCATTTGCTATCCTGTTGGTATTCTATCATTTAATTTCATTTACATTTATATAAAGTTACATAAATTTACATAAATATAAAAATGCAAATTTTCATTCACATGTCAGGTCATTTATCGAGGACAATGACTTGCATGTTACAGTCATACCCATCCCTTCACTTTTTTTTATCCTATGTGTTTTCATTATATAAATCACCCCAAATATCTCAAATCTCATGACTTCTTATTTCCTTTATGCCAATGTCTTTTCCTTGTGTTTCTCTCCAGGGGCTTATCTCCACAGCCGTATCCTGAACGTTGCCCTCGCTGGAAATGGAGCCTCCACAAATAGGATTAGAAGGTTTAAACTCCATTGTCTTTTTTCCAATTACATCATTTTTTTTTCAGACACCTTACCAGCATGCCCCACACTCTTCTTCTTTGGTCTTGTTGGGCGCATTCAGTTTCTTGACATCCAACTTTTTCTTCTAGTTCTGGACTTAGATTAGATATTCGTTCTTTTTCACTTCATTCCATCCATTCATTCACTTCAGGTGTCCTTCAGCTAACAACCTCAAGTCTTTTGCCTTCTTGACTTTCTGCGTCATCTCTTCTAATCCCCTGGCCAATCAAACACATGAAAAATTGTCTTCTACTTTCCTACACCAGTTAGCTTTGAAAGTCACAGGCAATCACACTTTGATAGCTGTTCTCTGATTTATTTCAAAAACTATCCTGATCTTGCCATTTGTTCTTCATGCCCCTTACCTGTTTTCTTGCAAACTTAGAAATACTCTTGTCTCTATTTCAGAGAGAACAATATAAGCCACCAAGCATGACCTTTCTTTATTAACTTCCCACCCTCTTACAAACATGTCTATGTCTGCCTCTAGCGTCATTTTCTTTTCTTTAGTCTCTTAGACTAAATTAATTCCCAATTCCTCTCTATCCATTTTTTAAATAACTAGTATTAAAAACAAACAAAACCACCGATGTATCTCCAGATTGCACACCACCTTACATGGTACCAGTTTATCTTCACAATAGCTTTGTGTGTTTGTCCCTTGTTCAGCAGTGTTGAGTGTTGCTAGTGGCAGAGCACCAACCCATTTTGAGTCTTTTTCTTCCCTCCACACAGCATTGTTAGTTATCTTTTCATATGCAGTCTTGCAAATTAAATGTATGCCCCTTATTCATTGTATCCATCACAGTACTTTGCCCAGTACCTTATAAGGTGGAATCTTGGCTTCACTATGATAAAGTAATTGCAATGACTAAGTGCTTTAAATTCTGTATTTACAAGATAAAAATCATGTAAACTCTGTTCTGGATGTCCAATTTACAGAAATGTAACAGAAGAACCTTTTCAATAGCAGTCTGATAGATGTTGGCATGAGGTTTTGAATGCTTGAAAAGAGTAACGGTTTACATCACTGAACTAAAAAATTGTACTGTCGACTCCTAATGACCTTCTTGACTGTCAACATTTCCCTCTGGTTCTCCAAATGTCTGAAATTATAAAAGAACAAAAATCTGAAATACTAAAATCATATTATAAACTGTACCTGGAGAAAATGTTTCCAGGGGTCATAAAATCGCTAGGTTATGCAAATGAAACAATTTTATTTGAAAAAAAAATCATAAAGAGAACTTATACAATGGATCAAAGTGTCCAGAAAGAGAGAAAAAACCCTACATTTTAATTCAATTTTCTATTCTGTTTGGGATAAATATTTATGAAATATAATAAAGAGAAGTTTTTGTCCAAATAACTTTTCATATACAATTGTGAAATTATTTGTAGATGCTGCTTTTCAGTCATAATGTGGATATTGCTTTTCAGTATAGCAATGGAATAACATCTCCCTCACCTATATTATGAGAAGTGATTTTCCTGCTTTATTTTATTCTTCTATTTTGGGGATATTATTACCCGTATGTGCCCGTGTCACCTCTAATTGGATGCATTTCCATAAGCTTTTCTAGACTTTGTTAAATATTCATCTCTATTTATTTTAAAGGATAGATGGCACCAAAAAAGATTTAATCTATGTGTTAAATCCAGGTCCATCTGAAGAGAAATACTCCAATATGAAGATATTAGTAGTGTTCTGATGGAAAAGTGATACCTGTCTTATTTACTGAGTAGGGTTCAAGGACATTTTCTGTCATGAGAGAATGTAAAGAAAAGGAAACACTTATCAGCTCAAGTATGGGCTAGATTTTAAAACTACCCTTTGCAGTTTGAATCAATTTACTAATTGCCTAATATGACATATAGCATAATGTGAGAAGTGTTGGAAATCCCAACCACAAAACTGATGTCATTAGCCATCATAAGCAGAACACTGTGCATCTTTGTCCTATAAATGTGTATAACTAGAGGCCCCTTGTTCATTTCATGGCAATTATAATGTTTTTTTTTCAATTGTACCAGCCAGATCATTTGCATTCCTTCACATTTTGTATTGTCAGCTCATGAGATGTATTAAATGGGAATCACTCAGTGTGATGTGAAAAAGGAGATCAAGAGGTGAAACAAAGGACTCTCTTTTGCTATCAGTTGGGGAGAACTGATGAAAGCATTGAAAAGAAGTTGGCCAGATGGTGAAGTGTTTTATCAGAGACTAAATTACAATGAAGTAGTTTGATATATTCAGTACTATCTGCTAAAACATTAAAAGTGAGAGAGTGACAGAATCACATGTAACCTCAGAAACATTTGCCTGTTCTAATTTTGGGCATTCTTCTTTGAACTTAGTCCTTTTTGCTCTGATAGAATGGGGAATGAGATGTGGTTTTTCATGTAATCACTGCACTTTGAATTAGACTAGTAGCTAGTTCCATTAGGTTTGTCAAGAGAAGTAGAATTTGCCGGTATCATATTCTATAACTTAAAACACTGTTCTCTAGAGAGATTATATGGCAGGTGCAGCCTTATACATGTTACAATGAATAACTCCTCTGCTAAAGTTTCATGAGAAGAATGTATTGGCTCTCTGGTATGCATTTAGACCCCTCTTCTCTCCATTTGTCAACTCTGTTAATTGTTTATTTGAAATTTATTCATTTAATAAGAATGTAGGGGTGCCTTTGGGTGAAAATTCTACCCACACAAATGTCCTTGTCTGTGCCTAATTATATTTCCTTGGACCCCATTTAAAGAGGAGTTTTGGAAGCATCTTTGCGGACACAGACTCTCTCCTTGACCCAGCTCCAGTCAGTGCCTCTGATCCCTCCCCAGTCCTCTACCTTCAGTGTGTGTTCTGTGGGGTCTGCATTGCTCCACTGTAACAAGAATTCCTCATCTTGATATCTGATTTTCCTTGATTATCTGGTCAAATTCCTTCTCCCCCCTCCTTAGTGTCTGATCGCCCTGCCCTGACCTTGGCAAGAGTCCTATTAAGTTGATTTAGCAGACTGCCCTTGTCCTTGATATTTCCTCTTAGTATCCTTCCATCCTCTGACCTCTGCTGAACCACATGGCTATAAATTTCTCCAGTCCATGCTGTTATTTAGACTTGAGTTCAGTTCTGTACTGAGGTCTCTTTTGCCCTGTTGTAACAGTTCCTGAATAGAATCTGTTTTCACCACTTTATTTTCCAGCTCTAATTTTTGTGAACATTCTGAGTATATGTAATATCAAGAAAAGGGATTCAATTCGACAGAACACATAGAAAGTAAATATGCAGACTTTCAAATTGATCAAAGTTGGCTGGTATCTATGTGCATCAAAGCTTTTTAAAAATTTTCATTTGTTTCTCATTCAGACACCTTAGTGTCTCTTAGAGTGCCCCATAAACATTCTTTGCTCTCTCATCTCCACCACTGGGGTCTAATGTTAACAACTTCATTCCAGTGTCTATTGGTACTGGAGGAAGTTGATCTGATTAACACATTCATAGTGAGGTATAAAGGACTTGATAGGTTATTCTTCCCAAATTAAATGATAGATTTTTAAAGTTTTAAGGTGAATGCTAATTAAAAGAAGAAAAAAAAATGGCATTAGTGGTAGAATTCTATGGACCTAGGGAATCATTAGCGGTAATTTAATTCCACCAGGCAGTCCCTATTCCATTGTCTGTACCTAAAACTTGCACTAATACTGATGCCATCCTTTAAAAAATCTCAACTATTATATATAGTTATTGATATTTTCACTAATAGCATAAACTAAACTTTAAGGGTAATTAATGTATTGTTGTATCGTTACTTTTAATTCTAAATTTTCACTTTACAAACCACACTTTCTAGAATAATGAAGTTCCTTTTTTTGCCATATGATCTTGTTCTTTCCCTATGGTTCAAATGCACACTTATTTCTCCTTATCTGTAAGTAAAGTCGATATCCTCATAATATAACTTATGTGGGATATTTAGACTTCTTAATAAGTTGGTGAGAAATATAGAAACCTTGTAATATTTGTATGATTCCAAAGCAGAAGGCTTTTGTCATCCTCTTTGGGCAGCATCCAACTTAACTCTCTTGTCTTTAAAGAAAATAGAGATTTGAGGCACCTGAGTGGTTCAGTTGGTTAAGCGTCAACTTCGGCTCAGGTCATGATCTCACGGTTTCTAGATTTGAGCCCCACTTCGGGCTCTGTGCCGACAGTGCAGAGCCTGGAGCCTGCTTCTGATTGATTCTGTGTCTCCTCTCTCTCTGCCCCTCCCCTGCTTGTGCTCTGTCTCTCTCTCTCAAAAGAAAAAAAATAAAAAAATGAAAAATAATAAAGTAAAGATTTGTTAGACCTAGTAGGAATGGTTATAGCACACAACTGTATATTTTGTCTCTAATGAAGGTATTATTTTCAGTCGGCTATAATGTTATATATTTTTCCCACTGCTGTTGTTAAGGAATACTTTTATTAAAAGTTTATTTGTTGGGGCGCCTAGGTGGCTTAGTCGGTTAAGCGTCCGACTTTCGCTTAGGTCATGATCTCACGGTTCGTGGGTTCGAGCCCCGCCTCGGGCTGTGTGCTGACTGCCAGCTCAGAGCCTGGAGCCTGTTTCAGTCTGTGACTCCCTCTCTCTCTGACCCTCCCCTGCTCACGCTCTCTCTCTCTCCTAGAAATAAATAAAACATTAAAAAAAATTTTAAAAAAAGTTTATTTGTTTATTTTGAGAGATGGAAAGAGAGAGAGAGAGGTGGGAGAGGAGCAGAGAGAGAGGAAAGAGAGGGAGAGAGACAATCTCAAGCAGACTCTGTGCTTCAATGCAGATTCGTCGTAGGGCTTGATCTCATGAACCATGAGATCCTGACCTGAAACAAGATCAAGAGTCAGACACTTAATTGACTGAGCCACCCAGGTGGCACTTAAGAATTTTTGAAGGAATATAAAATCATGATTTTTATACAGATATAAAAATGAGTACATATTAAAGGTTTTATATAACTTGTTAATGAGGAAAATAGATATTACAACTTATTCTAAAGAAAAGTCAAAGCAGCACAAATTTATATGGAATTATGGAGTGTTGAAATGAATACACACATCGAGGCAAAATTGGCTTTTTAACAGCAGGGGAAATTTGTCTTCTCATAGAATTTATTTACATGTTGATAGATATGAATTATTTCATACAATAGCTCCCATAGAATTGGAGTCAGATAGTCCAGAAGGATGTGTTATAAAAAATGTATAGTTTCTGAGTCATCCTGATAAGTCAAAATGTGACTAGTCTGCAAAGCTCCTAAGTCAGTCCTGAAACTGCTGGCACTTGGGGGTAATCTGGACCTCATATTTTCAGAATAACCTTAACAGCTAAATAGCAAAGAAAGGCCAATGTTAAGAAATTTGGAATAAACAACAAAAACAAAAAATAACCAGGGGTCTTCAATGGAAAGCTATGCATTGTTTAAGCTATCATACCTTTCTGGGGTACTGACTCTAGCTTTTCTTTGTCTTTGAGCTCTTTTAAACTCTGCAAGTTATAGATAACTGTTAGCAATGAGAAATAATTCCCGTCAATATACATGCAAATAAATTCTGTCAGGTGGAGAGTCAGTTGATTTCCCTCACTCCTTACCCCTCAAATACTCCTGTTAAAAAAAGCCAATTTTAAGTCATTTGCATATTTATTTCAACAGTCCCTTATTTCACATAAATCTGTAGTTCTTTGATTTCTTTTTTGATAGACTTGCAGGTTTAAAGACCAGTCTCATATTGAGTGAGTCACATTACAAAAGCAAGTAGAAATTGAAGGAAATAAAGGCAAATTAGATTACTTGTAATAGATCTCTGTCCTTATAATCTCCTTTGTACTTCTTAAGATGAGTATGCCTTAGTTTTGGGAATAAAAACTAAGTATTTGGTTTGTAGGAAGGATAATTATTAGATAAAAAGCACTACATAATTACCATACTTGGTAAATAACTTGCTGTCACTATCTTACATTTTTATAAGAATAAATAAGACATTCAATTAAATCAAATCAACTCAGTTCATTTCAAGTTTACACACCTCAACTGTAAGTGTCCTAGAGGTGCTTTAATTAAAAAAAATTTTATTATCCAAGTTAAATATATTTTGTATAGTTCACTGTTGTTTTTATGGAAAACTATTTCATAATTGCAGGGTCCTTCTCAGATTTGTATATAAGCAATAATCAATTATCAAAATTTCTTCTGGTTATTGCCAGAAGGCAGTGCCTCCTTTCAGAAAATAAATTGTTTTTTGCCAATAGTCTTACTCAGACATAGATATGTTTAGGCTTTCATGCCAGTCCCTTAGCTTTAATTATGGAATTATGCACAATGAATAGAAAATATTTACCAGTGGAAAATATGTTGATGTAGTGAAATGGTAAATTCTAGCTATTAGATTTAGGAAGATCATTAATGTAAGCGTCTAACTTGAGATGATGTTTTCATGCTTAATTGCAATTATTTGAAATTCTTTTAAAGAAAGTGCTCAATTTCTTTGTCTAAGTGTAGACAATGAACAAATAGTTTTCGAAGACAACATCACTGATAGGGAAAAGGTATGTGTATTTCTTTTGCTTATGTAATACTATGGCACCTTGAAATGGAAGGGACCGTTTATTTGTCAGTTAGGGCTGCTGTAACAAAATGCCATGGACTTGTTGGCTTAAAGAACAGAAATTTATTTTCTTGCCATTATGGAGTCTGGAAAGTCCAAGATCAAGATACTAGCAAATTCAGTGTCTGGAGTCTACAAGCCATGACTCCTGGATCCCTTTGCATTATGTTCTCAATGGCCTTTTCTTGGTGTGCCAGGAAGGTGTGGGGAAAGACAGAGAGACAGCAGGAGATAGAAAGAATGTGAGTGAGCTCTGTTGTCTCTTGTTATAAGGACACAAATCTATGGAAGTTGGGACTCACCCTTATGTCCTCCTTTAACCTGAATCATTTCCTTAGAAATCCTGTCTCTAAATACAGTTTCATTGGCGGTTAGGACTTCAACCTATGAATCTTAGGGGGATACAAACATTCAATCCATAACAGACCATATAGTTCAACTCTCATGAAAACTTTTGACTCTGTGTATAAGGATTTTGTTACATACTGGTTAGTGAATTATTCAGTCTGAATAATATTTTCTTATACAAGCACACTTACACCCTGTAGAGAAACTTACTCTAGCTTCATGAAACCATCTTTAGTGCAAATATAAGACAAATTTACATTCTATTAATGAAATATGTTTCCATAGTGCAGTTCAACTTGATGAATTCTGATCTATTGTTTCTTTAGTTTGAAATAGGCCCTCACATTGGAGCAAAAGTATAATATTTCCTTATATTACAGCTTTTCTGAAAAATGTTTATATTTCTCCATTTCTGTTACAAAATCATTCAATGAATACTTTTACTGATAATCCAAATGAGACTCTAATAACATAGCTTATTGTATTTTAAAAGTAAGAAGTTCATTAGGAACCAAGTGCCAGTTGACATCCATTGAGTCATTGTGACTGTATCCTCCAAAATATCCACTCTGCAGGATTGGTATTATAGCCTGTATGTCTGCCAATCTGAGATTGGATCAACTGATATCTCCTTACATATACTACATTTTAAACTTCTCTCCAACGGTTATACATGAACCTACTGAATCATCGCTTTGTTAACAGTATCCTATATACCTCAGCGTCTTTTGGCTTATTATTTTCTCTTGGCTACAACATGAAATGCAACAACTCAAGCCAGGTTGCACTAGCCTTCCTTCTTTCACTGTCACTTTGCAAAAGATTCATATTAAAGGATAAATAAGAAAAAGAAGTTAACCCTTTAACCCTAAATAACTGAGACGTTTTTGATTATTGATATAAAACTGATTACTTTGGTACATTAAAAAATAGAAATGTTCTTTAGAAGTAAAAATTTCACTCTTTGCAGACAGCATGATGCTCTATACAGAAAACCTGAGAGATTCCACTAAGAAACTACTAGAACTGATAAATGAATTAAGTAAGTTCACAGAATATAGGATGCCAAATCCATGTACAGAAATCCACTGCATTTCTATACACTACAATGAAGAAGCAGAAAGGGAAATTAAGAAAGCAATCCAATTTATAATTTTACCAAAAAAATAACATACTAAGGAATAAATTTAAGGAAACCTAAAATCAAAAATGCAAGAAACAAGCGTTGGTGAGAATGTGGAGAAAAGGGAACTCTCGTGCACTGTTGGTGGTAATGCAAATTTGTGTAGCCACTGTGAAAAACAGTATGGAGTTTCCAAAACAAAAAATAGAACTACCCTATGATTCAGTAATTGTGCTACTGGGTATTTACCCAAAATATACAGAAACACTAATTTGAAAGGATATATGCACATCTATATAGCCAAATTACGGAAGCAGTGCAAATGTCCGTTGATTGATAAATGGATAAGGGGATGTGATATATGTGTGCATGTGTGTGCATCCTATATATATATATGTAAGAATATATATGTAAAATGGAATATTACTCAGCCATAAAAGTCATAAAAAAGAACGAAATCTTGCCATTTGCAACAACATGGATAGAGCTAGAGAGTATAATGCTAAGTGAAATATGTCAACCAGAGAAAGACAAATACCACATGATTTCACTTATTGTGTGGAATTTAAGAATCAAAACAAGTGAACAAAGAAAAAAAAGAGACAGACAAACCAAGAAACAGACTTTAAATTATAGAGAACAAACTGATGGTTATCAGAGGGGAGGTTGGTGGAGGAATGGGTAAAAGAAGTGAAGGGGATTAGGATTACACTTATGATGAACACTGAATAATGTGTGGAAGTGTTGAATCACTATACTGTACACCTGAAACTAATGTAACATTGTATGTTAACTATACTGGAATTAAAATTTTAAAAACTTAAAAATAGAAATGTTCTTTATACTTTCAATGTTCATTGGTGTTTATTCTTTCCTTAGGCATATCTTTCCGAATGTCTTTCAAGTTCCTAGTGCGGGTATCAATACATTACTATTGTTTCTGTGGCCTGTTTTCTATTTCTTTTTATTTATTTATTTATTTATTATTTATTTTTTTAAATATTTTTATTTATTTCTAGGAGAGAGAGAGAGAGAGCGAGAGCAGGGGAGGGTCAGAGAGAGAGGGAGTCACAGACTGAAACAGGCTCCAGGCTCTGAGCTGGCAGTCAGCACAGAGCCCGACGTGGAGCTCGAACCCACGAACCGCGAGATCATGACCTAAGCGAAAGTCGGACGACCAACCGACTAAGCCACCCAGGCGCCCCTCTATTTCTTTTTATTGAAGTGCAGATTAAATGAGGCTGCAGAGTATGCAGAATTGAAGAGTCACATGAGCATGTCTGCCAAGCATCTCAAAATGCTACATTCTCATTTAGGATTTTGAAAATATTTCAAGGACTTCCTTTCCCATTGTTTTTCCAGAAATTGACCATTAGAATGATCTTCATATTCGCTTTGACTTTAGAATATACTCCTTTGTGGTCATCTAATAAAATGTGGACTCAGATTCCTTTTGGCAACCTTCCCATATTACTTACATTGTTATGATGATTTACAAAAAGAAATGCATAAATTGATCCACATGTAAGACCCCATTATTGGGGAATTCTCATGAAAATGTTATTTATTGGGAGCTGATCACTAAGAATTATAAGAAAAATAGTTGGTATTGACCCAACTATTATGGCTCCTGTAATTATCATACTCAGCCATTTACATCACAGGTATATGCAGCCAAAGATCCACGAATACAATTCCCAGTGATATCATTGAAATTCAGCAGACAGACTTTGGAGCCAGACAAACCTGAATTTAAATTCCAGCTTCAGTACACATAAACTTAACCTTCTGGAAGTTACTAACCTGTCTAAACTTCTGTTTCTTCATTGGAGGTTGATGAAATTAGAGATTATGTATATAACCACTTAGTATAGCTCCTGACTAAATTCTTAGTATTGGTTTTTGTTATATATCTGTAAGAATAGGTTATGGCTTGCTTTCCATAGAAGTATTAGAGACAAATTTAGTCTCTAGCTATGTGTGGCTTTGTAGAAAATATTCACAGTATGAAATATTTGTTATTTTTTTATAAGATCAATGTGAAAATCTTAAATGTTTCAATACTTGTATTTATGAAATATTATCCTATGTAAATGGTTTCAAGTAGATTGCAATGCAAAAGTGGAGGCTTAGGGACCAGTTTTGTGATGATAATTTTGGAAAAGGTGCTGGCACTCTGATGGACAGTTGTAGATGGATTTGCAAAGTGTTTATAAGATAGAGTCAAGAAGATCTGATGACAGGAAATAGGTTGTAGAGGGTGGACTCAAAGAAAATTCATAGGCTTTTGCCTGAAGCAACTATTTGCACTGTCATTTACTAAGAAAGAAAACAGTAGAGTAAAATTGGGTTCAGGGATAAAGTGAATTCATTGTTTTAAAAATTCATTAATAATGGGGATGCAATAAAATGTACAGATATTAGGGGTTCAATTTGACCTGTTTTTGCTATTTTATTGACTGGTGAAATCACAGCACAAAATAACATATGGAAGATTTTCATTGACTCTGAAAATTCCCTCATGTCCCTTTCCAGTTGATTTCAACTCTCCTGTAGGCAATGATTTTATGACCTCTATTATCTAGATTGGCTTTGCGAATCTTCATACTATGTATAAATGAATCATGTTGAATGTATTCTTCTGTGTCTGGGCTTTTCATTTAAACAAAATATTTTTGAGTAAGTTGTGAGTCTCAGTAGCTCATTCTTTTATGTTGCCGAGTAGTATTCCATTGTATGAGACTATCCCAATTTGTCCATTCTCCTGATGTCAGGCTTTTGGATTGTTACCTGGTTTTTAGTCTATTATTGTAAAAACTGCTATGAGTATTCTCCTACAAAGCTACTTGCAGCTATGTATTTTTATTTTATGTTACTATCAAAGAATGGGATTGCTGGATTGTGGAGTAGATGTATGCTTAATTTAATAAGAAACTGACAAACAGTTCTCCAAAGTGTTCTCCATTTTACAATCTCAACTGCACTGTATGAGAACTTCAACTGTTCCACATTCTTTAGTATAATTTATTTATTTTCCTATTCTAGTAGATGTGATTGGTTTTCATTTTAATTTGTGTTTCCCTGATCACAAATCATATTTCATATAGGTACTTTTTTGTTTAATCAACATTTGTCCCCCTCCTCCCCCTAACCCCTTTTCTTTCCCAATTTACTCAGCAATTGGTCAGAAAAGTGAGGCTGTTTTTGACCTCTATTCTGTTCAGGGCTCTCTTCGTCTATATTTCCACTAATATCACACTGTCTTAGTTTTTGTAAGTTTTGAAATCAGTTTGCATTATTCCTTCAACTCCTTTTTTTGGAGGATTATCTAGATTCTTTGTATTTCCATATGAATTTTAGAATCTTCTTGCCAATCTCTGCTAGAAATGCTATTAAGATTTGGTTAAATCCATAGGGCAATTTAGAAAGAATGGACAGCTCTAAAATATTGAATCTTCCAATTAATAAAATGACAAATCTATCCCTTTAGGTCTTCATTAATTTCTTTAAATAATGTTTCTATTTGTCAGTATACAGGTTGTACATATTTTTCATTTGATTTAGTTGTAATACTGTTTATGTTACTTTAATGGTATTGTTTATTGCTAGTAGATAGGAGTGCAGATCATTTTTATATTTTGAATACTGTGAACTTGATCAATTCCGTTATTAGTTCTAGACATTTTTGTAGACTCTATAGAGCTTCATACATACATAATCATGATATTTTCTTTCTTTTTAATGTTTATTTTCTTTTCTGATAGAAAGAGAAAGAGAGAGAGAGAGGCAAAGTGTGAGTGGGGTGGGTCAGAGAGAGAAAGAGACACAATCCAAAGCAGACTCCAGGCTCCGAGCTGTTGGCACAGAGCCTGATGTGGGGGTTGAACTCACGGACAGTGAGATCATGAACTGAGTCACACTTAGATGCTTAAGTAAACATTAGTACTTTATTGCACTTTCTAGGACATCCAATACAATGCTGAATAGAAGTGGTGAGACAGAATATCTCAGCTTTTTTCCTATCTTTGAGAAAAAGGTCTTAATATTTCATTATTAAATATGATGTTAGCACTAGGCTTTTCATAATGTCCCTTATTGGATTAAGGAAGTCTTCTATTTATAGTCTGAATTGTTTTTTGGTTTTTTGTTTGTTTTTTTTTAAATCATGAATTGGTATTGAGGTTTGCCAAATGTTTTTTGCTTTTCTTGAGAAAGTCATGCGGCTTCCTCTTTTATTCTGTTAATGGATTAAGTTACATTGATTTTTGAATGATATACTAACCTAAATTTCAGGGATAAATTATATTTGGCTATAACTTATTATCTTCTTTATGTATGGATGGATTCATTAAATATCCTTTTTATGTATGTATGAATTCATTAATATTTTATTATGGATTTTATCCTCTGTGTTTATTAGAAATAATGGCCTGTATTTTTTTCTTGTAATACTTTAACCATAAGCTTATTCTGGTTTTTACAATGTTTTGGAAAATGTTCTTTCTTTTACTAATTTCTGTAAGTTTGTGTATGATGGTTATTACTTCTTTCTTAAATACTTGTTAGAATTCAATAGTGAAGCTGAGTTGACAGTTCTTTGTGGGGAAAATTTGATATTAATTTCCTTAAAAGGTATGGGTCTTTTGCATTTTCTGTTTCTTTTTGTGTAAGATGAAATTCCCCATGTTATCTAAGTTGTCAAGTTCATTGGCATGTAGTTGTTAAATATATTTTCTTATAATCCTTTTCATAATTTTAGTATTTCTAATTATTTCCTCCTTTTAGTTCCTGCTGTTGATAATTTGTGTTTTCTCTCCATGAAATACAACAGGATAACTTGTTAGCTTTGGCATAACTTGAGTATATTTTTTAGCAGTCCCAAATTTGACTAATTTTAAATGAAGAATGATCATTTGCTATTTTACCAGCTCTTTTCTAGCAATTTAGTTAGTATCCATTGATACTTGTACACTATTTTTAAATTCCTTTTTGCAAATTAGTCTTCAGAACTAGTACTTGAAGAAGTATAGTAAGCATTAATTTCATTAATGACTAAAATTTAAATATATGATATTTCTTTGCAGTTGAGAGATACTTTAGTATGTTCATATTGACATTACTTGCACTATTAGGTAAAACTAGATTAAGTAAATTATTGAGCCATTCAAGAGTTATTGTCCCTTAAAGCAACTCTTGTGCAAGTTACTGGAAACATAATAATGAATAAGATATTGTTCTTGCCCTGAAGGCGCTTTGACATTATGGTTTACTCTAATAAGTGATGTGATAAAAGTAGGCAAAAAGAACACAAGAGGTGAATCAATTTAGCCTTAATTAGGAAAGGCTTCTAAGAGGAGGTATCATAAAGTCAATTCTGAGGTTAGCTAAGCTGCTCCCAGGATCCTATCTTTCAGAGACTGCACAATATAACCCATCATTATTTGCAGATCCTATATTTGGAAGTCTGTTAACTCACTAAAATATATTTGTAGCCCCAAAATCTATACTCGTGACATTTTTACAGTCATTCACAGACATGTATAGAGCAGTGAAAGTTTTGAGTAGCCCAAAGTCCATGTCCATGTTCCCAGCTGAGCTCACCATCCTGCATCTGTTCTCATACTGTAAACAAGTATCTGTTTCATGGTCTTTTTTGTGCCCTGCCTCCTGCACTTTTGTGCTCTTTGGTGGTGATTTTACTGTTTAAAATGGCCCCAAACATGATGTTGAAGTGCTTTCTAGGGTTTCTGAACACAAGAAGTCTGTGATATGCTTTATGGAAAAACTACAAGTGTTAGATAAGCTTTGTTCAGGCTGTTGGCCAGGAGTTTAGTGTTAATGAATGAAGTACATATATTAAGTAAGATGTTTTTAACTAGTAACACACATGAAACAGTTATGTATTGATTTGTTGTTGAAAAGGTTGTGACCAGAAGCTCGCGGGAGCCAAAGCCTGTATTTTCCCCTAGGAGCAATGGCTGCATATTTAATAATTCCATTTTTGCAGTGACTTTATAGAGCACACCTACTTCAAATAATGAGAATTGGTTATAAATGTCTTCTGCTTTAGGTTCCTGAGTATCACAGTCCAGGTTTGTCCACTATCTGAAAACAGAGCATTTTCATGAGAACTTTGGTAAGCTGAAATGACGTAAAGCAAAGAAGCAATTGCCATTCATTTATATGGAAATATTTTTGATCATTTCCAGACCTAAAAAAGTAATTTCTCTGATACTGTTAGCAAGTACATTTTTCGTATACCTTAGGACATATCTTCCCAATGAATTACAAAATCAAGGAAGATAAAGTCCAAATGCTCACAGACACAGTTCCAAGCTATGGTGGCTTGATTCTGATGTGCTGAGTGTGGTCCCTGGGGAGGGAGCTTGGTGGGACCACTCTCACTGCTCCAGGGGCACATTGCCTGTGTAGCAGCCTGCTTCAAATCAAACACGAAAGCTACTTTCAATTTTTGATTTTTTTTCTTCATAAAAGCAAAACTCTTCTTTGGATTTATTCTGGTTAGCAAAAACAGGTGCTAATGTAAGTCTTTCATAAAAGTGAAGTGGCATAATGTGGACTTTTGAAAAGTGGGGAATACCTGTAATTGGTTATGCAGCAATAGATAACTAATGGAACATAGAAAGTCCAATGATACAGACTTTTTATAAGGCCTGCGTAATCTGATAACTACAACCCTTGGGAAAACATGTCTAATGGCTAACTGAAAATATTCAGGGACAGCATAAATGCATACACTTCCAGGTGGATATTTATTCTTTTTTGCTGGAATCAGCATTGCCCTATAGACTATTTGAAATTACTGTGTTTTAAGAGATTCTGAGTAGTTTTCTATTTGGAAGCAATTCAATATACCAAGAGGTTGCCACCTCAGATGCCTGTGGACTTAGCTTGATTTTCAGTATCTCCTTTAGCAATGTGTTATGAACAACATACCAGGATTCAAAAATACCTGTTTTGTGGATTTAATGTTGTGTAAATTAATTTGAAAACTAACTAAACAAGATTACACTGGTTATGTGGAAAAAGGCATAAACGGACAACCTAAGATCTCTGTTTGGTTTGCATCCTCTGTGATTACTCTATACTTGTTTTACACTTGTTACATCCATAATTATTATTCAAGTTACAGAAGAAATTTGCCTAGTTCTGATTAACACACATAGGTTTTGGGTGAGCTGTTAGTGAAAGATTAAATTGTTGGTGCTTTATTACAAAGTCCCATTTTGTTTATTAAAATGTTCCAGATTGTTAATAGAAATAGAAAATTGCTGAATTGGTCACAGGCATTCTTCTGGGATTAGATGAATGGCAGCTGCAAAACCACAATAAGATGCAAAAAAAAAAAGCATGTTACCTTTAACTCAAAAGACTTTGGGTCTCACTTTCATTGTAGTTCTGGCCCGTGACTTGCTGCCAGCTCAGCTGTTAAATGACTGTGATGTTGGACAACGAGATGGGCTAGCTGTGTTGATAAGGAAAATCATTTAGGAAGTCCATGTGCTCATTCCCCAGAATAGCACCTGAAATGGATAGTTAAAGAATAAGAATCATAATATTCAATTGTTTTATGTGTATACAAATATCTTAAAAGACATAAGAAAAGTAAAGTATTTTACCTGTGGAATTAAATACTTACTGAGAACTTTAAAAATTGTGCATCTCAGGGCTCCTGGGTGGCTCAAGTCATGATCTCACAGTTCAAAGGCTCAAAGCCTCATGAGTTCCAGCCCCGCATAGGACTCTGTGCTGATGGCTCAGAGCCTAGAGCCTGCTTCCGATTCTGTGTCTCCCTCTCTTTCTCTGCTCCTCCCCTGCTCAAAAATAAATAAACTTAAAACAAAATTGTACATATCAGAGACAACACTGATTCTGGAAATCATGTGGTTATTTGGCTTAGAAAAAAACATAAGGGTATAAAACATATTTAAAAAATTTTTTTAATGTTTATTTATTTTTGAGACAGAGAGAGACAGAGCACGAGCTGGGGAAGGGCAGAGAGAGAGGAGACACAGAATCTAAAACAGGCTCCAGGCTCAGAGCTGTCAGCACAGAGCCTGATGTGAGGCTTGAACCCACAGACTGCAAGATCATGACCTGAGCTGAAGTCGGACGCTTAAACGACTGAGCCACCCAGGCACCCCTTTAAAATTTAACCCGTAACAAAAATCATATACATCAGATCTTCCAGGATCCTTTTTTTTGGTCTTACTGATAAAATTTGAGCACAGCAATAGGAACCTTGGCATTTACATTCTTTGTGGTTTCCAGTATTGCTCTGAAAATCACAAGAGATGTGACCTATTTGAAGTTTAGTTCTGCTTAGACACAAAGTCACAATTCTTGCTTTCCTCTACCATGGAAATGGGAAGGAAGGATAGTCGGAGAAGAAATTAGTCAAGTATTTTGTTTCTGCAGTATTTCCTTCCCTGACATGACCTCTACCCACGTCCGCCTGGTCAGTGATTCTTACTAGGGGGGAAGGGGTTATGGCAAAGAGACCTTTAAGCCATTGGTTCAAAAAAATATGAACTAATGACTACAAAAACAGCAAATTTTGGAAAGGGGGAGGGGTTACTATTAGGTTTTCCCATTTAAATTTCCATGTTTTAAAAGTCTCAATAATGCTCATATTCCTACAAACCACAAAATGGCTTAAATAAGATTTTATTTCCTCTAAGTAATCGACAAGGAGCTGGAAATAGAACTGCATTCTGATGCATTATAGTTTAACAGATGTCTTATTATTTAAATAGACTGAAGTTGTATTTTTTATTTTTTTATAGAATTACATTCAATCTAGCCTTTGTTCTACGCTGCTGGAAATTTTGTTCCTTGGAAAATCTATTAGAAACTTTGATCTCTTTTTGAACTCACCCATTAACCAGTTCAGTTCACTGATCTGATTCTAAAATCTAAGCATATGAAAAGATTGAAATAATTAGTTTGCTTTGAATTACACAGACTCATATGGATAGACTCTCTGGATGCATCAGGAAAGCTGAGAGGATTTCCTTCAGTAGTTTCATTGTGCTGGAAATAATGATAAATTTGTTTTTATCTCTGAAACAAAAAAAAAACCCACCAACAAAAGGTTATGAAATAACATTTTATTACTATAAGATGTTTAATTTACATATGTCAGTTTAGTTTAATAAAATGAATTTTAACTTTAACTTTTCAAAAGATGGGCAATATTTTGTAAAATGCCTTAAACTCCATTTTAATTTATTGTTTTGATCCTATCTTTACATCAAGAGTTAATAAAATAAAATTAAATCACTTAGGAAATTGAATATTTATGTTTCAGAGAGAAAATCTGTTGACAAAGTTTTTAAATTAAATTAATAATATTAATTTATTATTACTAATTAAATTAATAAATTTTCCTTTTTGGAGCAGTTTTAGGTTCACAGCAAGATTGAGTGGAGAGAACAGAGAGTTCCACATACTTCCTGTTTCCACATACACACAACCTTTCCCACTATTTACATCCTGCACCGTATTGTATGTTTTGTTACAGTTGATGAACCTGTATTGACACATTATCAGCCACGGTCCATAGTTTGCATTACAGTAAGACAAAGATGTTCCTAAATAGATATATTTAACATAGGTACTTTCATATATGCATATCTTTATTGGTGTGATATCCAAAATTTTGGGAAATACTCACTCCTATTATAAAATTGTAACGAAAGCTGGACAGTATTTTGATCACTCTGGAAAGATGAACTTCAGTATAAACACAACTTTGGAAGTCATTCAGAGGTTGTGGCCATAGCTTTTTTTTAAAATAGATATTCTTTCATTAAAGGTACCATGGACTCTTAAAGGGAGCTTGTGAGAAGCACAGTACAAATGCTAGATAGGGACCAGAGAGGAAATCTTTTCCATACTGAAGACTGAAGTGATCCTCACTTTCTTTGACCCTATCTCTTGCAGTGGAGCACAGCCCAAGGGTTGGTGGGTAGGAGGTCTGGAAACTGTGTCCTACATGTGATGAGATATCTTCAAGCAACTGCTATTTGCTTGTGTTCTGGTTCCCTGCTCACGTTACGGAAAGCTTTGTAAACTGGTTTTGGCTGATAGTGTGTGTCAGAAATTTTTTAGTTAATTCCTAATCTAGGACCAGTTGATACTGACTCGGTGGTCATGTAGCAGGTTCTCAAGTCTAATGAACTCAGATGGACCTGACAAAAATGGATTTATGAACTTTCCAAGAGAGAGCCAGCCCTGAACTGTTATGAGATCTGATTCTATGGTATAGACTGAATGTTGATGCCCGCGCCCACCCCACCGTCCCCCACACCGTGTGTGTTGAAATTTTAACGTCCAGTGTGACAGTGTTAGGAAATGGGGCCTTTGGGAGATAATTAGGCCATTAGTATGGAGCCCTCGTGAAAGATATTAGTTCCCTTACAAGCAGACCTCAGAGCTTTCTTGCCCAGTCTTGAATGTGACAGCACAGGAGGAAAGTAACCATCTGCAAACCAGAAAGCAGATCCTCACCAGATACCGAATGTAGTGGTGCTTTGACCCTGGACTTCTCAGCCTCCAGAATCTCGAAGCAGTAAGTAATTATTGTCAAAGTCACCAGTCTATGGTATTTTTGTTACAGCAGTCCCCCGCAACTAAGACTTTCTGCCTGCACAAACAACCAGTATTTCTAGATCAAATTTCTATTTTTAAAGCCTCAAACTGCAACCTTCACCAGAACATATATAGCTTCTCCCATGCTCAGTGGATGTCTTATAAATGTAGTGACGGAACGGACCCTCGTGGTTAAGCAAACAGGTATGGAATCACATACATCTGGGCTTTAATCAGAGCTCTTCTTCTATTAACTGTGCAACCTGTGGAACATTGCTGGAAGAACTCCAGTTCTCAATTTAGCCACAGAATGACTTCTACTTGATAGATTATAATGTAAATAAGTTACTTGTAGGTTAAGTGAAAGATGACTATCACCCTGCATAGTTAATGCTAAAAAATGGGTATTCCATACAAAGTTATTTTCCCTTTATTCCATCTTTTAGGTTATTCATTTATTTTTTTAATAGTTATGGTGCAATGAAAGGGATCTCTGTGGGCAGTGCACTTCTGAGCATTTCTGTATCATAACTACAAGATGTAAATAATGAAAATATAAAATGACTCAATATGATATCCTGAGGGGATGTCTTGATATCTTGATATCTTAATATTACTACTGCAATTACCTCAGGCATTTGAAAACTGAACAGAGTAAATTCCATAGGACCTGTATTTTAGGATGGATTTCAAGACAGATTGCTCGTCAAGAATGAATGGGGTGATTTTACTGCCTTTCATGCAATTTCAACAATAGATATGAAGCACTATAATTTTTCAAACTGTATGTATTTGTTCTTGATGGTATTTTCAAAAGTTTCCAAGTTGCCTTTCTATATATTCAGAGCATGATTTGATTTCTGATATGAGATGTAAATTCTTCCATTTTGGCCCCCAGGATATTGAAAATTGACAGGTATGACGAGCTGTGTTGCCAGAGACTTGGTGAGTTTAAATGAAAGAATAAAGTTATTTTTTGGCCAGTTGCCATTATGCTCCATCATTATAACTGAATTAATCCCCCAAAAGGAGCATAGTTTTGATTTTGCATGCAAAAAGTTTTAGAAGTCAATAACTTTGTACATAGCACTTCTTTCCATTTCATCTGTGTCCTTTAAAATTTTTTTTATTATGGAAATTTTAAACATAAAAAGTAGAAAGAATAGTATAATGAGTCCTCATGTACCATCACTCAAATTCAACAAATATGTTACTATCGCATTTTATTTCTCTCTTCTATTTTTTTCTTCCTGGAATATTTTAAGCAAATCCTAGATATTATGTCTCATATCATTTTACCACAAATAACTTCAGTAATTTATTTCTAGTAAGGACTTTAAAAACCAATCACAGTGTCATTATCATGAACTAACAAAATTAAAAACTCTTTACATCCTATAATATCCAGTCTATGTTTATATATATTTTTAAATTTATTTTCAGAGAGAGAGTGAGAGAGTGTGTGAGCAAGTGGAAAGGGGCAGAGAGAGAGAGAGAAAATGCCAAACAGCTCAGCACTGTCAGCACAGAGCCCTGCTCGGGGCTTGATCTTGTGAACTGTGAGATCATGACCTGAGCCAAAATCAGAGTCAGATGTTTAACTGAATGAGCATCCAGGCACCCCTGTGTTTATATATTTCATATTGTCCCCAAATAGTCTGTTTTATCATTTTGCTCAAATCAATATCAAAACTAGTTTTACCCGCTGTATTTGGTGTCTATCTCATAAGCCTCATAAACTATATAACGCTTCCTCCTTTTAATTTTAATTTTTAAATTAAAGTTTTTTTTTTCTATCTTCAAATTGTCTCTCTCTGTATAGAGTAAGTAAAAATATCTTCTAGGGGTATTATTTTCCCATAAGAAGCATGTAATTAATTGTAGCACAAAATCCTAGGATTTTTCTGTAAGATAAAACTCATTCATTATTCAAAAAGTAGTTTGGGTGCTTCCTATGTGCCAGGTAGCATGCGGTGTAACTGGGATAGAATGTTGAACAAAAAAGTTATAATTACTGCTCTTCTAAAGTTAAGTGTTTAGCAGGAAAGTAAGACATGAAATCAGACAGTTCATATGCAGTGTGCAATAGAAGTGCAGGGCACTGTGGGAGCAAATGAAGGAGAACCTGACCCAGTCTAGGAGTAAGTAGTGTTTGGACTGAAGTGTGTCCCCCTAAATTCACATGTAGAAGCCATAACCTCCAATGTGACTATAAGTGGAGATAGAGCTTTTAAGGATGTGAGATCAAATATGGTCAAAGGTTGGGGCCCTCATCTATAGACTGGTGTTTTTACAAGAAGAGGAAGAGACACCAGAGATCACTCTCTCTGCTCACAGAGAAAAGGTCGTGAGAGGACACAGCAAGGAGATACCATCTACCTCCTGAAGGGAGATTTCTCACCAGATGCGAACCCTGCTGGCCTTCATTTTGGAACTCCACCTTCCAGGATTCTGAGAAAATGAATTGCTGTTGCATAAGCCACACCATGTGTGATGTTTTGTTATGGAAGCCTGGGCAGACTAACATAAGGAGGAATAGTTGGAAAGCACCAAGGCAGTCCATTCTTACCTGTCAACCCTGCAGTTCAGGAGAATTCCTTAATTCATTCATCGGCAATACCTATTATGAATCTACCATACCAAGGGTTGGTTAGGGTATGTGTTGGTGGAACAAATCACACACATATCCTGCCCTCGTGGGGTGTATAATATGATGGGCTATATAGATATTAAAGCAGATATCAGCTATAAATTCATCATTATAGATTATGTTGAATGCAGTGAAGGGAAGGGCAGAGTCCTAGGAGATAAATAATGGGTTGGTGTGCGGGTGGGAAAGGGCATGGTGTACTCCCATTGAGAGAGCTGAGGGAACACCTCCAAGAGGAAGGGGCATTTAAAATAGAGCTTGAAAAATGAGTGGGAATGCAGGGAAGGTTCACAGGAAGAGTATTTTAAGCCCGAGGACAGAATCAGCTTTGACCCAGTTGAGAAACAGAGATGAGCCTGTGTGGGGAGGGTCACAACATGAGAGCCAAGAGCTGTGAGGTGAGGCGGGAGAGGAGGGAGGACCCAGAGCCTACAAGGCCCAGGGAGTCATGCTTCCAAAATGACACGCTACTGCCTTGGGGGACTCTGCAGGGTGGGAAGCAAAAGACACCTATCTAATGGACGAATTAAGAAAACCATGCAGGCTGCTGAGGGGAGACTGATGTTCAAGCAATCATGAGAAAGCACAAGATTTGGGGAATGAAACGAGAGGGCAGGGTAAATGATTACAGCAGCTCACCTCTTGGCAGAAACTGGACATGATAGATTCATGTCTTGGTCAGCATCTTTAACACATTGACAATATCTGCTCTCATGCACTTAGAATATGGCTAGAGAAATACCTGCTCCATTCTGACTTTCCCACATTATGATTATTACCTCAAGGCAGCCGTTAGAGCTTCCTATAAACTGAATGGAGTTTATATTCTCTTGGATCAGGGATCATCAAACTGTTTCCTGTGAGCCAAGTCAGCTCTGCCTGCTTTTGAAAATAACATGGTATTTATTTATTTCATGGCTGAAACACAGCCACACTTATTTGGCTGTGTATTGTCTGTGGCTGCATCTGTACCACACAGACATTGAGTAGCTGTGACAGAGACTGTATCATTCGCAAAACCTACAGCATTTAATATCTGCCTCTTTGCAACAAAACTTTGCTGATCTCTGTCTTAGATGGCTATTACATACATTCTCCTCTGTGCACAAAGCTTTATTGCTCTTTCCCCTCATTACTCTCAGCGGAAAGCCTTACTTTTTATTTCAAAAAGAGACTAGAGAATTGCATAAGAAAAATGTCACATTCTTCCAACACCAACTATATATCTTTCTTCAGCCACTATCCAATTTTCCTGTTTTCTGTTTTCTTTTGATCTTGTCAAAGTTGATGAGAATTTGAAAGAGTTATCTGCATTTATTACATATTTTCTACTCTTCCATTTTGTAAGTAGGTATTCTAATAGGAATATTCTTGTCAAGGCCAGCAAAGACTTCTTTGTTACCAATTGATTGGTCAATTCCAACATGACTTGTAAATAGCAGTTGCCAAAATTAGTCATTTCCTCTCTCATGAAGCCTCAAAATCTGTTGATTATTCTCTTACTTCACTGTCTTCTGAATTTTTTTGTCCTTTCCCAGGATTTATTTTTCTTCCTATCTTCTAGACATCATTGTTCCAAGAATTGTTTCTCTCTCCTCCCCTGTATATACACACAATGTTAGTGATCTTACCCACTGTCTAGCAGAAGTGCTGTCTCTGTATTGATGATTCTGATAGTCACTTCTTTGAATTACAGATTTATATTTCTCTGTCTAGTTGACATTTTACTATTTTATTTATTTCATTATTTTATTTTTATTTTTTTATTTTTTGAGACAGAAAGGGTGCAAATGAGTGAGGGGCAGGGAGAGAAAGAAAGAGAGACAGAGAGAGAGAAGTGGGCTCACCTGAAGTGGGGTTCATGTTTTACTTGAAGTAGGGCATGAGCTCACCCCTAGTGGGGCTCATGCTCACCCAATGAGGGACTCGAGCTCACCCAATGTGGGATCTAAACTCAACGAATCATGAGATCATGACGTGAGCCGAAGTCAGATGTTTAATAACTGAGCCATCCTGGTGCCCTAGTTGACATTTTAAATTAAATTTTTCCAAATACAAATTTTTAATTTCCTCCTAAAATCTATAGCTCCTTACATGGGTGACAGGCATCTCCAATTTTCTAGTTGCTTGGACTAAAAACTGTAGTTTATTTATTTGGGGGTGGGGGGGAGGGATGGGGTTCTCTCTTTCTCTTATATCCTAAACTCAATCCATTAAAGTATCCTAAAAGATTTGTTCAAAAAGTATTCAACCACTTCTTGATATATCTACCTCTATTACTTTATGCAAGCCAACATTATCTTTTATCTGGATTGTTAAAATATCTTCTGAGATGGTCTCTTTGCTACCAACCTTGTCTCTCTGTCATCGATTCTCCACACAGCTGCAGGATTGATACTATTTATTTATATTTTTAAAATGTTTTTTATTTATTTCTGAGAGAGAGAGACAGCGTGAGCAGGGGAGGGTCAGAGAGAGAGGGAGATACAGAACGTGAAGCAGACTCCAGGCTCTGAGCTAGCTGTCAGCACAGAGCCCGATGCACAGAGCTTGAACCCAGGAACCATGAGACCATGACCTGAGCTGACGTTGGACGCTTAACCAACTGAGCCACCCAGGCACCCCGAATTGATACTATTTAAATACTCAAAACTCTCCAGAGACTCCTTGGGAACCCATAGTAACACCGAACCCTTCCCTTGTAAAATACCGTCACAACAGGAAACAAATGGCATATTCAAATTCGCCATTTTTCTAGGGAATCAAGTGTCTGTTTACAAAGAGATGGGCAAAGTAAAAGAGGAACTTCAAGACAGTGGGCATAGTGCGGGACCATGGGATCAGCAACAGCAGAGGCCATTACCGTCCCTGGGCCTGACGGGCTGATGGAAGAAAATGATTACTGGAGCCCAGAGATGGAGAACTGCTTGTCAGGAACTGTGGCTTCAGTTTAGGGGCAAAGCCAACCTGAGGCATCTAAACACAGAGAGCTGAAAGACTGAGCACCTTACCTTTAGTCCTATATCCTCTTCATACCTTTTATTGGCCAAATCCAACCAAAAGCCAAAGGGCAAGACAACCCATTGATGTGATCCTTAAAAGGGCACAGATGAGGGCTTAGAGAGTAGGGAATAAATCCAAGGGATAAATAAAAGGTGTCCAATTTACAGAGTCCAATAAAGTTGTCCTGGAGTTGCCTTACCCCTTTCTACCTATTTTTCTTCCAATTCTACCTAACAATAGTTTCCTTGTGACCACTGGCCTGCTTCTTTTTTCCCATTAAAAAGTACACTTCTGGGGCACCTGGGTGGCTCAGTCAGGCAAGCGTCGGACTTTGGCTCAGCGTTGGACTTCGGCTCAGGTCATGATCTCACGGTTCCGTGAGTTCAAGCCCCTTGTCTGGCTCTGTGCTGACAGCTGAGAGCCCGGAGCCTGCTTCTGATTCTGTGTCTCCCTTTCTCTGCCCCTCCCATGCACGCTCTCTCTCTCTCAAAAATAAATAAACATTAAAAATGTAGACTTCTACTTTGAGCCCCTTGCTTTGGTTCCCTCCTCACCCGGGCACTCTTTTCTCTTCCATTTCCTGCTTTAAGGTCATTTCCACAGAGAAAATTTCCCGGACTAGCCTGTATAAAAATATAACAAACTTATATTCTCTATTGGCCTACCCAGAATTTTTTTTTATAGTAGTTTTACCTCCCAACATGTTATATACTCAGTTGGTTTTTGCTCTCCCTTACTCCCACCCACTGAAATGCAAGCATCTTGAAGAAGACTACGTCTAATTTATTTATTGATGAATTCTCAGATTCAAGAGTACTTGATAAATAGTAAGTACAGTTGATTCTCATGATTCAGGGTAATTATATCCTGTAAAGTTATTGGGAATATGAATTAGTGAATACTGAACTATTGTTAACTGAAGAGTTATAGGTTTACATTTCTGACAGCCTCTGGTCACATTTTTATCAACACTTTAATCAATACATAACTTTGTTTTATGCATGTTTCTGTTTAAGACACATTATTTAATATATGGTATTTATTTATACTAAAACACTAGATGAGAAGCGTTTAACATGTTTCTGACTCTGGCTAACCATAAATTATTTTGGCTTCAGTTTCACAAAAATGTTATTGCCATACACACAAAAAACTCAGTCATCATCTCATGAATTCACAAACATAACAGCTTTTTCATCTTTTCCAGCATAGCGATTAAAAAACCAGATTATTTGCAATACCCAAATTTTTACCATTAGTAGAATGGATAAATGTATCCGGTTATATTCGCATCAATGAATACTATACAGTATCGATGAAAATCAAACTAGTGCTACATGCTACAATCAGGTTGTTTCTCACAGTCAAGTTGAAGGAAGTCAGACACAAAAGGTTACATATTAGGAAATATCCAGATAGAATTTGAGAACAGTGAAAAGTGTACCATGATGACAGGAATTTGGGTGAGTAAATTATGGGGAGTTGAGGGGAGTGTAAATGAAATTCCCCGTACCCACTTGTGCCTCCCGATTCTGTAGTTTCATGCAGCAGCAAGAAGGAGCTTTGAATAACGCAATCTGTTGATAACTGTGCCTTGGTCTGGGTGGTAGCTAGAAAGTTGTATACAAATAGTAAATATTTATTGATCTGTACATTTAATATTTGTACACTTTCTGTAGTATGTATATTATGCTTCAATGAGAAAGTAAAAAAATCATAAGGAAAAGAAAATGTGACTCAAAAATCTTATACATGTCCAAGTTGACATGTAAGTGAATGAGAAATAATAAGTAGCTCGAAATATATGTGTGTGTGTGTGTGTGTGTGTGTGTCTATCTCTGTTTCTATTTCTATGTCTCTCTCTCTTTCTTATCCCCCCCCATCTCTCTCTAATGGCTAAATCTATTTTCAGGGAAATTTCACAGGTGTAAATACCTAACTTAACTAAATAATAATAGATAAAAAAAATATATCAACTCAAGACAAAGGAAGCTGATATCAGTCCAAGGAAAGCAGAGGCAAAGAAATAGTAAAAGGAAAAAACAAAAATTAATAAATTAGAAGCCAAGGAAAAATAGGAGAAATGATAAATATATTCTAGAGGTAGCCCTTTGAAAAAGTAAAATAAATAGTGACTGATGTAATGATATAAAGTAGCTGGGTGTACCTGCAGTCCCTATCTTTATACTAGAAAGAATTCAGGGCATCTAACTTTCCAGCACAGGAAATTAAGAGACACTACTTTGCAAACCTCCATGCAAATAAAAGAAAATAAATCTATAGCTACATGAAATGATGAATGGATAATTTTTGAGGAAAATATAAATTATTTGCAAAAGAGGTATAAAATTATGCAATATTTCACAATAAAAATGGAAGTTTGGAGAAGTTTGTCAAAGGACTAAGGACTTACAAATAACCAATCACAGGTGTGTTCACAAATGAATCCTTTCATACTTTAAGATAAAGTGCATAGAAATCAACCGAAACTTCCAAATTGTTATTATTTGTAAAATTTAGCACATACCAAATGTTGATGAAATACATGGATTTCAATAAAAGTGGTCCTTTTAAATTCAGGATCAAAACAAGACTACCTACCCATCATCCCCACTATTCAGTAGGCTTGTTATGAAATTACTAACCAACAAAAATGTAAAGGAAATTAAAGATGTTAGACTGTAGAAGCAAAACATCACTATTTGAAGACCATACGATGATATTCCTAGAAAAACTATTAGAAGCAGTAAGAAATCTAGTAAAATGGCTGAAAAAAAACCCCACTTCTTAAAAACTTTTTTTTATGTAAGCAATAACTAGTAAAAAGTTTATGATGCTATGGTAGAAGAAATCTAAATTATAAGAGCTACCAAGAATAAAATCTCGAAGAATAAACTGAGAAATGGGCAGGATACATAGAAAGAACACTTAAAAAAGTATTTATTTTTAGTTTTCTCTTTTATTTATCAATTTTATAATGCACATTTAGTGAAGTTATGTCTGTAATCATATATACATACCTTTTGCATCTAGAAACCTTCACACAATCAAAAAAGAAAGCAAACAAGAAAGAAAAGAAAAGAATGAACTTTGGGGCACCTGGGTGGCTCTGTCGATTTAGCGACCGACTTCAGCTTATGTCATGATCTTGCGGTTGATGAGTTTGAGTCTCGTGCTGACAGCTCAGAGCCTGGAGTCTGCTTCAGAGTCTCTCTCTCTCTCTCTCTCTCTCTCACTGCCCCTCCCTGGTTCACATTCTGTCTCTCTCTCCTTCAAAAATAAATAAACATTAGAGAAAAAAAATTTTTAAAAAGAGCAAACTTAAATGTCAATCAGCAAGAAATTTGATGTTGAGCTCCAGCTCAGAGTACATGGTCTGTGAAGGGGGAAATGATCACACCTCCCTCTGGGAGCTGCTGTGAGAATTAAATGGGTTGTGCACAAAGTATGAAGCCTGGAAAAAAAGTGTTTTCTGATAACATTAATGATTAAAATAGTAGAACACAGTAGATCTATATATGCTGAGATAAAATCTAATGTTAGTCTGTGTAAAAGTAAAAAAATAGATCCATGTACATGAATGAGCCATTTCATCAAATTTGTTAAAGGATATAATTACATGTACATACATGGATACAGAGAGATGTATGTCTGAGTACATGCAAGTCCTCAGCAGTTACATTGAATTTTTCTGGGGAGATATGTAGTAGCTATTTAACTGCGGCTGTCCTTTGTAAAGAGTATTTAGGATGGGTAGAGAAGTAAAAAGTCTTTTCTTTTTCATCTGACATTTTTAAGGATTTTAAGTTTACTAACTAATCATATTTTAATACCTAAAAGCCATAAACCTGAATGATGTCCTCAAATATAATAAGTAAAAAATGTATTCTATAGTAACTTAATTTTTAAGACTAATTTTGTGAGTGATATTAGTTATTTACATAGTTGTAGAGAGAGTTTTTGGAATGGTAGATATAAAGATGAAAAATACATTTAAATAAAAAAACTTAATGTGACACATTTCTAGAAGAATTTATAGAAATAAAAGTAGGTGAGGAAATCATATTAACATGCCTTTGTGAGAAAACTGCTGACACTCTAAGTGGCTGATGATGGAGCTTCATAGAGAGATTGGTGGGAAAACATTTTAATTTGTATTTAATTCTTGAGGAAAAACTTAAATATATACAACACTTTTCATAGGTATAACTGATGTTCACATTCAGAGTAGTGCAAAGTTCCATTGATTCAGTACTGATACTTCACCTCAATCTGTCACTGGCATCAACAGACCTAGTGCTGCCTTCAGGAAATAGGATATTTAGCAGTTCATACCAATTATAAGTGGAATAGTGTCAGAGAAAATTCAATACCATTGGAAAATGGTTAAAAAAATAAAAGATGGTGCAGTGGTACAATGGTATTGGCACAATTTTTCTTGAGAACTCTAGGTGAATATCCACTAAACAGTTGGGAAACTAGACTCTTTTGACCCTGATAAATCGGAAGGGGATTTTAAGTGAACTTTGAGGTTCTAATTGAGTAGTTTGACTATGAACTCACTGAACAATTTCAGTTCATTTCATAGTGATGATGTAAGAGAAGTTAAAGTAATCCAAATGAAGGATAATATTATTCTGAGAGGTAATCTCCAAAGACCCAAGCTTAGCCTGACTTATTTTATGTGGAGGACTTATGGCAGAGACAGAAACATTGAACCCTGAAACTCTGGACACTTACCTTCAAAGATTTATTGAAGGATTTACCCTTGTAGATATATATCTGTACAGAGACATAGGGAGAGATACGAAACATATTCTTTTCGTAAAAACTATTAATCTGTGATCTGCCATATATACCCAAGTCAAGAAATACTTTTATAATAAAGAGACTGAGGGGGCCATTTTCATACACTTTCCACAGATTTTATAGTGAAGATATATTCTCACGTCAGATGGGAAATATTAATATAAGTGTGCAATTAGAATATAATTCTCTTTGTTGAACATACATGTAGAATGTATTCTTGAAATGCAAAATCAGGAAATTATATTATGTTAAATATCAAGTAACACTGAACTGTTTGCTTTTGTCTTTGTTTTCTGCACATGATAGGAGTTGTCTGTCTAAGTTACGTCTAAGTTATGTGGTTTGGGTACAATTGAATTGATTTTGGAATGAACTGCTGTGCATTCAAAATTATGCCCTACCTCCTTGAACACAAAGCAGAAGAGATCTCTCAAGTCCAAGGATGGCTTGAACTGAGAATTATCTGGCAAATGTGTGCAATGGAATTTAGGCTACTACATAAAACAAAGCAAACAAAAAACTCCCCACAAAAACCAGTCTTAGTTACATTCTGCATGAATTGGCAAAATATATGATGAAATTTAATTATGTCTTCAAAGCTTGAAAAAGTTACAGAAAGAAGGTAACCTCAGTTTTCAAACTGGTATATTTTCTTAACCTAATGAGACTGGACTTTAGATCTGGGCTGGTGATCTCTACTTTACTTATCATTTACATCCCAGGAATTCCATGCACTTTTGTGGCAGTCCTCTAGAAATATTCTTTCATATTTGGAACTATTAAATGTCCCTTTCTTGAGGTTAAGTTCTGATAAATAAAATACCACTCCAGAATTACAAGCATGTTCCATTCTATTTAATGAAATATGAGGAATAGGTTTAAATAATGGATGTGCTTTTGTTTCCCTGAAGAACACATGCAAATGTGAAAGCCATACTTATATTAAAATGCCTAAACACTCTATGTTGTAGATTCAATGATGAAAACACTATTTATCATATATAATGATATAAGGAGATCTAATAATTAATTGTGGTAAAACACTAACTTTCTAATGCAATTTTTGATCCATGAATGCTCCTGAAAAGTAGAAAATATTGCAATGAGGTAAGATTTAAAAGAATCACTTTCCACTACACTACAATATCATTTGTTTTTTTGTAATACATCTATTTTGTCAATTCTGTCTTCCTTTAATTGATATTCTCTATTTTAAGGAGCAATCAAAATAGCATCTTATTTGATAATTATTAATACTATGAAGAATTTCCTGAAGATCTATTAGTTTTTCATATAAGATTCTGAAGCTTTTATATTCATAAATGTTCTCCAAGCCAATAGTCTGTCTCTAATGTATTATCCATCATATACTTCTCAAGAAACTGATGATAACAAATTAAAATTTATTTACAAACCCTTGAGAAGAAAAAAGAAGAAATAAAGCAGACTACCTTATTTTAATGTGAACCATACTGTAAATACTCTAAATTCACTTTAAAAAGAAATATTTAGTCAAATAATCATTTTGGAACTTAACTGTAATGAATTTTTAGTCCATATAGATATTTTAGAGATAATATAGATCTATAATTGCAGGGAAAGCAGATGTTGTTTTGTTTTAGCCAAACTACCTCCATTATTATCTGAACATTAAATATATCTATATTTGTACTTTTAAACAAATTTACAGTCACAGTGATCTGATACTGCAATTATCAGTATGCCTTAAAGACTAAAAAATAAGACAATTATACTTTTATTCCAATAGTGGTTTTATGTAAATTTAGATTGTTTAATAATCTAGCAAAAGATTTAGGTATCATTGAAATGGCAACAAAATTTGTTTAGATGATTTCCAGCCTACAGACTAATTTGATTCTCCCAGAAATCCTGGGGGGTGTAATAGGTAATAAGCACAGTAGCACATATCAACACTTGCTTTCTTCCAGGCTCTATGCCAAGACTTCACCTGCTTTATCTCATTAATTCTTTCAACAACATGGTCATTCTTTATCCCCAATGTGCAGATGTTGAGACTGAGGCACATGGAAGCTAACAAATCTGATTAGGTTCACACAAGTTAATGAATGGCAAAGCAATTAAAATGAAAGGCACGATGACGGTCTCCACTTGAAAGAGGAAGAAACTGAACTGCAGAAGGCATTATTTGGGCAAATTGTCTCTGCATGGGGGCATCAGATCACAGTGGTAGACATTGGGTCACAATTTGGAAGCAAGGATAGAGGTTTCCAACTCCAAATCTTACACAATTTTGATTACACCACACCGTTTTGATCTTAAAATAAATGTATGTTGACTCTCGCAAATTATATATTTCATAAGAGATTGCAATTAATGTTGACATAAATTAAGGTAATATTACTTTTTTTCTTTATTCTCTATACATACACATGAAAATTTAGAGTAGCCATAAGTAAAAGTTTGCATCCAGTAGTAAAGTAAAACTACCATTTATGGAGTGTCTCCAATGACTGCACACACTTTGAGTGCTTTGCATATGTTATCTCATTTAACAGCCATAGAAAACCTATAAAGAAGATTCAATTGCTCCTCATTTTGGATGAAGAAATGTAAACACAGATTTGAAAAACTAACAAACAGCCAATAAATTGCAAAGATATATTTGAAACTCAGCTTTCTTTCTAACTCAAAACCAACTCTTAACCTCTATTCTGTGAAGACTATAAAGTATGCCACAAAATCAGAGTTTAAAATAACTTGAAGCCAGAATGGTCAACTTTTACATACTTTCAAAGTACATACTATTGCCAAGAACCTAAGAAGTGTTGGCTAATTCAATTCCGACACCAATGTGAATTCTGCTGTTCTGTTCCATTTTGGGGAAAGACAAATACATTTTCAAACTTAAACTCACCTTAAAAATTCTTAGGTCATGTATGTTCTGTATGTTTTCTTTACTTAACTCAATACACATATTAGTCAAAGGTTTGTTTCATGGGGCATTAAGTTTCCCAGTCTTGTGCATTGCCCATATGTGAGAACCCTGTATAGAGAGAAATGAAAAATGCATTTTATTTTATTTTATTATTTAAAAAAATGTTTTTATTTATTTTTTGAGAGAGAGAGAGAGAAAGAGAGAGAGAGAGAGAGAGACAGAGTCAGAGAGAGAAGGGCAGAGAGAGTGGGAGAGAGAATCCCATACAGGCTCCCGGGGTTCAAACCCACGAACCGTGAGATCATGACCTGAACTGAAGTTAGATGCTTAACTGACTGAGTCACCCACGTGCCACTAAAATAGGCATTTTATTTTAGATTCACATATCTTTAGTTTTTTCCAATTTGTATTTCAAAAATACAATATTTGGAGCGCCTGGGTGGCTTAGTTGGTTAAGCGTCCGACTTTCGCTTAGGTCATGATCTCACGGTTCGTGGGTTCGAGCCCCGCCTCGGGCTGTGTTCTGATTGCCAGCTCAGAGCCTGGAGCCTGTTTCAGAGTCTGTGACTCCCTCTCTCTCTGACCCTCCCCTACTCATGCTGTCTCTCTCCTAGAAATAAATAAAACATTTAAAAAAAATTAAAAAAAAAACAATATTTAATGTAAATGAGGCACAGGTTTTAATATGATAAAAATATACATGTTACAGAGGAAATTAGAAGACAAATGTCTGTCTCTTTAGCCAGTGATATTAGTGCGACCCCAAGATCTTCCCACGCAAGCATGTGAAAACTAGACAGTGTGTTATTTGCAAGGCTGATGGCAGCATCAACAGCCTTATTGACTTAGTGAAAATACTAACAATATGTGCTAGTCACACTGCTAAACCTTAATTTTTATTAGAAGACTAAGTGAAACTTGCTATTTTAGTTTCCTTTTACAGAAGATAATAAGGCCAGGAAGGTTTATTGTCTTGCCCCAAATCATGCAGCTAGTAGGGGAAGAGTATGGGATGTAATAGAAAATATTTCATTTTACCTTATCTACAAGACTCAGTTCTCAAACAGCCTTAGTGTTGATACAGGTAGCCAGATAGGTGGATAAGGTTGCCACAAATTCTTTCTGAGCTGCAACACCTACTCCAGACCAGTGCATAGTTAACTCTCAATTATTAGTGTTGAAGAAATGGAAAAATAAATGTAATTGCACTGAATATATCATGAGGAGTTATTTTGATCAAGCCCTTATTTTCTATTTCTGGAAGTCTGAAACGTCATTGTTCTACAACAATTCCCCTCAGTCGAAGGGACTATGTTCCAAGACTCCCACTGGGGCCACTTCAAGTGTTCCATTTGTAAGATTTGTGTTTACAATTCTGCCATGTTAGAGATCTTGGTTTCCAGGGAGGGACTATTTCTTCCAGGGATACAGTGAGGGTTCTACTGAACTTGAATCTGAAGCTACCACTGGATGGCCTCTTTGAGCTCTTCATGTTAGTAGTCATATGGACAGAAAAGTAAATACGAATGCAAGTAATCAATTGATTGCCATGAGAAAGTTGGGATCTCGTTACACAATGGGGGTAGGGCAGGCATATCTAGATTCCTCGGGATTCTTGGTACTTTCATCCCCAATAATAGTGGCAAATTGCAACAACAATGGCCCAATAAGGAAATATAACTAAGGGCCCTTGAGTTCTCCCCCTGAGCTAAAGGTCTGTACCATCATCCTGGGCAGGTATCCAAGACTAGCTTGGCTGAAAGAGTGGGAGGTAGAGAGGGAGATGGTGGTTCAAGGCCTCAGTGTCAGTGGAAACAGTGGGCTTGGTAGCATGTTTCTCTAACCCTCTGCTCTTAAGGTTCTGGAAAGATTGTGGCTGGCCTCTGGCTCAAAGGAAACTCTGACTTATTTAACATGTATCACTGCTCTCTCTAGGAAGAATCAAGGTCATCATCTCACAAAATTGGAAGTCCCATCATGTATTTTGGAGCAAGTTATAATCGAGGCTATGGGTTTATCTGGGGGCAAATATTCAACCAACATTTGGTGAAAATCAGTGAATAAATTCTTCTTTCTTTCTCCCCAAAGATGTTCTAATCTGATATGAACTTTATATGCTGTCTGGGAAAATGTACCCCAAGATTGCTTAATTGCTGCTCTTAGCAGCCATCTCAGTAGATAGATATAGGATATTATAAGGTGTCATCTTGGCTAAGATCAGCAACATTGCCCACAATTCTGGTCAGGCCTAGCCTAAAGAGGATATATTATCTTAATACATTAATATATTAATAAAATATATATTATATATGTTTTATATACATATAAATAATATTCTATTATCTACCTATCTATATATCTATCACCTATCTATTCTATTATGTCAATTACTGAGTCAGAGGTGTTAAAATCCTCAACCATAATTATGACTTTATTTCACTTCTTCAATTCTATGATTATGCTTTATCTATTATAAAACCATTTTTAGATATATACATTTATAATTGTTATATCTTTATAATAAGCTCATTTGTTTTACTTTTAGCAGTTCTTATAAGTGTGTAGTCATATCATATTGTGGCTTTAATTTCTATTTTTCTAATGGCTAATGATATTGACCATCTTCTCATGTGTCTTTTGCCTTATATAAGTTCTTTTATATTTTTAATGTTTATTTATTGATTTAGAGAGAGAGAGAGAGAGAGAGAATCCCAAGGAAGCTCTGAACAGTGCAGAGCCTGACCCAGACTCAATCTCACAAACTGAGATCATGACCTGAGCCAAAATCAAGAGTCAGATGCTTAACTAATTGAGCCACCCAGGTGCCCCATCAACTGTACGTCCTTTTTGATGAAATGTCTGTCATGTCTTTTGCACATTTTTTAAAACTTTATTTATTTATTTTTAGAGAGAGAGAGGGGCAGAGAGAGAGGGAGAGAGAGAGAGGATCCCAAGCCGGCTCCTTATTGTCAGTGCAGAACCAGCCCTGATGTGAGGCTTGAACTCACGAACTGTGAGATCTTGACTTGAACCAAAACCAAGAGTTGGACACTTAAACCACTCAGGTGCCCCTTAACATTTTCTAATTGGATTGTTTGTTTTCAGTCCAACACAAGTCTTAGTGAAGGCATTGTGATCTTCCCTGTGATATAGCAAGATAGGCAGTCTTGTGAGAAACTGTTACAAGACTGTTTCTCATCCATTTCTCTACTTTGCGGGAGGCTCCCGGTGCAGTGGGAGGCTCCCAGTGTAGTGGGTGGCTGCTGCAAGGTAGCTTCTCATTCACCTCCCTGGTTGCGGTGAGGTATGGGACTTCCCCCCAACTCCTCCACTTAGGATGCAGGTATAAGCTATAAAATCACGACTTAGCTGCAATTCAGAGATGGCTCATCCACATCAGAGCAATGTACTAATTGTGCTGTCATTTGGTCCCCCAAGTCCTGTGTCATTCTGTGGGATTAGGGTCACAGGTTGCTGAACCGATGCTGATACTGCTTTTGCTTTCCTTTGTGTTAGTAATAAGTTGTCTAAATCCATTTAGATTCATTGTCTTTTACTGACTGAATCTATAGAAGTGTAGCAAGCCAACCTAGTAGCTGCCATCACACTGCTACTCAGGAACTGCTTGACCACTTGACAATATTCATTAACCTTCTACCCAGACACCATCTCTCTTACCTATAATTACATTTGCTTAACTGATCTCCCTGCCAATAATCTTGCTTTCTGAGGATCTCTGTCTTACACAGAAACTAGAGTAGCTTTTCTAAATGCAAATCTAATGCTGTTCTCCAACTTAGACTCTTGTAACTGCTACATAGAGTGAAACATTTTACCATGTATTTTAGCCAGTTCAGACTGCTATGACAGAATACCATAGACTAGGTGGCTTATAAATGACAGGAGTTTTTGGAAGGTGGGAAGGTCAAAATCAAGAATACAGCAGAATTGGCTCACTTCCTTTTTCATAGTCTTCTTGCTGTGTCCTCAGATGGCAGAAGTGAGAAAGCTCGCAACAGTCATAATAAGGGCACTTACCTCTCTCATGACTTATTCACTTCCCAAAGGTCCTACCTGTTAATATAATTATATTGGAAAATAGGATCACAACATACGAGTTCTGGGGGCACATATCAAGTCCAGAACACTGTGGTTTACAATGACTTCCATGATTTGTCCCTGGAGCACCTCTGCTCCCTCATATCTTGACACTTTCCCTCCTTTTTTTTTGTATTTTAGAGAAGGAGATGATGAGCAGGGGAGAGGGGCAGAGGAAGGAATGGAGGGAGAGAGAGAGACAGAGAGAGACACACACAGAGACAGAGACAGAGACTTAAGCAGGCTCCCGACATGGAGTTTGATCCCCTAATCCTGTGATCATGACCTGAGCCAAAATCAAGAGTCAGACACTCAACCAACTGAGCCACCCAGGCACCCCAACACCCAACACTCTCCCTCTTACAATATAAGTTCTAATTGAATTGAACATATTCCCCTTCTGTTTTAGACTTGTTAATGTGCCAAATTTTAGGCTTTGAAAATATTTGGTCCTTATTAACCCTAAGCACAAAACATGGAAGCAAGACATGAAGCTGAATAGAAAAGCAGAACAATGTTGGATTTATTTGGAATTCTTCAGTCTTGCCTTATTTCTCTGCTTTAACAAGGTGAACGTATCTCTTTAAAATATACTAGCAACCTATGATTCGCATGCAACAAATACCACACTCACCATGTATTGATGGCCTAGAAGAGGCTCCAAGACCAGAGCCACATTTCATTCCCCTTGTCCTATATTTCCAGGAAAACAAGGACTTGTTAATTCCTTCAGTTTTATACAACCTCAAAGGTGACTACAGGGAGCTGATTTGAAACATCTTTGATTGAGTATTATAGTGTGTGCAATATTATGTAAATGGCTTTAGGATTAATTAAGGTCCTATTTGAGCTAACATTTTCCTTTAGTATTTGAAAAAGCAGCACACGACTCCTGTTGATACGGGTCAGCATAAAACTCCAGACCACAAAAACGGTGGATTTTTCATCTTTGACACTATACTCACTGCCCTTTTCATCTTTCTCAAACTCTGAGAAATTAAACAGTCCTTTGTAAATATTTTCTAACCTTTTTTAAAAAATATGTGATACCCAGAAGCAAAATCAAAAATAGGGTATCAGTTAATCTCCCCAATAGACTGTTCCTCAGTAGGCAGCTCACCAGAAAACCCAGGAATAATGTTCCATAGAAGGACAAAAGATCTTGATGGGAGATGCTTAAAGGATGATGGTATTTTAACGCTTGTGAGGGAAAATATGATTCTTCTCCATAGTAATAAGGAAAGCTGCCATTTGTGAATTGCCCATTTTAATACTTCTAAGGTGCATCTGGTACTTGGCAGTATTGGTAGAAGTAAAAATAAGAGTGAGCAGAGCATAAGTGTATAAGAATGAATGTAGGATGTTTTGAATTGCAAAATGCCCTAGAAATACATCTTAACTCTCACTTTAGAAACACTGCTTTCACATTGGTGTCATTTGTTGAAAACATATTCTCTTTAGGTAACAGAGTTATGTTAATGACTTTCGAAATTCAGCTGATATTCTTGGGTACTCCTCTTACTGTATTCATGACACTGAATTATGGTTTAGTGACACCACTTTCATATGTTGTTGAGGGATATAATGGGATTAGGAAAATTGCTCGCAACCACCATAGTAAATTTTCACCAGAACAAGTAGGCAGCTATGGTAGATGACATTGGCATTTACTTTAACTTCCAAATACATTATTAGAATGGAAATGACTTTATGTCATATCCCCAAATATATGTGCTGTTTTAGTGTCCTTTGTTGCTGAGATATGTTTCCTGAGATTAGTGTATTCTGTGTCAGTATACTACAGTTTAAACAAAATCAATACCTCAGATATTTTCTATTTTGCTATTTGATGACATTGGCACACAGTCAAAGACTTATTCATGAAGTGGCTAGTATTTAAATTGTCATTGTATGAAAATAAAGGTGACATAAAATTTTTAATCGCTATACTCAACTTCGCATATTCTCTGCAGATTCCATATTTTTTTTTCAAATCTTCCAAACCACTCAGTAACAGAAATTGTAGCTAAAAGTGACAGTTGACATTGTAAAAAAATAATTACATGACTGCAAGGAAACCCGGCTCAACTCAGTATAAAATGGGGTGTCAATTCCATGCATGTGTTCTATCCATTTAACTTTTGAAAAAATATTTTTAGGAAAAGCGTATTGCTGATCATCATGTCAGAACCCAAAATGTAACAGTAATCACTGACTTGGAGTCTGTATTTTAACACAAATGTCTTGTCTACAGTGAATGTTACTGATTGCAATCTGCCGGGAGCTTCATCAACTCGGGCTGTTCTCTTAGTTGCTTCTTTTAGAGGACGCTGCTCAATAATTGTACTTCAACTTCATGGTAAAGATAATTTTAACTTGAGGTCAGGTTTTAATGTCAAAGGGCTAAAATATAGCCTTGAATAAAACAAACCATACTCACAATCTACAGAATTTTCTCTTGCAATATTAGAATACTGTCCATTTATCTTACTATTCTGGAATTATGAAAATATATGAGTTTTTATTTCTCTCCCAGTAATTTTGGATTAAACTTTGACTTGGGAAACCAGAAGATTGAGATATTAATTCTGACTTTGCCACTTTGTAAGTTTCTTACCTTGGCCAAATCTTATTAATACTTCCAGACCTTAGTTTTCCTATTTATAGTGGGAAGGAGTTGGGTAAGATCATCAATAAGATTTATTTAGTTATCAAATGTTATAGTGGTATAACAAGGCACTTGCTTATGTAGGAAATTAATTTAAAAAATTGTACCACAAAATTTGGTATTACTTGTCATGTGATTTTAAAGTGAGATCTTAGGGTGCCTGGGTGGCTCAATTGGTTAAGCATCTGACTTTGGCTCAGGTCATGATCTCAAGGCTTATGGGTTTGAGCCCCACATCAAGCTCTGTGCTGACAGCTCAGAGCCTGGGGCCTGCTTCAGATTCTGTGACTGTGTCTCTGTCTGCCCCTCCCCCACTCACGTTCTTTTGTTTCTCTATCTCAAAAAATAAATAAAAACTTTAATGTTTATTCATTTTTGAGAGACAGAGAGACAAAACACGTGTTTTATTTATTTCTGAGAGAGAGAGACAGTGTGAGCAGGGAGGGGCAGAGAGAGAGAGGAAGACACAGAATCTGAAGCAAGCTCCAGGCCCTGAGCTGTCAACACAGAGCCCGATTCAGGGCTTGAACCCATGAATCGTGAGATCATGACCTGAGCTGAAGTCGAATGTTTAACCAACTAAGCCACCAGGTGCCCCGACATTAAAAAAAATTTAAAGTGAGGTTTAAAAAAAATTTGTTGATGTAATGAAAACAAAACTACTTTCTAAAAATTTAACTACTATTACCCTGTATGTTATATTTTTGTTAAAGAATAATAAAACATTACTTTTCCTGTAGAAGTATATTTTAATGAGAAATATATGATGGTTTTTTCTGAAGGACTTGATAAGTCACAAAGATTTACTTTTTTGGAGGGTGTGTTTTATTTTTATAACTAGAATTAATATTCTGTAAAACTTAATAATATCTTGAAAAAAGGACAATACTTAAGTCAACAGTTGAATATATTATTAGATTTGATTGTCTAGAATGTGATGCTTATCTTTGTCATCTGCATGTCATTGTGACACATAGTCAAGATGACACAAGGTCAGAAGAGAGATAAGCACTTTTATACCCAAAGAAGTCTTTGTGCTAAATCCAACGTCTTTGTGCCAACTCAAATAGAGAGCTTGATTTTATTCTGAAAAATGTAAAATCACTTAATCATCTAAAAGTAAAATGTCTTTAGAAGTAAAAGTATTCTTAAATCTGATAATTATAAAAATGCCAATCACTGGTTAAGTATTCTTTGACTCATGTGACATTGAATTCGTTTATTTTGTTATTTTTGTTCAATTTTGCTCACATTTTTGTTTCAAGCATCTCTCAATGGAGAAATGATTTCAATGACCTCACTTCTCTATATAACAGAGCAATTTGCTTCTGCCTTTATACACATTGAATTAGGGTCAGGACAGAGTTTCTCTTTGGGTCTATGAGAGATTAGATCCACTTATGTACAGTCCTAGAAGAGGACTAATGCAGCATTTCAGTCAGTCATTGTCATTAACTACAAATGGGTTAAGTTGAAAGAGCTTATCTCAAGAGTAAGTCTACATGCTTTTCAGAAATCACTAAATCATATTTTTGGTGACTGTTAATCATTAAAACATTGGAAGAAGTTTCTAATTAGTGAGCCTCAGAAGAAATACATTGGAAAAGCCAAAATTAACTTGTTCTAATGACCCTTTAAATCAGATTATATTAGAATAACAATTTAGTAAATCACATGTCTCTTAATTATAAATGAAGATTTGAGATTAAAAAGTAGAATAAAAAATGTTGATATTATAGATAACTTCCAGCTTTATGATTGACTGGATATTTTAAAAACAGACAAAGAAACAAACACCCCTTCCTTCTCCAATGCAACTTGATCCTGGGTAAATTTTAACATGTTTGTATTTAAATAAATGATTGAACTTGTAAGGAAGTAAGAAACATCACCAGGGATCTCCAAAGAAGAATAGTTTGCTGAAACCAAACTAGTGAGCATTTAGTAAACAAAATCTAGGAGATATTCCCAAGAGCAAATGCATGTATCAGTTAGCTAGATCTTAAACATAAATGATACAGCATGTAGGAAAATTAGACATTGTTTTTAGACCACCAAATTAGAAAGAAAAGGATGACACACTCCTGCATTAATCTGGGGTAATATAAAAGAGCTACACATTAGCGAAAAGATAGGTTACCAAAAATTTTCTGAACGGCAGAGGGAACATCCAAAAACACTGGTCTATCCTATCTCAAAAAAGTGAAAGGTATGATATAAAAATAATGATAATCATCAAAATGACAGTCTTATTTGATAATTTACAAACATTGTGCTTCTCTCAGGTGACTCTGGATTTCAAACTCTCATAATTCATGTCAAATGCGTGTCAAGATAAGAAATTAACTTAAATTGATGCCAAGTGAGCAGTTCTTCTGATGACATATAAATCCTCTTAGGAGGAAAACAGACCCAGGAAAATCTCAGGATTCCAACAGATTAAATTCTGTAAAAGTTAAATCAAATTTAAAAATACTGAGTACTTCAGGGTGCTTGAAGCTACTGATTCTTAATTTAGGCTCCTGTTATGGTCTCATGGTTTGTGGGATTGAGCCCCATGTAGGGCTCTGTACTGACAGTCTAGAGCCTCCTTGGGGTTCTCTCTCTCCCCCTCTCTGTACCCCTCCCCAGGTTTTGCTCTCTCTCAAAAACTAAATAAAAAATAAAAAATACTGAGTACTTCAGAAAAGAAGCCATTATGTTTGAAATCCATCAGAAATAACACAATAGACAAAGATATCCAAGAACTTCAGGTATTGGAATTGACAGATTCAGAAAGTAAAATAATTATATGCTAATTGTTTAGAATTTTTTTTAATGTTTATTTTTTAAGGAGAGAGAGAGAGAGAGAGAGAGATAAAGAGTGTGGGTGGGGCAGGAGCAGAGAGGTAGGGAGACACAGAATCTGAAGCAGGCTCCAAGCTCTGACCTGTCAGCACAGAGCCCGACACAGGGCTCAAACTCATGAACTGTGAGGCATGACCTGAGCCAAAGCTGGATGCTTAACCGACTGAGCCACTCAAGTCCCCCTATGCTTATCACTCTTTTAAAAAGATGGCATAAGAATAGCAATGTACAAGAAGTTATCATAAAACACCAGAAAGATTTGACTTTAATGAAAGATAATTGAAAATGAAAAAATAATAAATTTAAAGTGGATAGAAGATGAAGCAGCAGGTTACACAAATATGTAGAGAATATTAATGAACCAGAAGAGATATTAAGAAACTATTTAATCTTGGAGCACCTGGGTGGCCTAGTCGGTTGAGCGTCCGACTTTCGCTTAGGTCATGATCTCGCGGTTCGTGGGTTCGAGCCCCGCGTCGGGCTCTGTGCTGGCTGTCAGCTCAGGGCCTGGAGCCTGTTTCAGAGTCTGTGACTCCCTCTCTCTCTGACCCTCCCTTGCTCACGCTGTCTCTCTCTCTCTCTCCTAGAAATAAGTAAAAATATTTAAAAAAAAAGAAACTATTTAATCTCAAGGAGAGAAAAAAGATGTATAATATGAAAGTAAAGGATATGTAGGATAGATGGAGATGGCCCAACACTGATATGATTAGAGTCCCAGCAAGAAAGAGTAAAACAGTGACTAAGAATTAATGTTAGAAGAGATCATTGTTGGTAATTGTTTAGAAATTTACATGATTTTGTATGACACAAAAGTCATTGTGAATACAAATAGGATAAACGAACAGAAGTGAAATACTTTGATACCTGATTCTTTGTAGTGAAATAGCTACACCATGCTCAAACACAAATAAACCAAACAACTACACCATATAGTTTTAAAAAGACACACATTATCTTTTTATGAGCCATAGTTGTATTGACAATTGATGTTTCAAGAGTAATACTGTAACCTAGACAATAATGGGAAATATCTTCAAAGTGGGGAGAGACTTTCTATACCTAGCAAGACTATTTTTTGTGAGGGAAAAGAAGAGAAATTTACAGAATGGAATTTATTAAAAGAACTCACAAATTATGTATGCATTTCATGAAGAGAGAAAATGATTTTAGGGGCGCCTGGGTGGCTTAGTCAGTTAAGCGTCCGACTTTCCGACTTTCGCTTAGGTCATGATCTCTCGGTTCATGGGTTCGAGCCCCGCATCGGGCTCTGTGCTGACTGCCGGGTCAGAACCTGGAGCCTGTTTCAGTCTGTGACTCCCTCTCTCTGACCCTCCCCTGCTCACGCTGTTTCTCTCTCCTAGAAATAAATAAAACATTTTAAAAAAAAAAAAGAAAATGATTCTAGAAGAATGTGTGAGATGTAAAAAAATGGTGAGAAAATAAACTGGTAAACATGTGTATAAATACACATACACGTCAACTGTATAAAATAATTTTATGTATAATTTGGGGGAAATGAAAAAAGGCAAAATACCGCATAAATTGGGGACATATAAACCATTAAGAGTTCTTGGTATTTGAAAGGAAAGTTAACATACCAATTATATTTAGAGTTTCTTTTTTTTAATGTTTTTTATTTATTTCTGAGAGAGAGAGAGAGATAGAAAGAGAGTGTGAGCAGGGGAGGGTCAGAGAGAGAGGGAGATACAGAATCTGAAATGGGCTTCAGGCTTCGAGCTAGCTGTCAGCACAGAGCCCGACACAGGGCTCAAACTCATGAACCATGAGATCATGACCTGAGCCAAAGTTGGATGCTTAACCAAATGAGCCACCCAAGTGCCCCTAGAGTTTCTTTATGTTAGGTACTCATGATACAATTGTAAGTGTAACTCATAAAGAATAAAAATAATATAATAACAACCCAAGCATGTAGATTTAAAGAATAATAAGAAAAATTAACAAGTGAAAATCTTTGAAAAATTCCTCCAAAAGAGTCAACAAAGAAAAATAACAACATAAAAAATCAGAATAATGGAAAAATTAAAATAAAATGATATAGAAGAAAGTCTAATACATCAGTAATCAAATGTATGCAGACCAAATGCCCTCTTTATAAGACAAAAATTATCAGGTGTGCTTCCAAAATCCAGATGTAGCTATAGGATCTTTACAAACAATAAACCAAAAATACAAGACATCAAAGTGTTGAATATGAAAGGATGGAAGAAGTTGTAGAAGGTTGATACCAGAAATAGCATAGATGTTATTAAGAAAGGAACAAAATAGACTTTAAAGCAAAAATGTTACTTGAAACCAAAGGAATCACTACATGATGATAACAAGTTTAATTCACCAGGAAGATATACTAATTCTAACTTCTATGTAGCTAATAGAGAAAGTAAAAATTTATTAAACCAAGTGGAATTTGAAGAACATGCTTAACCAATGATATTTAATAATAGATCTTTTCCTGAAGCCAACAATCAATATATACAAATCCTTCTCAAATATTCATGAAATATGTATACCATTTGTCTTAGAGGATGCTAGACCATTAAAGATCTCAACAATTTTTATAAATTGATATCATACAGATAATATGCTGACCATGATTATATAACATTAGAAATAAGTGAGAATTAATTTGATTTTGGTAATCATTTCAAATTGTATACACACATCAAACCATCATGTTGTATACCTTAAATATATACAATTTGTTTGCCAGTTATACATCAGTAAAGTTGGAAAAAAATAAAATGCAAAAAAACTCCTCCAAATACAAATTAGAAATATAGTTAATAAAATATCTTTCTTTTAATATTAATATTTCTCTTTAATATTAGGACATAAAACACATAATAAATTAAAATTACTGACTGTATGAAAAAATGGACATTAGATAATAAACAGGGGCACCTGGATGACTCAGTTGGTTGAGTCATCAATCAAATCAAACTTGATTTCTGCTCAGGTCATGATTTCAGGGTCATGAGATCAAGCCCCATATTGGACCCTGTGCTGAGCATGGAGCCTGCTTGAGACTCTCTTTCTCTCCCACTCTCTCTGACCCTTTCCTGTACTCAATCTCTCTCTCTCACACACACAAAAATAATGTTTCCTGCATGGTATCAAAATATTGCATGTTAACACCAGGTAGATGCAACCAAACTGATTAAATATAAATGTATTAGCCATCAATACATAGAAAATAAAGAAGTCTGAAAATAAATGGGCTCAGCATTCAACTTTAGTTAGAAAAACTGCATTAGAAAGACAAATCTTATAAATACATGAGTGGAAATTAATAGACTATAAAACCAACATACAAAATAAAAGAACTAAGATAAACTAAGATTTATTAAAATGCCTGTAAAGCGTCATCCCTTTTACAGGATTGAGTGACAACAGTAAAAAAAAAAGAATGAAAATCCAAAAATATCAAGATTAAAATGGCATCGTAAGTAAGGATATTGTAGGATTTATATTCTTGTAAATTTGTTAATGTGTGTTTTATGTCCAAAATTGTGCTCTATCTTGGTGAATGTTCTATATGAGCTTAAGAAGAATGTGTATTCTGCTGTCATTAGGTGAAGTAGTGTTTAGATGTCCATTTTATCCAACTAATTTATGGTGGTGTTAAATTCAGCTATGTCCTTGCTGATTTTCTGTCCCCTGGATTTGTCTATTTTGGTTTGGTGAAGGATGTTGAAGTCTCCAACTATAATAGTGGATTAATCTATTTCTCTTTACACATCTATCCTTTTTTGCCTCACATATTTTGATGCTCTGTTGTTTGGTGTATATATATATATATATATGATAAGGACTGTTATATCTTCTAGAGAATTGACCCTTCTGTCATTGTGTAATGGCCCTCTTTATCTCTGATAACTTTCTTTGCTGAGGTCTACGCTGCCTGAAAGTAATATAGCCATTCTGGTGCTGCTGTTTTTAAGTGTCAGCAAAGTATATTTTTCCCCATCTACTTACTTTTAATCTATCTGTGTCAATATTTAACATGGATTTCTCATAGACAACATATGGTTGGATAGTGTTTTTTGATCCACTCTGAATTTGTGCATGTAGACCATTGTTGACATGGTTGGATTAATGGCTACCATATTAATTCCACTTTTCTATTTGTTGTCCTTGTTTCTTGCTCCTCTTTTTGTGATTCACCCTTTCCTTGCTTTTTGTTGTTTTATGTGGTCATTTTATATAATTTCCTTTTCTCTATGTTCTTAGCATGTAAGTTATATTTCTTTTTATGTATGTTTTTAATGGTTGCCCTAGAATTTGCAATGCGCATTTACAACAAATTCACATCTATATTAAGGTAACACTCCACCACTTCTCGGGTAATGTGAGCGCATTATAATGAAAATAATCCTAATTCTTTACTTTTGCCCTTTTGCTGTCATTCACTTTGCTTACTCACAAGCATGCATAGGCGGGTGCGCACAACACACACACACACACACACACACACACACATACAAATGAAATCAGATACATTGTTGCTATTACTGTTTTGAATAAACATATCTGTTAGATCAATTAAGAATCAGAAAAATAAAAGTTTTTATGTTATCTTCATTTATTATTTCTTTATGCCCTTCTTTTATTTTGCAGATCTGAGGTTTTTTTTTTTTTTTTACAGATAGTTTATTGTCAAATTAGTTTCCACATAACACCCAGTGCTCATCCCCACAAGTGTCCTCCTCCATGCCCATCCCCCCTCCCCCCCACATCCACCAGTCCTCAGTTTTTGTCAGCATTCAAGAGTCTCTCATGGTTTGCCTCTCTCCCTTTCCCCCACCATTTCCGCCCTTCTTCTCCCCCTTGGTCCTCTGTTAAGTTCTTCCTAATCCTCCTATACGTGCAACACATATGATATTTGTCCTTCTCTGCCTGACTTATTTCGCTCAGCATAACACCCTCAAGGTCCATCCATGTTGCTACACATGGCCAGATTTCATTGTTTCTCATTGCCATGTAGTATTCCACGGTATAGATAAACCACATCTTCTTGATCCATTCATCTGTTGATGGACACTTAGGCTCTTTCCATGTTTTAGCTATTGTGGAGAGTGCTGCTATGAACATTGGGGTACATGTGCTCCTGTGCATCAGCATTTCTGTATCCCTTGGGTAAATTCCTAGCAGTGCTATTGCTGGGTCATAGGGGAGTTCTATTGTTAGTTTCCTGAGGAAGCTCCACGCTGTTTTCCAGAGGGGCTGTACCAGTTTACATTCCCACCAACAGTGTAGGAGGGTGCCCGTTTCTCCACATCCTTGCCGGCATCTAGAGTTCTCTGAGTTTTTGACCTATTTAATTTTCCTTTTTTTCCATAGAACTTCTTTTAAATTTTTCAAAACAATTACTAACAACAAATTCCCTCTTTTTTTTTTTTGTTTGAGAACAACTTTATTTCTCCTTCACTTTTGAAAGCTCATTTCACAACCTTCAGAATTCTTGGTTAGTGCTTTTTTTCCTCTTAACACTTCAAGTATTTCCACTGTCTTCTTGCTTGCATGGTTTTGAGAAGAAAGATGTAATTCTTATCTTTGCACCTCTACAGGCAAGGTTTTATCCTTTGGCATTGTGTAGAAGTTTTTCTTCATCTTTGATGTTCTGTTGTTTGAAAGTGATACATCTAGGTTTAGTATTTCTGGCATTCATGCTGTTTAGTGTTCTTGGAGTTGCCTGGATCTGTGGTTTCATGTCTACTAGTAATTTGGAAAAGTCATCAGTCATTACTTTTTAAAGTATTTCTTCTGTTGGGGTGCCTGGGTGGAGCAGTCGGTTGAGTGTCCAACTTCGGCTCAGATCATGATCTCACGGTTCGTGGGTTCGAGCCCCATGTCGGGCTCTGTGCTGAGCTTGCTTGGATTCTATGTCTCCATCTCTCTCTCTGTCCGTGCCCCCGCCCCCCATGCTCTGTCTGTCTCTGTCTCTCAAAAATAAATGAACGCTAAAATTTTTTTAAAAAAATATTTCTTCTGTTACTGTTGGGAAAGGCAGTGTTGTGCACAATCTTTCAACCTCCACTTAACTGCAGAAGAATGGGTCTTGGGCCTGGAATGCTTCCTTAGCAAGAGATAAAAAGCCCCTACAGTCTATGCTCGGCTTATCATCTTCTGTGGTAATATCTTTTCCTGTTTCATGTCCAATGAAACATGGACATGAATTAAACATGTCATTGGTCCTGTTTAAGTGTGTGAGTCATAGGGCACCTGGACAACCCCACTGGTATATCCATCCCCTGGGGAGAATGGATGAGGTCTTTCGACCCAGGCTCAAAATGGGTAAATTGAGGCAAATTGCCCTACATCACCTGACAGGAGAGATCAGCTGGCCATGGAAGATGGGCATCCACAATTGAATCCGATTGTTCTCTGCCTTGCCTCTATGTAAGGAAAGCATTGCTTCCATCCAGTGCTTAGTCAAGTGTGTTTTTCTTGGTGACTCAGATATGAAGATGCAATTGGCAGAAGTGTCTTAACTTCTCCTGCTGGTGGTTGGCATGGTGACGATCTTTGCTATGCTTTATGTGGTGAGAGTTCTCCTCTGGGATTAGTGATTGATGTGTAGTATTCTGTGCAACAGGTTTCTTTCTGTCTTCTTCTGATAGTCCCAGTATGCGTATATTACACTTCTGGTGGTTGTGCCAGTTGTTAGAAATTCTGTTTTGTTTGTTTGTTTGTTTTGTCAGTATCTATTTCTCTTTACTTTTTAGCTTCGGAGGTTTTTTTGTAGATATCCTCAAGAGCAGAGATTCCACCTTAGCTATATCGAAATCTACTAATAAGATAATCAAAAGCACTCTTCATTTCTGTTAGTTTTTTTTTCTTTCTTTTTTTTTTTTTGGTTCTTAAATATCTGTCTCTCTGCTTGCATGGCCCATCTGTTCTTGCATGCTATTTATTCATTAGAACATTAGAATATTAATCCAAATGTTTTAAATTCCTGGTCTGATGACTCTAACATCCCTGTTATATCTGAGACTGATTTTAATGTTTTCTTTCTCTTTAAACTGTGTTTTTGCCTTTTAATATGTCTGGTAGATTTTTCTTTATAGCTAAATGTGGTGTTTTGGGTAAAAGCAACAGCCACAAATAGGCCATTAGTAACGTGGTGGTGAGGTGGGGGGAGGACAGGAAGCATTCTCTAGTCATCTGGTTAGGTCTCAGTCTTTTAGTAAGCCTGTACTTCTGGACCATAAGCATGGTATGTGCTTCTCATTCCTCCTCCTTCTTAGGTGGAACACCTAATGGAGAGAGGGGATTGTATTTGGGTATTTCTCCATGTGGAAGAGTGGATCTGGCTGGAGTTGGATATTTCCCTTCCCCCAGTTAGGCTCTGATAAACTCCAGCAGATTTGAGTTTGGGTAAATAGTTTCTCCTCTGGGCAGGCTTTGTTAAGAACAGCATGCTCTTAGGTATTTCAAAATGGTTCTCTTTTCTTCCATCTCAGAATACTCTGGAGATTTCTCTCTGATGTGAAGAACTCCAGGAAGTGTGAGGTTGCCTGATAACTGGGTCCCTCTGGAGCTTTTAATCTCCCTGTTTTGTCCACACTGAGCCGCTACAGTTAATCAGTTACAGTTCAGGTTTCTCGACCCTGGCACTAGTTTCCACTGAGGTTTTAGATTCTGGGTTTGTGCTGTTGTAAGTTGTGATTTTCAGTATTTGCCTTTTGAGGTCTCCAACTTTAAGGATAGCAATTTGCCCTCTGATCTCAGTTCTCTTAAGAGTCTAAGAAGCATTGTTGATTTTATAGTTAATCATATTTTTTATGTTCTTAGGGTGGAGTGGCAACTTCCAAGCTTCTTCTTTGCTAAACTGGAAGCTGGAAGTCCTGGCTTGGTTGTCTTTGGTCTGGGTTTAGTTAAAGGAACTTGATATTCACGAAAGCCATGTAATTCTTCTCTGGAATTAAATTACTTTTGTTCCTTAACATATATGAGGCTGTTTTGCTCAGAAGAAGTTGTGGACATGGGAGGCATCCAAAAAATTGTAGTCCCTTCTCCTTGAACTTTCACATGCACATTTGATCCTCATATCAATGAGATTAGTTAGGACCTGCATTTTATTTATTTTGCAAAAGAAGGCTTCAAAAGATTGGTTTGGACAATGTCATACAACTTTATTTATTTGACTTGAATGTCACCAGTTTCTAGGCAACAACTATATTTTACTTATCTTGATCATTTCAGTGCCTAACAAGATCCTGGCACATATTGGTATGTAGTTAACAACTGATGAATAAGTGAATAAACAAAGAAATAAAAACAAAATTAGAACCTAGACTTCTAGCCTTCTGCTCATTCCATCTTACCAAGGAGGTTTTACATTTAAAAATATTTTGAAACTTTATGTCCTTGTCATTAGTATTTACTACCATATTCCCAAAAGATAGTGCAGAAACACAATGGTGTCAAATTTTAAATTGCTTTGTAGCTGAATTCTGTGCACATAGAGTTCGTGCCCTAATTTTATTATTTTATAAAAAAGCTCGCATTTCTTCAATAAACATTTTTATCTCCGTGGCTTACATTAGATCCCCTTTTCACTTCAACACTTTCTCTGAGTGTTCACTTGCTAACTCATTTAAACTTATGTGTGGACATGACACAGAGGCTACATTGATATCTTGCTTATTAAATGGACAAAAAAGGCATACTTATTAGTTGGGAAATATGATTACTTTTCATTTTAAATTCCAACAAAGACATATAAAGCAGTAAAGAAATGTGCTGTACGTACTATGTAAATTTCCATGGAGATGCAGTAAACTGAGTTCTGCAAATCTGAGGTCTATTTTATTTTGAATCGTTTATAACCTAACACTGTTTCTAGTGCCAATCAAAATGACAACTGCAAATTCATTCATGAACTTGATCTGAGGAGAAGAGAAATACATGCAGATGATTTAAGTAAAGGGAGAGTAGAGAAAATCAGATTTATAGAAACTAGGTATTAATCTATTATATACATTATATATATGTATATATATTATATATACATGGGAGAATGTAATTGGGAGAATATATAATGTATATATATTATACATTATATAAAGGTATAATCCATTATAGTTGCTAAAGCTACTGGGTTCTCAGAGAAGGGATGGAAAGAGTTCTCAGATATTGGTTATTAATTTGGAAGTATGTAAAAAGAGATTAGAAAAGAAAAGTTTAAGGTCCATATGACAAATATGTGTGAGCTGGAGTGGTACAGTTTCTCATCCAAAATCAAACAAACAAAAAACACCTGAATAGAAACCATAATGGAAAACCTTAAACTTTTGGAAAATTAGTCTGTCAAACTTCATAATATGAATTAGGTAAGAGTTTTTGCTTGCCTCAGGGAGAAAGAGGGCTATTGGTTTTAACTAATGAGATTTCATGAAAATAGATGAATTCAAAAAAGAATAATTGCTCTAATCTTTTTACCCTGTTTAATGACTAGGATCAAGAAAATTGCTAACCATATATACATGTTTCTCAGTATAGTATTTAAAAAAAAATTAGAATACTAGTAAAAGACTGCACTTTAAAACATATATATACATTTCTAAAGTACAATGTTGGAAATCAGTGGGGAGTTAGTCAATATATGTTGGAGTGTGGGAGCAGGAAGAGAAAGATGAAGGAGTATGAGGATAAGAAAAAAATGAAAAGGGATAGAAAAATGGGAAACATTATTATAGTAGCTCTAAAGTTCCTAGTTACATATTACTGATTTTTAGGTTTAAAGTCTATTAACACTCGAGATCTCCAAAATTATATAAAGAATACTGTATCAAGTACCCACATACTTACCAACTACCTCAGGAAAATTCCTTGATATGGTTAAATCTCTTTTACCAATCTTTCATGGACACAGCCGATCTCTCCGCTAGAAGTATTCTAACATTCTTTTTTTTAATGTTTTTTTTTTAAATTTAATTTTGAGAGAGAGAAAGAGACAGCGTGAGCAGGGGAGGGTCAGAGAGAGAGGAAGACACAGAATCTGAAGACAGGCTCCAGGCTCTGAGCTGTCAGCACAGAGCCCGATGTGGGGCTCGAACCCACGAACCATGAGATCATGACCTGAGCCGAAGTCAGACGCTCAACCGACTGAGCCACCCAGGCACCCCTAGAAGTATTCTAACATTCTTATTTAGCATTGTCATGAATTTCTTTATAGTTTCTTATATATGAATATATCCCTAAGTCATACATCATGTTGTCTTAAATATTTAAATCTTTATATAATTGGTTTTGATGTGTAACTTTATTTTCTTCATCCAACATAGTGTTTGTGAGTTTTATTTATTTTCATTTTTTTGCTTATTGTGTGAATATACCAACATTTATTTACTCATTCTCCTGCTATAAACATTTAAATGGTTTTTATTTCTTTTATTTTTTACAATATTATTTTATACATTCTCCCAAGTGACTGTACCAATTTCCAATTCCACCAGCAATGTAGAAATATTTCTGATACTTCTCTACTTCACCAACATTTGATATTAAGGAACCCTTAAAATTTTTGCCAACTCAATTATTATGAAATGGTATTTTATTGTGACCCTAATCTACTTTTTCTTAATTACTAATAAAGTAGAGCATCATTTCATCGTTTATTAGCCTCTCTTGTGAATTGCCTAGGCATAATGTTTGGTTTTTTACTGTTTTTAGGAGTTAAAATATATATTATAGTTATCTGTGTAGTATGCTGTACATAAATATACATGAATATAACAATTAAATATTTTTTTCCAATTTTCAGGCTCTTTTTCCACTTACTGTGATGTGTTTGAATGAAAATAATTTTACATTTTATTCAGTCAACATACAAATCATCACCCAGATCCTCATCCTTATTAGATTCTGTTTAACCTACTAAGAACTACAGTCTTTGATCTACAACCTTTTCACTTTCTCTCCTCCTTTTGCCTTACATATAGACTTCAGTGTCTTGCTTTTTATTGTACAAGTTTAAAAATCTGTATCACAAATGCATCCAACTCTTTGTTCTCAACATCTACACTGGAACTCCCATCTACAGTGGAGATAAAAAGCCTACAGTCATGATGGCTGGTTCACTAGAACTCACAATCCTGTCACTCTGCTGCTCTCATAGGTAACTATTTCCTGATTTCTTCAAAATTTAAAACTCTCTTAACCATCTTCACTCTCAGTTTATGTCCTTGCTTATTTCACTGAAGAAAGAGGAACAACTGGAATAAAGATGCCGCAAGCTTTCACCACCACAACATCCGGGAAACTTCAACTGTGTCCACAGTCCCTAAGTCACTCCTGTAACTGTGCTCTTCTCTAAAGTTAAACTTTCATTGGATTCCACCCACCATACACACATTTTTTAATGCTCAAATATCTTTCCAGCATGGATATCATTTTTCTTTTGTGCACCATCAGTTTTACCTCTTTACTGGATCATTACTATCATCATCCAGATAAGAAATACTTTTTCATATATTCGAGAACAAAATCTCTCTGGACTCTACTTCCTCCCTAAGTAGCACCGCCAGAATCCCATTTATCATCTTCCTTATATACCTAAGCTACTAAGAAAAGCTGTGTAATTGCTTCTCCAGTTCTCTGTTTTTATTCTCCTTTTTTAAGGTTTTTATTTAGAAACACTCAAACATACACAAACAGTATAATGAAATCTGATATAACCTATTGCCCAGATTTAACAATTATTTGCTATACTATCTACATCATCCTTTTTTTCCCTTTTTTTGTCTTTTCTTTTTAGCTGAAGTATATAATAGCATATTCTTGTGCTTCTGTATTCATTTTACCATAATGACTATCATCAAGGTCAACTATGACCTCTACATTGCTAAGTCCAATAGTCAATTCTCAGTTCCTCTCATACTTGGCTTATCTTCATTTTATAAAGTTGATTACTTGTCTTGTTGAAAGATTTTTATCACATGCCTTCCAGTGTATCTTGCTTCTCTGGTTTTCCTCCTGTTACACTGGGCCCTCCTCTTCAGTTCATTTTCTGGCCTATGAATGGAGGCCTTGAGATTTAATTAATTAATTTTTTTTTTAAATTTTAGAGAGAGAGAGTGCACACAACCTGGGAACATGGGCAGAGAGACAAAGAGAGAGAGAGAAAGAGACAGAGAGAGAGAGAGAGGGAGGTAGGGAGAAAGAGAGAGAGAATCTTAAGCAGACTCCACACTCAGCATGGAGCCCAATGTGGGACTTGATTTCATGACTCTGGGATCATCATCTGAGCCAAAATCAAGAGTCAGACTGAGTCACTCTAGTGCCCCAGAGAGAGAGAATATCCAGCAGGTTCCATGCTCAGAGTGAAGCCCAGTGCAAAGTTACATTCCACAAACCATGAGATCATGACCTGAACTGGAATCAAGAGTTGGACACTCAACTGACTGAGCCACCAAGGTGCCCCTACAGGGGCACAACATTTGCTCACTTGGTGGCTTTGGGTCACACTTTGGTAATTCTAGAAATATTTCAAACTTTTGTATCATTATTATATTTGTTATAGTGATCTGTTCTCACTGATCTTTGCGGTTACTAATGTGATATGTCTTGGGGAGCCAACCAGGCCCATGTAAGCAGGCGAACTTAATTAATAATAAATGTTGTGTGCATTCTGACTGTTCCACTGATCAGCTCTTTCCTCATCTTCCTCTCCTTGGGCCTCTCCATTCACTAAGACACGATAATATTGAATGAAGTTAGGCCAAGTAATACCTCTACGATGGCCTCTAAGTGTTCAAATGAAAGGAAGACTTGTATGTCTCTCATTTTTTTAATTAAAAAGTTTTTTAATGTTTATTTAGTTTTGAGAGAGAGAGAGAGAGAGAGAGAGAGAGAGAGAGAGAGAGAGAGACAGAGTGTGAGGAGGGAAGGGGCAGAGAGAGAGGGAGACACAGAATCCTAAGCAGGTTCCAGGCTCCGAGCTGTCAGCAAAGAGCCCAATGTGGGTCTCGAGTTCACGAACTGTGAGATCATGAGTCGAAGTCAGATGCTTAACCGACTGAGCCACCCAGGCGTCCCACCCCCCCTTTTAAAATACTTTTTAAATCATTTTAAATCAAAAGCTAGAAATGATTAAACTTAATGAGGAAGAATGTCAAAAGTTGAGACAGGTTGAAAGCTAGTCCTTTTGGACCAAACAGTTAGCTAAGTTTAAATGCTAAAGAAAAGTCCTTAAAGGAAATTGTAAGTGTTACTTTAGTGAACACATAAGTGATAAGATAGTGAAACTCTTATTCCTGATATGGAGAAAATGATAGAAGATCAAGCCAGCTGCAACATACCTGTAAGCCAAAGCTTGATCCAGAGAAAGGCTTTAACTCTCTTGAATTGTATGAAGGCTCAGAGAGGTAAGGAAGCTGCAGAAGAAAAGCTTGAAGCTAGCAGAGGTTGGTTCATGAATTGTAAAGAGAGAAGTCATTTCCATAACATAACATTGCAAGGTGAAGCAAATACTAAGGTAGAAGCTGCATCAAGTTCTGCAGAAGATCTAGCTCAGATAATTAATGAATTAGTGAAGGTGGCTACAGTAAACAACAGATTTTCAAGGTAGATCAGTCTTCTATTGGAAGAAGAGGCCATCTAGGACTTTCACAGTAGAGAAGAGAAGTCAATGCCTGGCTTCAAAGCTGACTGTCTTGTTAGGAACTAATAAAACTGGTGACTTGAAGTTGAAGTCAATGCTTATTACCATTATAAGAATCCTAGGACCATTAAGAGTTAGGCTAAATCTACTCTGCCTGTGACCTAGAAATGGAACACTAAAGCCTGGGTGACAACACATCTGTTTACAATATGGTTTACTGAATAATTTAAGCCCACTGTTGGGACTGGTCAGGGACAAAATTTCTTTTTAAAATATTACTGCTCATTGATAATGCACGTGATCACCCGAGAACTCTTGGAGATGTACAACAAGATTAATGTTGTTTTCATGCCTACTGACACAGTATGTACTCTGGAGCCTATGCATCAAGGAGTACCTCTGACTTTCAGGTCTTATTATTTAAGAACTACATTCCATGAAGCCATGGCTGTCATAGATTGTGATTTCCCTGATGGATCTGGTGAAGTTAGTTGAAAGGAGTCGCCATCCTAGATGCCACTAAAAGCATTGATGATTCGTGGGGAGAGGTGAAAATATCAACATTAACAAGAGTTTGGAAGAAGTCGGTTCCAGTTTTCATGGATGACTCTGAGGGGATTGAAGACTTTGGTGGAGGCAATAACTGCAGAGCTGGTAGAAACAGCAAGTGAACTAGAATTAGAGATGGAGCCTGAAGATGTGACTGAATGGCTGCCATTTCCTAATAGACTTTAATGGATGAGGAGTGTTGCTTCTTATTGATGAGCAAAGAAAGTGATTTCTTGATATGCAACTTACTCCTGGTGAAGATGCTGTGAAGATTGTTGAAATGACAACAGACGATTTAGACCATTACATAAATTTAGCTGATAAAACAGTGGCAGACTTTGAGAATAGTCTGAAAGAAGTTCTACTATGGGTAAAATGCTATCAAATAGCATTGCATGCTACAGAAAAATTATTTATGAAAGGAAAAGTCAATTAATGTGGCAAACTTCATTATTGTTTTATTTTAAGAAACTGTCAGCCTTCAATTGAAGGATACTACCCCAACTTCAGCTACCCTACACTGACCAGTCAGCAGCCTTCGGCAACTGGGCAAGACCCTCTCCCACCACAAAAAGAAAGCTCAGATGATCGGTGGCACATTTTAGCAAAAAAGCACTTTCTAATTGAGGGATGTACATTGTTATTTTAGACATAATGTCATTTCACACTTAATGGACCACAGTATAGTGGAAACATAACTTTTATATGCACTAGGAAACCAAAAAAGTATAATTCACTTTATTTAGGTGTTTTGGAACCAAACCTGCAATATCAAGGTATGCCTATAAAAGCCAAAGTCTTTCAAGGCTTATAAGGTCAACATACATTTATCCTCTGAACCAGAACACTTTGAGGAATGAAAGACAATAAAACTGATTAAGGTGATATGATTTTGAAATACGTTCTTATGAAAGGACAAATTAGGTTAACTATATTTGTAGATATAAAATAAATATATTCAAGAAATACTTTCACAACTAAAATTTTTTCCTAATTAGTGGTTGTTAAAGCAACATTTAAAACAAAATACTGGAGTGCCTGGGTGGCTCATTCGGTTGAGTGTCAGATTCTTGATTTCAGCTGGGGTCACAATCCCAAGGTTGTGGAATCAATCCCCATGTCAGGTTCTCTGCTGAGCATGGAACCTGTTTAAGATGGTCTCTCTCCCTCTTCTTCTTCCCTTCTCCCCCACTCATTCTCTCTCTCACTCTCTCAAAAAAAATAACTAAAAACAAAATATCTTACTTAAATATTATTATAACATAAATAATTATTCTTGTACATTTTCACACACTTTAGTCATGGCTTGACTATAAATATCTCTAATACTATGTTATTGGTACTTTTAAGTATAAATATTTACCATGGCTTTATTTTTAAAATATTTTTCAGATATTCTTTGAAAGTGCATATATGGTTAACTTGAAACTGATGATACTTTCAATGTGTTCTTGTTTGCAAATTGTCAAGAATTTTGAACTGCCAAAATCTTTAGACCTGAAATTTTGGAAGGGGCCTCATTTGTTGAATATTTAAAAAAAATTTAATTTCTTGTTTTCAAAAAAAAAAGAAAAAATGAACATCTGGGAGATTTTTTTCAATAATTAAACTTTTTTAATTTTAATATTTATTTTTGAGAGAGAGAGAGAGAGAGACAGAGTGCAAGCAGTGAAGAGGCAGAGATAGAGGGAGACACAGAATCCGAAGCAGGCTGTAGGCTCTGAGCTGTCAGCACAGAGCCTGAGTCAGGGTTTGAACCCAGGAACCACAAGATCATGATCTGAGCCAGAGATGGATGTGTAACCAATTGAGCCACCCTGGTGCTCCATCTGGAGGATTAAAAAAAAATGTTTAATACTATTGTAGGACACAGCTTTATTGATGAAACAGTTGTTTGAAGAGTCAAACATTTCCAAAATATTATTGATGTAGGCAGCACATCAGTTACATAGTCTCATGTAGAAATATCTACATCTATCAATATTTATATATATAGCATTTAACATTAACTTAATCATAAACATTTTGTGGTAAATTAATCTATATGCACATATGTATGTGTTTATAAGTTTTAATCTCTCTATACCTCAATTCCTTTAATTTGTAAAAGGGAGCACAGGGGTGCTGGGTGGCTTGGTCAGTTGAGCATCAGACTTGGTCTTGAGTCATGATATTGAGATTTATGGGTTTGAGCCCCATATCGGGCTCACTACTGTCAGTGCAGAGTGAAGCCAGCTTCAGATCCTCTGTTCCCCCCCCCCATCTGACTCTCTTCCTCTTGAGCTCTCTCTCTCAAAAATAAATAAATCTTTTTAAAAAGGGGGAGCACAATAGTGCCTACTTCATTGGGTTGTTGTCAGTTTCAGGGTCCTAAGTGCTTAAAACAAAGCCAGACCCATGGTACATGCTATGTATGTATTTAGATAAGAGTCAACCAAGGAAATGGAAGAGAACAAGGAGAGTTGTGTTTTTTAAAAAATAAAAAGGTAGGAGGCTGAGTATGGTAGCATTTCAGGGACATCATCCATCAACTCTGTGAACACTGAACACCTTCTGTGTGTCAGACAAGATTGCCTACCTGCAGCCCTAAACCAATAAGCTCTAGCAATAGGTGAACCAATTAGAGAGGGGTACTGGCATTTGTTGCCCTCAGTTATTCAGAAGACTTGCCATTGAATCTCTGCTTGGGTTGATGGCCAGCCTGAATGCTTCCCTGCCATGGTGAAAACGCAATTCTCCAGCCTAAGGAGTGACCCTAAGAGTTGTTTCCCAGACTCTTCTCTGGGGGTGCTTAAGGCATTGCTAGACATTGAGAAGCAGCAGTGTAGTGATATGTGAAACTGACCATAGCACCAGACAGGTCAGAGTAGCTGTATTAAATAAAGAAACACATGTGTAAAGCCCAATAATAGGCATATTGTGGGTTCCTGTTATTAGGATGTTGTGTTTCTTAAATTAATCTTCTCTCCTGGTTCTCTTAGATATTCAGCATTGGTCAAATACCGGACATCATTAACAGGGTTTTTGGGATGCAGCAAAGCATAATGGCTCAGGATTCAGGCTCTGGAGACCTACTTCTTTCATTCAAATATCAGTTCCTCCACTTAGGAGCCGTATGACCAAGGGCAAAGTCTGTGCTTCAGGCTCTTCATCTGTAGTGGGAATGATAAACAGTTCCAGCTTCACAGGTTTGTTGTGAAGATTGAATGAGTTAATACATGTGAAACCCTGGAAACATTGCATAGGGCACGATAAAGGACCTTAATAGAACTATTAACCTTAAATAATACTGTTAATATAATAGTGCAACAAAACACCAGAACAAAATAGTATCAGGAAAAATTTCATAGAAGATGTAACAAAAGAGTGACAAAGTCAGATTTGCATTTTCTGTAAAAGCTTTGATAGCAGAGTCCTGATCATCACTACCAGTGGCTTCAGTGGGACCATAAGTAGGAAAAGGGCGGAATAAGGATTGTGGTAGCAGCGGTAATGAAAGTGAAAGCAGGAAGCTCATAAAGGTTCTCCTAAATTCAGGAGATTCTGATTTTGGGGCAGTGGGCTCCTTTAAGAACTTACCACCTGGTGAGTCTTCTTACAATGTCCCACTTAATCTGCTGGCTTTGCTTGCTTAGGTCTCCAGCCTCATTTCCACTCTCCCCATGAATACCCCTCTACGCTCTGCCTTTTCTTTTCCTCAAATATTCTCAATTCTAAACTCATTCTAGCCTCAGACTTCTGAATTTAAGATTGCCTCTGCCTCAAATTCTCAGGCTCTAGACTCTCTCTGCTGGCACTGCTTACTAGGCCAGGATTCCCTGAGCACTTGCTGAGAAGTCCCGGGCAGACCCTGGGCAATTTCGATCTCACCACCTTGCTTTCTTGTCTTCTTTGTATTTATCACTGAGCAAAATTATCTTGTTTATTTACTTACCTGTGTAGTGAAAGCATGGATTTTTGTCCCATCCATTATTTTTCATCTGTCTCTGGAACAGTGCATGGCATATAGCAGGAGATCAATAACTATTTGTTATGGATGAAAAATATTCTGGCCGCTCAGCAGAAGGGGATTGGAGTTTATAGGTGAACTATTTTCAGCGCCTACAGCTGAGTGGGGCTGACAAAGTCAGGTACAGATGTTTTCAGGTCTTTCCCACCCCTACAATGTCATTTTCTGTCTATGCATGAGGTTGTTTGGTTCATCTTAAAAGGTGAGGATGAGCCTGTAATCCTCCAGGATAGTTCCAACTGAACATGGCAGGTTTATGTCTATCTTTTCTCTGCTTTCTGTTTACATTTAAAAATACAAAAGAAAAACAACATTAGTTAAATAGGCAAATGAAAAAAAATAATTTGGGACCCGTCTCAGTTTTATATGGATTTTTAGTATTTCGTTAGTGTAGTATTTCAAATTCATGGATAACAGATTGGCTATTCAACAAATGATGTTGAGAAAGCCAGTTAGCCTTTGGGGGAAAAAAGTGTAATGAAAATCCATACCTCACTGAAATCAATTTCAGATAGAGCAACGCAAGTAATATTAAAAAGTAAAATTTTGACAATAGTTGAAGAAAATAGAAGTGACTATTTTAGAATCTTTGATAGAGGACAACTTTTCTATGCAGGACATCAGGCCAGAAGCTATAAAGGAAGTAGTTGACAGACCTAGAAAAACAATGAAAGTTTCCGCAGGGAACAATAGGTCCTGTAAACAAAATTCAGAGACATTTGCAAACTGGAAAAACATGATGGCCTTAACGTGTTTAGGGTTATATTTACACACACTCACACCCACACTCACACCCACACATGCACATTAAAATTTCAGTAAGAAGACATCTATCCTTTGTGAGATGGGTGGTGCTGGTGGCCTCTCATTTGTCACCTCTCTGCCCTCTCATTCCTCTTTGCTAGCATCGCCAAGTTCCCACTGCCGAGGCCGAATTGTCCCCAGGAACATGCTTTGAATGGTCTCTGCAGTTAGACCAAAAGCATGTGATTCAGTCGTGATCGGTGGGATCTGAGTTGAGGTCTGCTGGGCCTCCTAGGAAATGTTCTTCCTCTACTGAGAAGAGGCTCAGGATAAAAAATAACCCTTTTCTTTTTAATTGGACATTGCTCTACCGGGGCACAGAATTTTCCCTGTTTGAGGGATAAGTCAAAATTTCACGCCTAAAAACCAAGATCCTATGCTAAGGAATTCCATTTTGTAATTAATTTGAGAAATCATGTTAATGTACTTTATCATTCCACTAAATGTCCCTGTCGTTTTTCTTTTCTAACCTAGAAGCTTAGGCAGGTTATACATCTGTCAATAGTCTTTGAATTTTTTTAAATTTTTAAATCATGAACATGTCTAATATTTGCATCAGCTGTCATTCAGAAGGCTCAGCGAGTAAGTCTACCGTTTGCGGATGTGCTGCCAAACCAGCCCATGCCCTGTGTACAGTTGACAATTTCAGGGTTTTCTAACAGGCAAGGCACACAGTATGCAGTATTTCAGGCATCGGGAATCCCTGTAGACCAGGCCGGATGGTAAAATGAATGCTCATTGTCTTCAATGAGATTGTCGGAGCTAACTTCACCCATGCCCGATCCCTATTTTATTTTATTTTATTTTTTAAAAATATTTTTATTTATTTCTAGGAGAGAGAGAGAGAGAGAAACAGCGTGAGCAGGGAAGGGTCAGAGAGAGAGGGAGACACAGACTCTGAAACAGGCTCCAGGCTCTGAGCTGGCAGTCATCACAGAGCCCAACGTGGGGCTTGAACCCACGAACCGCGAGATCATGACCTAAGTCAGACGCTTAACCGACTAAGCCACCCAGGCGCCCCCCGATCCTTATTTTAATCAGTTGAAGACCCTCTGGCCTGGTCCTCTGGCTCATCTGTGCTCTGACGTTCCTTGTTCTCAACAACACTGCTCTACTTGGTCCTTGGGCTGCCTTCCTGCACCTACAACATCCTCTGGAGTTGCTCCTCCATAATTGGCAAATTCCCCTGTATCCTCAGTGGATAGCTCCATGTTTTCTCTTTCATCTAGTCTTCACTGATAAGTGCCTCCTTCCACGTACACTTCTGCCTTCCCTTTTTCACTTCTCTTACCCAACATGACTCATGGCCAGGAATTGGGCTTTGGTGGCCCCCTTGATCTCCCTTATCACCTCCAGCACATTACTCTTCCACTCTCCTGTAAATAACACTAATTCTTTCCCCCAAGCCAGGCTGTTGAGGACTGTGTTGCCTACTTTACTGCCATCACCCCGTCACCCCATATATATCTTCAGTGCTCACAGGGTGAACCCTCCAGTGTCCTGGATTCTCAGTGCGTTGATCTCTTCAACTCCATGACTTTCTCCTTTTCTCTGCTTCAATAGTCTACTCTAACGGGCATTCCTAACATGGTGTCATCACCTCCAATTTCTTTTCTCCTAAAATCAGTAATTCAAGCCTCACTCTCTTCCCCAGGTCCTCTTATATGTTCAGCTCATTTATTCACCTATCCGCTTTCCAGCTGTTCAGTCCTGTCTGTATCCTGTATCCATTCCTAGCCATTCATGCCTTTATTTGTCAACAGCCGCTACTTATGCCTCATCATTCAGGTGAAATTTCATGATCACCACTTCAACAACACTCTTGCCATTTATCTTATACTTCTTTTCTGCTTTGTCCCAGTTTCATTCAGAACTGTTCAATTTTTTTCTGTTTTCACTTCATTAGCCATTAGCTGCTTCTAGGTTTATGCCCTTTCCCTTTTACCTTCCCCAAAGTTTCTTATCCACATTCTTCACACAGTTCCCTAAATGTTTTCATTTCCTTGCATCCAATTTACGTATCATTTTAGTCCTGTCAGTATTCTGATCTCATCTTTCCAGCAGAATAATATATGGTACAGCCACAAGTGATCTCTCTCTTCCTAAGTTCTTCAGACCATTATCAATATTTATTTGAACTTTCATCAGGATACTGTGTTTCTGACTCATTGGTAATTCTCTTCTCTTGGTTTCCCTGTCATAATATGCTTTTTACTTGATTTTTCTCAGACCTCTATTCTCTGCTTCTTTGTGTGTGTGCGAGAGTTCTTTCTTCTCTACCCACCCTACGAACACTGACGTTGCCAAGGGTCAATGTTGCTGACAAGGATGTGCAACTGCTAGTTGATATCTTCTTTGGATGTGGTAAAGGCACCTCCAACCAAAGATGTCTAAAACAGAATATTTGTTCTGTCTACTCATCTCCCCTAGAAAACAAACAAAATAAGCACAGCACAGGTTCCCTTTCCAGCGACACCAACGTTTGTCATTTATACGAATTAGAAATCCTCCAAGTTCTGTGCACGAGGAAGCACTATCAGTTTCATCTGCCACACAACCTAGGATAACATCATTTCTTTCTAGGAGTGCTATTCTGATGTCACAACTACCTCTCTTCTGTCTTGCAACCATCCCGTCCAACACATTTTCCACATAAACTCAGTTAGATATACTCATTGTTTAAAAGAATGGCTTTGTCTCACTCGAATGAAAGATATTTTAAGTGGCCTACAGTTATATTGTCTGTCTATCTGGTGTATCCTTTTCAGACTTGTTTTACCTGTCTTCCCAAAGAGAGAGTAGTGCAGATCAACTCAAATCCTTGGCCTGAGAAAATTCTAGGATGGTGTTGACATTTTCTGAGATACAGAAGAATGTATATGCGGTGGGGGCTATTATTATTAATTTTGTTGTTGTTATTGTTTGTAGTGGTGGAAAAGCCAAGAGTTATTATTTTTGGAATACCTATTAAACATCAAAATGGAGATGTTAAGTAGGCAACTTGATAGAGGATTTGGGAAATTAAGGAAGAAAATGACACTGATATATTAATTATGGAGTCATTTTATGAAATCACCTATGAAGTGAATATTAATAGAGAAGAGGCTCAAAGACTGAGCTCTCAAGCAGGGAAACAGAAGTCTGGATGAAGGGAAGGATCCAGTAGAGGGGAAAAATAAATAATGGTCAATGAGATAGGAGACAAACAAAAGGGGTGGTGTCTCAGAAGCTAAGTAAAGACAGAGTGGGTAACTGTACCAGAAGGTCCTGATTCCAGTAAGTTGAAGCCTGGGCTTTGCAATATGTGGGTCATTGGTGATCTCTAGAAATGTGGTCTCAGGGGGAACGGTGGAGGTCATAACTTGATTAGATGGCTTCAAGAGAAGAGAGTGGTGAGGAAGTAAAATCAACAAACAGTGAATTTCTACAAAAGGAGATGTATCTGACTTTGTTCACCAGTGTTCATAATAATAAGACATAGTAGGCTCTCAATAAACATTTGTTGAGGAAATGAATTAGGTGGATAAAATAAGTGAAAGGAAAGTCATGGACACAAAATTACATACATGTATTCCGTTGTTTCTTATTAATAACATGTCTTATTTTTAAATTCCAGGTTTTTTACATAGCAATACATAGCATTTTTTTTAAAAAATTAAATGTTTATTTATTTTTGAGTCAGAGTCAGAGTGTGAGCAGGGGGTCGCTGAGAGAGAGAGAGGGACACAGAATCGGAAGTAAGCTCCGGGCTCTGAGCTGTCAACACAGAGTCTGACCTGGGGCTCGAACTCAAGAACCATAGGATCATGGCTTGAGCTGCTATCAGACGCTTAACCAACTGAGCCACCAAGGTGCCCCTAATATCTTTTTTAATTATAAAGGAAAATTGACTTTTTATTTTCGCTTACAGTTGTATGAATTTTAAGACGTGTATGGTTTCCACCATTATCAGGATACAGAACAGCTGCCTCATCTCAGAAAACTCCATCATGGGGCGCCTACGTGGCTCAGTCGGTTAAGCATCCGACTTCGGCTCAGGTCATGATCTCACGGTTCGTGGGTTCGAGCCCCGTGTCGAGCCCCGTGTCAGGCTCTGTGCTGACAGCTCAGAACCTGGAGCCTGTTTCAGATTCTGTGTCCTTCTCTCGCTATGCTCCTTCCCTGCTCATTCTCTGTCTCTCTCACTCTCTCAAGGATAAATAAACATTAAAAAATTAAAAACAAAAACCCATCATGCTCTCACTTTATAGTCACACCCTCCCTTCATCCCTTTTCATTGGCAACCACTGATATGTTCTCCATCACTGTAATTTTCTCCATCACTTAATTTATAAGACTATTAATAATGTCTTATAAATGGAATCATTTGGTATGTAGCCCTTTAAGACTGGCTTCTCTCACTGAGTCTTTGAGAATCATCTGAATTACCATGTGTAATAATAGTTCATATTTATGGCTGAGTAGTATTCCATTACATGGATATACCATTCATCAGTTAAAGAACACTAGGATTGTTTCCAAATTTTGATTTGTTAATTAGTAGTCTTTTTGTAGAACTTCTATAGTGTTAAATTTCATATGGTATCACTAACAAATACCATTAGGGGAAAGGATAATTTAAGGAAGGTTTTTATTTGTTTGTAACTATTTTATAAAGTTGTATAAAATGACATTTTTTCCTCTTAAAATAAAGGGTATTTTAAATTCTGTCAGTTTCAATATGACTATAATTAACAATTTGCGACATTGTAGGCACAAAATGCTCTTGAGGTTAAGATGGTTTTTTAAGGCCAATATATAGAGAAAGCTATAAATATTTTGCATTACAGATGATATCTAAAATATGTTTCTCTACTTACTTTCAAAGCCTGCAAGGCTTTTTTGGATGCGTACATATGTATTTCTTTTCACATTAAAAAAAATTGTTTCAACAGCTCGTGTTTAGAGCCCTAAAAGCAGTGGGTGTTTCTTCATGAATCTTCCATCTTTTCGTAATTGTAATAAACTCTTATTTAATTGTGTTTCATGCGGATTAATGCTAAATATAACTTATTTAAATATAAATAAAATACAATATATTATAGAAAAAAATTTTAACTGTAAAGACAATACTAAGAATAGAATGCTCTTGGGATATAGCAAAACAGAGTGGAAACCAATCATTCACTTAACTCGATATAATAATATTCCATTGTGATTTTGTTTACAAGTTGATATGGAGACAAATGTGAGGATCTCCTTAGAAATCTCCCATTTCCAAAAGTCATTTCCAGAAACGACTGTGGTAGATCTGGAGAGGTATGCTATAGCCAGAAGACATGGGAAGGATGCAGAGATGGAATTCAGACAGTACTATTTAGGCTCTGTATATTAATATGTCTTCACTTGTACCCACTGGATCATAAGGCTAGGCAAACACACATACCTGCACTCCCTCACACATAGATATGTGTGATGCATAGGGATGTATAATGTAGACACACCTTTTGGGGGTTAACCAACTGTTCTTATCTTCTCTTAAACCAGTTTGAGCTGGTGATGGCTCAAAGCCCAGCCCCTTGTTCTTTATCCGTATAATTTGAAGATAGGCCAATCTGTTTTCACGAGGTGCATTAATGGAAGTATAATCCATTTTAATGCACGGCTACAGCACATCAAGAAAAGCATATCCCCAGATTCCTGTGTGTGGAGTAAAAGATGCTCAGGGCTACCATGTCTTCAGGACTTATGCGTGGAACCACCATTAGTATCTAATAGAAGCTGGGCATGTGCATCAAGGAGATAATATTATAGTCCCCGAGAATTGGAAAGAGTTATACGATATTAGGGTTTTCTTGTGGAATAGACATAAAGATGATTGAAATCCTGGTTTAAGAAAAAAATGTATTCACTTTAACTGTCTTCTTTGGTGGTATTTATAGAAACAAGCTTTATTCTTCTCCAACAGTTTTCCTGTGGAAAAAAAGAAATGATCTCAGTATAATGCTACGTAATATATAAACCCGATGCCTGCAGTTGTCCTATGTAGCATTCAAATACAAGTAGCATCTGGCTGGAATTTGGAAAGGGCTAAGGTGGGCTACTTAAAAATTTGCTTTCAATTGAGAGCAAATTAAAAGATTCTTTGGTGTTTCTCTGTGCATATATTTGTGCATATATGTATGAAATGATTCTATAGCACATTAAGAGATGGAGGTAAAACAATCAATGATCTAATTCAAATAAGAAATGCTCTATTTTCTAAGTGTCGATTTACTCCAAGAGACCGTCTTTTCAAGGTTGTTGGCTTTAAAAAAAACGAAAACACATGTTTAAGCCTTTCTTCTTAAATTTCCTCTTTCCGGTCCTTGCAAGATAAAAATAATACATATATTTTAAAAAACATCCTAATAAACCTGTGATTGATTAAAATGGGGAGATTTAAAAAATTCTAATTATCTTTCCACAATTATCACTAAGCTTAGTGTGAAGAGGCTTAGTGGCCTCCATTACATTTTTAAATCGACTGTCCCAGATCCTCACATTCAAATTCAATAAGCACTTCTTGTTTGAAGTAGAACTGTATTTCCAATAGACTGTTTCCTTAAATAAGATCTCTCTAAAAAAAGCATTTTCCTCTTTTTCTGTCTAAGGAGGTAGAGGGTATGGGGCATGGGCTGGGAGGCCTTATAAGCTATAAAGCCCCAGTGCCTAACTGCTTATTGGATGGACAGCTCGTAACACTTAACCGAGAAGACACGACCTTTTAGAAATCATGTCTTTAGAGATTCCACGCACTTTGTTAGAAGCCATGTTGTTAAATTCAGATAAATCAACACTTGCTTTTACTGAGGATTGTGTCTTTCCATTTTATTCTGTACTGAGTTCAAGGTAATTAAATTTTTAAAATTCAATTTTCTTTCTCAAACACCGTATGTGCTGTTTTGATTGTATTTCTGTGAGGGCATTTAATTTTTAAGAAGTCAATCTTATTATTATTTAAACCCTTTTAAATTTTGCAACTCCCCATTACTTACATTTGAGCTCTTTTTAGTAAATTCTAAGTGAGTGAATTTGTCTATTTATATTTCCATGATTCTTGAGATAATTCATCCTGAGTATTTATTATATTGTCATGTGTACACAATAAACTAAAGTGTTTTTTTATTATCTCAAGATTTTCTAGAAAATGTGTCCAGTGGTGGGGTGCCTGCCAGACTTAGTACGTAGAGCATGCGACTCTTGATCTCACAATCATCAGTTTGAGCCCCACATTGGGTGCAGAGCCTACTTAAAAAACGTGCTCATCAAAAAATAAGCTAAATTCTAAGTATAACAAAAAAGAAAAAAATATTTGCTTCAGTCTCAGGTCTATTTATTGTTTCTATGGTTGATCCCCTCCATGTTTTTTCTCTTTATCCTTACTTAAAAACAAAGAAAAATCTTCCTTTTCCTTTGACGAGGTCTTCTTTTCTTTCTTGTTGTTCATAATTTCTGAAAATCTTTTTTTTTTTTTTTCCTTTGAGAATATTAGCGTATTTTTTTCAGCTCATTGGTTCTTGGGTTGGAAAACGCAGGTCCATTGGTTTCTGAATCTCTTGCTTTTAAAGACTTTTCCAGCAGGTGGCACTAAAACACTATAAAAAGATAGAGTCACAACTCTAAGCTTTAGTCACCTGGAAAAAAATATCTGATGGGTCCTGAGGTTGTTAAATGTAAAGAAGGTATGTTTGCAAACAATAAACATTTTGTACTTGAAAAATCTTAGCACTGCATACATTTAAACTACTACCCATAGTTTAGTCAGACCTTCTCTTCTGTACAAAAGAAATCAATATTTTTATAGAAATCGTAGGAGTTTATACGACTATGTTTATCTCTGTTGGGGAGAATGAATTGAGACAATCTTTGTCTCCAAAGAGTTTGCTAAGTGTTGTATAAAATATTATGTTAAATCTGCATAAAATCAGAATTAAAAATGTATTTATTAGTATCCATATGGTTATGTTCCCATTTTGACACAAGGGAATTGGTACACATACTCTAATGCCTATTAGTGTTAATGGGAATTATACGTGTAAATCCCTAAGTCCCAGTGCACTGAGATGAAAATCTCCATAAGGATTTTAAAATCCGTATTTGTATTGCTTTTGGTTATGAAGAAACTAAAAGTATGGTAGTTGTTCTTATATCTTTAAATGAGTAGGGAGAAGTTGCACCTGAAACAACAGACCTTGAAGTGTTATTTATTCCAGTTAAACATTCAGTTTTAGTGTGATGATCAGTTCAGAGCCAAAAACTGGAGAGGTTTCTCAGATTGCCAACCCTGAGTTCTGGAATGTAGCCATCCCCAAAGAGCTACCACAGCTGTTCCCATAGTAGCAGAGAGGTTGCTCCTGGGTCTGGCTTCCAAGAAGAAATATCTTCCTTTTGATGCCAGTTCAAGCACATTAAAAACAGCATAGCTTTCTTCTCCCTCCCAACCATTGTCTCTGCAGCATTTCTTCCTCCCCCCGTGGGCTTGCACAGCCTCCCGGGCACCTGTTGCTCCTGGGATCTTTGGAATACCACCTGAATTTGAAGCTGCTCCCCAGTGACCTTACAGAAGCAGGTTCTTTCCAGAATGCCCCAGGCCCAGGCAACGAGGAGTAAAGGTCAACTGCCCGATAGCAACCGGCTCTTGTTGATTGACAGTCCTGGTTTGGCACTCAACCAGGAAAGTGACGAGAAGCTTTTGACAGCTGGGAGATCTTCTGCCCCACAGATCTAGAAGATTCTTGTGCCAAGAAAGAAACCCTGCCATGCGGGAATGCAAGGAGCCAACCAGACTTCTCAGCTGAATGTCTTCCCCAGCTCTGCTTCTCTGGGCTTCACCCTGCCTGGATGACTAATAAGCCTGATCCCTTGAAGAGCCTGTGTGGTATCCATCCAGCCGCGTTCTGTGCCTCCTCTGGTCCCAAAGGCTTTCTGGCCCCAGTTAAAAGCCCTTCTGTTCTTGAAGATATATTTCCAGTAGCCGGAGACTTCAGTTTTCTGTCAGCGGATAAGCTGATTAGCCGATATTTATTGAGCATCAACAACGTGGCCAGCACTGTTTTACACCGATTATATGAGGGATGGGGGAAAAGATCCCCATTCTTTTTCAATTTTCTCAACCCTCTTGATTCTGACGAACCGGCTTTGAAGTAAAATAGCTGTTTCTTTCCTTTCCTTCTTCTAGGTTGGCTATGTCTACCCTTTCTGTCTCTGCTTGCTGTATTTGCCCAGGTGATCACTGTCACCTATTTATCTGGCCTCCTGTATTTAATGTGCAGGTCTTAAAATGCATGATTGGAGACAGTGTATACAATAGAGAGAGAATTCCCTCCGGTTTGAGGAAAAGATGGAAAAAGAGTCATGTTACCCCAAAAATTCACTTTCCTTCATATCTTGTCGGTTTTTAACTCCTAAAGCAAAGGCAAAAGACAAATTTTTTTTCTTTTCCATTTCATGCCTAAGACAGACTGGAGAAGTGCGATACCAGCACCATGTGGTTAGTAATGATCTGCTTCACTGATAGAGCAAATTGGTTGTTGACAATGGCTGACTGCAGCTGACACTGCCTAATAAGGGAAAGAGGCATTTTATTGATTATAAGACAAAAGTGCCCAAACTGGGTTTTGTCCCTTTAAATTTTATGGACTATAAAATGGAGACCTTGTCCCTTTTAAACTCGAATTTAGTCTGATCTTACAATTACTTTTACTATCATTCTATTCACAATCTCTAAAGCGGTACACATATTTATTCACAGGAAAAAAAATCCTACTCCTTAGCAGGTATGTTGCTGAGGATACTTATAAACACTCGCATGCAGAAAATAATTCAAAGCCTAAGATAAATGTTGAAGGGGAGTTCGGAGGTCATTGCTAAAAATTTTTGATTTGAAGTCATTACTCCAAGTTGAATAGGAAAATATTTCTTTAGCACAGAAACCCATATCTCATTTACCATATTTAAATCCTTCATCCGTTAACACTAATTCAAATAACAGTCTACTTGCTAGCTTCCAGCTTCGGGTCACTATTCAAGAAGTGACAGGCAGTGAAATCAGAAAGGTTTACTGGCAGGTAGGTAACGGATGTCAAAGAAAGCCTGCGTGACTCATAAACAACCAGGACTTATAAATTATCTATTAAACAAATATTATCTGAGCAGTGTGCGAGGCAATGGGGGCGGTGACCAAAATAATCACGATTTTCAAAAATTGTCACTGTTCCCAAGGGACTCAGGGTCTGGTGAGGGACTTTGATAGAGAGGAAACTACAGTACCTAATAACTGCCATGTAAACCTGGTAATTCTAAATGTCACATACCTGCTAAGCATGAAATATATACCATTTTGCTAATCTTCACAGCCACCTCATGAAATATATATTATTATCTCCATTGTACCAATGAGGCAATGAAGGTTTAGAGGAATTACGTTACATGGCTAAAGTGTACCTCGTTAAATGATAAAGACATCACTTGAACCCAGGATGGTCAAGCTTTGGAGACAGTTCTCTCTGCACAGCTTCCTATTCCTTCTCCTGGGAATGAAATGATCAAGTCAAAGTTTCTGCCAGGAACACTGAGGCGAACAGGTACACAGAGAAGGCATTTTTTGGGGGGACTGGGGAATACGTTTTCTTGGCACATTTCATTAGCTAATTTAAAAAGAAGTGTTGGAGTGTTGCTAGGTAGTTTATGTTTTATTCCATTTCAAGTTGGAAAACTACCTTGCTTCAAAGCTTTGTTTTTGTATATATTCTTTGTGGGGTGGATCACATTGTAGGCAATTTGGAGAAAATGTTTATAGTTGTACAGGCTGAGAATCTGGTCCTTCCCCAACACATATTTTAATGTATAGCAAAACACAGCCACAATGTAGTCCTGCTGTTCATGAAGCAAAGCTTGATTCTGGGACATAAACAGGAGTGTAACTATAGAAGACATGAGTTAAGCCTCACAGTTCTTAGCATTCGTAAAGCTGTGGTAAGTGCCTCATGTTTAGCACTGACCAAAGAAATTTAAACAGATATGTAGAACCTGGAGAAAATCCAGGGGAGAAGGCAGGAATGAGTAAAAACTCCTCATGTAAAGAAGGCTGCCTTGTGTAAAGAAAATAATTCAATTCAACAAACACTCATGTGCAAGGTATCCCAGTGGGAAAGCCATAGTCCAAGTGGGCTGGGCCCACATCTGTTTTTTTCTTTTTAAATTAATATGCCCATAGTTCTCTGCCCAGTTATGGGTACATAGTAGCACCTCAGTTCTTATGTGATGAATTAGAGCCTTGGAATCTAGTAGGGATGCAAAAATAAAGGCAGGTCTGTAATCCAAGGAACAAGAGGTAAGCAATACAGTACATGTACAGACAAAGAGGGAAGAAAAGGATTCGTTCTGACTGGATTATCATCGAAGGCTTCATGGAGCAATCTAGTGTTTGAGACAGGCTATGGACGATAGGGAAACTTTTCATGGGATGAAGAGAATGTACATTTGTGGGTATGGGGTCAGTCTGTGAAGAGATGTGATTGTGAGAGAGTCTATGCTGACTTCGGAATGCAGAATAGAAGAGCTGCACTCTGAAGTTCACGGGGGAAACTGAAACAGAAAACAAGACTGAAATTAGGTGGATTTCAAGTTACAAAGGCTAGAATGTCATGTTAGGAATTTTGTACTTTATTCTTTAGGTAGAGGAGAAGATGAGCCTGTTGAACTATGGTAATACCAAGTTTCATAGTGAGTAACTTTGCAATTTACAAACACTATCTTACTTAATCCCCAAAACCAAGCTGAGGCTTTGAGTGCTGAAGTAGTATTCCCAAAGTCACATATCTGGCTAATAGCATATCTGTCTGAATCTAGATCTATCTGATTCCAGAGCCAGGGCTATTAACGATTATACTAAACTACTTTGTTATCAAAAGCCTTTGGAGGAGAAAGTAATATGATTGGAACTACATCATCAGTGTAAAGGATGCAGTGGAAATAATCAAACCAGTAAGATTATTGCAAGAGTCTAAGCAAAATACAATTGAAAGCATAGCTGTAGAAAGGACAGTGGAAGAGAATAGTTGAGCCTGGGCATGAAAGTAAGGTCAAAGGTAATCTAACTAGGACTCCAATAGTTTGGATTTGGAGATGCAGTTGTCATTACTGCTATCGACTAACTAATTTCAGTTCTTTTTCTTTTTAGATACGTTGAATGTATTTTCAGTCTTTATGGGGTTGTGTGGATTCACATGGTTAATTAGAAACACTAAGTTATCCATGGGAGTGAAGCGCGTTATTCCTTGCCTGAGTATTTAATCACAAATGCTTGAGACTTCAGAGCACTCTCCTTTCCTCTGTCATCGCAACATGCAGTATCTGAGGACAGTTCTCTCTTAGCCTGGTCCTTGAGTGGCTGTTGGGAGCCATTCTGAGCCCACTAGTCGTGAAAACTCCTGGTGAGGTTAAAGCAAGTTTGCACGGTCTCTTGCCAATCAGATGATGACCTATATCCACCCCCACTTGATTATTTCTGCTTGAGCACTGACCCCTAAGGCACCTTGTTGATCAATATCGGGAGTGACTTGTCCCCTTATTCCAGCCCTGGTATGATGATTGCACCTTGCGAAGGAACTTATTGTGGGAACTTCTTTTGATTATGGGAACAGACATCGTGTCTCCAGCAGCTCCTGTTTCCCTCTATACTTTCCCTTGAGCTATGAACAGGCTAATGACCCCTAGTCATAAAAGACTGACCTTTACATGTACAATTCTGTTTCTACCATTGCATTAGTCCAAGATGTTCATACAGCTCAACATGTAAATCAACTAACCAAAAATGTCTTTCATGTCCTAGCTATTCAAGAAATCATAAAAGTAGACACAAAGGTAAATGCACTAAAGAGGCTATTCTGTGTATTGGAAATAAGCTAAACTCTTTAAAGGTATGGTTGGCTCTCTGGTGCAATAAAGCATATAACTGGAAAACCAAGTCTTGCCCGGAGACAAAGAGACTAACTTAGAGAGAAGGAACAGATAAGGGCAGAAGATAAGTTAGTACATACACCTTTGCTAACTGATGGTGTATAGCAGCCCCTTCCCTAAGGCCTGCTTTCCACAAACACCTTCCCTTACCCTGGCAGCTGTGATGAGGATGGATAAGAGTATCTACAAACCTGTGACTTAATCTTAGTGTTACTATAATGTGAACTCCTTGTTATTTTCTTAGTTACTCAACTTCACTATAATTGGGGCTGTTCTGCAAGAAGACTTCTGTAAAACCTGTTTCTGTCCATTTTCCAAAAACACCTTATCACAAAGGGCTATCCATTGTAAACATTCCATTTCCTGATGCCACGTTAACTTTTGACCTATAAATAAAGACACCAAAACCGACAGGACAGAGATGACTGCCTGGTGATCAGAAAGGATCTCGGGGCTCTCTCACTCTCTTTCGCTGACACCGTCCATCCTTCAGGGACCCCTGGACCTGTCGGAGCCGGCACGGCCTCCGACAAGTGGCTATATGGAGCAGAGAGCCCATTGACCCATGATGGGCATGTTCTATGAATGACAAACAACAACAATAACAATAGCAACAACAACAACCCTCTGTTTTTAGAAACCACTGAAATTTTAGGTTTATTTGTTATTGTAGCAAAGGTGGCCTATCTTGACTAATACAGAGGATGAGAGAACTCCCTAACACTTACGGAGCACTTACTATGTGATATGTACTACCCACAAAGTACCTTATTTAGTTCTCAGAAAGAATCTATTACGTAGATACCATTATTCTCTCTATATCTTGGTAAGGATCTGAGATACGATGTTGTTGAGAAAGCTTGGCTGAAGGTTTCTTAGCTAAATAAACTAAGGTATGAATCTAGGCAATTGTCCCCAAGTGACAACACTTGTATACATCCTGTTACCCTTTCATCATGTTTTCTGGTCGGGGTAGCTGGCATAATGGTTCTGCAACATTAGTTGAAGAGGGAGAAGTTTCCTTGAATATATGTTCAGTGATTATTATATTTAAAAATATTTTTAGGAAGACTTGGAACTTTTAGAAGCAAACGTTGGGAAGTTTTATGCAACACTTGTGAGAAATGTCAAAGCTAGTGTGGTAGACAGAATAATGCCCCTTTCCTCCAAAGATGTCCAGATCATAATCCTCAGAATGACCAAATATGCTATCTTATCTTCAAAGGATTTTGCAGGTGTGACTAAGATAAAAATCTCGAGGGGCACCTGGGTGGCTCAGTTGGTTAAACATCTGACTTCAGCTCAGGTCATGATCTCGCACTTCATGAGTCTGAGCCCTGAGTCGGGCTCTGTGCTGACAGCTCAGAGCCTAGAGCTTCAGATTCTGTGTCTCCTTCTCTCCCTGCCCCTCCCCCACTCATGCTGCCCCCCCATAAATAAACTTTACAGAAAAAGATAAAAATCTTGAGATAGGAGATTATCCTGGATTTTCTGAATGTGCTCAAGGCAGTCCTAAGTGACTCTATAAGGGGAAAAAAGAAGGTTAGGTGATGATGGAAGCGAGAAGAAGTCTTAGAGTCAGAGAAAGACAGGAAGATGCTGGATTGTCAGCTTTCAAGGTGGAGGAAGGGGTACTGAGCCAAGAAAGCAGGTGGCCTCTCATAGCTGGAAAAGGCAGGGAAACAAATTCTCCCCCAGACCCTCCAGAAGGAATCCAGCTCTGTCCAACTATTCTCAACTGCTGACTCCAGAGTTGCAAGGTGATCCATTTCTGTTGTTTGAAGTCACTATATTTGTGTTTTCTTATTATAGCAGCGATACGAAACTGATACAGCAGTAACGGTATACATGGCATTTATCTGAAGCCACTTCATAGCTGGGAGACTGGTGAGCGTGTTTGGAAGAGGAAGGTAAAGTGAAATGAGAAGGACTAAATGCTGAACTCAGGAAAATCCTAAGTTGTCCTCAGGAGGAACTCAAGGTAAGAGGACTCTTACTTACTTACTTACAGTCAATGGGAAATAAAAAATGGGCAGCTCTACAAGAGGAAGCTAGAAGTATGATGCAGGATGCTTATGGGTCTGCTGTGAGTTTGGTGCTGCTCTCTATGGAAGAAATGGTGAAATGGGTTCATACAACAATCACAGCAATAGAAACTTAAGAAAAATAGGACATACATATAAGGAGCTTTGGCCCAGCCAGTTGAGTAATACAACAACAACAACAACAATATTTTGCTATTGATAGTTTACCATAGACTGGGTACCGTTCTAAGAGCTTTACATTTGTTAATATTTTTAAACATTGCAACAACTCACTAAGGCATACACTATTATTAGCTTAGTTTTGTAAGTGCAGAAATGATTCGTGATAGCAGAATTTTAAGTGAAAAATCTGAGAATCCGACAGTCTGGCACAGAGTCTATATTCCTAACCTCAATGCAGATAAATATTTTAGAGAAATACAAAAGAATAAGAGCATCCATCGTAAGTTCAATTCTGTTAGTCCATTTAGTAGATATATACCCTTGGAAAATTTTATTTTATTTTTTGCACTTTCCCCCCCTTGTTTTTAAAATAAGTGGAATGAAAGCAGTACCTATTTCATATGACTGCTCAGAGGTTCATTACACCAGGCCCAACTGGTTGCAGATAGTAGAAACCCAACTCAGGCAAGCTTAAACCACCCTCTTATCCCAATGAATAGGAAAGGGGGATGTACTTGGGAGGGTTCTGAGGTGGTTCTGAGACAGAAAGAAAATTAGGAACTCTTAGAAAGGAGAGAAACAAAACTCTCTCTGTGGATCCCAGCAATTCAAATGGCATCAAGGCTTTTTTTCTGCTGGTGTCTCATCACTTCTCTCTGCAGGTGTAATTTATCCCTCTCCTTCAGAAGAATGTTTCCCTCCATTCAGTGAGGAACATGCTACTTTGGGCTTCTCAGGCTCTTCCCTGTCACCTCCAAGATTTGGCCCATGGATGTTTCTCAGATCTTCTTTCCTTCTACTCTTCTGTTTCCTCCGGCCAGCCATACTAAGTTTCCTTGTGCCCTTGAACCCGCCAAGCATGCTACCATACAAGTCCTCCACTGGAATTCTCCACCCCAAGATAGCAATAGTAACACTTGGTTACAGAGAATTTTTTATGTTCAGATATGGTTCTATGCACTTTATATAGAGAGTAATTCATTTAACAATCAGCATCAAACCTCTGAAAAGGATACGACGTTACCCCCATTATACAGTTGAAAGAAACGAATTCGTCGAAAACTATTTTACTCAATGTCACGTAGTCAGTAGCCGAGCTAGCTGGATTCAGGCCCTGGAAACTTGGCTTCAGAGTTTGTGTCTTTACATTTTCAGTGTTACTTTCTTCAGGACTCTGCTGAAATGCTACTGCCTCAAAGACGTGACCACTCTATCCAAAATAATGCCTTTGGTACTCTCTTTTTTCCATGCTTTATTTTCTCCTAAGTATTTTAGCAGTACTTGGGCATGATATCATATATTTGTTGGCTCTTATTTGTATTCTCCAAAGTCACATAAGTTCAATGAGAACAGAGTCTTTTTGTTTTAATGAAATTTTTTTTATCTTAAATTACAGTCTAGTTAACACACAGTGTTGTATTAGCTTCAGGAGCACAATAGAGTGATTCAAAATTCTATACATCACCCACCCAGTGCTCATCACAAGTGCAGTCTCTCCAGCACCTATTTCACCCATCCCCTCACCCAGAAGAAAGTCTTTATCTGTTTGCTTAATCACCTGACACATAGAAACGTTCAGATATTGGTTGGATGAAGTGAATGAATGAATTATTGTATGGTTACTATGTGCCAAACACTATTCTAGATATTTGGAATGCATCAAAAATCCTCACTTTTGCACAATTCACGTTAGATGGGGACTTCGGGGAGAAAAAAGAAACAGTAATTTATAATATAAACATATGTTTTTGTATGCTTGAAGGTGACAGAGTCTATAAAATGGGAAAGAAGTAGAGCAGGGAGACAGGAGATTGGGAACGGTACTGAGGAAGGCTGCTGCTAGTTCTATACAAAGATTTAAAGGTAAGGGAATGAACCACGTGGGAGAGCATTTCTGGCAGAGAATATAACCAGTGCGCAGGCCCTCAGGCTGGAGTTTGATGGGGAAGCTGTCCGTAGTGTGGCTGAGTTGAGTGAGGAAGAAATTAGAGTGAGGAGCTGAGGTGCAGGAGGTCCGAGGCAGGGGAGAAAGAAATAGGCCAGTTTACCAAGAGACTTGAGGCTGATTGCCAGTACTTGAAGAGAAATGATACAATTTTGCTGAATGAATAAATAAAGGGGGTGATTATTAAAAAAATGAGAGAACTATAACCTGTTGGCTCTACTTAAAAAAAAAATCCTTGGGGGTGGGAGGCGCCTGGGTGGCGCAGTCAGTTAAGCGACTGACTTCAGCTTAGATCATTATCTCATGGTTCATGAGTTTGAGCCCTGCATCGGGCTCTGTGCTGAGAGCTCAGAGCCTGGACCCTGCTTTGGATTCTGTCTCTCTCTCTCTCTCTCTCTCTCTCTGTTCCTCCCTGACTTGCCCTCCTCTTTCACAAAATAAATAAATGCTAAAAAAATCCTTACAATGACTGAGCCACTCTTCTCTGGCCTTGGATCTATTTCTTTCCTTTTTTTCTTTTTATTTTGAGAGAGAGAGAGAGTGAGAGCATGCACGTGTGTGGGATGGGCAGAGAGAGAGCAGGAGAGAGAGAATCCTAAGCGGGATCTTCGCTGTCAACACAGAGCCTGCTGCAGGGCTTGATCCTACATGCTGTGAGACCTGAGCTAGAATCAAGAGTCACATGCCTAGCTGACTGAACCACTTAGGCGTCCCACTTTGTGTCTATTTCTGCATAAATCCTGTGACCATGATTAGGAACTTAAGTAGCAAGGTTAGCTCACATTTGGTCAGCTGCCCACTTCTCAGAAAAGAAGAAAATGAAAACAGAAGTACTTTCTGGATAGAAAGATGAATTAATATGAGAAAGCGGTGATTCAGTTTAATAACATTTACTTAGATTGGAGGAAAAAGGAAAGTCCCTCAAAAAATCAGAGTGGGATCCCACATATGGCTCAGGACAGCGAACATTTGAGTATTTGCTGGGGAATAACCTGGCAAACAGTAAATTTTAATTAAATTGCAATGCTCTTTTATCTCTTTTAGTCACTGAGAACCATTCTGTTTGCACTTATGGTATCCACTTTAGATTATCTTTCATTAAACTCACTGTTCCAGGCACTGGGGACATAAAATTAATTGACCAAGACATGCCCTCAAGAAGCTCACACTCTAGCGACACAAAATGTAAACAAATCACATTAATAGGACGTGCTTCCTAAAACCATGGAGAATACATTGCCTGCTATGGGGACGTTTTGGATGGAGCACTTACCTTATTATTTCCACAAATCAGTGTCACAGAGTGTTGTCCATGGGCTCCTTGCATCTGAATCACCTGGGGGAGTCCTTATTAAAATGCAGATTCCTGGGCCCATCCCAGACTTACGGAATCAGAATTTCCAGGGATAGAGCTTAGGAATCTGTTTTTTTAAACAAGACTCCTAATGACTCTTACCCACACTAAAATTTGAGGATGATTGCCATATATTCTTTCTTTCCTCCAATGCTGCCTGGTAACAGTGCTGAGCACAAAACCAGCTGCCATGAGCCGGTTTACAGCTTCATAGGGCCACAGGGGAATTTGCATGGTAGTCATTCTGCCACAAGGTGCACAGATCTGAAAATTCAGAACTGAAAATAGAACAGCGCAGGCCCCCAAGCTATGCTTCAGATTTGTCAGCCAATGCTGTGGTTGTCTGTATTTAGAAACTAAATATTACTGTGGGTGAAAGGCTTCATTATTTTTTTATTGTCCATTGTGACTTAATTATTTTTAAAAACACTAGGCTTTTGAGAAAGTCATTCTTTGACCACTGATAAGCCAACTGTAGTTTCCCTCAGGGTCAAATAGACATAGTTATCTGAGTTACCGATTGCCTGATTGGGGGGCTGGTGGTTCAACCAAACTGTTCTTTACATTGAAAGAAAGAAACTCTCTTTTTCTCTCTCTCTCTCTCTTTTGTTAAAACTTTGGATGTAGGCACTATTTATTGTCCCTACAAAGAGTTTGTCTCTTATCTATGAATTCAATTGAGGAATCAGTTCTGATGATGGTCAGCTCAACAATCCAGAACTCTCTAGCTCTGTTTCTCAGGATCACGTGTTAATCTCTCTCTCTCTCTCTCTCTTTTTTAATCAATGTTCATTTCTATTATTGTAGTCTATGACTCTTACGTTCCCAAGTCTAGCTTGCTTCAACATATTCCTTGTGATTCCCTTTGCTTTTCTTTTACCTAGCCGTGAGATTCAGCAGTGCTGCCTAATCAATATGCTCTAATGTATCACTTTCATAACGCCAGTGTGTTACTTAGGGTTTTTTTTTCCCAATTCTTTCAATGAAAGGACAGAGTTTTTCTCTGACTATGTTACGTATCAGGTGTTACTGGAAGCAACGGTTTACTGTCTTTGTCTACCTTATGACCCATGTGGCTTCATGACAGACTTTTATGTACAGATTCCTTCTTGTTAACTATTACTCTTCCTTGAGAATCAATCCTTCATGCAGTTAGTGTGATTATTATCACCGAATAATCATCATCACCATTTGCATTGGTGGATCCTTTGTTTATTACCCAGCCTGATACAGTTGTCAGCTCGGTGCAAGGCACTGTACAGCTTTGCTTCCTGAGAAGGGGTCGCTGGGTAAGAGCACCTGTAATTTTCCAGCTCAAAAACCGAACTCTTTGTTATGGCCATAAAACTATTTAAACTTTCTGTCCCTGGATTTCAGTTTTTCTGGTAGCATGACTCTCTCTAATTTTCATTTTTATTGGTGACTCTTCTCCCATGTGTGTTCACCGCTCTAATTAGACCAGTTTTCTCTCAATCTCTTCCACATACTGTGCGTATTCTCACCTCTACACCCTAGCCCAGCAGGCTCATCTCACCAAGGTGATGCACCTCAATTATTTTCTGCTCATGACCCTTCGCTCGTCTAGCCACAACGTACCCATTCTACAAGAATCAGGTCCCACCACCTTCACAGAGCTTCTCTGTGATTTTGTCTCGTGTTGAGCTTCCCTTTTCTTATTCTTTTTGGACATTCTAAGTACTGTCATATTACCTATACCTCATTATTCATGTTCTTTATTTGCTGTGTTTTTTACATAGTACATTGTTGTCTAGTTGGCTTCTGTGGGTCACCATTAGCTTTGCACTGGGACCCTTGGGCATTTGGACCACATATGACTATGCTTGTGTGGTATAGTGCTCAGTCCAGTTCTAGACATATAGCGCTCAGGTAGCCATTGTATAGATAGTGTGAAACAATATAAGGAATTTTTAAACAGGTGATTGCCTAAATTACTGCCACAGGGGTGATGATCACTAATACTACCTAGAAAGTATCATGTGAATTGGTCAACAGGAAAGTTGTTTTCAGTATGAATCCCATCAATGAGTGGTTCTTTTTATTAAGGAAAGGGTTTTTTTTTCCTCTCTTTCATTGATGCACCTCAAAAGGGTAAATCTTGATCTTATGAAAGCACACAAACTAGAAAGAAAGTCCCTTGAATGAAGTAGAGAATTTGATTCCAGTGCCAGATGCTATGGGGGTGAGGTTACTATTGGGCATACAGAAAAGTTACACTGGATCTATGACATGAGTAAGTAAAGAGTAACTCAGATTCAATTGATTCAAAAATTCAAAAATTTTCTTTTGGTCTTCATTTCCAAGGCTTCTTACCAGTTCTTGAGTGAAGAAATTAACACCATAACTTATGTTGTAGTATTCGAAGTTGCTTTATTAATTTGAACCTGGGATATCTGTATGAGAATTTCTGTCATTCTATATTCTTTCTCATATAAACCTTTTTGATTGAAAGTTATTTCTTGTTAAAGATTTTCTTTCAAGTATTCTTCTGCATAGGTGACAGAACTAGGTGAACCTTACTCAGATCATAAGGACTTTTCAGCATAGGTACCGGAAATTCAATTTAAGTCACTGTGAGCACAAAATGGAGCTTATTGGGTTGTATAAGCTGGGAATCAAGGATAGATCTAGTTTCATGCACATTAGAATCTAGGACTCTAATGATGTTATCAGACTTTTCTCTTCATCCCTCGACTCTGCTTCTTACTATGTATCAGTTTGAATTTTTTATGCTCCATATGAGCTTTTCACATGCAGTTAGCTAAGGAGGCTACCAGAGGGCACAATTATCTGTTTCCAGCTTAATAACACTAGAGGAAATAGATATTCTCTCTCTAACCTTTGTCTTCAGAAAAGACTGCTTGGTCCTGTAAGACATACAGTTCCTAGGAACTAATTACAGAGGCACTGGGTTTTATGATTAGTCAGGTTGGCTGTGTCCCTCCCCCCACCTCCAGGGGCCAGCGTAGGCCGGGCACCACATGTAACGGCACCTTATGATTACATGAATTCTCAGAAAAATAAAAGTGATGTCGGCCACTCAACCTATGTCTATAATTATGACCCGATAGTGGAGCTTATGTTGTCTATATTGGAAACAGCAAGGGAAGCAGGATGCACCCTGACAAAATTCATTTTTGCCTAGTGGTACTTTGTAAGACTGTGTGGTATAAAGATGGCTGCAACAAATCTTCTATCCCACGTATTTTCTTCAGTGTGATCTTGCCACATCCCAGTCAAGACACGGGGTCTAACTGCTTCCTGCTGCCACCTAAGTCTGGACTGTAAGCAATAGAATATGGCAGAACTGTTCCAGAAGCTTCTGGAACCAGGCTTGAAGCTTCTGCCATCTTCTCTTGGAATGCTTGTGCTTGGAATGTTCCCTCCTGGAACCCAGAATGCATACTGTGAGAAGCCCAAGCCACATGGTTTGGCCACATGTATGTGTTCTGATCGACAGTGCTAGCCAAGCCAAGCCTTTGAGTGATCCAGCCCAAGCACCCCCCATGCAAATGAAATAACAGTCTTGGAAGTGGAAGTGTCGGCTTCAGTAGCAGCCCTTTCAGAACTGTTGGTCATTTGTCCCGCTCAGCTGGGCCTCCAGACAAAAGTCTGGAATAAGTGACACCATTGTGTCTCACCATTGTGAGCCTCCAAATTAGTGAGCCTAATAAAAAAGCAGTTCTTTTATACCATTAAGTTTGGGTTGGATTGTTCTGAGGCAACAGATAAGAAGAGCTTACTTCATGTGTGAAGTGCCCAGCATGGGTTTTGGCAGAGGACAGAGAATGTATTTCCCTCCTGACATCTGAAACACAGTTATTCCAGATGAGAAACATGTATGTTGAAAATAGTATTATCAGAGAGGAATTTACAGATAGTGGTAGAGACAATCTGATATATTCTTTTAAAAGGGTGAGATCTGAATTTTGTGATCATAATTCAGCGAAGGAAATTAATTATTGGAGACGAATGTAAAATAAAATCCAGGATAGAGCAATCATTGATCAGCACTACTTGGGAGAACAATGAGATGCTGACTTGATTGAGACACATGGATGGGAGTAGAGATGAATTTCTAAACATGACAATTTATTGGGATCCTAAAAGCTCTGCTAAGGAGTTTAGATTTAGATAAAGACTAATAGGAGAGTGTGAAAATGTATTCTATTTGAAAGTTATATACAAAATATGGTAAGAGAGATTGTTGTAACCGTGTTTATAATGACGTAGAGTGAGGAGTAAGAGAAGTGTCAACGGTAACAATTTCATCCTGCATGACAAGAGCCTGCAAAATATATGAAGAGCATTGAATACATGTGGAAATGGTAGAAGGAAAATAGAATAATTCTGTGGCTGATCGTAATTGGAGGCTAATCATAAATTCTTGCTTCCTATAGATGATTAATCTTCACAATAATTCTAGAGTCTGGCTACAGTTGGTGGTAGGGGGCAGCTGGGAAAAAAAAGCTACTTTTGAGGGAATTTTAAGCATATGTGGTTAGTATAGAGATGTAGTTTTCAAAAATAGCAGAGAAAATAAACATGTTCTCACTTGACATATTTGTGATCTTAGGCTTTTCACACCAGTCTTATCAATCGTGTTCCCAAACCAGACTAAAAGAATATGACGCACTTGACAGAGTGTACTTTTAAAGGTTTAGGATTTTGAAATCCCTCCACTAGCTGTGCGGTAAGAGCAAGTAACATTCTCAGAACTTAGTTTTAACATTGGGAAACTACTAATTGACCATTTCATCGATTTTGTGGGAGAATTAGATAAATAAAAAGATGTGAAATGTTTTTGCACACTATCAAGTGGTGTAAAGTTAAGATTCTTAAGATGAACCAATTTAGGAGGACTCGCAAGAATAAATTAGAATATTTCAGTTATATCAATGAATACATTATAGAGATAACCTCTCCGAGAGGTATACTAACTAGGGTGGTGTCCTGGGTTCTATGTGGTGCTATCAAGAAGGGTGTATTGGGGTGCCTGGGTGGCTAAGTCGGTTAAGCATCCAACTATTGGTTTGGGCTCAGGTCATGATCTTTTGGTTTGTCAGACTGAGCCCTGAATCAGGCTCACACTGAACTGCATGGAGGCTGCTTGGGATTTTTTTTTCTCTCTCTCTCTCCTTCTCTCTCTTTGCCCTTCCTTGCTCATGCTCTGTCTTTCTCTCTCAAAATAAATAATTAAACATTAAAAAAGAAGAAGAAGGATAGATCAACCCAGACTGAAGGTTAGGGAACACTACTGAATGCTGGATTAGACTTGACCCATTTTATGGGACAAGGAGCCAGAAATTGGTGCAGAAGTAACAAAGCATGGGTATCAACAGGTAAGAAATGAGGAATCAAATAAGGTCAGTCGGAGAAACAGATTTAGATAGACTGAACAATGTCGGAAAGTTCTCATTGGGTATCTGTAGAAGAGTTGGAGACAGTGGTATGATCAGTTTGCTCCATTCATTGGTCCTTTTGGTGTGGGACTTTCTCCCCAAGAGGTTAATAGGGATTTTCTCATTATATGTGTACTTTGTTATGAGCTGTATCCTCTTCATTCTTAACAGTTATCAAAACTGGTATACCTGGTAGTTTGAATAAGAGAATTCCTGTTCATGGCTCAAGCTTAGACTCTGAGAGGTAACGAATATAAAAGCTCTTGTCCTAGTTGGCTAGGCTCAGCATCATGACAGAACACTTCAATTATGAGGGCAGGTAATATCATAGGCACCATATATAAAGTCTCTGCTTTGTGTCATGAATCCCAAAGCTGCTACTATGGTTTCCTTTATCTGTTTTCCCCTTTTATCCCTTTTGCAATCCTGTTGCCTCAGAAGTCATTCTACCACCTTGCCGTCTTCTTGGATTATTCATTTTACCAGGTTGGGTCTTCACCCTTCTTTTGAGCCTAGAGAATGTCCATCGTCTTTTGATTCCATGTCTCCCACAGCCACAGGCCACCCTTGCTCCACTCATATATTTTAATTTGGTTCCTATTGTCAGGGTCAAAACCTTGAAGAGATTAGTCAGCTATGGCAATTACATATACTGGTAGGTAGGCAGTAATGTGGTCTGTTATATTTCAGGTCAAACGTTGAGGTTATCTCCTGTTTCCATATGTTATTTGAGTGATGCAGCAGAATTTTATCACTACCAAGTAATGCTGTGTATCTGAAATAAACAGAGATTGGATGGTGGGTACAGTTTATAAATAAAAAATATAAGACATTTATGTGGAAACTAATTTGACAATAAACTATTTGGAAAAAAAAATATAAGACATATATTTTCCACTTGCAAATATTTTTTCACTTTCTGGCATGGGATTTGAATTACATTTCAAAGTGAAATTAAAGAAAAAATTCATTGAATTAAAAAACTCTTTTCTATTTTAGAATAAAAATCCTAGTTTCACAGAAAAAATTGTGCAGATAGTACAGAGTTCCTATGCAACCCAAAACCCAGTACATTTGTCACACTCAAGGAATAAACACATATATGTTATTATTACATGAAGTCTAAAATCTAAATAGATTGTTTTAAGTTTCATCTTATGTCCCTTTTCTGTTTCAGAATTCCACTGAGGACACCATGCTAACATTAGTCTTAATCTTTATAGGCTCTGTTGACTGTGATGATTTCTCCGATTTTCCATGTTTTGGATGCCTTTGATAATTTTGAAGGGTACTGGTCAGGATTTTTGTAGATGTACCTCAGTTGGGATGTGTTTAGGTTTTTCTCTTTATGTGATGGATTATGGTCTTTGGAGAAGACAATCGTGAGGTAAATGATCATTCCTACTGTACCAAGATTACAGCCTAGCAACATGACTTATCAATGTAGATGTTCACCTAGATCACCTGACTGAGCTAGTGTGTATCAGGTTTCTCCACTGTAAAGTTAGTCCTTTTTTCCTTTTTTCCATAATGTAATCTTTAGAAGGAACTCTTTAAGTATAGTCCACAATTAATAAGTGGGGAGTTAAGGTCCAACTCCTTTAGTGATCATATTTACACGAATTTTTTTCAAATTGTATTACATGGAGGATTTGTTTACTCTCCTCTACTTATTTAATCTTCTTTTATATCCATATGAACTCATAGGTATCTATTTTATACTTTGAGCTATAATTCAATACTTTCTTTGATAAACTCCATCATTTGGAGAAGTTGCAGGTGCATAACAAAAATCGGGTGAAAGATGCAGAAAGTTCCCATACACCTTCTGTCTATATACATGCACAGCCTCTCCCCCTATCAACATCACATACCAGAGTGTTATATGTGTTACCATAAATGAACCTAAATTGACATGATTATCACCAAAAGTCCATATGTGTCCGTTAGTGTTCACTTTTGGTATTGTACATGCTATACGTTTTGATAACTGTTTTAGAACATGTACACACCATCATGATATCCTCTAGAATAATTTCACTGACCTAAGAGTTCTCTACACTCTACATACTCATCCCTCCCTCCTGCTAATCCCTGTCAACCACTGATCTTTTTACTGCCTCCATAGTTGCACTTTTTCTAAAATGTCATATAGTTGGAATGAAACAGTATGAAGCCTCATCAGATTTTTTTTTCACTTAATAATGTGTGTCTAAATTTTCTCCATGTATTTTCACACATTGACAGCTTGTTTCTCTTTAGTGCTGAATAATACTTCGTTGTTTGTATGGTACCACAGTTTATTTATTCACTCACGTGCTGAAGGATGTCTTGGTTGTTTGGTAAGTATGAAATAGCTACTATAAACATCTGTGTGCAACTTTTTGTGGATATAAGTTTACAGCTCCTTTTAGTGAATGCCAAGGATTGTGATTGCTGGATCATTTGGTAGGCATATGTTTAGTTTTGCAAGAAGCTGCCAAACTGTCTTATGAAGTGGTTCTACTATTTTGCATTCTCACAGCAATAGACCAGAGTTGCTGTTGCTGCACATCGTTGCCAGTATTTGGTGCTGCAGTGTTCAGGATTTTGGCCCTTCTAATAGTGATATATTGTTTTAATTTGCATTTCATTAATGACATATGCTGTTGAGCTTTTTCCATATGCTTATTTGCCATATGTATAATCTTTTGGTGAGGTGTCTGTTTAGGACTTTTGCCCACTTTGATATCAGGTTGTTCATTTCCTTATTGTTGAGTTGTATGCATATTTTGACGCATTTTGACGCATTGTTGAGTTGATGCATATTTTGAGTTGTATGGTCTTTTATCAGATATGTCTTTTGCAGATAATTTCTGCCAGTCTGTGGCTTGTCTTTTTAGTCTCTTGACAGTGTCTTTCACACAATAAAATTTTAAAATTTTAATGAAGTCCAACTTATCAATTATTTCTTTCACAGATCATGCTTTTGGTGTTGAGTCTAAAAGTCATTGCCATACTTAAGGCCCCCTAGATTTTCTCCTATTTTATCATCTAGGAGTTTTATAGTTTCACACTTTACATTTAGATCTTTGTTCCATTTTGTATTAATTTTTGTGAAGAGTGTAAACTCTGTGTTTAAATTCTGCTCATTCATTCATTCATTCATTCATTCATTCATATATGGGCATGCAGTTGTTACAGACCCATTTTTGAAAAGACTGACTTTTCTCCAATGTGTTGCACTTACTTCTTCATCAAAATCAGTTGTGTTCCTGCTTTGGCCAATGGGAACTCTTTCCAATGACCGAGTGTCCCCTTTGACATATTGCCATTGTTTCAAAAACATTTTTTGAGCACTTCCTTACCTTCTGGCACTACAAGATATTCCAGGTTCATTTTGTATATTTCCTGCCCCACTCCTAAAACAGCTATTTCTTCAAGGAGCTGTGCTTCTTTTTATTGCAGAATGGTTTTTGAAACCAAGATCTGACTATTAGATATGCTTTTTGTTCTTGGGTGTCATTGTTTTAGGTCTTCTCAGATGGTAGAGCAATGAAATAAATGTATGCCTATCAGCTAATGTATATACACATACACATGTGAACACATACACATTTCTGTATGTAACTGTCTGTATTTATATTAACTTTCTTTATCTGTATCTGGTGTCTCCAATAGTAATACACCACATATATCATTCTAGCCTTTTCCCTTTGCTTAACTATGACTTCTTACTCCAAAAGTGAGAAACTTGGCTACTATCATCTATCTTTACTTTCAATTTTGGTACACATATATAATGATTTCAGAATTGTTAACCCATACCTTTACAGAAACCAACATTTATAGAATACAATGTTATGCACATTTCTTTTTTTCCACTCTAGTCTTACAGACTCTACTCACTTTCAAAGTTCCTTTATGTGGCACACTTTCCCTTCACCCTCATTCAACTTCTTTTATACATTTGTAATAGAGTTATAGTCTCTCATCACATTTTGCATTACATCATGGAGTCCTTCAACTTTCTAAATGATTTTTTCAAAATATGTGAACATTAGATATTCTTTGTGCTATAGATGTCTATGGATTAGGACAACTGCATAGTATCATGTATCCACCATTATAAGATCATACATAACAATTTTACTGCATGAAAAATCACTTTTTCCCTTATCCATAGACCCACCTGCTGCTTCTCCCTGTAAACTACTTATCTACTTATTGTCTTTAAAGTTTTGACCTCTCCATGTCATTTCCGTGAAATTATACAATATGTAGACTTTTCAGTCTGGCTTCTTTTACTTAGTAACTAATAGTATTGAAGGTTCATCCATATCTTTGCATGGCTTCATAACACATTACTTTTAATCACCAAATAGCATTCCATTGTATGGATATCCCACAGTTTGTTAACCATTCACCTATTGAAGAACATCTTGGTTGTTTACACTTTTTAGTAGCAATCAACAAAGCTTCTGTAATACTTATGTGCAGGTGTATGTTGACATTAATTTTCAAGTGGATTGGATGAATATCTAGGCACACAATTACTGGATCATATGGTAAACCATGTTTAGCTTATAAGTACTGCCAAACTGTGTCCTAGAGTGGTGGCGTAGCCTTCCTACCAGCAATGAATGAGAGTTCCTGTCACTCTGCGTTCTTGCCAGAGACAGATATTGTTAGTTTTTTGGCTGCCAGCCATTTGAATCAGCATGTAATGCTATCTCATTGTTGCTTTAATTTGCATTTACTTAATGCCAAATGATGTTGAGTATCTTTTCCTAGGCCCATTTGCCATATGCATAACTTCTTTGGTGAAGTGTCCAGGTCTTTTGCCCATTTTTTTAGTTGTGTTTGGCTTTTATTGTTGAGTTTTAGAGTTCTTTGTATGTTTTGGATACAAATACTTTATCAGATGTGTGATTTGCAAATATTTTCTCCCAGTGTATAGCTTGTCTTTTTATTTTCTTAACAGTTCTTTGCAGAGCACAAGTGTTTAGTTTTTTTTAAGTCCAATTTATCATTTTTTCTTTCATAGTTGTGCTTTTCTTTTTGTATCTAAAAGTTCATCACCAAATTCAAGGTTACATACATTCCCACTCCCACCCTGTTTTCTTCCAAAAATGTTATAGTTTAAAATTTTATATTCAGGTCTATGATCCACTTTCAGTTCTCTTTTTGTGTAAGATATAAAGTCTGTTTCTAGTTTTTATTTCTTCTAATACAGATACCCAATCGTTCCAGCACCATTTACTGAAAATACTCTTCTTTCTCTATTGAATTACTTTTGCGCCTTTGTCAAAAATCAGTTGACTATATTTGTATGGGCTTGATTTTTGGAATTTAGCCAAATATACAGTCAGAGGACATGGTCCCCACAAGACGACTCTCATTTCAGACATCAGCCATAAGGTCAAGGGGTCCCTAGGATTACCCTCACTTGAGACCAGTTGGCCACTATTATTGCCTTGTGTCAATTTAACAAGGCTATGGTACTCAGGTATTTATTCAAACACTAGTATGGATGTTGCTGTGAGGATATTTTGTAGATATTGTTGACATCTGCAATCAATTTACTTTAAGGAAAGGAAATTACTCTCTATAATGTGGATGAGTCTAATCCAATCAGTTGAAGTCCGTAAGAGTAAACACCGAGGTTCCCCAGGGAAGAGAATTTTGCCTCAACACTGCAACATCAACTCTTACATGAGTTTCCAAACTGCCAGCCTGCCCTACAAATTTTGGACTTTCCAGCCACTATGAAATTTCATAAGCCAATTTCTTATAAGAAATTCTTTCTTAATGATCAGTCGGGGTTTCCAAGACAAACAGGGTTTATGTATATAATATAGCTAAAATATATATGATTCAGATACAAGTTCAAAGGGTCCCCTCGATCATTCTCACGTTTGATAATTAACAACAACCAACTCAGAAACACATTATACTTAAGATCCAAGTTTTTGTTACAGTGAAAAAAATGCAAATTAAAATCAGTCAAAGGAAGACATGCACGGGGCAGAGTCTGGGAGGGGTCCAAATGTGGAACTTCTAGTTGTCCTCTCCCCATGGAATCACATGCTACTTTACCTTTTCTTGGCCACAGTCTGAGACAATGCATACAGGGGATTGCTCTCAAGGGAAGCTTACGAAAGCCTTGGGTGTACAGAGTTTTTACCTGGGCCTGACTTTATACTTCCTGTACTGATCTTCAGTCGCCAGCTCTTCCTAGAGATTGAGCTAGTATCATTAGTCCCTAGTTCCTCAGGGGCTCACAACAAATTTGGTGTGGCTCAGAGCTTCCATTAGAAACCACACTGTTGGCCTGTCTGGTGGCCAAAGTCTCTGAGCCAACAAAGGCACCCCATCCGGCAGGACATCTCAGAGATCTGGAGATCGTCTTCCAGAAGTTGAAGGCAAAGCTCATATCTCTCTCTGGGCAAAATTAATTCTTCATTACAGATCACATAACAGAAGTAAACAAATATGGATTTTAGATACCATGAAACAATGTAAATATGCATGGTAGTGCCAGTATTTACCAGTGCTGAAACAATACAAGCTTTGAGATTTTTAAAGAACTTACAAATTTTCCTTGGCTAAGTTGATTATAAGTTATAACATGTTTCAGTATATTAAAATTTTTTTTTAATGTTTTATTTATTTCTGAGAGAGAGAGAGAGACAGCATGAGCAGAGGAGGGTCAGAGAGAGAGGGAGTCACAGACTCTGAAACAGACCCATTTTCTCTGGGCTCTGAGTTGGCTGTCAGCACCCACGAACCCACGAGCCATGAGATCATGACTTGAGCCGAAGTCGGACGCTTAACCGACTGAGCCACCCAGGTGCCCCTGTTTAAGTATTTTGTAACACAAACTTTTAAATAAGAAAGATACTTCAAATGGTCAATTTTTATATGTAGACATTTTAGTTGTTGAGTCTTTCTATATTATCACATGCTAGTCTTTATAGGCTGTTGTTTATATCTAACACTGTAGGAAAGAGAATAGCCCCGCACGTTGTCTTTCCCTCACGGGTGTATTCTTCCAACTTCTTTAAAGTTAGCTCATTATTCCTTGCTTATTACATAATAGTTTTTGTGTGTTTTGTTGTTTCAGTGATTGGACTACTATATAAAGCTCTCTTCATTGGTTTTCATTAGCTTACAGTGCTTTCAAAATGCCACCTCTCGAAAACAAGTTTAGCTAAAAGCAAAATAGCTGTATCTTCATTTCAAGCATATTTTGTGTCTGTAGGACCACCACAAGGCAATGACCACCCACTTGGGGATTTAGCTTATTAGGGACAGAATGCTAAAGGAAAGCAGGCAAACTTTTGGTGGTTATTTTCCCTTTAACAATGAAAGGCATAAACTATGGCTAAGGCCACGCGATGATGTGTGTGGTGTTCACAGACTGTATTGCTTGGGTGGTTTCAGAGAAAAACACTTTCTGAAAGTAGGATTTTTCACTCTCCCCGTATTATCTCAGGCTGCCCCTGCTGGGTCCGTAGGGTGATTATGTCTGATTCAGTAGTCTGTAATACTCTCATCTCACTTGGAAGTGTTGCATACAAATCATCCATTAAAAGGGCAGACTAGAAGATAACATTGAATGCGGTTTTAAGATTCGGTAGATGCCTTTTCAATTTTGTTTAGCTTCAGGGGAGGCATCCCTGCAAACTGCTTTCATTTAAAGCTTCTTTCATTTCCTCACTAATTCATGAATTCATTTTCCATTAGGCACAACTTCATTATTTCCTTTTTCCTTTCATACACTGTTGTAGCGAAGCAAGGACCTGAAAGTTCTTGACTCTCATGGGTAGCACACCCATCATTTTTAAATCAGCCATTTTGGCTTGGAAAAGTTCCTCCACTAGATCTAAGCTGGAAGAAATCTCATCTTAGCAGACCATCTGTTTTTAGTCATAGCCTTTTGACTCAGGATGTCATGGAATAAGAAAATATGACAAAGTTTTTTTTTTTTTTTAATTTTTTTTTTAAAATGTTTTATTTATTTCTAGGAGAGAGAGAGAGACAGCATGAGCAGGGGAGGGTCAGAGAGAGAGGGAGTCACAGACTGAAACAGGCTCCAGGCTCTGAGCTGGCAGTCAGCACAGAGCCCGACGCGGGGCTCGAACCCACGAACCGCGAGATCATGACCTAAGCGAAAGTCGGACGCTTAACCGACTAAGCCACCCAGGCGCCCCGAAAATATGACAAAGTTTAAGTTTGGTGTTACTAAATATATCACACTTTTGAAATAGATTTCTTATATTTATAAATGTTTCTTTCTAATTTTTTTATTAAATATTTGTCCTCCCTTATTTATGGTCAGAAATATTATTTTGTAAATGGCATCTCCTGGTTAGAGCACAGAATTGACTAACGCTAGGTCATTCACATTAATTTAGAAAATTTCATTATCACTAATCTTACAATGGTTAGATTTAAAATATACATTTTGAGTACCATAAGATAATTTATATGCCAGTTTATAAAAAGTAAATATGTTCATCTTAATTTTAGACTTGCAGTTTTTTTAAAGAACTAATTATTTGCAAATATATTCTAAACTTTAAACTATTTTGAAAGGTATCAAGTAAGTGACAGAAGACATTTGTAGATTTTTTACACTCCAGACTTATACTATAACCCAGAATTTAGTATTAGGAATACTTTATTTATAAAAGTTCATCTTGCTTGATATTTGGCTGTATACTGACCAGTGAGTATTTTAACGAAACTGTTTTCAGTGTGTTACATATATGGTAGAACTCTGGGCTCTCAATCACCCAAGAATTTGTTATATTCTCTGGTAGCATATGCCCATGGTTTGCCTCTTCATAAAGCTCCTGAGTCCTCTTATGCTGTTGTTTTTACAAAGAACACCAACTATATCTTGGATTGATTGAATGCAAAGAGATATTATTTCATATATAACAGGTACTTAGAGTTTATTCTCAAATAGAGTACTACTCAGTATTTCTGAACAGCTCAAGTGACAGAGTCAATAACTGTGGATGAGTGACGGTAGAAGGATGTGAAAACTGTATTGTATCATATCAGCACTCCCTAGTCTATGCTTTGTGCAGCTTCCCAGATCTTAATTGGTGTATTCTGAGTTTAAAAAGGTACAGCAGAGCTATGTTACACGACTATCAACATTGTGGTTTGTGTGCACGTGTGTGTTTTTAAAAACATTCTCAAAACTTCTCAAAACATTTTCTACATTAAAAGAATTGACAGGCTGATGCAGGGTCAGTGGCAGATTAGATAATGGTCTGGGCAAAACACAGGGTTTTTCAAAAATTTTACTTATGGAATACCTTTATCATTTTATTTTTTCAAATAAATCCCTATCACCATTATTCAGAATACTGGTGTTCAGAATACTAGAATATAGTATGGGAAATACTGATATAGACACGGACTTTTAAATCTATGTTTGGATTGAGATATAGTAGCAAAAAACTGTTACCTGGGTCATAGTACTTGGAACTTTTATGGCTTTTATTGCTTTTATGAATTGTTCTTTGGTGTGATTTCATTGGTGTATGCTCAAGGACACTTGAGGAAACAGTCCTATGAAATTCATTGCTTGGTCTAATGTAAGAATATTATGATATATAGATATTAGCCAGAGCATAAAACTTATGACAGATTGCATTTTCCCAAAATGACCTCAATAATATTTTCCATTTCCATATTCTCTTATGCAGTGTGACCTTGACACTCCTCCATTAAAACATGGATCCCTTTCTTGAACCCCTTAAGTATGGGTGGGCTTTGCAACTGACCACTTTGGGAGAAGGAAGCTGTATGACTTCAGAGGTTAGTTGGTAAGAAGCCTTTCAGTCTTTACTGGGGTCTCTTGGAATGCTTGATTTGGGGATGCTCCCTCAAGGACCCCAGAACCCATGTTGTGTGAAACCCAAATGACATGAAGAGACCACTAATGGGTGGTCGCTGGCAGCCCCTTTTTGAGACAGTAGTGAACAGCCATATGAGATGGCTGCAGTGAGCCATCTGAGCGTCAGGCTGCAGCGTCATGAGAAATTCTGGGTGGGAGCTGCCTCTTTGAGCCCAATCAACCAACAGAAATGTGAGAAAAAATAATAAATCATTTTTTAAGGTGCATTTTGGAGTGGTGTTGTTAAATGGCAAGGGACGATGGGACGTGAATGAATAAAGCACTTGTGTTTAAAGTTTTTACCTCCATTTTATGACTGTAAGCTTGTTCTTCCCTTGACACAACCCTGGTATGTGCTTCGCATTCATGCCATCTAGCTTTTATTTTATCCATCTTTGTAAAATGCCTTAAATTCATTTTGTACGAAGTTTCAATGGACATAATTCTTTGTGTATAAAATTCACATCATGTCCAAGTCACAAGTATATATATTAATTTACTTACCTTTTTGAATTTTATAAAGAAATTAGAAGCATGCTAAGAGACAACCTTGTACTTCTAGTCTCAAGGAAATTGAGATTGGGTGAGCAAAACTGAGCTTCATATTCAACGTATCTCTACATGTAGAAGGCATATTTGACTATGTATTTAGCTATTCAAACTCTGCATGTAAATCTGCGTGGCAAAAAAAAAAAAAAACATCACCCAGTACTAAACATGTCTTATGTTTTAGCACATAGAGGAAAAAAGAACTATGTTTCTGACCTCTGAGGCATGGTTTATCAGAATGATGAGACATGCAGATGAAGGTGACAGATAAAACAAAACATCTGAATTCCTAAATTACTAATAGAATTCTTAATTCCTTTATCTCAAAATTTTCATAATCTGTTTTACTAAATATGGAAACTGGAAATCACCTTTATATAATAACAAAGACATTTTATTTTTTTCAGGAAATAATAATAAACATTGAAATAGTATAAATAATAGGTAAAGCCAAATGCATCTTACCTATGACTAACAGGTATTTATTAAAGAACATTTTTTCTTTCCCAGTGAAGATTCCTGTATTATTGTTTTTCTCAAGTATTAAAATAGCTCATTTGCTTTTGCTTCTAAAGAAATCAAGTCTGTGTTTGAGGAAACATGGTTTATATGGTTTTACGTTCAGCAAGAACAAATGAAATGACTACAAAAGTGTCCTGAACGAAGAACATGAAGTATCCAAATAATGCCAACATTTTTTCTCTCTCATCTATAGGAATATATGGAAAGCCGAGACTATCAAAGTATCTTTGCTAATGTGCGCTGTTTAAAGAGATTGCATTTTTCAAGTTCACGTAAATGCTAATAGTATTTATATTTACTCAAAATATATTGATGTACCTTTGCACAGGAAAGCTATTTTAATCAAATTGTAGGACATTAGTCCCAAGAGGGCAGAGATTTTACATGTACAGAGCAGTGTGGGGCCTGGGCTGCACCCCTACTGCAAAGATACAAGTCAGTAACGTTAAGCCTTAGAAAATCTCTCTGCCGTCCTACAGGCTTCACAGAGTGTGGCAGTGAAATTCCAGGTTGGAGGTTTTGAATGGGGCAGGATGGGAGTTGGGAAGACAAATAAGGAGGTGGTGGAAAATAGACAGTAACTTTATCGTTACTGATTTTTTATTTTTACTGTTTCCTTACTGTTTCAGATATAGCTGGCTGATCAATCAATACTGTAGAAATCCTCACCCCATACAAAAGATTGATGTCTACTTTTTATTAATTTGGTTTTACCGGTGAAATCTACCACACACTTAGAACCGCTGCTGGCACCCAGTGGGTGCACAATCAAAAGCTGTTCACCCAGATTATAATACTAATAGCTAACCCTTCAATGTCACTTGCTATATGCCAAGCACCAGAGTCATTATCTTCCATAGATCAAGTGATAGGATTCTCACAACAGCATTATAAGACAGATACTGTCGTTATCTCCATTTCTGAGACGAGAAACTAAAACTCATGGCTGTAACTTGCCTGAGATCCTATGTCACCAGAGGTAGAAACAGAACTCGAGCCCCGGCAACCTGACTGCAGAGTCTGGTTCCAGTATGTGCTACACTGCTGTCCCTCTTACCTCTTACCACTTGCCTTTCTGCAAGGTAAGTCCTACGACTTGAGAGGTGGCTGTTTACTTACACATTCCTTTAGCAGACTCTGAGAAATTGATCTGGGTGGGAAGATCAAGTTGGGGAGCATTGAGGTGGTTCTGCAGAGATGCTGGTGGCACTTGAGGAACAAGAAACAATGTTTTGTATAATTACTTTCCCCACTCCGGTCGCATAAGGTCTTGCAGAAAAGCCTCCTGCATAAGATTGAGTGAAAGATGTAGTTGTCATGATCGCCGTGCGGGCTGAAGTGACAGAACAAATGACCTCGCTAGAACAGTGCTGCTCTCCAAGAGCCAGGATGCACAGAAAACCAGAAGAATTTTAGGGTAATTTGAACAATATTTTCAGGGATGGCAGCACAGGTTTCTTTCTTCGCAGCAGGCGGCGTTAGCGGGGAGTACTTTTTAAGGCTCTGTTCTTATCACCTAAAACTTCCAAAGCTTAACTGACTGCCAGGATAATTAGCCCCCCCTGCATGCTGGAGGTTCTTTTAGATCCACTTTCGATACATTAAGAAAAAGAAAGAAAATAATCATTTTCAGGTTGAACCACCTGGCCCTTGGATTCTGATATATGGCAAATTGCAGCCCAACAGGAACTGAAACCACATTTCTTTAGGACGATTTTGAAAGAAACCTATTATTTTTTCCCTTATTTTTGAGTGCATAAAATTGTAATATACATTATAGATTTTATTATTTACAATGCCTCCGAGTGGGGGGTTGGAATTAGAATCATGGTACTTTGGAGTGGAAGAGATCCACTGTTGCTAAACCAACCCTCTCCTTTTATATTAATCATAACTACCACACAGACCTATGGTGTGTCACGTCTGAATGAAATACCAAGTAAAATGTTCTGTACTTTCAGACTGCCTACTGATCTTAATGCTTGCTCAAGCCTTCAGTCTAGGGTAAATAATTCAAATCCTTTTCACTTAAAATGCTCAAGGAGATTTGTGGATCTCAAATCCTGGTATGGTTTCACTGAATACCTACAGGAAATAACAAGGAACCTCCACATCAAAGAAAGGGTTATAGTGCTTTGTCTTATCGACATAAGCCCACATCTGTCATAGGAAAAAAGATGGCTGTTGGCATTTGGTACTTTTGATAGCAAAATCAAGATATATGGCAAGGAGAACATTACTTCTGTAAGATACTGAAGTCTTCTAATGTATGACTGTATTAATCCAAATTGCATATCAGCTGTACAAGTTATGGTCCATCCTCAATATTGAATGTTATTTAGTCACCAAAAAGAATGAATGAGCTATGCTTGTTAGCTTCTCAAGTGAGAAAAACAGGTAGGAGAGATGTTTTTATAATGTAATCTTATATTAATGATTTGAATATGATGATATAAACAGGAAGAACAATATGGAAGAATATATAATGGGTAATTAAAGTGAATTGCCTTGTTGAGGGTGTGAGTGGGGATGAGAGATAGAAATAAATGTGCAAGGAAATGGCAATCAAGCAAAGAGAAAAGAAAACCGTTTCACCTTAAAACGTGTGATATGTATGTATTTCAAATTGCATATGCATGTAGAAAGGACATGTCAGAACGCCATGTTAAAAAAGCATGTCATCACCCAAGAGAACATAATTATAAACAGAAATACAGTCCTCCTACTATATGAGTTTATGTCCATGGAATGGTGGAACTTCCTGTGAGCAAGTTCCTGAGTTTACATGGGGGAAGCAGAAGGAGCTGGCCTTTCAGTTTGAATACTAACTTTGTAACTTCCAAGCTGCATGATATCAAGTACTTTTCACAATGAAAAATGAAGATAGAATTGCATGTTTCTGTGAAAATTAAATGAGATCATGTGGTGTAATAGTTGAAAACTGTAGCAAATTTCGGGGAGAAATCATTCTTTTTTCCTCCTTTAAATGCCTTTTCTCAGCTATTTCTCTCATATCTGTCATTTAAAACCTAGAAGTTTGAAGTGTGGACACTGCATGACAATTTCACAATGACTCCCATCAAGTGCTGTGTTATCTTGTACACTCTCTATGTGCTATGGCTGTAGTAGGTTGGGGAAATCAGTAAGGACCAAATTGATTGGAGAGGCTTCATAGAGGGAGATTTTGAATGATGTGTGGAATTCTCATGGGAGAAGACATTCCAGATAAAGGAAAAACTTGAACAAGGGTGCTCCTTCTGGAACCATAGTTGTGCTTTCTTCAAAGATTTCATGTTGGAGAAATTAGAGAATGATGTTGGTACATAGAAAAGACTTCTACTGTGTAAGAGCAGAGAAGACAGGTATGGTAAGCTAAATTGATTATGTAGAAAATTAAGAAAGGCAAAATTATTGTCTAATTTTAGAGGGGTGGCATTGAATTGAAAGGGACTAAAGAGATGATGTTATCAAATTAGTAAGTATGGTGTTCTGGTTATGCCTAGTACACAGACTGTGAGGTATTTGCTAATAGATTTTTAAAATACTTTTTCTAATTGTTATGTTGTGTGAAGATACACTTATATAAATATATTTCTACTGTGTGTAAATACATTTACATAGTGTAATCAATCAAGGAACTTTTTTTTTAATTGGGACATTATTATGTCTAGTTAATAGCAATTTTTCACAGGAAATTTATCTTATACTTCTTTGGTGTCCATTTTTCTCATTGTTTGAGGCCAACCTTAAAGAATCAAATTCTTTGAATCTCTTGAGATCCTATAATCTCCTCTCATCGCCATATATTTAGCAAAAAAAGTTTGTAAATGAGTATAACAAAATTTGTGATATGTTTTAGAGGTTGAGGAGATGGAGTCTAAAATCCTAATTTTTACCTCACTCACCATCAAACAAGGAAGTGAGTGTTACGTGAGGAATAACAGCCAAATGGAAAATAAATCACTACATTACTAGTAGTTTGGCAAGGTCCTTACAAATCCCCAAAGAAGATCTTTCCTGGAAAAACTGAGTTAAAGCCATATTCTGAGCTCAAGGTTACAAAGGTAGCTTAATTCCTCTGCCTGTTGTATTTCACCATTTTGAGATTGCTGGTCCATATCTTCCCCTGAACTCTCTAACAGAGACAAGCATCCAGGGCTTTACCTGAGAAATCCAGTTCACTGAATGGGCTTCCAGTGTAGAGTACCTAAAGCAAAAGGCCAGACTACTCAGATGGTCCAGACCCTCTTATATCAGTCATACGATCATAAGGCAGCAGAGGGCAGTAACATTAATTCATGAAGCAAAAAGGGAAAATAGTTCCTGTCTTTAATGAAGAACAAAAGTAGGTTCAATGAACATCCTGAGTTCAGTCGAAATAGATGCAATGTAATGAACGTTAAAGTAGGTTAAGTACTAGAGAAAGTGGTGACACAAAAGTGGAAGTGATTAATTCCTTGAGTGGATCCAGGAAAGCTTCATAGAGGAGGATACATTAGGGATAAATAATGTTTGTCAGAGTAATGAAGCTAACAAGGAGGAAATTCTAGGAATTGAGAATTTGGTAAACCATAGTAAGCTTTGGGAAAGAGAAACAGTTTGGTGTGACTGAAGAATTTTTCAGAGGGGGGAAAAAAGTAAAAACTGAAAGGTCTGAAACCTTGTTGTTGGAGGAGGTCATCAAGAGGACTTGACATGAGGTTGACCTGCAAGCTGGACATGGGTAATTGGAGGCTCCTCACCCCTCCACTGTCTTTGGAATGTTCATTCTGCTTGTCTTCAGTGCTCCTAGAAGATACCCCAACAATGCAGTCTTGAGTTGGGAATGTGGCACTGAGACTATCAAGATGGTGTATGTGACTGAATCCAGTTAGGGTCTCTATATAAACTTTTAAGATTGCTGTGTGGGTGTAGGGATATACTTATTCATGGTCACCTAAGACAAATCTCATATGACAAATTTTCTTGCTTATTGAACCTGCCTCCTACCAATTGGGAGTGGCCTGCCTCTTTGCTCTCTCACTGTCTTCCACATTGGGGGGGGCTGGTTTCAGAAACTTCCTGGGAGGCTCCCAAGGAGGGTGTAAACAGCATGCTAAAGAATACAAGCTTTATCCAATGCAGTCTATGGGAGGGGTGATAAAAAAAAAGACACTAGAGTTAAGGTTTGCCCTAATGATATGAATAGTTGGTTATCTCTAAAGATGCCATTACATATCTCCATAATATTCCCTATGGTAGCTATAACAAGTTATCAATAAACTTGTGACAAATTATCAACAAACTTGGTGGCTTGAAACAATATACATTTATTATCTTACAGTTCTGGAGGTTAGAAGTCCAAAATAGGTTGTCCTGGGCTAAAATAATGGTATCAGCAAGGCTGACTTCCTTCTAGAGGCTCTAGGAAAGAGTCTGTTTCCTTGCCTTTTTCAGCTTCTGGAGGCTGCGAGGATTCCTTTACTTGTAGAGTGCAGAAGTCTTCAAAGCCAGCAATGGCTGGTCAAACCATCTCAGGCTGTGTCACTCGGACATGCTCTCTTTTCTCCCTCTCTCTTTTATTCTAAAGGACCCTTGTGGTGACATTGGGCCCATCCAGATAATCCAGGATGATGTCCCCATGTCAAGGTCAGCTGATTAGGGATCGTAATTCTTCTCTCCATGTAACCCGACATACCAGTCACAGATTCTGAAGATTAGGGTGTGAGAGTATTGCGAGAGCTGTTATTCCGCCTGCCCTACATCATTTGTATATATCGATTGAACAGATTAGTTTTTCAATATCACATTCTTATAACCCTGTTCTATAATGACAATGATAATAATAGATCATAGGCTTAGTGTATAAGAGATCAGATGACATAATGAAAATTTATCATGGATTCTCTAAAAATGTATAAGACATACTAGCAAGCAGCTCATCTTTCTTGAGAAAACAACTCAGCAAAGCAGTAACAGTATTCATTTAGATAACATTTTATTTGTTAGAGTAAGTTTTGACAGACTTCATTTTAATGGCTGGAGAAATTAAAATCACAACATTTAGTGTGTTGGCATACTTCTACAGGTAGTTGCAGACAATTACATATTTTTGAAATAAAATCACTGCTGCTACATTTTAATGAGAAGATTTGAGGATAGATAGAAGCCATACATTTAAGGAGATATGCTTTAATAGATAGTAGAAAACTGGCAGAAAATATATCCACTGTGAACATTTCTACAGTTCCCAGTGATTCTTTTGTTATAAATAACATTTTTAAATGTGTACTTTTCTGAACAGAAAAAAATAGCAATTCACTTTCTGAATACTTTCATATTTACAATGCCCTTTTAAAAATAGTAAGTTAAAAGGGAGTACTGTAATGTGAGCTATACTATTTCCACAATTAAGAGAAGTAAAGAATTCAAATATACTAGCCTAATGAGATCCGATATTTCTCACTACTCTGAAAGGTTATAGAATAGAATACTTCAGCTTTTATATACACTATTTTTACATTTACAACCATGAACAATATTAGAGCTTGACACATTTATGTATTTCTGATTAAGAATTTAAAGTTATAATCTATTAAATAAGTATAGAAACAGCACATACCTCCTTGTGATGTTAACCCAAAAAAACAGAATTGTTTGTCTTTTCATTTGTGAAGTTTTGTGGTTTTTTTTTTAATATTAGGAAAGAAAACGAATATAACAAATAAAAGCTTAAGTTGTTTCAGTATAAATTTAAGTTCAGAACAACCCATGCAATGGAAAGATGTGTTCGTTCAATTATTTCAGCTCTAATTTCTCTTTTAATTTACACAAAAGCCAAGTTTGCTCAAAATACATCTCACTGTTATAATAGCCACTTCTTTTTTACTGCTTTATATTCTGCCCCTTCATTCTCTCATATCCCCCTTTCTGTAACAGAGCTCATTACCACGATGCTAGGGGACTAGTTTCAAAGGCAGCATGAGTCACAAAAATATCAATCAGGTGGTTTCCTTCAGGACATTCATATATTGTGTTAGAAAGAAAACCTTTCCTTGGGTGCAGTGATATCACTCCTGAGAAACCAATTACTTTTCAAATACTTGCAATACTATTTTGACACAACTAACTATGTCAGGTAGGAAAGCAAACCATAGCTGTACGGTACATAGTTATGGCATCATATCTACAGTTCCTACACTGTAAACAGAAAAACGGATTTAAAATACTTAGATAGTAATTAATAATTAGATCATTGATTCAAGTCATTTTTATACATTAGCCGTCCACAGCCTGGCTTTCTTATGTGTCACAGCAATTATCCATAGTTCTCTATTTTTACCTTAAACATCCAAAGCAACAAGGGACATTTTTGAACAATCTATAATATTCTTCTTGGATCTAAGAAAAAGAAAAAAAAAAAAAAGAAATGTTAAACATAATTGCAACAGTCACATAAAATGATTTCAAATCGCATTAAATTGTTATATTTGGTTTTCTAAAGTATGATTTTCTCATTATCTGTCAGAATATGCTCCAATTAATGTAAGCTATGTTTACATTCCCCAGAGCAAGTTCTTTAAATATCATATGTCCATACGAACGGATAGAAGTTCTGATTATTTTGACGCTAAAATGTACTGTATTTAGGCAATAAAGACAACACAAATCCATGAGAATAAGAATTTTTATCAATTTGGTAACCGATGCTACTTGAATATGTTATAGGTTTGACCACACATACAATAAAAGAGACTGCTTACTTTTCTAGACAAGACACACAGGAATAAGAAAATGAACATCCCCTGGAAGGCGTTGCTGACGGTGAAGAGGTAAGCTGTGACCACTGACGCGTGCACGACATGGAGAACCCCGAAGATCCAGGTGGTGCCGAGAAGGAACAGGAGAGCAAGGGCGCCTCGGGCACAAGACCTGTATGTCACGTAATTAAAATGTTTCAGTTAAGAAATTGACATAGACTCCACACATCCCTAAGCTCCTCAACTTATGTGGGAAATGGCCTTTTGGTACAATTAAGAAATCTTCTGCAAAGACTAAGAAGGATTTTGAAACTGATACATCATACAAGTTACATGGGGCAGCCTTTAAGGTATGTTACTGCACCGTGAGAGGGATGCACTTCCAAAATGAAGGCAACATTATTAAAATAGGGTATTTTTCAAGGAATTTCCTTAATGCTAATTTTTTTTTTTTTTTTTTTTAGCGTGTAGTTATTTTTAAGAGAGAGAGAGTAGAAGAGGGGCAGAGAGAGAGGGAGTCACAGACTGAAACAGGCTCCAGGCTTTGAGCTAGCTGTCAGCACAGAGCCTGAGGCAGGGCTCGAACTCAAGAACTTTGAGATCATGACCTGAGCTGAAGTTGGACACTTAACCAACTGAGCCACCCAAGTGTCCCGGAATTTCCTTAATCTTAAAATATTTTTATCTAGTATACTGCCGTGTATGTGCTTTGATTTCAAATCAAATGTTGCAATAATTCCTAAAGGTAAGACATATATCTGTTAGGGAGCATTTTCCCTAAGAAACCTTGCAAAGTGTACCCTATGGACTTGGGTCAGTACATGTGCATGACATCAAAGGAAGCTTCTGCTTTCCTTTTAGGTTTAGTAAAGTAGAAAGTGTAAGATATAAAACTAGATTTTTTTTTCTGCTGTTGCAATACAGTTGCCTCAAAATAAAATTCACGTCAGAATACTGCTTTTTTAAAAATTAAAAAAAAAGTTCGTGCACATACTCACTCTGACAATTTTTCAACTTACTGCCTATGACTTTTGGTAAAACAATATTCAGTCCTGCTCACTGAGGACATTGCTTTGAAAATGAGGCAACTAATGATTATTTTCTTATTCAGTCTTTGTCCAATCATTCTGTACTGCAGAAGATGTTTTAGCAGTATACCTCAGAAAATGAGTCATTTTCAACTTTATTAAAACCAGCACACTACATGAAGCCATGAATGGTGAAGAGTAAAAGAAAGTAATCGATCAAACGTTTGCTAAATCCTCACTATAAATCTTGTGTAAGGTATTGAAACTACAGGAGTGTTTCCAAGCAACACAAACGTTAGACGTTTCTAATGTTCCCTATAGTACACTTGAGTTTTTCCTGAACAAACCATTTTCGAGGTCTCAATAAATCAGTTTTAAAGACAGAGTTGAAGGTAAAATCATGGCAGCATGCAAACTAGGAGTCACAAGAAAGAAACACAGTTACTAAGCTCCGAGAAATGTTTTCCAAAGAAAATCACTAAGGCCATTTTTTGCCTTAATACACAGCCATCATCTTTTCTTTCAAAGGGGATTATGTTAGAAAAGATGGCTTTACTTACCAGTTAATCTGTGGTGATTATAGTCTCATTAAATGTATTTAAAATGCTATTTGACAATAAGTTTTTTAATGTGGCAGAAGAAAGTTATAAAAAATAATTTAAAAAATAGCTCTTCCAAGAATTACTTGTGCCTTAAGTTACTCAATCTTTTAACTACTAAAGAAATAGAGTGAAAGAGACATTTACCTTATGTTCTCATAGCAACTGACTTCTGGTTTCAACCCTGCAGTGTGACGAAAAACTTTGTATATGATAAATCCAAAAGCCAAGAGATTAACCTGAGAAAATAAACGAATTTCAAAGAAGAGAATTTTCATGGTAAATTAGATACCTATGAAGGAAATAAATAAATAGTAAAGATTTCAAATAAGACGGAAACTAGAAAATCATAGAACTTTTATGTATATTACAAAGTACAAACCCTCTGGTAGAAGCTGATCTGCGGTTGATCTTTATAATATCACTGAAAATTGTTGGTACAAATGGTAGTAGAATTTGCCAGATTGTATTACAAACAACCTGTTCAAGAAACTTCTTCAGATGTATGATCACATCTACAGATTGATGAGTATCAGTTGCTGCCAATAATAAGTTAATATGCATATTAAGTCAAATTTCGGTTTGAAAAACTTTGTGAAAAGTTGAGAAATCAAATTTTTCTTCATTAAATTGTATGCTGCTTCTTCAAGAAGTGTTAGTGATAATTCTGTCAGCCTTTAAAAATTTTAAGTGGAAAAAATATCAGAGGGATTAGAAAACCCAGCAAAACACCTTCAATTTCTATTGCTAGAAAATGTTTGAATGTACTTTCATTTCTAGGATTCATCTAGCAATGTCTTCTAATATTTACGCTGAAATTTTCTTTCCTTAGATTTAACCTCAGAAACTTTCAAAATATCAATCAATGAAATCAATGTTTGAAGGCATATGATTTTTATTAGTAAACATTTATCATTCCATTGTTTATAGTTCCTATTATTGGCTAAGTAGAGTACACACAATTTTCACTCCTTTTAAAGTGACCACTTACGAAAAGTTTCCTTGTTTCCATATTTTTGGAAACCTTTAAGTCATATTCGTAGTGCCAGAGGACTAAATTAAGGATATATTTTAATGTATATCTACTTTAATATGAGAATATTAACAATTAAAATTAGTAAATATTATAAAAATAATTTGTAGATTAATCACTTATTGACTATATTTTGTTAATCCAAACATATTTTTTTTCAAAGGACATTTTGTAAGAATAGTATAGTGCAATATTTTAAATCTAATTCATATACTAGTATTTCAAGAGCTTATAGCTATGGGAAAAAATTGGCCATTTTCCTCTGATTCTAAGGAGTTTTACATAACTTCTCAAAATCTAATTACTATTATAAAAAGCAGTATGAAATAATGGGTCAGATAATTTCATATAGTCACTTCTCCATGGAGAAGTCCTTGAGAGAAAATCTTAGAGGAGTGAGGGGCTATTCCATGCTTTGTGCTTCCTATGTCCATTACTTCTAATTACATGATTAATTAATTCTAATTACAACAATTCTTCCATAAAAAGAAAAAACTTCAGCATCTGCAGAGGGGAGGGAAAACATATTAAAATTGATTGAATTGACAGTTTCACCCTATCTGAGCTCAAATAACTAACTAAAATGATAATTTAATAATACTTCAGTTTGTAAGTACTATACTTATGAAGGAGGGATGCACAGTATTTTCTAGGTTTTTATAGCTATAGTTTTTTTAAATAAATTTGGAAACAATTGTATTTACTTTTATGCTCGTATGCATATATATATATATATATTTTTTTTTAATGTTTTTATTTATTTCTAAGAGAGAGAGAGAGAGCGTGAGCAGGGGAGGGTCAGAGAGAGAGGGAGTCACAGACCGAAACAGGCTCCAGGCTCCGAGCCGGCAGTCAGCACAGAGCCTGACGCGGGGCTCGAAACCACGAACCGCGAGATCATGACCCAAGCGAAAGTCGGAGGCTTAACCGACTAAGCCACCCAGGCGCCCCGCATATATTTTTTAAATAATAAAAAGTATTAAAATTTGGTTAGCATAAATAATATATGTCAAACCACTGGAGGTTTGAATATTTTCAAAGAAATTTTATGAAGTATTTATATTAAATCTGTTATTTCAACAGAGAGTTGTTAGATAGTTTTAACAAAAAATTGTTTTCTAGATGCATACATTTTCCATGTGAGTAATTTATAATATTAAATAAAGTTTCTTAAATGGTTTTCAATAAAACAGTTTTGAAAAACAGTTGCTCCTACTGCTATATCTTCTCAGAAGTACATGTACATTTGAAATGTTGTTCCACATTGTTTTACAACTATGTGAACTTATTCCCTTCGGGTGATCTAGTTCTGGAAAGTACATTTTTGTGTACAATAAAGAGAATGTTTACATACTTATAAAAATCAGGTGTTGCTGGACAAATAGGAGACTAATTCCTATTCCATAATTTTATACTTTCCCAATTATAAGAGAAAATAGGTTAAAATATTTTTATCAAATGGTGTTATGGTTTTATGTGATGAAAAGAATCCCAAACATGTTGATTATGTTATTCACATTCATCGGTACCAATTCAAGTAGATGAGGCTTTTTACATGTGTTCTAAATATTTTATAAAGGGCCCAGGTCTCTGGTATAGTGATGAGAGGTGGGTACATATTTGAACGAAGCAGACATCGTCCTTTGTTCTCATAATCTTATTAAGAAAATTAAACAGAAAATTATCACATAAATACATATAAATCTAAAAACTGTGATAAATGCTATCAAAACTTAAATTTGAGTTATTAGGAGAGACAAAATGAGGGTGGATTAAGATAAAAGTTCAGGAAGTACTTCTCTCAGGATTTAGTAGTTAAGCCAAGACCTAATAAATCATAATGCATTAGCAGATCAGAGAACCCATGAGGCATGGAGAGTTGAGGATATGGTATACCTTGAAAGAATTATCAAAGGGGTCTGGGGTGTAGTAAACAAAGGAAAGGGTAGTATGAAAAGAGGTGAGTGAAGTAAACAGGGCTGAATATTGGATTTAATCTTAAATGCAAAGGATTTTAATTTCCACTCAAGAAAACTTTGAAGACTTTTCCTTAAGGAACTTACACTATAATGGAAGAGATGACCAGTTAATCGGTAAGTACAACACTATTCAGTAAGTGTCCAGTGATGGTTTGCATAGTAAAAGAACACAGATAAAGACACGCTATCATATGATTTCTAAGCCAATCTTGAATGATGAGTGAAGCCAAAGGAGGGCAACCCAAAGAAAATAAGTGATTACTCAGCGTCTCAGTCATCAAACCTACCTATGAACCTATCACATTTCCTAGGCAATCAGACCCAATGGCTCAAAATATTATGCTTATTAAAAAATGTTTATTTATTTTGAGGGAGACTGAGTGTGAGCAGGGGGAGGAAGAGAGAGAGAGGGAGAGGGAGAATCCCAAGCAGGCTCCACGCTGTCAGAGCCTGATTGTGGGTCTCTGTCTCATGGTTGATGAGATCATGACCTGAGCCAAGGTCAAGAGTTGGATGCTTAACTGACTGAGCCACCCAGGTGCCCCTCAAAATATTATCCTTAATGCCCTACCTGACTGCTTCACTATGTCTACTAGGCATCAGGAGTTGAACATGTCAAAAACTAAGTTGCTGTTCTTCCCCAAAGAACCTATTTTTGCTTCAATCTTCCTCACCTCAAAATAAAAGTTACCTCAGCCTTCTAGTAGATCAGGCTTATTCATCAGCAAACCCTTCACCTCTACCTTTAAAATGTATCCAGAATATGACTACCACTTACTGTCTTTATAGCGCCTCTTCTGGGAGAGGCCATACTGTGCCTCACCTGGGCTATTGCAAAAGCCCCCTAATTGGTCTCCCAGCTTCTATCCTCTCCTTCTTACAATCTATTCTCACATAACAGCTGTCAGACTGATCCCTTTAAAATGTAAGTCAGACCATGTCTCCATTTAGAACCCTCCAATGGCTTCTCATCTCACTCAGAGTTAAATAAAAAAGGAGCTCACAGTGGCCTCTAGATTTGTCTCACTATACCTCTTCTCTCACATCCTACATCTCTGTCCTTTGATCACGTCACTACATTCACATTGGATTCTCTGTCCTTCCTCCAGCACACCAATGCACCTTCGGGTGGTTACATTTGCTAGGCTTTCAGGAACTGCCAGGGCAAATTCCCTCGCCACCTCTGTTTAAAAGCCACCTTGTTATCCACTGCCTCCCAGTGTATGTTTATTGAAAACTGAAACCCAAATGATAAAATCAGCCCTGAGTTCCATTCTGTGGCAATGTAGTCAATGGTGGTATTCTCTACTGCTCTGGACAATGAAAATTCTGAATGCAAACATGTTCTTTCCCTACCTTAGTCATTAGAGCACTGATAGGATTCTCCTTGACCAAACTTTAGCCAGGCTCATCTGAGCTGTCTTCTCAACTAGGACTCAGTCTTGGGCTTCAGTGTCCATCTCTGCAGAGTTCAGTTTTATCCAGAATTCTAAATCAGTTTAGAGAGAATCCTACGACCCTTGCTATCTGGTCATTTTCAGTACCTAATTAAATTCCTCACCCCCCCCCCCCCCGCTGTTATCTGATCTGATCCCCACCCTTTTGGCAAGAGTCCTGTTAAATAAAGTAAAGTTAGCAAGAATTCTCTCTTCCCCTGTCATCCGCTCCTAGTAATTTTCCACACACCTCTTTCCCCAACACACAACCTTATCCTTGGCTATGAATCCCCAGATGTCTTTATTGTCTTCAGAATTGAGCTGAATTTCTCTTCCTATTGCAATAGTTTTGACACCTATCACAGTAGTTCTGAAAAAGTCTTCCATACCATTTTAACAAGTGTCAGAATAGTTTTTATTTCTTTAACAAAATTTGGAGACAAATGCAACATCATATTATAATATTCAGCAAATTTGGGGTAACTGGAAAATCTTACATTTGCTGCTTTTACACTGCCTGCATTCTCTCTTAATCCATAAATATATAAGCTACTTTAAATCCTTTTTCAAATAGAGTGAAATAACCATAAGTAAAGGATCCATATCACCCAGAGGCACATGATTTTATTTACTTAGGGGTGGAATTTGAGTTGAAACTCTGCATTCTACATGGTATGGAAAAATATTTTCAGGAAAGAATGTTTTATGAAGTAAGTACAAATAGTCTGAGATAAAATAAAAACAAGAGCTCAAACCAAGATTATATAGAATTAAAAGTTATTTCTAATCAGAAATAGTTTACAATTATTCTAGAAGTAATGATTTTGAAGTTAGATAAATAACTGCATTTTAGGATAAATAATAGGAAAGGTAGCACGAACACTGTGTTTACAGGCAATTCTGCCTCCATGATCCCGGACTAGAATACTTGAGTGATTCTCTAAAATACAAGGAACATCATTAATATGAACCTTAACTAAGAAAATAGTGCCTTTAAGATGATTCACAATCTGGCTCATTACTGTTTACCAATGTGTGCTGATTTTATCAGCATGGTTCCCTTTTTATCTCTAAATATTAGTGCCATGAACACACAGGGGCTAATTCATGACCTGCAATTGAACAAAGTCATTCATTACCATTTTTGTTTCAATTTTTAAAAAACAGCTTTAGCTTGTCAATTAGGATTCCTTAATATTTTTCTGGGAATAATCAAGACAAGCACGTTAGGTGGCAAACAAGAACTCTGAAACTCATTGCTGCACTTGAGAATACAGAGAAAATGAAAATAGCTGCAAAGAAAAAAGAATTGCTCAAAGTCATGAAAACTTAACCCTTGAGAGAAAGTAATATTTTAAATTTAAAATCATTCTCCTAGCTTCATCTTAAGGAATATTTATCTATACAGAGATCTGTTTTTTCCCTTCATTGATATATGCAGTGGCTTCAAAGCTTGGCACACATGCTCTGATGTTTCACAGAGTGCATTAAAAATTTTTAAGTACCTTATTTTTTTTAAAATAAGAAATTTACATAGATAAGCTGAGGAGAGAGGATGAGCTAATTCTGAAAGATTTAGACCTACAGGTACATTCAACCCAAGGGCTTCAAATTCAGACTTCAAAATGAAGCATCCCAATCAGTCATTTTTCTTTTCTTAGTCTTTTTCTCAATAATTGATGAAGCCATCTATATGCTGATGTCAGATCTTACCACAAAGAATGAGAAAATTTTTCTTACAGCACTTTTAGACCTATGCTTTAATTTTTCATATTTATCAAATGGAATCTGGTTCATTTAAGAATGTGTCATGATCACAACTACTATGTCCTTTCAAATAGTTTTATTACCTTTAAATTAACTGGCCTAGTTAATCTGTTTCTGCCATGGACAAAGGGTGGGTTTCTACTAGCCCACCGAGAGGGCATTCAACAAAAACAAAACTCACAAAAAACAATGCCCCATGCTCAGTCCCTAGGTCACTGCAAAATGTCTCTGTCATTTGCAATTGAAGCTTTAAAATGAGAAGATATCATCTCTTAATGAAAAAAAAATCTCCTAGCAACATTGGAATCAAGTAGTCAGAGTTTTGTCTTCATTCTGATTTTATTTCGTAATTGGCATCAGCCCTTACTTACTTACTATGCTAATTACATAGATTATCAGAAAAACTGGAATATGTGGTAAGCAAAAAAATGTCCCCCCGTTCCGAGGAAATGGGCACTACTAATGTCTGGAACCTGTGAATACAGCAAAAGGGATTGTGCAGATAGAATAAAGTGATGGACTTTAAGTTATCCTGAATTAACCTGTTGGTTCCAGTGAAAGCATGTGAGCCCTAAGGAATGAAACAGGAAGGCAGAAGAGATTTCGCAGCCAGGTGCTACAGAGAGAGGCAGGAGAGGGAGGCAGAAGTGGAGGTCAGAGAGAACTGAAGACAAAGGGGCCCGTCAGTCAGGAAATGTGGGAGGCCCCTACAAATTGAGCCTGACCTCTGTCCGACAGCAAGGAAATCAATCGCATGAAACTGAATTTGGTCAACAACCTGAAGAAGCGAGGAAACAAATTCTCCCCCAGAGCCTCCAGAATGGCCGATGCCTTACTATTAGCTCTAGTGAGACTCTCGGCAGAAGAAAACAGCTGAGCCATGCTGTACCCAGACTTCTGACCTCCAGAACTGTAAAATAATAGATTTGTTGCTGTAAGCCACTAAATTTGTGGTAATTTGTTTTGACAGCAAAAGAAATCTAATGCAAGGTAAAAGACGTGTACATATAAAATAAAAAATTGCATACATATGAAATACCCTATAAATACCATGTTTTCTATATTTTAAATAAAAATTTTAAATCCAGGGGCACCTGGATGGCTTAGTCGGTTCAGCATCCGACTTTCGCTTAGGTCATGATCTCGCGGTTCGTGGGTTCGAGCCCTGCGTCGGGCTCTGTGCTGACTGCCAGCTCAGAGCCTGGAGCCTGTTTCAGAGTCTGTGACTCCCTCTCTCTCTGACCCTCCCCTGCTCATGCTGTCTCTCTCTCTCTCTCTCTCTCCTAGAAATAAATAAAAAACATTAAAAAAATTTAAATCCAGTTTAAAATAAATACTAACTTATCAATGACTCATATTTATTATTGATGTCCTAGATGTGTGATGAATTATCAATTATACAAAAACTTATTTGTGGATTCTGTTTCTATGTTCTTAGAAGATCGACACAAATTATAACTAGTATATGACTTCTTTTTCAGTAAGTCAGAAATGCAGTTTATACCTTCAAGTCCCTGTCACATTTTCTTCTGTATAATACACACCTTGCTAGGCCCTTCTCATAGGGTTGCCTCATTAGTAAACCAAAGGACAAGATGCCTGTTAAATTGTAATTTCAGTTATATGACAAATAATTTTTTAGTGTAAGTATCTCCCGTAGAATATTCGGGGCATACTTTAAAAATACTTTGTTGTTTATCTGAAATTCCAATTAAGTGGGCAACCTGTGTTTTGTATGGCAACCACAACTCCATCGCTTTAAAATTATTTTCACATCTGGTCCTTTTTGTAACTTGAGGACACTGGCTTCTCCGTAGAAAACCCCAAGGACATCACCCTCTCCACATATGACAGTTTGAAAAGAGATCTCAAAGGAAGAGGGGGTAAATTTCAGATGCTGCAATTATTGTGGAACCAGAACATGTGTGTATGTGCAGAGACTGATAAAATATATAGTATATAGTGGATGGAAGCATGTATAAACGTTTTGAGCCCAGTAAAGAACACACCCAGGCCAGGCAGACCTTCCCATTAGAAATCCCTTGATGTGTGTGGTGACAGCTATGCTGAGAAGCCACGGATTAGGCTGGTACCTGTTAACAAACTTCTGTTAATGCAATAATCGCTAGAAATAAATTTTTCAAAGCTTAGATGTGAAATTGCATTAATTGTTCAAAACTAGGGGCGCTTGGGTAGCTCAGTTGGTAAAGCGTCCGATTTCAGCTCAGGTCATGATCTTGTGGTTTGTGAGTTTGAGCCCCGCATCAGGCTCTGTGCTGACAGCTCAGAGCCTGGAGCCTGCTTGAGATTCTGTCTTCCTCTCTCTCCCTCTGCTCTTCCCCTGTTTGCTTTCTTTCTCTCTCTCTCTCTCTCTCTCAAAAATAAATAAACATTTAAAAAATTCAAATTTAGTGAAAACTCACAGAAATTATGACAATGACCAGTTGTCAGGATCATGGAGTGCAGTTACTTTCTTTCCCAATATATATCTATATGACTGCTAGAAAGCATCTTTCTCCGAACATCACAAGCCTCACTTAATTGCTCATTCCTGAAGCTTCAGATTTAACAGTCTTCAAAGTATCTACAGACCTATGAGATAGTTCCCAGCTCAGGTTATCCACCTTTGGCTCAGGAGGGAGGAGACCAGAGAGAAATAGGAGTGCAGTTTATATAATTCTATGAAAAAATGTTAGGAGTAATCTGAAACAAATTGAAACATCTGAAACAATTCTGAAAATATAATAAATATATCTAAACAGGTTCTAAATATTATAAGAGGAGAGTATCCTGCATAGAACATCTGAGATATTAACAGTATTCATGGTACTAATACCTTGAGGTTGATTTTTTTTTTTTAATATTTTTATTTATTTCTAGGAGAGAGAGAGAGAGACAGCATGAGCAGGGGAGGGTCAGAGAGAGAGGGAGTCACAGTGTGAAACAGGCTCCAGGCTCTGAGCTGGCAGTCAGCACAGAGCCCGACGCGGGGCTCGAACCCATGAACCGCGAGATCATGACCCAAGCGAAAGTCAGACGCTCAACCGACTAAGCCACCCAGGCGCCCCTGAGGTTGATTCTTTAGAAGATAGCAATGCTCTCCCACCAAGCATTGCTTGTTGGGGTTTACAATCGGATGAACAGTTGTTCTGGTAAAAAGCATTTTGCAGGTAGGTACAACTTGCTGTAACTTTGAGACTTGAGTCAATAACAAAAACATAATATCTATGAGTATTTTCTGTGTGTCAGACATTATTGCCAGTGTTTTTGTTTTTAATTCATTTCACCCTCACACAGACTTTATGGGGTAATTCTTATTATTCTTAATATTATCATTATCATTACATTTGTTTCACACTTAGGGCAACAGAGGCATAGATGTGCCCAAGGTGACACAGGTAAGAAGTATGAGAACAAAGATTCATACCTAGTAGATGGCTAGGGAGGATAATTCCCTTAAGCTCCTTTACAAATCACAGATGAAGGCCAGTGAAGAAAAATTAAATTGGCATTGAAAATTTCACAAAGTTAACTGTTTAGACATTTATTATATTAACTGCTAATAGTTGCTTCCTTTTATAAATGGTTAAAAGTAGAAGAGTAAAACAGTAATGAGTAGTGATATGATTAGCTGTCTGGCATTAGTGTTCATTCATTCAACTTAGTCAAGACACCAGTGGTGAAGGCCTTGGAAACATGAGTAGGATTTAGTATGTTACGCCAGTGATCCCCTAATGGAGATGTCTGTCTTCACTGTTCTCTGTGATCAAAAGATCTAGAAATGTGATAGTCTTCAAATGTGCTCCACATTGGTGGTCAAGTAAAATGCCTTAAAATAATCTACTGAGGCATAGCAAGAACACATTAGAGTCCCATTGATATTTTTCCAAGGAAAATTAAGGTTTGTTACTTTTTAGTGTTATTTTTTAAAGAGAGGGCAGGGGAGGGGCAGAGAGAGAGGAGACAGAATCTGAAGCAGGCTCTAGGCTCTGAGCTGTCAGCACAGAGCCCAATGAGGGAGTTGAACCCACGAACCGTGAGATCATGACCTGAGCCAAAGTCAGACACTTAACTGACTGAGCCACTCAGGCACCCCAAGATTTACTCTTTAAAATATGTATGACACTGGTGCCCTCAAGCCATTCAGTGGGATGAGTGTTTCTAAAGGTAGAAAGATTTGGCCCTGTTGTTATCTTACTGCCTACTCTAACAGATTGTATGTGTGCCTGTTAAGCGGATTTTCATAACACATTATATAATTTTGACAAAGTAACCAAACAAAGTGAAAAATTAAGACCTAAAGTGTCTCCAAGTACATTGTGGGTTAAAATTAATCCTGATAAAGAATACACACATGGGACAATGACAGAAGTGATCATTTTTCTACTCATAGAGTAAGTTGTTTGCTAGCAAAGCTGTAAGTCCATATAAGTCAACTAAATTAAAATACATGAAGATCTACTCAAATTTGATAAAATGTCATTTAAAAATTCAAATTATTAAGAGAACTATTTGAAATATGCATTTAGATCCACAATTTTCAATTGTATTTAAAGTCATAATCAATTCAACACATAATTTCTCTAAAGTCAATAATACATGTTCAAGAGCCTCTTAACTTTTCTACTTAGTGAGAGTATTAAAAAGTCATGTACCATTGGAAAATAGCTTTGTTCTTCATGATGAAGTAAGAAGATATGATACGGTATGATATGGTAACTGATATGATCTCTGGAAAAAAATATGATACAATTTTAAATTTATTTCATTTATAAATTTATTATTTATTATTTTAAAAAATGTTTACTTTGAGAGAGAGAGAAAGACTATGTGTGAGTGGGGAAGAGGGGCAGAGGGAGAGAGAGAATCTTAAGCATGCTCCATACTCTGTGGAGCCCAATGTGGGGCTTGATCTCATGACCATGAAATCACAACCCAGGTGATATCAAGAGGCAGATGCTCAACTGACTGAGTAACCCAGGAACCCCGGGAGTTTTAAAAAAGTCATGTACCATTGGAAAATAGCTTTGCTTTTCATGATGAAGTAAGTTAATTGAAATAGTTTCTGGAAAATAATACGGCACAAAATAAATGCATTCATTTATAAATTTAAATACACATTCCCTTTAGTAATATTATTTCAAAGTGCAATTAGGAAGCATTACTGAAGGTCTGAAGAAATGAATGTTAGAACAAAGCATTCAATGTGATCCCTTGGCTGTACATTCACACTAAAGTACAGATTTAATGCCTCTTGGTGAAGTATCAGCACTGATAACCATTAAAACCAAGTGTTAAACTGAGCTTAGATCTACACTTTTGGATTGCTGTATTAAAATGTACTCAATATTCCATTTAAAAATCTAATAATATTTTAGAGAGAATTATTAAAGTATTGTTATCTTTAAAATTTTAAATTTATATTTTCAGAATGCTTAATAATATATATTGGATATATTGTAAAATGTGACAGAATGTATTAGGAAACTAGTAAATATATTCAATTTTTCAAGATGTAAACTATTTATTAAGGTACATATTTATTGCCGATGGTCTCTTGAGTTGAAAAATTTAGAGATCATTACCTTATGTAATTTGACAGTATGAAAAGAACAACAGAGGTGGGGTACCTACGTGCTTTAATCGGTTAAATGTTGGATCCTTGATTTCAGCTCACATCATCATCTTAAAATTTGGGGATCCCACCCCATGTGTGGCTCTGTGCTGATAGCACTGAGCCTGCTTAGGATTCTCTCTCTCCCTCTCTCTGCCTCTCACTCACTCGTATGCTTTTTGTCTCTCAAATAAATAAATACTTAAAAAAAAAAAGATGTGTCCTCAAAATAAATAGGATAAATGGACTCAGAGCCACATTTCATGGATTCAAGTTTTAGCTCTGATATTTATTTACTGCTCAATTATTTAATTCTTTGTATTTCGTTTTGTTCTATGTAAAATATGGATAATATTAATATTTATCATAAAGCATTATGTCTATTAAATTATAGAAAGTACTTAGAATAGTGCTCAATATATAAGTTCTCAAGGAACATCAATTATTGTCATTAATGACAATAATGTTCTTATGGAAATATGTTCTTTCAAATTGTCTTGATATTTGGTGTGCTGAATGATAAATATAATATATTTACTCCACAGTTGGATAAGAATTATTCTGTGATATAGTCTCATTGGACCTATAAAGAGCACCTTATATCAGAACTTACACCTTTTAGTCTTTATTTTGGGCAATATGACCTCAATGGAAAACAGATGATCTTTTTCCACTTTCAGGAATTTCCTCTAAAATAATACTAGCAAAATAAATACTTCAACAATAAATCAATAGTGTACTATAATTCAACAATAAGTCAAACATTTATTGTTCATATAAACAATTTCTCATTTTTTGTTGAAGCTCCACTAGAATAGAACTGAAATTTCCACATCAAAAATCTGGCTATCTTCAAAGGTTTATAGAAAAGGTAGGAGTATTTCAAAGGGCGATCCATAGATAAAATTACCAGATAACTGAAATAAAAGAAACATATTCTTTATGAATTTAATATGATATTCTGGGTTATTTTATGGGAGAGGATAGCTATCTTTTCTTAAATCACTTTAGTGTAGAACAGAGGTCAGGAAATTTTTTCGGTAAAGGGGCAGGTTGTAAATACCTTAGGCTTTGAGGGCCATATGGTTTCTCTTATAAACACTGAACTTTGCCATACCATTAAAGCAGCCTTGGACAATACACAAACAGTAAATGTGTTTCTCAGTAAAAAAATATATATATATTTTATACATGTATAAATAAAAATATACATGTATATTTTATATATGTATATAAAAATATATATTATATACATGTATAAAATCATTAATATGATTAAACATTTAGAAAATATACTTTGTTTTGTTTCACATCATGCAGATCTTGACAAAATAATATCTTATTAGAAATCTATTATCCATAAATAAAACAACAGAAACTGAGGGATATATTATACATTATTAAAATGTAATGACCCTCAAGGGATAATTTTGCATAAAGAGAAAGGATGAAGTTACACTTCCTTCATTTTATGGGTAGATACCTTGGAATACATGCAATATTTTGCATCTAACAAAAACTACAGACCCCTGGATTTTATGATGTATATTTGTTAATCACAATCATGAGCACACAGGTAGGTCACAACAGTCTTAATCACAAGTAGGCAAAATATGGCCTCATTAGGAAAAAATTTTCCCACATCCCCTCAAGTGATAGCTGAAAAACTGATCCATTTTATTATGGCTAAAAATTCCATAAACATCTTTTTTTTTAATATTTATTTTTGAGAGAGAGACAGAGACAGAGCACGAGTGGGGGAGGGGCAGAGAGAGAGGGAGACACAGATCTGAAGCAGGCTCCAGGCTCCAAGCTGTCAGCACAGAGTCCTATGTGGTGCTCAAACTCACAAACTGTAAGATCATGACCTGAGCTGAGGTTGGACCCTTAACTGACTGAGCCACCCAAGGTGTCCCTAAAAAATCCCATCTTGATATATAATCATCTTAGACATTAAAAAAATCACACTCTGTATTTTTAATATGTTTCCATTAAGAATATTTCAATAGCTGAAATTTTTTTCAGTGTTTGAAAGAGTAATTTATTATCTTCAAAATGGAATCAAAAGGTGTAGAGAACTAGAAATGTATAAACATGAAGGATAAAGTGATTCGTGGGTGTAAATGAATTCCATGGAGTTATTTTTGTGCTGGTTTTAACTATAGATGGTTATAAGCCATAGCAAGATATCAGAAAAGGAACAAAAGTGAATGAGAAAAACTATATGTGAAGAGCATTTACAACAGTTATTCCATTTAATTTGACAATGAAAACTCAGTGATGAAATCTCCCTTGTTAAGATATAAGCAAGGAAGCTTATTTCTTACGTATATTTACTGTGGGAAAAGAGGATAGAGCTTAGCAAAAAAAATGTATATATGTATTATATATGTAATATATATATACGCACAACACACATAAACTTATATATAGATCATTTGATTGTAACTTAGCAGTTAAAATATATCTTGCCCAATTAAATTCAATGATGTATCTAATGATATTGCCAATTTTAAAGGAAAATAGAAGAGCCATAAGAATGTCTCCTAAATTACTAAAAATTTTCCCTTTTTAACTTTTGAAGGATACTTTTATTCTTTTAATTTCATTTCTTCTTTTTTTATAGTTCTGTATATAGAATTGGCATCAATATCTTCATGTACATGTTGGAAATCCAGGGCACAGAAATCTCCCACATTGCACACTTTCTACCAGTTGGCTTCTGAAAACCTTTCACGTTATCTGGCCAGGACCTCATTTAATTCAGTTAAACATAAAATGCCAATGTTAGAATTCTGTGTGAAAGCATACCATAAATGGATAGATCAATGCAGACAGACACATAGAACGGTCATTTCTAAGGAGAAAAGAAATGCAGGAAAAGTGTTGTGCTCTAAGGAATGCTTCATGTATTATCTCTTTGGAGAAGTCCTCTCAAAATAATCCATTTCTGTGATGGTGAGGATTTCTTTAAATTTCCTTTGGGGGAAAGGAATGAACATTTTAGACTAAATCCTGTGCTTGGTGCATCATTTATTTATTTACTCAGTGGTATTACCTGACTGATAACTACTCTCAATGAATTTATAGTCAAGTGGAGGAAACATATGAATCAATTATCAATCAGTTATTCACACTAATAAATGTGCAATTATAAATTAAGGAAAGTATTTTTTTAAATGGGCTCCTATGAAGGCATATAACACAAAAAAATGCACTACAGATCAATGAGTCAGGGAGGACTTTCCTCAGAAAGTGTTTGAAGTGATATCTGAAAGGCAAACAGGAATTACCTGGAAGAATGGATGGCCACAGGGAAGCGATAGGGAGTGTGTGCAGAGGCGCTGAGATGGTAAGGTAGGTAGAATCTCTCAGAAAATGTAAAGCAGTGTGATTAAAACAGAAAATCCCATGGGAGGCTCATGTGACATGAGGCTGACAGGGGCCAGAACATGCAGTGTACCCAAAGTAAAGTGTCCACTTTATTCCTGTTAGCTGGGCACGGTATTTTTAATGCCTGTTGCCCAGTGTTCTGAGGTTTTTGTTTGTTTGTTTGTTTGTTTGTTTGTTTATATCTTATAAGCCCAGTAGATTTGGTAAGCTCCACTTCCATCCTGTCATGTCTATTGGGGCACTGTGTGAGAGTCACATGTGCAGTGACCATTCTGATTTTTGCATGTGCTAAGCCATGGAAGATAACCAGCAATATCTCACCTCTCTCTCCAGACCTTATCCAGACAGAGCATAAACAGCACCTTCTGCTCAATAGGCATGAGTGGTTAGGGACAGCTTCCTCTGTCATCATTATGGAGTAGTGTAAGAAGGTTTCATAATGGCCATCGCTGTCAGTCACATGGTACTCTATTCCAAATCATTGCTGCTGTGATTACTTTTGAAAACAGATTTTTAATTGGGGCTGTTTTATGGATCCATCAATAAAATGAAAGCAACTTGAATGATTTTTCATTACCTACTTTCAGTAAAAGTGAATCTAAAGAGGTCCAGATTTTGGTGATAAGTAAGTGAATATGGCCACCCTTACTGTAGGCTTTGTTGAAGGTTTTAGATTTGACCCCAAGAGCAATAAAGCCAAGAAAGAGGTAAACAAAGGGTGGAAAGCTGTTCATATTTGCTTTTCCAAAATATTAGCTCAAGCATACTAATATATTGCTTTAGAATTTTTTGTTTACACGTTAACCTGTTACACTTTTTGAAAACTTAAATAATTAAATTTTTTTTTTTTTTTTTTTTCTGAGAGAGAGAGACACAGTGTGATCAGGGTAAGGTCAGAGAGGGAGGGAGATACAGAATCTGAAACAGGCTCCAGGCTCTGAGCTAGCTGTCAGCACAGAGCCCAATGTGGGGCTCGATCCCATGAATCTTGAGATCATGACCTGAGCCAAAGTCAGATGCTTAACCGAGCTACCCAGGTGCCCCAAGAGGTTTTTTTTTTTAATGTTTATTTTTGAGAGAGAGAGACAGAGCACGAGCAGCAGAGGGGCAGAGAGAAGGGGAGACACAGAATCTGAAGGAAGTTTCAGGCTCTGAGCTGTTAGCGCAGAGCCCAACATGGTGCTTGACCCACGAACTGTGAGATCATGCCAGAGCCGAAGTCGGATGCCTAACTACTTAACTGACTGAGCCACCCAGGCACCCCAACCTAATATGCTTTTTGAGAGCAAAATGTCTCCATTTACATGTTTTTCTAGCACAACTTTACTTGGGACTTTAATAGTTGATAAAGTGTTGACCTATTCTGAAATATTCAGTGTCATATCTATTTTTTCCCAAGTTTTTTCTTTTCATACTACCTGTACTTTTATTTTGATGTAATACTAGGCATATTGATAGACTAATAGTAGTTAAATAAAATCATACTGATTTTTCAAAGAACCCAAAAGGCTTTTTATCTAAAAAAATAAATCTTCTAACTAGAAATACAAAATTAAGGACAATTAAAAATGGGTGAAGCATTAAACTCACCTTTTAGCTTCTTCTCAATGAGAGAAAATGGAAAAAGGAATCTGTGCAATAACATGTCAAACAGGGCATTGGAAATTACTTATTGATGAGTATCAATTAATAGAATAGTATACCTTCAGACTATCTGTATTCCACATACTGATCAATAGTCTGACATAGTCAGGCTTTCAGGTGGGGTATTTTGGTTAGTTGTTGGATATTCTTGGCAAGATTTAGATAAAGCAAATAAAGGAAGAGATATTTATAGGGGCCAAGATTTCCTTCATTTACAACAATATGGAAAATATGGAAAATAATTTATTTTGACACCTTCACTAAGTAAAATAAAGAATTGAAATTTTGTGAAAACATTTCCTGAAACTCTGTATTTGCTAGGTCTTTCACAAGTCTACCTAAAACTGTTTGCCGGAATCTGGAAAATGAGAACAAGTTCTTCATCGACCCAACAAAAATCTGCAAGCTTCAAAAGGCAAGGATATGTGGTAGTGAAACAGTTATAGAAGAATCTGGAAAGCATGAGTTTGCCTCTACCACTCAGTAGCTGAGTGATCCTGAGTAAATTGCTTAAGCTTGCTAAGCCTTAGTTTTAACTTACTTAAAATACAGACAAAATGGTGGCTGTTACCTAAATAAGTGTGAATTAAGCTCCAATGGCTAAAGGCTGTGTCCTAACAGTGAACAACTTGGGCCCTCTTTTTGATCAGATATCATTGGGAGGCATGCTTTCTTCATCAGACGGAATTTTAAATGTTCCTTTCTTGGGAAAAATCTGAAACTAGAGATGACAACATTTACATATGAGAAACAGAAATCAAGACAGAGACTCACAGATAGTGCATTCTCTCAGAATGAGTCATTTGTATTTTGCTGAGATTATTGAAGGAGACTGAAGTTTACAATAAATACTTTAGGGAAGATTGAATATTTTTTCATGTGTAGAATAAGATCTCTGCAAAGGCTAATAAAGACTGATTGAAAGAAGGGCTTACTTTTGTTGCAGATCAGCTTTGGCAAGGACATTGTCTTATGCTCAGAGTTAGATCAGAGGTATTAGAACGATCAGAACATGTACTGAACTTCTGGCCAAGTGTAAAGATTTTTATGAATTCTTAGTGAGTAGAAGCTTGAAGGTTTTATCTATTGCCTACATAGGAATGTACATAATTTGCTTTAGTGTAACCAGTTCTCAAGGAATTGAACTTCTTTAAAAAGGTATAAATAGCAGAATCCCCATAGGTATTTATAAATAGATGTCAAGGTTATAGTTAATAGATCTAGTGAAAATCTAGTAAAACATTATCTCTTACTAAATGTTATTACTATTTATATTTTGTTGTACTACCAAAGCTTTTTGTGAGGATTAGCTGAGGCATTAAAAGGGTTTTGTAAAGATTAAAAGACTATACAAATGTGAAGTGAATAATAATTCTAATGATTCCTTGCCTTGCCAACTCATTTTCACTATATCATGATGTAACATCCCTCACTGTAAAGCTGTATTTATAAAAAAAAAAAATACCAGTGATGAACTTCACCTTGGCCAGTATTTTCTAATTGGGCTTCAGACACCCAAGGGATATTTTTTTCAGTATTCTTTGTGGATCTCTAATTTCTATAAAGTTATTCAATTTTTATGAAATTTTTTAGTACAAATCCCAAGGATATTATCTGTGAAGGTATTTTCAGTAAGAATATAACTCCCATGTATGAGAATGCATTGAAAACTACAAATGTATTATTTATGTAAGTATTTTTTTAACTCCACTTTTTCTTTTTTAAATTCTAGCTACCTATTGTTCCAAGAAGGTTGGGATAATACAAAAAAAAGTAACAAAATGTTACAGGCACTAAAATGCTTATTAATATATAATATGAAGAAAAGGTTAGAATTTTAAAATGTCTTGAACCACAGAGGTCACTAAAAGATGCATCTAACAAACATGATGGCATTAAATTAAAAGATGTAATTAAAATGTCGATGTCGTTATCCATAATATTTAAGATTTACAATGGTTAGTGTTTCTAATATAGCTTCAATGGGGTTATCTAGAGGACACTGCCCAAGCTATGATTTTAATTCCTTTTAAAAAAATATGTTTGTTATTTAAAGAAAGCTGCAAAATGCACTCCTATACAAGATGCTTAATGTCCAAGTCTAAAGTAGTGGTTCCTAATGGAGAGGATCGGGGATATCATTCCCCATGGGGTATCTGGTTGTACGGGAGACATTTTTGCCTGTCATGCATAGGCAGTGGTAGCAGTGCTACTGGCAACTGTTGAGTAGAAGCCAGTCATGCTGATAACCTCCGGATAATGCATAGGATAGGCCCTCCAGCAAAGACTTGGCCCAAAGTGTCAATGGGGCCTGCTGCAGAACCCTGGTCTATCATAATCCTTCTGTTGGGTTTATATTTAAAATATATAAATATTTTATATTTGTAGCTATATAGACACTATAGCAAGTAGTAATATCTAGTGTTGGCAAAAATGTCAGAAAAGGGACATTCTCAAATACTGTTGGCATAAATAGCTATGGAAGTAAATCTTTTGGAGACAATTTGTAAATTTAAAAATTCGTGTCTTGTTGCCTTTCTACTTCTAAGCATTTCTTAACAATTTAATGCAATGGATATATGTAGCTATATTGAATCAAGAATTCTCTGTGCATGCAGTATTAATTATAATAAGAAAGTATTAGATGCAAATTAGATGTTCATTAATAGGCGGTAAAATAAATTAGAGCATGATAGGCACAAAATGTAATGATAAAAATAGTAGAATTGCATATCATAACAAAGAAAGATGAATATGATGTAATCAAATTTTTGCTTCAATTTGTATAAATGTGTGTGTGAGTGTGTGTGAGCACATATATACGCACATACCAAAGGCCTGGAAGGAGGCAGAGCAAATATTAAGAAAAAGAGTGGTTAGTTATGACAAATATGAGTGTGGGATAAAATATCCACTTTTTACTTTACACAGTTTTATAATATTTATATTTCCTTCAAGTATGGGCAATTTGTGAAATTTAAAAAACGTAACACGAAGAGCTCACACAATAATAAACATACCTAGACGTTGTCTGTTGTGTAAAGGTTATGTGAGGAATTCACTTTTGAGGAGGTTTTAATAGACATTTCCTGGTGAAGGGGAATTAAGAGATTGCAGACATAGAAAGAACAGTTAGAGGAGACCACTGAAAAGAACTGAGTGAAGTTCTGGGCAAACCGAAAAGGAAGGGACTAGAAGTAGTAATGTAGAAACACTGTTAGAAGGATTGTGATTTAAATGAAAATGAAAGCTCATATTTTGAAAAGAAAATGCCTTATTTGGACATAGCTTAATTAGTATTTGCCTCAATCAAGCAAATTCTATTCTTCAACACTGAACATGTCTACGGGAAACTTCAATTTCTACTTAAAAGTTAAATTATTTTCACCAACTCTTTTTTATATTTGTGTACTTGAATCTAATCGCTTGTGCAGTTTTAGTTGAAAGGATTCAGCATTAAAGATTAAAAATATTGAAGAAAGAAATGAATTATGGAAATTATCTCCAGTTTGCAGCTTGCTTTACAAAGATTTAGAAGCCTCTTTCTTGTACAGCTCTATCTTTCAAAAGCATGGCTAGGGCTTTTTATGTATAGTTACAATCTTAACATTCTAAATGTAGGGATTTGTAGATAGAATCCATGGGGTCACTGGTTCATACTTCTGATTTCTAAGAGATCCTTAATATTAATGAGTCAATACCTGAGGAAATTATTTCATTTGATCAATGCAGAGAATGTTGTTGCTCAACTACCATAATCGTTAACACTTATCAGAGTAGATTAAAAGCTTGAGTATTACTTTGAAACAACAAACCTGGGGGTAGAATTCAACAAACCTGGTGATCAAATTCATTTCTTCCTCATTTACATATTGTCTTAAATGCATTTTCCATTATAATCCCAAACCGGACTTGCTCTAGGGTTTCATTCATAAAAACAAGCAAATACCATTTGCAGGGCCTCGTCCTTACTCTACAGAAGAAATGCAAGGGTTGCATGTATGAATGAAAACTATTGTCACTGTTCTACAGAGATGTCTACTCTGGAGTATATTCCTCCCAGGTTTGTTTAGAGGAAGTCACGAAATTAATCGTATCCCTCGTTTAAAAACGAGGCATAACCGAATCACCACTAATTAATATTTACATCTGAAGGCTCACTTACATTTTGCCTTTATCCTGTCTTTATTTTTATTGCATTTCCCAAGACATTTTACACTTTGTTTTAATTTCAGTTAAACTTTCTCAGGCAGAGTGTTCTAGAGACTTTTAACAAATTCCAAAAAGTAACAGGCACATATATTAAATCTTATCTTGCTGTAATTAAACAAATGCTGTCATATCTTCACCAATATTTTTAAAATTAGGATCTATGCTTATAGATACACATATGTATGTAGACACACGTATACACTGTATTGGCCAAACATACATTCCCTTGCATACAATTTTTTTTTTTTTTTACTGTGCAAACCATGGCTTTTAGTCTTTTTTTTCTAATACAAAAAGTATACATAAGGGAGCCAAAAATTGTCCTCCAAATAACTGTGCATTTTCCTAATTTGTGTTTAAAGAACGGATGCTTCTCCTGAAACATTTCTTTCTGCTTTAACCATATCCTTTTTGTATAGGTCTGGCACTGGTATTTCATTCTAGGTATCAAGAATCTAGGACACAGAGCAGTTACACAGCTTAAGAAGGATCCCATTGTGTTTCTTCGTGCCTTGTTTATTACTAGGTCTTTTTTTTAAAATAATTTTTAAAATTTATTTTTGAAAGAGAGACAGAGTGCAAACAAGGGAGAGTCAGGGAGAGACAGGAGACACAGAACCTGAAGCTGGCTTCAATCTCTGAGCCAACAGCACAGAGTCCGACGTGACGCTCGAACCCACGAACTGCAAGACTGTGACCTGAGCCGAAGTCGGATGCTTAACCACTCAGGTGCCCCTACTATGTCTTTATTAACAGATTAATTAAAATATACAAATAAATTATTAAGGACTTACTAAAAACTTCTATATTCTGGGTGACCAAAAAGAGCCCATTTGATAGTCTAGGGTTCATAGAGAATGCAATGTGAATGCTGCTCTGTAAAGAGTAATCGCAATTTACTGAATGGAGGATCCTAACGTTATGCAACACAATGACACTGATTATTGAGCAAAATATGGTCAGTTAATCAAGAAACTCATTGCTCTGGGGATTTGGATGTAGGGGATGGGTAGCATAATGCATTACCATGTACAACAAAACAAAGCATTAAAAGTACTGTAGAGGGTTTGAATAAAAATTCTATGAGAGTATGTTGGAAAGAGAGATTAGTTACAAATCTGGAAAGGTTTTCATCAACTCTTTAATGATAAGATTTCAGGCAGAACTGTGCACAAGGTGGTAGGATTATTGGAGTGCAAAGGCACAAGAAAATATCCAAGAATATCTAACAAGGATGAAGTTTTTGAAGGAGCTGCTTTGTGGGGATATGCAGTGTGAAAAAGGCTGAAAATAGAATTCCAGCTTATAGAATCTGGACGATAGACAAAGGGAAATATCAACCCTGATTAAGAAAGCAGGCCATAGATTCAATTTCATGAATCTGAGTTTCAGCTTAGATGCTTACTAGCTGTTAAGCAAGTTGTGTAATCACTTTATGTCTTAATCTCTCCAACTTCAAAATAAAATACATACACAAAATAAAATACGCACACACACACACACACACACACACACACACACATACACACACACCAGCCATTTTTGAGTTGTTTGAAGGATTAGATTAAATGTGCTAAAACATGAAGAATGATTAGGTCAATAGGAATCAGGAATATAATAAGGTTTAACATTAATGTTATTTTTTAATAGCTGCCATTGTTTGAGCTGAGTTTGGGGCAGTTTATTACGGAAAGGTTAAGATGAAATTGAGAATGGCAGCAGAAAGGTAGGGTGATGAGGCAACCACAAAAGAGGTGAGGTAAAATGTAAAGGTGGGCTGTAGTTTCAAGTTCTAGTATCAGTATTTATTTGTAGACTTAGAACCTTGAGCCAGTCACTTAACATTTTGTATCAAATTCTATTTTTTGTTAATTATAACATGGGATAGATGATAACAATGTGAGTGACTTAAGGAGACTGAGTATTAGCTACGAATAGTAGTTGTTTATAAATTATAAATTGAAAAATTCCTATTATTAATGTTAGAATCTAAGGGAGAGATAGCAATAGTTTGATTCTGAAAGTAGAGGAGAAATGGAGGAAAAATCTGATAAATAATTAATGACATTCAGACTAGTAAGTGATGAATCCATGAAATGATAATTGAATATTCTTAATAACAGACAGATGATGATAATTTTGCTATTTCTGACATTGTATGCACAATGGTGACCATTTCGTCTGTGCTCTTTGTTTATTTTCAAAAGAAATCAGGCAAGTTTATGGGGCTTCTTGGTAGAAATTTAAATTCACATTAAGAATCTGCTGCATGTAAAGCAGAATTTGTTTCTTGCCTCTTCTACAAACAAGTTCATTCATCTCAATGAAGATTTGTTGAATGATTATCATCATCCATATTGATTTCTCCCACATCTTATCAGTCATTTATATTTTATTATATATTATTCTTTGTTATTTGTTTTGCCTTGCTTTATCCTTACTGATACTGTAGTGGGCAGGGGATAATTCTTATGTCCTTTTCTCCCATCATGACCATACCACCAAATTAACATGGAGAACTTAATTGTATGGCTTGGCACATACCTACCAGAATATACCTAAACATTGGATAATGACTTTCAATTCAGTAGATCAATGTAGATGAGTGTGGAGCAACACAGTTACTTCTCAGATGCTGCCACTTTATTGCTAAAGCTCAATTCCTCTGCTTCATGACATCACTTTGGTTTAGTTTGGTTCTTATTATTGCTGGTAATCTTGGTTTCTGTGATAGAGGTATACGTGATTTTCTTGGTGTTTATAGTATTTGCTTTCCATCTTGGCCCCTACTATTCTTCAGAGAAGGGCAGTCATGCCCCCATTTAGCCTCACCTTTCTTCAACCCATTCTCTGAGTTGTGCATAATTTCACTTTGACCTGGCAACTTTCTGGGCAGCCCTACAACTTTTGTCCACTTCTGTAAGTTTCCTGTGTATATAGCATAGCTGAAGTTGTGTATGTTCCTTCATCCTTTTATTCCTAAGCATGCTACATAATAATCCTTTCCACCCTTGATGTCAAAGGCTACTCTGGTAAGCACTCAGCTTTCAGGAAACTCTGAAAAAAGCAGGTCTAGTCTCTATGTTCAGATTTGACCCAAAGTTAGGGGACATGTCAAGCTCTCATAAATACTGGATCATTATACTCTGCTCTTATATATCAAGGAGACATCAAAATCCAGTTATGCTGGCATTCAATCTGGGATCAGAATGATAATTTTACTCTTACTGTTATTTCTGATTCCATTCTGCAAACTTTTGGAGTACTCATCCACAACTTGTCTTCAAAATAGGGGGTGGGACACTTAACATTTTTTTTAATTGGCAGCAAAAGCAAAAACTTTTCAAAAAGAACATTGCATTCCTCCAAAGGCCAAGGACTCCCAATTCTAAGACACTACCCCCAGAACCCTTATCTCCAGTCCTTTTACTGGGCTTCAGCTGGTCTTTCTGACTCCTTAACAGACCCATGGGAAGTGTCGGGCCCAAATTGTTAGTGGCTCCTTTTCAGATGTTTGGTTCCCTATATTCCTTCTACTTTATCTCTGAACTAGATTGTATACTATTCTGGGACAAGAGGATGTGTTTCACTTAACACTGTGCCATATAGCAGGATAATAACAATTACAACAACATACAGCTGAATAAAACAATTATAACAAACAATAGCAACAACAACAAAGATAATACTTAGCTGGTATTAGCCCAGAAAACTGGGAATAGCAAGAATAAATGAACTCACTTCAATTCAGCAATTATTTAAGGAATTTCTGCTGCTTTTAAAGATATCAAAGAAGATAAACATTATTCAGTTTTAGAGTAAAGCTGAGATGCCTCATCCATTTCTTAAGTAGCCTGACCCTCTGGTTAAATGGAATGATTATCCTACTGAAAATATGGAAGATAAATTGGTTCATTAATTCCAGCCTAGGACAGTGTGACGTTATTCATTTAGGCTTCTAGGAAAGTTTGCAGGACTCATTTTTAGATAAGCCCATCTAAAGTCTCTGGACTTTAAGATGATTCAAAGTTATCTTTTCCCTTACAAAAGCAAAAGTAAAAAACAATTTCAGGAACACTTTCCATTTCTTATTTAAGAGCAAAATACTCCTATTTTTCTGGTTTTCACTATCATTTCTAGCTCACTACTTTTCGCCTTAATTAGAAGAATTACTGATCCTAACAACTTTCACTTATACAAAACAGTACTAGAGATGATCCATTCTATAGAGAGGGAATCAGTAAAATCAGAATTTACAGGGAGTGTGCTTATACAAAACACTCCTTCCTATCAGGGCAATGCATGAAAATATGGGAAAGGAATAGCGTGGAGTCTATATTCTCATGAGGGTTGAAAATTTTGGAATTACAATAAACAATGCAATTATGTTAGCTGAAATCTAGCCAATGATTTCTTGTTATATTACTAGGATGACTGAAAATTAGAAATAATTTTCTGTGGTGATTAGGAAATATCGCCTCTGAAGGTACTCTGTTTCCCCTACATCATTAAAAAATAAACACTGATGAAACTGTTTTACGTTTCAAGTCTTTCTCCCTTTAGCAGCTTTCTTACAAGTGTAAAAACACAAGGGGAAAGAGTGAGAGAAAAAAAAATTCAAAAAGGATAGCTAGGTTATGGTCAAAACGTAGGTGACAGAGTTGTCCAAAATACTGTTAGGGCTCCTCCACCGACAATTCACTCTATTCTAGAGCCTTGTCAGCTCTCCCAGACTCATTGACAGACTATTATATTCAGAATGGCTTTGAAAATTTACAGTGCTTAGAAATGCATTTGAGACATCTAAAAATGTCTTTATTTAGAAAGGAACACATGACACTCGCCAAATTTGTAGGTTTGAGAAACCACTTCCAATACAAATTAAAAGGCCTCTTCCTCACTGAAATGGGACTATCAGTATATGACTTGTCTGCTCAAGAGAAATAGTGGGTTCTTGTCTCTGACGTCGCAATTTAGTTTAAAATCACTCTCTTGATGACAGGGTACATACAGATGCTGAAACTATAAAGATGACAGTCTAATCTTCAGAGATCACTGATCACTGATAAAAGATTAAATCACAGAAACATCTGAAAGGCCAGATTATCAGCTGGTTGGCAAACTCTCAGTACGGAAGTGTGCTGAGACATTACTGATAAGTAGTGCTTTTCTTATATGTTATGAAGAAACATATTCTCCTCTAAAAGAGGCAGATGAATTTTAATGCCTCTGAATTTGAGATGTATATATATATATTTTTTTTCTCAGTATTGACGCGATATGTGTAAAATGTTAAAAAAAAAAAGTATATACTGTAAAGTGCTCAAAATTATTGTTTTCCCTCAGAGTAATGCCCGATTGCGGAGAATTTTAATCATCACTGTTTGGAATTTGAACCAATTTTAAATATACGTACAAGAATGATTAGACATGCTGGTCCTATAAAACTCCAAATAAAGTTGTTTTCTGTGCTAAGCCAACATCTGAAAAGTAAACAATAAATCTATAAATACGTTTGTATGTACTTCACAAAACAACATTTTCAATGATACACAAAGCATATTCAGAGTTGCATTGCAAACACGTATGAGATCATTTTAACTTACACTTTGGTGGTGCCGTAATATCTATATCCTAGTGATGCTGAAAATGCAACTACCACCGCTGGGCTGAGATAGCCAAAGATATAAAAATTCTTGTGCAAAAATCCCTTGTTGTAGATGACGCCCACAACAATGAGATAGAGGTGTATGCCTTCAATGCACATCCAGGCAAAGGCAGCTAAAAAGAAGTAATGCAGCAGCCCCGCAATGATTGAACAGAAGAGCTAGAAACCAAAGAAAGAAAAGAACTTAAGCAGTGTTTGCTTTAACACGAGCATAACATAACATCCTGACTTTCTCCATAAATTATGCCACTTGATAGAATGCTTGATCATGTGAAAATGTCCTCATCAAGTGCCAGTTTTTTAAGTTGTACCACTTCCAGGTGAGCTTTAATGTGAGCAATCCTGTGATAGAACTGAGTGGCCATTCTTGTCCAGAAAGCTACACTTTTATACATTTATATTATGGGTTCAGTTGTGGCTACATCGCAGGTAAAACGTGGTATCTGTGTTATGATTTAAGTTGATTTCTGTTTTGGAAATGCCTTTCCTCTCATTAATTTTACTCATGGCCAAGGAATGAAAATTATTGCTAATACCAGGCTAAATGAAATGTAGTAAATATCTTGATTATTGTGGCAAACATTGAATTCACAAAAGGGACAACGGATAATATATTTTACAAAAAACATTGATTATGGAATCACTGTCAGTTGTAAGATTATCAGGTAAACTTGAGATGGATTTCAGTTAAATATTATTTATTAGTATTTACTCTACAAAGAGAACTGGAGTTAGGCTTAGAAGAAATAATAGAAAAAGAAGTAGTTGCACTCTTTTGTATTAGTGGAACTAACAGTATCTATTGCCGGAAAGGGAACATAATTCATACTTACCTACCTATTGCACTTAATAAAAAGGAGTATAATCCAAGCATAATGAGATTATAGACTAAAATATATTAGGGGGTACCATATAAGGTTGAGAACAGAGAGATCACTGGTAATTAAAATTTGTGAACTACGTTAGTGAAGAATTGAGATTGAAATATGGCTTGGAAATGGGAAGAACTTGATAGGTGAAACAGAATTGAAAATAAACACTCTAAGGAACAGTTGTTGGGTAAGGATAATATGGGGATGAAACCAAAGGAAAAATAGGCATCGGAGAAGAGTGGGTGGTATATAAAATTGGCGCCTGTTAGGAGGACCACTGCAAAACAACAACAACAACAACAACAACAACAAAATAATTACGAAGTTTACAGTCTAGTGTATCGTATTTAAAATAGATGTTTGGTGATATCTACTTTAGAAGAAAACCTTGATGCCTAGGGGTTCGTGTCAGTACTCAAAAGGCTTCTAACAAGGATGGTAATACGGAGACATTTTAATGTTTTGTGGCCATGAGAATGCATTTCTCCGATCTCCACCTGCAGGGAGGGCAACTGACCTAGAAAAGGCTGCACTAGAAAAGGCATTGCCAAGTTCATGTATCCCACAGGCTGCTGCCACTAAGACCTTCCTCTTTTTGAGACACAAGGACTTCTCAAAGGACTCCTTGACAACTGTGCTGAATATTCCTGAAAAGGGCACTGCTGTGTGAAACACTTCCATCTACTTGCCCTTCCTTCCTTCTTTCCTTTACTCAGGGTCAGAATTGCATCTTGGTCTGATGACTTTCCAGTCTCTCTCTTCCCAGTATCTCTCAGCCATTCTGCCTAATTTATTTAATGCATGTTTAATTCCATTTTAATGCCTGCCCCTAGGAGCACCCACACTGACACAGTATAGAAACTTTAAGGCCCCAGATCAATAATGGAGGGAAACTGATTGTTAGGAAAGTGCAATGACCAAGTAGAGCCTATTTGTCATAGTTCAGCCTAGGAACCCAGCTGCTTTTCTGTTTCGTCCCTATATTAAGATAAACCTTTTATTTCCAATTCTCACTCTGTCCCTTCTTCCTTTGTTTAATGCCCATGTAAAAACACAACAAAACAAATAACCAACCAAAAAAAAAAGGTTATGTCTTCAGTTTGTAGCAAACTTTTCACTTGTCCCAAAGGTTCATCCTAACAAGGGACACTGTGCCTAATGGAATTGATAGGCAGGTTTTAGTTACATTAACATTAGCAAACTTAGAAAAGACTTAGGAACAAAATATATAGTATGTTTGCTCATTAAGCTCTTAATTATAATTCATGATTCTGTAACATGTATATTTAGGAAAGAAAAATTTTAGGAAATAAAAATAGAAGAGAGATCTACATACCTTATTAGTATTTGTATTGATCCCAACCAAAAAAACAAGTTCAGCAAGGAATAGGTTACAGCAGAGATTTTTGTGAATTGTTGTTCTGGTGCTTTGAATTTCACTGAAGAACCAGAAGGTAAAAATGCATATGGCAAGGCAAATCAATGAAATAATTATTCCTAGTTGAGTGATCCTTGTAAGAATATTATAATCTTTAATACCCTAAGGGAAAATAATAATAAAGCTGTTAAGAGAATAACTCAGTAACTTGTCAAAGGAACTACAACATATAATGAACTTCCTTTTTTGGAGAAACATTAATCAAAACGTTCATAAAATGTAAAAGTACAAATGTGCATTTAGATGAGAAAAATTTTGTACCTTTGAAAATGCTCAATATTCAGAGAAAACTGATATAAATCATGTAGCACTTTAAAAGTTCTGTAATTAGTGATATTTTTTTCTGGGCATAGTATATATTAGTATATGGTTTAACATTCTTATTGTCATCAGTTTCATAATATTAGAAAGGCAATTCATTATTGTAATATGAACATGGTTAATTAAAACAGATTTATCAATGGTATTAACAAGTCTTATTTCTATGCAGCAATTCATCTAAAACACATTAAACAAAGGTATGAGAAATGCTGAATATACAGAACATCAAAATAGTAAAGTTGAAAGACTGAAATGGAAAAGTTGGTCTTATTCTAACCAGATGAATATTTATATTTTACACACAGAGTAGAGGCTTCTTTTCTCACTTAACACTCAGGGAAAAAAGTCTTTATGACTAATGTTATGGTGAGATAGGTCTATCTGACCACTTCAGATGGATTCTCAGTAGACATGGAAACTAATCTGATACTTAGCAAAGATTATGATACAGAGATATAAAATCAAATATATAATGTATAAGTAATATATTAATGATATACAGTACATAGCAAGAAGCTATTCACTATAGATTTTTCATGTTTAAAAATCTTGTAGGGTTCTACAATATGAAAACATTGTATTGGTTATAAAAATGCTAATACTTATTGACCAGGTATCCAATATTTTTACCTAATTTGTAATCAATGAAAATAAACTTTCAAGACAAAAACAAATGCCCTTAAAACCATGATACATTAAAATGTATAAGTGGGTTTTTTTATGTCGTATTTATTTATAATATAATTTATTGTCAAATTGGCTAACATATAGTGTGTAATATGTGCTCTTGCTTTTTTGGGGTAGATTCCCATGGTTCATAGCTTACATACAACACCCAGTGCTTATCCAAATAAGTGCCCTCCTCAATGCCCATCACCCTTTAACCTCTTTCCCCCCATCTAAAGCAACAGAAGAGTCAATGGATAGATATTTAACACACAATCTTCTAGCTATTATAGACTAGATAAGTGCTAGACATTTTTAGGTTATTACAGGTAAGAAAGCAAAGATTAGGGGCGCCTAGGTGGCTCAGTCGGCTAAGTGTCCGACTTCAGTTCAGGTCATGGTCTCACGGTTAGTGGGTTTGAGCCTCGGTCGGGCTCTGTGCTGACAGCTAGCTCAGAGCCTAGAGCCTGTTTCAGATTCTGTGTCTCCCTCTCTCTCTGACCCTCCCCTGCTCACAGTCTCTCTCTCTCTCAGAAATAAATAAAACATTAAAAAATTTAAAAAAAAACAAAAAAAACCCAAAGATTAAAAAGGATAATGTTGGGGCTTTATCAATTAACTAAATATGATATTTACACCTAAAGAAACATAATTTATTCTCTTTACTGACATAATCAAGAAAAAAGAAGAAAATTGGCAGGTTTATAAATATGAAATGGAAAATTATCTTACGATGGAAGCACCAGAAGACATCAAAATTGCAAAATGTGTCAGGTGGTTACAGTGGCATGAGGTATGGGTGTCATTTGAGTGTGTCAGCTCACAGCCTTCTGAAGACCAACTACCACTCATGGTGTCAGAAGAGTAGTTCCAAAATGCACACTGACTCCTATAGTTATCTGTGGTCTGAAAAAGAGACATTTTACTAATGGAAAAAAGAGAAAAAATATACATCTAGTATCACATTTGCCATATTTAATATACTATTTTGTATGTCAATATAGTTAACACCATGCCTAAAACGCCAAGTATAAAATCAATGCTAATAAATGAATGCCACTGTTTTGTGGATGATTGAAGTTACTGCAACAATGCTATATTTTATCAATTTCCATGTCACAGAAGTTGTTGTGAGAATTACTAATTATCAAAAGAGATCATTTAGAATAGTTCATGTTACATAATTATCATGCAATCTTTAATTAATAAAAGTTTATTGGGAATATACTAGATCTTAGTCATTGACCCAAGTACTAAAAGTATAATACTGAACAAAACAGGAAAAGTATTTGCATTGTTGATTTTATATTCTCATGAGATGAGAAATGATTAAACAAGAAAAATAAACCAAGGAAAGGGAAAAGAGGTTGGGTTGAGGTGGGTCTGAGGACTTCTTAGGAGATGATGTTAAAGTAAATACCTCAATGAAGTTAGAGAGAGTAAACCCCAAAGACCTGGGGACAGAAGGTTCCAGTTGGAATGGCAAATGAAAAAGTTCTGAGTTGAGACTGAATAAGAATCTTCCAGAAGCATCTAGAAGACAGGGTAGTTAGGGTAGAGTGAATGAGATAAAGAGCAGTTGGAGACAAGATCATAGATAGGGTCTGATCTCATAGACTACAGGATGGCTGTTTAATAAATAGATTCTCTTAACCATATATTTATATTAAGTAAGCACAGCATAATATTATTATGACAACTACTTTTAATATTTCTTTGAGGTAATGGAGAAGTATATATTAATTGATAAAATTGCAAATAAATTATCAGGGAATCAAGAAACTGAAGGGGTTATCTAGGAGATAGCTTCTATTATTTTAGGAAAAAGATAGGATCCAAATTTTATTCTTAGAAAGAAGGAAACCATGAATTAGTACGTGTGTTGTCTAAAGAAAGTGATAAAATTTCATAGTGATCATTAGGTTGAATGGATAGAAGATTTGAACACAGAGGAAGATTAAGGACAATCAATTTTCCCATTAATTTTGGTGAGGAATTTTTATTTAAATGTGTGTTGTGTTTTGTTTTGTCATTGTGTCGGAGATTGGTGAACTGGGTTGTCCTCGGCATCTCTTCAGCTGCCAAAATATTCTACTAGTAGAAACTGCGGAAAAACTATCAGACTAAGTCAAAAAACAATGTTTTTTTCTAGTGGCAAAAAGTCATTCAGCATCTGAAAATATCTAAGTTTCATTTCCATTCTTAGAACATTTTACACCTTCTTTTACACTGAACATAATGTCTACAAATGTTTAGGTTTGAGCTACTATTCTCTTGTATTTTCTATACTTTTAGTTTCTTTCTATGTTAGATATCTTTAGTTAAAGTGACACATTTATATGGTGTGTAAGCATATATGTTCTTTTAATCCCATAAACATGCAAATACAACTGTCCAGTTACAAGGCTCTCCAAATGGATCATTAAAGGTACTTTATTCAGGTACTAGGACTGAAGTTCTATTGGAAGTCCAGGAAACCATCAACTTTAAAAAAACCATCAACTCATTCATTTTTAGGTATATGAAAAAACTAAATAGTTTTTCTAATGTTTATTATATTAGAGTTTTAATTACATAGGAGCTTGAAAATGATTTAGAATAACAATAAAAGAGTAAAATGGTCTCAGCTAATTTCTTTATGAAATATTGTAAACTTCTCTGTGATTTTATTTTAATCAGCATCTAAATCCCTGCAGCAAATATTATCTCAAATGGCAATTATTAATCAAACACCTCTGTCATTACCCAAAAAACATTTATCTCTTTGACTCTGATACATTTTGTAACCCATTCATAAAAGGTACAGAGACTTCCAAAATGAATGATGTAATTAAAAATAAAACTAAAATAGAGCTTAATTTCAGAGAATTAAATGTGTAAAATTCCTTGATATTTCTTAGAAAGTTTACAGAGCACTGAAAGTAAAAACTTATTTTACAGAAAATTGAGTTGAAACTACTTTACTCTTTTATTTCAACTTTTAAACTTAAGAATTCATGTATAATTAAGGTGACAATAAAAATGTTCACTTCTCCCAGTGTTTCACAATCATCACCAAAAGTCACCAATAAAACAAGCTTACCTTTATGTGACTTAATGTAAATGTGATTTTTTCAAGTTCATACAGTGTGGGTGGGTTCGAGCTAATAGAGACGGAAATCACTGAAGAAATGACTCTTTCTTCCTCTTCAGAATTATCATAACTTTGAGGTTCCAATAAGAAGTTGTCAGATGATGAAAACAAGGGACCAATACTCTTATAATATAAAAATGCAACTGCAACATTGCCTATCAATCAGATAAGTGCACTTAGTGAAATTCTTATAAAAATATATATATTTAAGCTCTTAAACATAAGAACTTAACCATCAAAATTTTTATTCAAAGGCAGTCATACAAATACCTAGACACTAATATGTGGGTCATAATAAGGTTATGTCTATATAATCAAATCATATTAAGACATAGTCTCTGACCTCTACGACTCTGAAATTATCACGGGACTATAGCACCCCATTGCACAAGCTATATTTAGAAGAAAAACAGTCCTAGATAAATGCATATCCAACTCCTAAGAATACAGATGTGAAATGTATTCACTTAAAAGATAAAATTTTTTATCTTTGCTATGCAAATATAGGAATTAGAAAGACAGTGGAAGAAAATTATCACTGACTTAGAGTATTCAGGAAGTTTAGAATTAAACAAGCTGTCAGATGCCACTGAGTTCCAGCTCGTGCCCACTGAGATGTTTCCTACTTAATATTGATGACATATAGTTATGCAGTCTCAAGACAGGAAACTTATTGCCTTGCCAGGCAGCCATTTATCTGTGCCCCTTGACATTCTCCAAATGCAGTAGATCCACGTAAAACCCAGTACTAGAAATGCAACCTTATTAGTACAGAATATCATGTGACTATTTTCCCCTTAGCCTAGACATTACACTTATATTTAAAAAAAATTAATGTTTTTATTTATTTCAGAGAGAGAGAGAGAAAGGGAAAGAGAGAGACACCGTGAGCAGACGAGGGTCAGAGAGAGAGGGAGACACAGAATCTGAAGCAGGCTCCAGGCTCTGAGCTAGCTGTCAGCACAGAGCCTGATGTGGGGCTCAAACCCACAAACCGTGAGATCATGACCTGAGCCAAAGTCCGGCACTTAACCGACTGAGCCACCCACGCGCCCCAACACTACACCTATATTAATGGATCTCAAATTGTCTTGGGTTTTGAAGCAGTTCATTACTACTGATAATAAGTGTGTGAACAACTCAAAATCTAGATCTATTATCTTTTAAAAATTCCTCTTGCCACTTAGATGATACACTTCTGCTATTTGTTGCACAGAATTATGGACACTAAGTTCAGAACTTTGCATTCTGAATTTACTCTCAGAATTAAAAGTTCTGGTTTCAGTCATTGCTCCAACTTGTGTGGCTATGGATAAACTGCTCTGAACTTCAGCTTCCTCACTTATAAAATGATAATAGTAATACACACCCTAGCTACTTACAAAGCTAACATGCAGAATAATTAAATACCACATGAGTCTTCTGTAAAATTTAACGTACTAGGGTAATATGACTATTGTTACATTTATTAACTAGGAACATTACATATTTGCTTTAGGTTACTAGGACAACTTACAATGAACTCTATATTGGTTCCCTCAAATTTGTGACACCAGCAAATAATGTGACAGGCATCAGTCAATCAAAACCATAAATATGAATGTTGATTACATCATTAAAATCCCTAAGAACTGTGCCCTCCAGCTGCCATCTTGTATCACCGCATGTGTGCACCTAATCTCAGCTTGTCTTTCCAAGACCTCACGCTGCCAAGGCTAGACCCTCAACGCTGTCCCGTTTCCACTCCAACAAGATGAAAGAAACTATCATGAACCAGGAAAAACTTGCCAAACTGCCCAACTGTGCGCTAGGAGAACTGCTTGCTTAAAGAAGGTTGTTCACAAGCAAGAGGTTGCTGCTTGCTGAAAGAAACGCTTGCTTAAAGGGCAACAGCAGGTGATAAAAAAAAAAAAAAAAACAACACTTCAGTTCTCCTTAAAGAAATTCAGGGAAAACAATACCTCTGGTGCTGAAGAAGTGAATATGTTCACAAATCAAGGAACAGTGGTCCACTTCAATATGCCTAAAGTCCGGGCATCCCTGGCAGCAGACCCTTTCACCATCACAGGCCATGCGGAGACGAAGCAGCAGACAGAAATCCTACCCGGTGTGTTAAACCAACTCAGTGCAGACAGTCTGACTAGTTTAAGAAGAGTGGCTGAAGCTCTGGACACACAGTCTGTGGCTGGAGAAGCGCCACTTTCTACCAGAAAGGATGAGGAGGAGAATGAAGTTCCAGATCTCCTGGAGAACTTTGGTGAGACCACCAAGAATGAAGCAAACGGAACTGATTCAACTTCTGAAGAAGATAAAACTTGAAGAAGTTACTGGGAGCTGCTGCTTTGATATTTTTTTTTTTAAAGCTTATTTTTATTTATTTTGAGAGAGAGCAAGTTGGGGAGGGGCAGAGAGAGAGGGAGACAGAGTTCCAAGCCGGCTCTGCACTGCCAGAGCCTGATGTGGGGCTCAGATTCACAAACCTTGAGATCATGACCTGAGTCAAAAATCAAGAGGCAGACTGACTGAGCCACCCAGGTGCCCCGGGAGCCGGTATTTTATATTGACTGTTTTTTAAAATTTTGTTCACGGATCTGATAAAATCTAGATCTCTAATGTATTTAAGCCTGAGCCTCTTGGATGCTGCAGCTATTTTCACTGTTCGCTTATACACAATTCATTCTTTGGAGCTAATGAAACTGAAGAAGCTTGGGAATAGAGTTTGAAACAAGGTTAATTAAAAAAACCCAAAAAACAAAGAACTGTGATACAAACCTAAGTCATTCCACATCATAATACCACTCTAATGAATAATGTTTTTGGATATTGTTATGGTTATGTGAGCTAGACATTGCCAAAGTATATCATGATTCATGTTTTCTGTCATATCTAAAAAGGTATCACAAGAGAAGAAACATCGCAAAGAGGTGCTGAAATCTATGTGTATTAGCTAAGAGTATTTTCCTGAACTATCAGCTTAAGAAAACTTCTATCAAAGAAAGAAATGAAGTTAGTCTCACATGGTTGGCTAATGACATTATGAGGACTCTGAGTGATGGCAACTACTCCAGCCTTTGCTGTGGACGAACCAGGGCCTGGGCAGGATCTGAAAACCCTTTAGGTCAACTTGACCCTGTCTGGTGGATTAACCAGTTCATGTCACAGTGACTTCTCAAAAGTTGCAGTAGGAGTTGATCCAAAACGAAATGAAGCCCCCAAAAGATAAGATGGATTTTTAAAATCTATTAATCATTTATTTCCTTTCTCTAGGAAAATATTTAACATCAATTTTTGACTTTGAGTAAAATGTGATTCTTGCTGCATAGAATGCTCCCAAATCCCTTGTTACCTCCGTTCTGAGGATTATTTTAGTATTTGTCCATTCTTCTTATCTGAACCTCTTCCAATTCTTATGATTTCTCACTGAATCTCAGCCTGATCTAACTTTTAAGTCTTTTATCAGATATGTACCTTCATTCAGTACGTGAAGGGTTTATTTGCTAACGACAGGAACTAAAATTCAGCCTATAAAAAAGACTAAATATCTACCCTGTTTCTCCATAAACCTCCCTTATTTTTCTATAAATGACAGTATGCAGATTTTAACTAGAAGCTTGTGTTTTACTAATGGATTTTTATCGGTAATGAATCATCACACGTAGACAACACAAAGCAGGTTTTATCAGTTTCTTAGACTTGCCCTTATTTTTAAGATACAGCCCTTAAGGAAATAAAATGTTCTCCCTGTGCTTTGTTGAGAGCTGACATTATGGTCTCTTTCAAGTGTCAGAGTTAGCATGCATGATCTTCAAATATAACAAAGCTATCATACATTCAGACAGGATCTCTTTGAGATATTCATTCCATGACAATTTCATCATCTATCACTATAATAAGTATTGTCGATGGCTTTATTCTCAACTTTTAATTGTTTTCGAAATTTCAACAGTTTAACACAGTCTTTGGATTTGCTCCTAAAGATTATAGGTGTGCTTGGTGAATTAGACTATGATATAATAAATAGGGTAAGAGCCTTGAGTTCAAGGTATGGCCTACTTATTTTTTTGTTTTGTTTTGTGGCCTTCTGTTTCTTACTATTATATAAAAATGACAAGAAAAAAAGAAGAAGACAATATCAACAGATTAGGGAAAAATCCCATATTAGTGTTATACAAATTTTTTAAAAGATATTCTTCTGAGAATGAATGTGCAGAATGTTAAAAAAAATAAAGACACATCCATTTATGAAATGGTGTCTATAAAAGAAACCCTATGTGTGTTATTATAAATGCTTTTCATTTATATTTAGGACCACCCACATATTCTTTGAGAATCTATTGTAATTCATGCTTTCTCTAAGTACTGTATTGTGACCTGTATGAAAATGAAGACCATTCTTCTATTGCAGAGACTTTTTTCCTAAGTGCATTGCATTAAGGGAGCAGATGCTGCTTGCTTGCCTTTGGTTCGATGACAAGGAAGAGCTGGTCAGGGTTGATTTCTTTGTTAACTTTCTCCCTACTAGTACTGGTTCTGTATTACTTGTTGTGCATGGAGACAGATCCATTAACTTCATTGTGCCTTAGATCCACTGACCATAAAATGAGAAAATTAAGTTAGATAATTATCAAGTTGCCTGCTAGTAATGGCATTTTCTGATTCCCTCCTAAGAAATCCTGCCAGCTGAGAAGTTTACTGTACAAAGACCAAGAAATGACAAGCGGGAAAGAAATCCAAGCCTAAACAATAACTTTCTGTCTTTCTGAACATTATTTGTCTTCCTCACACAATCACAAATTCAGTCTCTCCCAGTGAGGAATATGAAGGATTGCTGAAGAAGAAGTGTTAAAAAGATTCTATGCAAATTATAGCACCTATGACTGCTGCAAAACAAGGATTACAGTGACAGCTCCTTTATGTATTTCATTAGAATTTCAACAATATCAGACAGTTTTAGAGACTGGGCATAAGACAAGAAGGTATAGATGTTGTCAGCTAAAATTCTCACAATGTATTTATATCGGAATGAAAATCTCAAGTACAAATACAGATATTCTGTATGGAAACATCAAATATTTCCTGTAAGAAACCACATGGGTACATATGATACAATCAAAGGCATGATAAGTATTTATTGCAAATCACTGACATATTGAATATAAGACTATCAAAGTCTTACCATATGAATCATAGGCAGCTTTTCTCTTTGGAAATATCTTTATATAATCTCCATCTACATTCATATGGGGATGAATATGTTTCATATGATTTGAATCAAAACAGAAAGCTTTGAGAGCTGAAACAAAAAACATGAAAATCATAAATTCTCTGAAATTAGGTTAATCAATGTTATTTGTTTAGTTAGGGACAATGTTATCCATCATTATTGTATTTCAACTTTTTTATGGCAGGTAGAACAAAGATTCTAAACATGCTTGGACCTTATAATTTACATTTTAAAAATCTAACTCAAGTTTTAACTTTTTGATTCCACCATAGCACTCATAGTTAAACTGAATCTTCATTGAATTAAATAAAAGACAAAATATATACACAAGGGAGCTATTACTAAATCAAAGACAAGCTACCACAATGTTTCAGAGGATGGTATCTATAATATAATTTACTATATGGAGAGTGATTGAATTAAATTCTTGAGTGATAATTTCCTTACCTGGGGTAGTTCACCTTTTTTATGCAAGAAATCACACAAATGCAAGGATCTTATGTACAGTCATAAAACTTGCTACTTTAATTTTGAGCAAGTGGTAAGTTATGATATGAGATAGTCATTTTTGCTTACCTACTACTATACAGCAAAATGTCACCCAGACAATGTAATACAGATGAATGCAATGGTTATCAGAAAATATACTTCATTTCCTCAGAACAACTTTATAGGCATCTTCAAATTGATTCAAGATTCTGAATGTTCTAAGTATGAGATTGCCTGAAGCAGGAAACATTCTAATTTGCTAGGTTGATTGCTTTATATCAAAAAATCTGTCTAGAATTATCTTTGGTCAAGGTAGATCCTAAGAAGTCCTGGGATGACTAACTCAAAATGACAAGGGAGTATTGTACTCTAAGCATTTAAATGCTAAATAGTTCAGGAATAGGATGAGGTGCAGAAGGCAGGAAGAAGGCAATGTTTAGGTATTCATCCTTTTAATTCATACTTCATTCATATCGCTCTTATAATGTTCATTGTCATCCATTCTTGCATTGATTAAATGGCTGCCAATTTAATTAGCAGTATTTTAAATACTTTCTTTCCCTTTTTAGAATGGCTTGTTTGGCACACACTATTGTTTTGAAATTGACCTTAGGTTCTTACCTATATCACTCGAATTAGTATCGAACTGAGTGGTCTTTTGGAAGTTCTGAGCTATCCTTAAGGTAGCCCGTTCAGTAGCATGCATCAATTTTGTAAGATGAGTTCTTCGACGATTCGTAGGTAACTTGTCCCAAACTATAAATGTGTCCTTTTGAACAAAATTATTCACAGTTTTTACAAATTCCTGTTGAAAAAAAAAATAGTGTGCTTTTAAAATGTTGGAATCTTACATGAATCACAGATGTAAACAAAGTTTAAAGCTCAGTTATATGGAGTTAAAGTTCTAAATACTTACAGTAAGAGTTGAATTAGCAAGACTGTCCTTGGTTAAATTAGTGCTATTCGTGTCACCTAGTATTGGGGATGATTCAGCTAATATTTCTATGTATGTAATTATATCCATTGGAGAAAGATCTTTCACAGAATTTCTATAGACTTCTTGTAGCAAAGCCATAGGCTCTTTTATGTGTCTAATCTGTATAAAAATGAGTCCAGAGAAAAGAAACCAAATTAGAATACTACTGGGGCTTTTCAAGAATGTCATATTTATTCTAAGTTTGTTTTTCTTGTGCTATATATTAGTACGTTATCAGACTACAGCTAAACCATAACATGCAGCACTGAAACTTGAAATTGTTTACAAAGGGTTAGCAAAAAAAAAAAGAAAAAAAAAAGCACAGAAATTACTTTAGAAATGAAACAGCATGCTTGAATTCATAACTTTTAAACATCAGCTTTTAAAAGCTATGATAAACTATAACTTAATTTGAATTAGATTTTAATCAACCAGAGAAAATTCTTTATAATGTGATATATTGGAAATTTGCTTTTAGTTGATTGTTAGTCATGTTGAGTCACATTTTCAATCACATGATGATAATTTTGTAAATGTCCTACTTTATTTACTCTTTGAAATATTTCCTTTGAAGTACAAAATCTAGTTGCATTCATTATGTTTTCTTAGAATGTGGGAATGGGCCTGGGGTCAAAGTGTGATTTTACTATTTTATTCATCAACTTTATTTGTATGTTGAGAAAAAAAAATTCCAGTATACTTAATAGTGAAAAAGTAATATATGTTAAATATCTAAAAGTCTTCAATGTTTTGGGGATTTTCAAATTGCTCCTTTCTATACCTCAAACAAATTATTTAAATCTCTATATGTAAATAATTTAAACTCTATGAGAAGATCAACTGGTCATTCCTTTTTTTTTCAATGTTTATTTATTTTGATAGAGAGAGAGGGAGAGTGCTAGTGTGGGGAGGGGGCAAAGAGAGAGGATCAGAGAGAGTCCCAGGCAGGCTCCATGCTATCAGCATGGATCCTGATACTGTACTTGATCTCATGAACTATGAGATCATGACCTGAGTTGAAATCATGAGTTGGATACTTAACTGACTGAGCCACCCAGGCACCCTAATTGTTAATCTTTTTTAAACGTGATATAGGAAGGATTTTAACTGAAACTAAAATGTCAAAATATAATAAATTCTTAATCCAACTAGTTTACTTACTTTTGTTAACATTTTATCAATATTTGCAGCAATACAGGCATTATCTAGATGGCAGTCTGCCCTCACATTTTCTGTAGAAAAAGAAAACAGACTACATAGTAAGTTTTTAAGAACACTTTTTTCCTCAGATGATTATATTAATATTAATAATTTTGCTCCCTTAGTTAAATACTAAAAACACATTCCTAACACTTGAGTTTTGTGTTCATTTTTTTATTCATTAACATGTATTTACTTTTCATTATTTCAAAAATCTTACTCGTAATAAAAGACACAGTGTTTATTTTCATTGCATTCATTTATTTTTTCTTATTTATTTTTATCTATTCAGTTTTATTCATTAAAATACACAATATTTTATGGAAAAATGGAAGAATATAGTCCCTCTATGGAATAAAGTATGTTAACTACATGAAACATATGGCCTACTTCTTCCACTAAATAAAGCAACACCTTTGCTTATTTCATTTTATAGACGATAAAGGGATACTGGCACATTTCTTAGAAGATGTAGTGCTTTGCATACTTCACTACTGTGCGGTATTATATTTTATATAGTTCTCTGATCATACATAAAATTTTGCAGTATGATTTACCTTGGCAGTAAGTGCCATCATTAGGCGCGAACTGTGACTTTCCTGTGGATGTCTGATAACCTTCTCTGCAGGAGCAGTTATACCCACCGTCCACGTTTTCACACACTGCATGATCGCCACAGGCAGCAGATCCACTGCACTCATCTATATCTGGAAATATTTAAAAAATTAAATTGTTTTATTTAGTGCTTATACGGTTGCTCCCTTGCTGATACGATAATAGATAAGGTTAGTGATCTCATATCAAATTTTACAAGAAAGCACGGAAAAATCCCATCATTTGGAAAATGATAGAGCAAACTTTGCCGCATATCATTTTTTTTAAAACCCTGATTTGGCTAATCTATTTTGAAAGTGCATTAACAACCGTCTTTCGTGGACCAACCAAACTCTTGAATTATTTTCTGAATAGAATTATTCATCCCCAAAGCTGTTAAATTAATTCCCATCATTGACAATTTTAACATTTAGTCCTAATTTAATAAAGAGCCAAGTTTTTAAATACATTGAAAATTCTTTGTTGTCTAGTACTACAGTAAACTCAGTTTAGGGTAATCTGCAGGATAAAAAAGAATAGTTCACTTTCTTTCCAAAGCTTCATTTTTGCATGTAAGTCATCCTAAAAATTAGCAGAATGTGTGATGTAACTCCCTTAAATCTTACCACAACTTATTTATTACTTTTGTCCAGGTTATATTTTACTACAATTCTTAATACACAGTCATCATAGATAAAGTAACAAATTGTGCAGAATTAAGTCTTAGATTTTCAGAAGCCATATATCAAAGTCACAATAAAAATGTTAGGTTTTAAGCTCACATAATTTATATTCTTAATTTAAAATTTTACATATTGCAGTGAAATATGTCTTGAAGTTATAAATGCAGTATAAATACTCTGCCAGTAGGCAGAGTTCCAATAGGGAAGGCTTCCAAGGAACTGAAGAGTCCAGATCATTACCTTAAACTAATGCAAAGATTTTTGTATTCCCAGCCTGGCTCTGACATCTTAGAGATAATCTATGTTAGATTAATGAATGCGCCTGTAATCTTAAGTATAAAATTTGATTAAAAAAAAAAAACTAACAGAGTGCCACAATACTGTTTTCCACAGAAAAGGGGGAGTGATCACAGTCCAATTTAAAAGACCGTCTAGCCTGTTATCTTAAAAGTAGCTGATCCTAACTTCTCACTTCCAAAAGGTAACGAAGGCACTGAATACCATTAAAAATTGAACCACCCAAACTAGAACTGACAGTAAGCCTCTCGGCAGTTCTTAAAGAAATTTCCATTAGCTAGAAAGGCAATGGTATTAGATTTAAGAAGACAATTCACAGCCCTAAAAAAAAAAAAAAAAAGGATAGGAAACTCATTCTTCTGCCAAGTCTGTATCTTCACAATCTGTATGACCCAAGTATATTACCTTTAAAGAAACAGGAATATTGTTCTGGTTCCCTCAACGACTTCCTCTCATTTCTGTGTATGTGTGTAAAGAATGTCACTCTACATAGACACACACACACACACACACACACACACACACACACAAAGACAGAAAATAAAGTAGGGGATGAGCAAAAGCAAGTTGACTCTTAAGATAATGGTGAACCATCCACTAAAGGATTGCATTTAGGGTAAAGAAAAGAAGCTAGGTGGAAGTGAAGACTAGCATTATTATTTGTCATGAAATCAATGAAGTGAGAAAAAATACATAAGAAAACTAAAGAGTAATTATTTTCTGGAGTAAGGCTGAAGAAGTAGCATGCATTGTATCCAAATGGGGATAACACCCCAGGGAAGATGTGAACAGACCCATGTGATATCATGAATAGAACCATTTATTTCAGAAATAAGAAACTTTTGTTTTCTGAATGCCCATGTTTCATGTTTAATTTTAATTTATGTTTTTATTTTTTTAATGTTTATTTTTGAGAGAGAAAGAGAGAGAGAAAGTAAGTGTGTGAGCAGGGGAAGGGCAGAGAGAGAGGGAGACACAAAATTCAAAGGAGGCTCCAGGCTCTGAGCTGTCAGCACAGAGCCAAAGTGGGGCTAGAACTCATGAACCATGAGATCATGACCTGAGCAAAAGTCAGATGCTTAACCAACTGAGCCACTTATGTGCCCCATACCCATGTTTCATATTTTAGATGTCTTCTTGGGCTAACAGGAAATGAGGTGTTGATTTCTCTTAATTTTAAAATCATTTAAAGGTGCAACTTTTCTTGGCAAATTTGTCCCAAATCCAATGTCTAAGCAACTTACAAACCTTTGCAAACTCAATTTCTACCCTCTCTTGTGAATTTTGGACAAAGGCATATATAATCTTGGTGCTCATAGCTGACTGTGTTTCCATTTTTCCCTGTGCATCCTCCATGCCTGTGGTGCTTGCTGGGGCCTCTGCTCTAGTTCAAGCCTTTCTACCACCTCACTTTGCTAGTTATTATCCCAGAATGTCAGCCGTGGGCCCTGTAGGGTATTTCAACCTCTAAATTCACCAAGTGACAAAATAATAATCCTTAAAAATAATAAGAAGGTTGTATCTTGAGAGACAAGCATTCAAGATTAGCATTATGCAGATTTTTATATTCTGACTCTGAATGTTAATTCAATAAATATTAATTAACCTACCAAAGTAATGCTTTGCAAATCTTAATCATTCCATCAAAGGACTGTTTTCCAAATTGCTTATATGTTTCTTGCTTAATATTTTTTGATTTTGTAACTTATTTACTAAAATGTGGAAGTGAAGTTTGCTGAATTTGATATCCTTCTCACTCTGTACACTGGTAGTAGAGTTTATTGAATCTAAGCTACCTAGTAATGGAGTGTGTGACTACAACTGGCTATGTACTGGAGTAGTCAAAAAGCCTCTACCTTTTTCAGGATATCACGCTATGCCCTGTGCTACCTAGTATTGTAGAGAGAATCATAACAAATTGAAAGAGTGCCATGCCCAAATGAGATGCAACTGGCTTACCAAAATGAACATGATTGTTATTTTACAGCAAGATTTACACTAACTTCTAGCATTCTCTTGCAGGGCCTCATGAGCTGAGATCTAATAACACTATGTGTCCTTCTTCTTACAGGTAAAGGCCCTGTAGAAGATCTTAACTCAGGGGCGCCTAGGTGGCTTAGTCGGTTAAGCGTCCGACTTTCACTTAGGTCATGATCTTGCAGTTCGTGGGTTCGAGCCCCTCACCGGGCTCTGTGCTGACTGCCAGCTCAGAGCCTGGAGCCTATTTCAGAGTCTGTGTCTCCCTCTCTCTCTGACCCTCCCCTGCTCACGCTGTCTCTCTGTCTCTCTCTCCTAGAAATAAAAATATTAAAAAAAAAAAGAAGATCTTAACTCAAATACTAGCTTATAATACTCATTAGTTTTATGATTTTGGGTAATACTATAAAAACACCTTTTACTTCAAAAGAGTTCTTTTTTAACACAAATGAGGAAATGTATGTGAAGGTGTTTTGAAGTAGTGCCCAAGATATAATAGCCCCAGTGATTATATCCATACTGCATGTTTTCTTACTAGCAGGAGTCCTGTGAATATGTAGGTTTGGAGAAAACAGAATGATAACGAGTGTCTCATTAGACAGCCATGTCTTGGTACTCCCCAGAGACCTAAAAGAGGAAAAGAACTCCCACCTCATCTTAATAAAAGTTAAATTGCTACTATGTAATTATTTCAGTCAGGCTAGAATTGGCATACCATATTTAATAACTGATCCACTTTCTCTACCACCAACCTAACACAGGGCTTAATACTAATAAGGTGATTTTGCCAAACATAAGCACATCATAACAATCGTTCGCTTGTTTTGCACATCAAAAAATTCACTTGGTACTTTTTCATTAGTGAGGTTATGCTTGTTTTTCATGTCTACAATGAGCCAACCCAGCAGTATTTTATCATAATCTTTTTTCAAAACATGATCGCACGATTGTTTTGATTCTTATAATTTTCATCCATAACTGAATTGTCTAATGTTTAACTTACAGATTGCGAAGAAAAGATAAAATGTTCAATTACTAAAAGTAATTTATGAAGACAAAACTGAATGTTAATATTATCCAAAGCCAGAAAAAAATCTGAAATTATCGGCATACCCAAGGGAATGCGGTGTAAAAAATTACATGCTGTAAATGCTTGCTCTTAAGCACCTAGTAAACCTGAAGCTCTTAGGTTCTATTCACTTGGCCTTGGGAGAGCCACTTTCCTATTGGCTGCCTTGTTTTTTCCCATTTGTGAAATGTGAATTTGGAATCATGTCCCTGTGGGGCTAGGCATCTGAAATTCTGTTTTACTGTAATTCCAAGGGAAAGCAAATATACAGGAAGCTAAATCTTCCTCAAATCCTTTTGCAACAAAATTATCTTATCTGTGGCCAATACTATTTGAATATAGACTAAAGGTAAAGAATTTTGCTTGAGTCATTTCTTGACCTGAATTGGAGGTTTTCATTATCTATTTATAGAGGTTCTTTATGACTATGATCAGCAGACATGGTGAATTTTAGGATCAGGTAAACTTTCAAATCAGAGGCAACACAGAACAAGATGATATACTAATGTAAAAGGAAGCAGAATTATAGTTCTCTGTTCAAATTCCCTGAAGATTATCAGAGTGCACAATGAAAATTACTATAGGACTAGAGAAAAAAAGACACAGCTGTTCTACTTCTCAAAAAAGCTTAATCCTTAAAGACAACAAAATTGGTGAGAAATAACAATTTTCCAGAGAATGAATTTTTCAGTGAATAATCCATCAAACATAACAGGTAGAAACAGAAGGACTCAATGTTGGGTACTGGGTTTTAATATAGTTCTTGTATTTACTCATTGCTTAAAATAGCTAAAAAGGGAATTAACCAAAACTTAGGGCCATTCCACAGTATCTCAATAATAAATGAGTACTGGGAGAAAGAGTCGTAAATTACATACACATTATACCTCCATGAAACGTTGGCATTCAATCATCTTTGTGTGTATGTGTTTTCTCTGTGTCTGTGATTCAATTTTTTCTAATATAGGAATTCTATACTTGTAAGGAACATAAACAGACAGAGAAATACAACATTTTGTGAAGTGAAGCATATTAAAAGTAAAAATGATCAGATGAAAAGACAGATGTTTTCCAGAGACAGGAGGGAATGGAGAGCATAGTTAAAATTAAATTCCAGTGATTAAGATGCTGTGTATATTTCTTCACTAAGTGGAACATTTCTAGTAAAGCTTACAGAGCTATGTAATTAGAACTTAACTACTAAAGCTAAAATACACATATACATAACATTCTAAGAGGATGTAATAAGAGCAGGGGTTTGAAAGTATCAGATTGTGAGGTATTAGAAGTTTTCTGGACAGTTTCATAGACTATGTCCTGAATATACTGTAAAGCTATTTTCCAATAAAATTTTTTGCTGTAAACACAAAGATTGAAACACTAATTATCATTAGTGTTGAAATTATCATTCAACAGAAATAGTCATATTGTCTCTTATTTTAAGTCTTTTATGCCCTTGCAAACCTTAATCTTCTCCACTTGCAAGATTCAGGTCAATGCATAAGATTTAGATGGTCACCTGCTTTAGCCTTCTGTGGCTTTCCTGATACAAGCCTGGGATTCTAATCCTCCTTTTATCCTAAACATGTGAATCAGAAGTAGCCCTCACTTACAGATCAAATGGGGAGAAGAACTTCTTTTCTGTTTATGCAGTGGAGTAAATGTTATGAACCATAGGTACATGAGACAGGATAATTTCTTTGATGGAGACATTTCGCTGATAAAGTTTCTTTGGATGTTGTCTCCTAACTTCTTGTGTGTTAATAAGAGCATAGCTAGACTTCTCCTTAGTTTACTAATAAGAATCTCAGTAGGGAACTAATCGAAGGCTTTAGTGTGATCTAGGTTAGCCTGGGTATCTTTCTTTTAGCTAACTATGTAAAGTAGACATAGCACATTGCCCTTGTCCACATTGCATATAGAGTCATGAGTATCCTTTCCTGGCCATGTGATTTCACACTCAGGATCTCAGTTCATGTATTAATTTTGCAGATTAGTATCAGTCATAATTAATTACACTAGTTGTTGGTAAATTGGATAGTTTTGTATAAACCATAATCAAGATGTTTTATAACTTATTTTCAAAGTTAAAGTCTTTGGTCCCAGAGAATTTGCCTCGGAAAATTGTTCATCTTTTTGAATTTCCTAAACAACTTTTTTCCCAGACTTTAATCCAAATTCTATAGGATCTGATATATCAAATGCATGACGAAATTACAACAGAAGGACATTTAAAAAAACTTCTAGATACTCTCTTCAGTCTCAGAATAACATTTCACTTAGGGATTTAATTGAAATTATTATCATGCCAGAGAACATTTCAGTAAACCTGAAATGATGTTCTAAATAGGATTCTAGTATTCTGAAAAACTTAATGCAGGTCTTAAGTGTAACTACCTTTTAGCTGATAATACTAAAAGAACTAGAACAATTCTTTTATTTATTTGTTTATTTATTTATTTTGAGAGAGAGAGAAAGTGAGGGCAGGGGAGGGGCAGAGAAAGGGAGAGAGAGAATCCCAAGCAGGCTCCGCATTGTCAGCACAGGCCTAACGCGGGGCTCCATCTGACAACCATGAGACCTGAGCTGAAATCAAGACTCAGACGCTTAACTGACTGAGCCACTCAGGTGCCCCTAGAACAATTCTTTTATAACTAATGCCTTTCTGAACATTTTCTGAGAAAATGTAGAGGCCATCTCAGAGTGCATATCCATAAAAGCATCAATATCTTGCCATGCAAATGATAGTTTTCTTGAGTTAAAATATTTTATTTTATTTTATTTTATTTTATTTTATTTTATTTTATTTTATTTTATTTTAATGTTTATTTATTTCTGAGAGAGAGAGACAGTGTGAGCAGGGAGGGTCAGAGAGAGAGGGAGATACAGAATCTGAAACAGGCTCCAGGCTCTGAGCTAGCTGTCAGCACAGAGCCCAACACAGGGCTTGAACCCACAAACCATGAGATCATGACCTGAGCTGAAGTCGGACGTTTAACCAACTGAGCCACCCATGCACACCCACTTTTTAAAAATGTTTTATTTATTTGAGAGAGACAGAGAGCGCGAGCGTGATCAGAGAGGGTCAGAGAGAGAAGGAGATACAGAACCTGAAGCAGGGAGTTAACATATTATTTTTAAGTGTAACTATTTATCCTGCGGTTTGTCACCACTTTAGATTTCATACTGTACATGATTTTTTTTCTTGTGGACTGATTGATTTTTCTCCCTCAGTTTTTTCCCTACATCCTTAGATAAATATTCCATAGAAAACAATGACACTGTCTTCAAGGACTAAAGGAATCAATGAAGTCTCTAAAAGCATTGCACAACTAAGGTACCCTCAAAGACTGGCAGAATTTGGTTCAAATATTCTTTAATCTCTGGAGGTAATAAACAAGAGAAGAGGTACAAATTTTAAGTCAGGGAGTCAAACTTACCTATGCAGAGGGTTCCATCGTTTGTGATAAACCTGTCCTGGTTACTGCTGGACCTGTAACCAGGCGCACACATACAGTAGTAACCTCCCTCTGTGTTTGTGCAGTTGGCATTTTCACCACAGGGCTGGGTCAAGTTTCCACACTCGTTATCATCTGTGGACATATCGATTAAAACATTATTTTTATATAATTGAACTCGATTTCTAATATTTCCCACCAGTATTTGCAAATTATGACCATTAAACAGTATAAGGAAATGTGATGCCAGTTTCTAGGAAAAGTTAACAGTCGGATCCATAGTCTACCCTGTGTTATTCTTATTTATAATGGGAAACCTTCATTGTTGCAAAGCAAAATAGAATCTCTTATTTCTTTTTTTTCTTTCTTTTTATGTATTTATTTTTGAGGCAGGGAAAGAGAGAGACAGCATGAGCAGGGGAAGGACAGAGAGAGAGGGAGACAGAATCTGAAACAGGCTCCAGACTCTGAGCTGTCAGCACAGAGCCTGATGTGGGGCTTAAACTCACAAACTGGACATCACGACCCGAGCTGAAGTTGGGTGCTTAACCAACTGAGCCACCCAGGCGCCCCAGAATCTCTTATTTCTGAAACACTGAACATAGTCATCAAAAGTTTATTGGAAGATTTTCCAAATTGTATATGTAATTTAATTATAATAATGTCAATACATGTATACTCATTTGTACATAATTTTCTTTATAGTTAGTCAAAAGCATATCGTAAGTGAAAAAATCAGAGATTACAAATTGACATGCTCTAATCTATATCATTTATCTTTATTACTTATTCTCTAGAAGAATTTTGCATTAGTAGATTTTTTCACTTATTCCTTAATGTGTTTATTCATTACTATGTGCATTTTATTGTCCTATAGAATAGTACACAAACACACACACAAAAAGATATCATGGTCCTGGAGCTTTACCTAATAGTATTGTAATACAGTTTATCAGAAAATATATAGATTCATAAGCCCTCTGTAAAAATTAAAAGCAAATTGACATAATCTGTCAAGTAAATAAAACCGAAAATAAGTGCTTTTCAGAAGTGATCATGATGGGCTGGAAGAAAAAGAAAATATTTTCAGCTGACACTAAATCTTATTGTGGGTTGAGTTTTGTCTTGGGAAAAGATATGTTCAAGTCCTAACCCCATGTCCTGTTGACTACCTAATCCAGTGATTGGTATGCTTAAAATAGATTACATGGAAATGCAGACATGAAGACTTAGAGGAGAAAGCTACATGAAAACAGAGAAAGAGCTTCAAAGGAGATCACTGCAAGACGAGGCATGTCAGAACAGTTGGCAACCACTTGAAAGAGACAAGAAAGGATTCTCCTCTAGACCCTTTGGAGGGAACGTGGTTCTTCCAACACCTTGATTTTGGACTTCTAGCCTCCAGAACTGTGGAGGCTACGTATGTGTTGTTTTGAGCATCCGAGTTTGTCCTAGTTTGTCAAGGTGGCTCTTGGACACTAATAGACCCAAACTGGCCAATGTAGGATAAGTAAGTATTGGATAGAGAGAAGAAAGGTCACTCACAGGAAGGCAGAATGTTAAGCAAAGACACAAGCATAAAGTATTTGAAACATTTCTGAAGGTAGAGGGAAGACTAATTGGGCAGCACAGAAAGAAATCATAGGGGAATCGTAAAAACAAATGGAAAAATGTCTTTGATTTTTACCCTCTATTTTTATCAAACCAAATTTAATTTCTCTTTAAAGAATGAATTGTGTAACATTTAATTCACACACAGGCTATTGGAGACATATAGTGATGACTAAGCACTGGAGAATTTTCCAAATGTTTTATAAATATGAATTCACTGAATCCTTACATAAGCTCTAGGAAGTAGGTGCCATTGTTACGCTCTCTCACTGCTGAAAAAAGTAAGGACTAGAGAGGAAAGAAACTTGCCAACATCACACAGCTATTTAGTTGCAGAGCCAGGGAGTTTGGTTCCAAAACCTGTTCTCTTAACTGTTGCATCCTACTGCCTCTGTGAGAATTATTTAAAAATGCCAAAATGTATAATAAGAATTTGTCAGCTGAATTATGGGTCTGTTTTGCAAGATGGAATGGTATTGAGGTAGTGATTTCAGAAGGACAATGGAAACTTTATTTAAATTCTATTTTTTCAAGTTTATTTATTTTAAGAGAGAGAGAGAGAGAGAGAGAGAGAGAGAGAGAGCGAGCAGGGGAGGGGCAGAGAGAGAGAGGGAAAGAAAGAGAATATCAAGCTGGCTGCACACTGTCAGCGTGTAGCAGGACGTGAGGCTTGAACTCACAAACCGTGAGATCATGACCTGAGCCAAAATCAAGCATTGGAAGCTTAACTAACTGAGCCACCCAGGTGCCCCTGCGTTCCACTTTTAACTTACATTTTATTTCTACTTCCTCATTTTCAAACATTAAGAATATAAGTATAGAAACATATGGTAGACAACTAAAGATGGATTCCTTTCTTTTTTCAGGTAAGATTTGCAAATCCTATTTATATGTTTTGTCACTTTGACTTATTATATTAAGTATAATAGACTAACTGCTATAAATGTATCCAAACATGTAACGGCTCAGTACAGTAAAAAGATTATTTATTGCTCTAATCAGAGAGCATGGTTAGTGTTCAGGTAATTTTTCCACAATGGTTCAGGGACACAGGCTTGTTCTATGTAATAGCTCCACGGCCCCAGAGGGTTCCAAACTCTCTGTATTGATCCAGGTAAGCAGCTAGGGTCAAATAGAGAGCACAAGAGAGTCATGGGCCATGCCTATAAAAGTCATGAATCACTCAAACCCACAAACCTTGAGACTGAACTGAGCTGAGATCAAGAGTCAAACACTTAGCTGCCTGGGTGGCCAGGCGCCCCCATGTGGAACTATTAAAAGATGTTATGGAAAGAGAAGGAAATAATGTCGTTGATGTCTTTTCAACTCCCACCTAACTGCAGGGTGGTTTCTTACCTAGTAGTTTTCAGGAGAACACTTTTTTTAAAGTGATTTTTAAATTTTTTTATTTTGTAGAGAACAAATTGTGAGAAAGAGCAAACGAGAGAGAGAGAGAGAGAGAGAGAGAGAGAGAGAGAGAATCTTAAGCATGCTTCCGCACTCAGCACAGAGCCTGAGGCAGAGCTTGATCTCACAACCCTGAGATCATGCCTCAGCCAAAATCAAGTCGGAAGCTTAACTGACTGAGCCGCCCCAGGGGCCCCCTGGGGAACACCTTATAAGATAGGGTTGTATGATTAACATTACTACCATTCACTGAAGTCCCCAATAAACCAGGCGCCATATTGAACACTTCGCATACATTATCTGAGACACATTTTTAATACTCACATAAATCTTATGATGCAGACATTATTCCTATTTTACAAACAAAACTGAAATATAAAAAGTTGGATTACCTCACCTAAAGGCACACAACTAATAAGTGGCAAAGTCTGGTTCAAACCCAGACCATTCTGAATGTTAAAGTGATCTCATTTTTCTTAAATACATTATAAAAAGAGTTCATAGTGGTAACAGCTACCATTTATTGAGTGTTTATTATGTGCTAGTCACTGTGATAGAAAGATTACTGTAAAATGGAAAATATGTTGTGACTAACTCAGAAGATTGTCAAGAGGATTAAAGAAATTGATGTTCAGACAATGCTTACAGTAGAGCTTAGCGTGTTTTAAGCGGTATATACAGGGTGCTAATCTATTGTGTAAAAAATATTACTACTACTATTTTATTTCTTTTTAATATATTTTTTTAAAGTTTTATTTATTTCTAGGAAAGAGAGAGAGACAGCATGAGCAGGGGAGGGTCAGAGAGAGAGGGAGACACAGACTCTGAAATAAGCTCGAGGCTCTGAGCTGGCAGTCAGCACAGAGCCCGACACGGGGCTCGAACCCACGAACTGCGAGATCATGACCTGAGCGAAAGTCGGATGCTTAACCGACTAAGCCACCCAGGCGCCCCTACTACTACTATTTTAATTGCTAGAAATTTGTTTACACTCTGCTTAAAATTCTTAACAGCTACTTGGCCATTAGCATGTAATGCCATCCCTTCTCTACGTAGAAGGGAGCTTCCAAAGTCTGGGAATCAGTTTAAATCACTTACTCTTACACATCTATAATAACAAAGACTTTGTAGGGGCACTTGCGTGGCTCAGCTAGCTGAGAATCTGACTATTGATTTCGGTTCAGGTCATGATTTCACGGTTTGTGAGTTCAAGCCCCACTTTGGACTCTACTCTGACAGTGAGGAGCTTGCTTAAGATTCTCTCCATTCTCTCCCTCTTTCCCTACCCCCCCCCCCCCGCACAGACTCTCTCCCTCTCTCAAAAATAAATAAGTAAGCATTTACAAAAAGAGAATCTCTAACATGAGTTCTCAAAATTAGTTTTCCATAATTCAGTTTTTAAAATTTCAGTAATTTAATGCTGCTCATTATAATTCTTTGGAAGAATTCTGAGAAGAAAGAAAGAAAAGAAAAATCATTTGTAACCCCATTACACAAAGATAACCACTCATCCCTTGAAGCATTTCTTTTTTTTTCCCTTGAGGCATTTCTATTTGAAACATAATTCAGATGCAAAATATCTAGTTTTGTATATGGCTTTATACAGTACCATTATATTAACATTTTTCCCCTAAGAGTTACGAGTTTTTTAACTTAGCTGAAATATCAACAAAATGGTGTTATTTCATTTTATGATGTGGAAATATACAATCTACTTTAAAAAAGATCTTTGTAAACAGACATTCGGATATTTGAGACCTGATCTTGACTGTTAACGATGAGGTCCAAAGCTCAACAAATATAAGATCTTAATACCTGGTAGGATGTCCTACAATTCAGATCTATTTCACGATAAGGCTGGTAGGACTCCTTGTTACACCCCGTTCCTAGGCCCAAGGCAAGCCTGTCCCTAAAACAAAGGAAGCAAACAGCATTTGGCATGTCTTTTGCTCTGAGCACACACCCAAATTTCTACAATGGGCATACTACCATTTCAACTGCTTAAGAAAACCTAGTTCAAGAGAAAAACCAGTCAGCTTGAGAGAAGCAAGAACATTGTCTCTAATATCTAGAGCAGGGCTCAGTCAGGCTTGCACCTAAGATTTGTGTGTGTGTGTGTGTGTGTGTGTGTGTGTGTGTGTATTTGCATCAGACCTCTTTTTACCTTACCTTAATAGGCATCTCTCTCTAATCACTTGCTCACTGAAAGCCCTGGTCCTTACCATACTACCTGATTTATTCTTGTATAAATAGGACAGGGCAGCAAAGGAAGAGTTTTGAACTCCCTCGAGAGACCAGCAACTCAGAGACAGATAAGGACAAAGACTGGCTCTCAAAAGCTGTATGGGCCAGGTAGGTGACCGCACTAGGTATCAATCAGATAACAGAGGCTGAATGGCGTGTGGTACTGGGAAGTACGCACTTTACCTAAAGGATTAAGATGTTTAAAAATTCAAAAAGCATATTTAAAACACTTTGTTCATGTGTAGCACTTGGCAAGACATTTGTCAACCCTTAGCTAAAGCATATGGAGGCTGGAGGAGTTGAGGAAAATTGCTGAAAATCGATAATAAAGTCAGAGAAATTTTGAATGGCTTTATATAAAGTGGGCTGAAGAGTTAATACTTTATTAACATGTGCGTATTTAATTATTAATTTATTTTGTACACAGAGATGTATTATGCAACTCTAACGACAATACATACATGTATGCTCAGAGAGCGAGCACATCTGTTTATGTATGCATACAAAAAAACCAAGTTTATTAAAATTAACTGAGAGTAGCTCACAGATTGAACACAATCATCTAAATCAAGTAAAATAAAAATATTTCATAAAACTGGGTTTGATTCAATCATTTAGTTACTTAAATATTTATGGAGTTTCCTAGTTCCCAAATGTGAATATGGTCTGTACTGGGAAATAAGTAAAAATTAATCAAAAAGTCAGGATATGTGCCCTGCTGTCGGAGTTCACATTCTAAAGCAAGTTAACACAGGAGCATATAATTGAGTTCTTATTAAAATAAAAGTTTCAATTTTTATCTCAAAATTTGACTCCTTTTACAGCATACTGGGAGAAGTTTATATTAACTTTAAAAGAAATTGTGCTCTCAGATCAGTTATTGGTAATATAGAGAACGATGAAGATTTCATCCCTTGTGGCCTATAGCCGAAAAATGATATGCAAAAATACAGAGAAAAGGACTCACTAGGTCTGAGGTATTGGTAAGAGTCCAAGAAAATGAGACACTATACCTACTGATTATGTTTCTAAAAATAAAAATTAAACATGGCAATATGTTATTGGACCTCAACACATTTTTATAAGTCTTGGGTGACATTATTAATAGGCAGAAAAAAAAAGAGATTAACAATGAGTTTTGTGTCTTTCTCTACTGTGTGGTTTTGAGCACTTGACCTCTTAGCTTTCTTATCAAGAATTGGGAAATAAAAGTATTTTGTTATCTCTCTCCCAATCTTCTGGACTGGATATACAATAAGGACTAATTCCCTAATGGTCCCAGTCAAATCTTGTTTCGTAAAATAGCACTTATCTGAAAGTAACCTCCTCTCTTCCCCCAAGATAGTGGAGATAGGCAAGAAATTATCTTTGTGAAGTAAAATATAAATTTGAAGTATTTAAATAGCCTTAAACTTTCCAGTGTCCAGCTTCATAATAATTAATTCTCAAGGAGAAAGTTTCTTGGGATGGATATCATATAGGAAAATAGAAGCCTGCTTTTTTGTGCTCTTATTTCCGTGGTTCCAATCAACTTACTAGTTATATGTGACCCACTCTCTGTAACTCCATATTTAATCCTTTGTGTGGGATAATAAAATAAATATTAAATTAGACTATCATTTGAAAATTTCATTGTAACACCATTAAGATGTAGATAAAATTTTTTAAAACTTTATAAAAATTGTTAAGGAGAAATATTAACACTTTTCCAGCAAAAATTTTTAGTGGTTCATGTCTAACACACTGAGTTGAGCACTACAAGAGCAAAGGCATGCTCACAGCCTGGGACATAACAGGATCCACAGCTACCGGAGAGACGATGTACAAAATCCCAAATTATTAGGATGTAGTGTGTGCAACAAATACAAGAGGTATTCAGCAGTGCGGTGGTAACTCAGGAGAATGGTTTCCTGGGCAAGTTTTCAGGATAGAAGGGAAAAGGTTATTTATAGGGAAGGCTTAGGAGAGGAGGGGAAGCTGGAAACAGACAGTGAAGTATAAGACTTTAGACAAGCTAAGAGGCCTGGGTGGCTCAGTCGGTTAAGCGTCCAACTTCAGCTCAGGTCATGGTCTCACTCTTTGTTAGTTCGAGCCCTACACTGGGCTCTCTGGTGTCAGCACAGAGCCTGCTTCAGATCCTCTGTTCCTTTCTTTCTCTACCCCTCCCCTACTCATTCTCTCTCTCCTTCTCTTTCTCTCTGTTTCTCTCTCAAAAAAAACCCAAAAAAACTTAAAAAAGAAATTTAGACAAAGAAAAGAGCCCCCAACAATCCTTTCAAAGGAAAGAGCTTACCCAAATGCCCACAGGGGAAGCATACTCTACAGAAGAGCTGGACTGTTGAACACTGGGTATGAGGGGAGAGGATACAGAGCAAGAATCTGTGCAGGTAGGCCTGGGCTGAACCGAGGAAACACCTGCTAAGAATCTGGGACTATGGCAGTGGGTAAGAAAACAGCCATCATCAGGTTTACGTAGTAGAGAAAATGGATTAAGTTTGAATTTCAAAATGGTTTTGGAAACATAAGGAAAATTAGCTAAGATCCAGGTAGATCCAGTAGGACACAAGCCCTGAAGAACTAATGAAAGCAGAAGAGAGGAGAAAGTGTGGTAGGCCATATTTCAGAAATATTTAGGTGCTAAAAGTCAGTGCTGTGGGGAGAGGAAGAAAAGTGATTAGGACTATACTAGATTAGGCATGAATTGAAAATTGTAGGGGCACCTGGGTGGCTCAGTTGGTTAAGTATATGGCTCTTGGTTTTGACTCAGGTCATGATCCCACACTTCATGACATCGAATCCCATATCAAGCTCTGAGCTGATGGCATGGAACCTGCTTGGGATTTTCTCTCTCCCTCTCTCTCTACCCCTCCTCTGCTTGTGTTCTCTTTCTCTCTCTCACAATAAACGAATACACTTTAAAAAAAAAATTGTATCAGCTGGATAATGGTTACATGTGGATCTCTATATTATTATTATTACTTTTGTGTGTTCAGATTTTTCATAATAAAATAATCATTAAAATATTTGTGAGGATTGGAGACTAATAGGATTTGAGTTCATTGGAGATGTGGGAAGTAGGGACGACTCCCAAGTTCTAACTTGGAGGGATTTTGCTGATAAATGGATCTACTTACCAGGACAGAAGAAGCAGAAGAAGAGCTTCCTGTTGGGGCTAAGGAGGGAGTGTGCTTTTGGACAAGGAAAGACTGAAGTTGCCTTTAGGACATTTATAGAGGAATATTAACAGTTGGACAGTCAACTATATAGCCATAGATTGTTTAACAACCAGGTAAAACTCATGGCTCCTTCCTCTTCCAGAGGATGCATCAGAATCAAGAGCCTGGCATTTACTCAGCTCTAGTGCAAGAAGCAAGCCTGCTGTTTTCCTTTGCACTTCACTTTGGGTGGACTCACTCTCCTCACTCCTCCTGCTCTGATCTCCATGGTTTTCCTGAGTGTTGCTGTGGCATTATTGCACTCCTGTTTTTCCCTTTGTTGTGTTTTCTTTCCTTTTTTTTTTTTTTTTAATGTTTTATTTATTTCTAGCAGAGAGAGAGAGAGAGACAGCGTGGGCAGGGGAGGGTCAGAGAGAGGGAGTCACAGGCTGAAACAGGCTCCAGGCTCTGAGCTGGCAGTCAGCACAGAGCCCGACGCGGGGCTCGAACCCGCAAACCGCGAGATCATGACCCAAGCGAAAGTCGGACTCTTAACCGACTAAGCCACCCAGGCGCCCCTCCTTTGTTGTGTTTCTTACATGTTTCTACTTGGGTTTGCCTCTTCCTACCAACTGAGTGGTATAGTCCAGAGGTTAGGATGTGCGGGTAGAGAATAAGGACCAAAGAAGCCTTTTAACTTATTTTTGTTTCCAGTGTTGGCCAGAAATATCTTTGGGGTTCCACGTGGTTCAGTCCAACTTAACTAAAGACCATACAGGAGTTTAAAATAATAAACAGATGTATATCTTAGAAAAATCATCTCTCAGCATATTTTTGGGCAACTTGTCCCTGCGGCTGGCGGTTAGCTACTCATTTTGTTATCATGGGCTTTCATTAAAAACTAGATCAGGGTGATTTATACCTTAATAACCTGAAAGAAGACAGGAAACATTTCTCACACATTCTGCTGGATGGCTCATTTTATTTAATTGTTACAATAACACAATGATTGGTATTATCTCTATTTTACTTATGGGGAAACTAAACTTCAGATGGGCTAAATCACGCAGTTTAGAAAGAAAAGCTGTTGTACACAGTTTTTATGCTGCAGGTACCCGGATCCACCTTCCATCTCTGCAATGTAGAGTGACGTGTACTTTGTCATAAAGTGTTCTTCTAAACAAGGCACAATTAATGGGTGTCTAATTCTCCAAATTCAAGAGTGCTATGGACTATCCAGGTAATGACACATTTTTGGCAACAAGCCATATAATTATATTGCTTTCTGTATAGTAAAGTTTACTGGGTTTATAAGACACTGGCATTCTAGAGGCTGAGCATGATTTTAGTTTCTATTCCATTTTTTAATCCATTGACCTCAGTCAAGAAAAAAAATAATTAAAAAAGAGAAAATAGTGTCCTCTTTTCCAAGCACTTGGTGGACTCAAAAGGATTCTAACAATGTGAAAGCCACAGAACCTTAAGAGAGCATCACTCTTACACACATTTTCCCTCTGGTCATGATCTCCAGTATTGCTCCGTAAATTTGAACACTAAAATGACTGTAACTATTATGTGATTCCTTGTGAAACAGGCCATCTATGTCAAAGGTGAAGCAATACTAGAGTTTTTTTTTTTTTTTCTTTTTTCTTTCTATTTCTTCTCAAGGCAGCCTGCTGGACTTGTGTGTGTCCCATAGCACTTGTAATCAATAGTCTTCTCATACCCAACGGTCTAATGAACTGAGAAAAATCATCACTATTAGCATCCTCAATTATGGACTTTCTTCAGTTTGCACTTATCTTGGGAATATTAAGGTAAGCATATAGGTAAGGACATAAGGGAGAAAAAAAGGTCAGGAGAGGGAAAGATAAAAGAACTGGAGTTACTGTTTCCACGCTGAAATGATGTCATTACATCCTCTGTATGAGACAAGGAAGGAAAGACAGAGAATCATATCTTTCTTCCCCTCTTGGAATATTCTGCACCCGAATCTTTAAGTGCAGGTCAGAATGTGATACATACATAACCCACCCGGCCACATACACAGACTCATGTTTGCAGAATTAAGAAGATAGATTAAAAAAATAAATCCAATATAGAGGACATAGTTCTCACTTTCCCATCGGTGATTATAAAACACATGGTAAAACTCATGTTTCCCATGACCAGCAATTTAAAATGTCCAACTAAGTAAAGGAAAAGTCAGATACAGCAAATGCAAAATGTTAGAATTATCATGGCAAAGAAAGTAGAATTATACAAGAATCAAGTTTTTCCATTGGGTGTTCATTCATTTAAAAAGTTTCTTGGGGCGCCTGGGTGGCTTAGTCGGTTAAGCGCCCGACTTTTCGCCTTGGTCATGATCTCGCGGTTCGTGGGTTCGAGCTCTGCGCCGGGCTCTGTGCTGACTGCCAGCTCAGAGCCTGGAGCCTGTTTCAGTCTGTGACTCCCTCTCTCTCTGACCCTCCCTTGCTCACTCTCTCTCTCTCTCTCCTAGAAATAAAAATATAAAAAAAAAAGAAAAAAAAGTTTCTTTAGGGGCGCCTGGGTGGCTTAGTGGGTGGGGCGTCCGACTTTCGCTTGGGTCATGATCTCGCGGTTTGTGGGTTCGAGCCCCGCGTCAGGCTCTGTGCTGACTGCCAGCTCAGAGCCTGGAGCCTATTTCAGAGTCTATGTGTCTCTCTCTCTCTAACCCTCCCCTGCTCATGCTCTCTCTCTCTCGCTCACTCTCTCTCTCTCTCTCTCTCTCTCTCTCTCCTAGAAACAAATAAAAATATTTTTTAAAAAAATTTCTTTAATGGAATTGCGTTTTTTAAAAATTTCTTTTTCAAAAAAATTTTAAGTGTTTATTTATTTTGAGGAAGAGAGAGAGTACGAGCAAGGGAGAGGCAGAGAGCGAGGGAGACACAGAATCCAAAGAAAGCTCCAGGCTCTGAGCTGTAGCACAGAGCCCGATGCGGGACTCGAACTCATGAAGCGCAAGATCATGACCTGAGCTTAAGTCAGATGCTTAACTGCCTGAGACACTCGGGTACCCCAAAACTGTGTTTTTTAAAACTGTTTGTAGCAGCAAGTATCATTTCAAGTTGTTTGAAAGGAAAAGTATGCCTTCAACTACAGATCAGGTATTTTGCCAAGGATATACATCCACCTTCCAATGTATAGAATGCTCTTTGTTGCTGTTTTTGCATTTACTTATTTTCTGAAGGAAATGTAGCACTTAAGAAAATGTTCCCGTTTTATGCTATGATCATTTTTTGGTCCTCTCTTTGTCAGAGCTATTAAAACACACATTTAGGGCAAACAAGCAAAACCAAGTATAAGCAGAGCAGGCAAAAAGAGAGAAAACAAGCACCTTATTTCTCTAGACAATGGAAACCACTTCTCTTGCTCATTGGCTGCAGAGGGTAGGATGAAAATCCTCATACACTTAGTTCACATTATGAATCAATGAGTCTAATTTTTTTCTCCATTCTGTTGTATCTATTAACTATAACAGTAAAGATGAATCATACTCGTATAGTCTTTCTGGTACTTAAGTGATGGTTATGAAAGACTTTTTGAGAAACTAGTTTTATTGATTTTTGTTTCTGATCATTGAAGTAATACATATTCAAGGGAAAATCAAATCAATAATAGAAAAAATCTCACAAGCTCTCAGTTACAAGGAAAGTTGCCAGCTAACAAAGGAAAAATGATTACAATAGTATCAGATTCTCACCAACATAACTGAGAGGCAGTGAGGTAGCATGTGTAAGTTACTGGGATAAAATAACCAATCCAATTGTTCTCTAACCAGCTAAAGAAATCTTTCACTCATGAGAGTGCAAAACATTTGTAGAAATGCATGGATTCAGAGAGGAGATCACTCACCCGTGTACTCTGTGTGAAGTGAACATTCACGATAGCGTTCTAATCAAGTAATAACGTATTTTGTAGACAGGCCTCAATACAGAGGAAGATTAGACTGAGGTGTGATAATGGTGGACACTCAACCCTACAATATATAAATGCAAATGAATGATGATTGTATGATTATGAATGTGTAAAATAAGAGATAATTAGGGTTCCTATGTTTACTGAAATGGAAAACTAATAGTAGGGACATAATAGGACTTATAGAGTTGATATTACTTTGATCAAGGTGCGAATAGGGGACAGAAGGCAGGTAAAGCACACTGCAGAAAGGAAGTATGGTTACCTAATTTTAGCCAAGCACAAAAATGTGGATTTCATGATGAGTATCAGGAACAGGTGTAGGGGAGCAAGAATTTCCGGTCCTGACAAAATTTACTTTTGTCATCCAACTGTACATAGTATAATGATGATCTGCTGCCTTCCATAACTTGTGATTATAACTGTTTGCCACATTTACCACTCAATATTTACCACATTTAAGGTGTGACAAATGGTACTGACATGCAAAACTATCAGTTTTGTTTGTAGTTTTTTAATTTAATTTAATTTAATTTTTTTAGTTAAACTAGGACGTTGCTTGTCCCATGTGTGAGTGATTCTTTCCTAATGCCTACATTGATGATCCCAACTTCACCTAGTCTTGTACATTTTATTATCCATTCCTAGAGCCATAGCTAGACATAGATAGCCATAGCTAGTCCATATCCATCTAGGAATGGATAATAATCCATTAATATATGAGAAAGAAATGGAAAAAGCTCACAATTATATCTCTATCAGCCAATAGGTGCATCTTGATATCAGGCTATTATCAAAAAATAGTATTTGTTTAATGCTCAAATCTATCTTATTTTTAAATTTTTGGTAGGTCAGAGCCTAACATTCATTTTTCAAATCCCTTAATCATAGCACAGGACCCTAAGAACAAAGCATGGGCGGGATTTCAGGCTATCTGCTGTTAACATTTAACGCATCCTTAAAATGCCTCAGTTAGCAGCCCTTTGTCCTTAGAAATAACATTCACTCTGTGTTTTCAATGATTACCCCTGGGGACACTCCTACATTTGTTATTTTTCCTCCATCTTTGATCTCTCTCTGCATTTTAATTCAATAGCTATTGGATATTACAAATGTCTTCCAATAAGTCCCTAAATTAAATATGGAAACTTTTTAATTTATTAGCTTCCTCTTCAAAGATGACAACCATTTTGTCTCCCCCAAGTTCTTTTTATCTACACCATTATTTCACAAGTCCTTGTGCAAAACTATGTTGAAGATATTGTTGATTCTTTATCTCCCTGTCTTTTCCATCCAAGCATAAACTTTATCTTGACAATGTCAGCATGACACCTTTTACTTTAGATATTGGCCATAAATCATATCAAGCATTCTTCAAAAATTATAGTAAAATGTCATTTATGTATTTTTGTTTTATAACTAATATAGCTATATGCATATGTATAGATGCATGTGTAAAAGTAACATACAGAGCTTTTATTTGTTGAAAGAAAAGAAATAAAAATTTTCATTTCAATGATTTTTCCATCTTTTTGGTGACATATACTTGCAAATCCCACAGATATCACAATATGTACAAAATAAAGTACAAGAATGGTGAGGGCATATTTAAAAATCTATGGCCACATAAAACTAATCAAATAACAAATTTTGATTAATACGAAATATGGTGCTAATCTGCTTGAGGAAAGTTGCCATAGAAGCTTACCATTCCTTAAGAAAACTTGACATGCAAAACTATGGTACACATAAAAGCTTGTTTCATATTTTATGATTATTACAATAAGGTTCCTACGAGTGCCTGGGTGGCTCAGTCGGTTGAGCGTCTGACTTCGGCTCAGGGCATGATCTCACGGTTCATGGGTTAAAACCCCACATCGGGCTCTGTGCTGATGGCTAGCTCAGACCTTGGAGCCTGTTTCAGATTCTGTGTCTCCCTCTCTCTCTCTGACCCGTCCCTGCTCACGCTGTCTCTCTCTCTCTCAGAAATAAATAAAACATTAAAAAATTTTTAAACAAGATTCCTATATTTTATTATTATAAGTTGATGAATTCTCTACAAAGAAGTCTTCGATTTTAAACTGTGAGATTATCAAGGAAAAAGACTGTAAATTATTGATATTTGTATTTTCAGACATTTGTATATATCTGGTACACAGAAGATGTACAATAAATGCTCATTTAATGAGAAGATCACAATATGGTCTTATTTGCACCCAGATCTGAGTACATCACCCACCGTTTATCGACAAACTGTTTAAAAGTTGGAATGGGGCTTGTAAGAGGTATAAATCATACTAGTGTTCAAACCACAACAGAGGCTGCTCAGTAGACAATTCATGCTCCACATTTCCTTTGCCCTAACCCCACTCTGCTCCTTACCCATCTTTCCTACCCGATCCCAAATTCCTCTGACCCTCCCTATTTAGGAGTAGGCCTACTTTCAACGTGCTGCCAAGATTATCTTTCTTTGCCTTCTGAAGTCTTTTTAGCGAGATAGAACCCTCTAATTGGATTTGGATACTTTGGGACTGTGAAAAATAAATCTTGTATTCATAGTTTCCATATCAGCAGGATTGAACACGACATTTGTTTAAATTTTGAGACAAATCTGTTTTAATCATAAAGCATATCACAAAAGTATTATTTTATCATTTATGTCTGGCTAGTCTCAAATCATCGGTCACCCAACTGTTTTATGGGGTCTCTTCGTGAGAAAAAATAAAAATAAATTTACACATAATAAAATCACAGCCCCAAGAAATAATTAAAGCATGTAAAGAAACACTGTTTTATGGGGCATATAATAAACATATGGACATTTCTTCAATTCTCAGAAGAGTTCATTGATTTAAAACTTGTTGCTATTCAAAAAAAGGTGTGAGTAATTTATAGCTATTTAAATTGAAAATGATACTTGGTGTAATCAGATATCACACTTCCAGCCTAAAATAATTGCCTCAAGGGTCAGTTAGAAATTGCTTTCCTCCATCAGTTTTGTAGCCTCATACCACTGGTTAGGTACACCGAGCAGTGTGAAGATGATTTAGCTAATAGTACCGACTCTGGGAAAAGATCTGATGCCTTATTTTCTGGACCAGTGATCTGACCCAATATGGGATGGTAAAACTGATTATATAACTTGAGATATGAATACTTAAGAGCAAGGGAGACTGACTCAAAAACTTTGTCCAACTTGAAAATGAATGTTCAAGATCAGAGTGATCCTGATATTTCTGTATAATGTACATTTCCTTATCACTCTAGTGCTTTTCTAGCTCAGAGTATTCAGTTACTGCACTTTTTTTTATGTTTAATAGCATCCTTTTATGACAAGCCACTGAAGTCTTAGAGGTATCTCATTTTTATTTCAGACAGTATTTCTGATCAAAGTACAAAGCAGAAAAGGTTGCAACAATAACCTTAGAATTAAGTTGTTTACATCCCCATATATGATGCAAAAGTAAGTGAAAACAGCAAGGACATTCTAGGCAGTTTGGATTAGGCTGCATTCCTGCTATCTACTTAAAATGTTTTCATGTTTATTTTTCCCCAGCACTATTGTTAGCAGTGTCATTTGAAAACCTAATACAATTCTTCTATTTAAGTCCTTTTTTTCCCCCCTAAAATGTTTCATCAATCATAGTAAAACTGTGTTCTGTCATGGGATAATTGCACATTGGCAAGCCAAGAGGGCATCTGCATGTCCTCACCCGCCTTATCTCTTCCCTGGGCAAGGATGACAGCCAATTTATTAGTTGGGATATAGTTAAACTCATCAAATAAAACACTGTTTTCTGCCTCTGTGATGTTTTCTGTTACAGTATCAAAGCTGTTTCTTTCAAAGCCCATTTACAGATGGCTGTGATAGCAGTTAGTTATGCCTAATGACTTTGTTGTGCAGACTGCTGAAAATGAGAACATCCTGGTTCTGGCTAAACGACTCATACTAGATATTCTGGGAGCAGAAGGACATGTAATCAGAAGAGAATTCTGCTATTTGTTGTGTTGAAAACTTTTACAAAGGCTTTGAGTCAAGAAGATAAGCCCCAGTTGTGGATTTATTTACAAACAGTTGTGTTATTTTGGGCAAGTCAATTAGCTCTATTTTGTGTCTCTGCTTTTCATCTACAAAGTGCTGATATTAATAATATACTTTCTAAATTCCTATAGAAATGTTCTCAGCAATAAATGAGATAGTGAATATAAGTGTACTTAAATAAGTACAATTTTGAAGCTATTTTATTCTTAAGTATTTTAATCTCTAAAATAGGAATTCACTTAATTCATAATATAAAAATATAATTGCTGCTTATGGCTACTTACTCAGGAGTTCTGATAAAATCCAGGTATATATTTGGGGAGATTCCTGTTTTAATGTGAAATCTAAAATTGTTGTATTTTTTAAGTCTTTATAAGCATCACACTTAACTACAACTCAAAAAACCATAATCTATCTAATACTTTGTTATAAAAATAAAATATAAGTGAAAAATTAACTGAGGATTCAATTTTAACTGTGCTAGGAAAGGAATATCTCCTTTGGAGCACTAACTCCTTGTACTTGCTTGTTTATAGCAGGCACACCTTGCAGGCTGACATAAAAATATAAGTAATATAAAATAACATGCCAACATTTCAGTTTTTATAGTACTCCCGGAGATACGCAAACAATCGAGGTTAATTTAAGGAAAAAAGATGGAGTATTTCCTTACCTCACATCCTAACAATTTTCTAGCAAACGATAAAATGATATACTAAGATCAGTATGAGTACAATCTTCTTTCAAATAACCTACCAATGCACGTGGGTGGTGCAGTCAGTTAAGTGCCTGCCTCTTGGTTTCAGCTCAGGTCATGATCTCACGATTTGTGAGCAGAGCCTGCTTTGGATCCTCTGTCTCCCTCTCTTCTTTACCCCACTCTCACGCTCTCTCTCACCCTCTCAAAAAAAAATAAACTCTTAAAAATACATTAAAAAAATAAATAACGTACTCCAAAGACCAATAACTAGAAAGAACAAGAGATTAGAAGTATTAAAACTACTGGACCCATCTGCATTAATCTCTCTTTTTAAAAAAAATTTAGAGTAAAAAAAAAAATTTAGAGTGAGAATATGTGTGAGTTGGAAGAGGGGCAGAGGGTGAGAGAGAGAGAGAGAGATGGAGAATCTTAAGCAGGCTCCATGCTCAGTGCAGAGCCTGATGTTGGGCTCCATCTCACCACCATGAAATCATGACCTGAGCCAAAATCTAGAGTCAGATGCTTAATGGCCTGAGCCCCCCAGATGCCCCTGTCTATCACTTATAATAAGAAAGTAATTGCTAACATTGATCAAGCATTTATTATGTGCCAGGCAGTTACACTACTGTGTCATTTAAATACTAAAACACAACTTGGAAGTAATATTTCCCTATTTTACAGATGAAAGCACTGAAGGCACAGAGATGTTAGACAGCACACAGCAGGACACAGCATTAGACTGTTAGAGCTGGATTTCAAATCTGACACCTGAGCTGACACTGTAAAATATTAAGCAAGACTTCTATGTGAAACATGAACCAGTGAACATGGTGACCAAAGAACTATTCTCCAAAGAGAAAGGAAAGTTTATTTCAGCTTGACTGTAATGATAGCATAGAACCAAAACAACAACTACAACAACAAAAACAAAAAACAAAGGAAAAAAACCCTGTTATTTGAAATCCTGGTTGAAAAGAGCCATCATGAAATTGGGAAAACACAGATAAAGAGTCACACAGGACAGAGTTTGAATCTTATATGACATGTCCAAAGTTTAATTTCCTCGCCAGCAAAATGGAATCAAGGACGCCCACTGGAGGGTTATTGTGAAGATTAAAAATCCATAGAAGAGGGAAGAATAGGCAAAACTAAGAGGGTTCCCAGGGCAGTAGAAATGGTCTGTATGAGACTATAACGGTGGACACTTTCATTATACACTTTTTTCCAAACCTGCAGAATGTATGCCAAGAATGAACCATACTGTAAACTGTGGACTTCGGGTGATAATGTGTCCACAAAGGTTCATCAGTTGTAACAAACGTGCCACTCGAGTGGGGATGTTGTTGATAATGGAGGAGGCTGTGCGAGTGTGAGCTTAGGGGGTGTATGCACATTTCTATACCTTCCTCTCAATTTGCTATGAACCTAAAATTGCTTTAAAAAATGAAGACAAAAAGAAAAAAACATTAATTACATTCAGGTAGTACTTGGCACACTGGAGGTGTTATATATTACAAATAATAAAACATGCTAACTTTTGAAGAAACATGTAGGAATGAAAACAATTACTTTTAAACCACTGCTTAGGTTATGGAATCCTACCTCTGTTACAGAAAGCCGTATTTATCACCATACTATATTGTCATGATGAAAATGTTTGAATTTTCTATCAGTGTGAATATTAGGTTTAATACTTATGGTCAAATCTTCATTAAGACAGTAAATAAAAACTGAAAAATTATCACTTAACTTTAAAAATAGAATTAGTAGCTTTCACTATAGATTGTATTGACTTACAAGTTGTCTACTGTAGCAAATTTAGAACAAATGGAAATCACAAATATGTTAAAAAGAATAAAGTCCAAAAACATGAGGAACTTACATTTAAAAAAAGTTTCATTCCTACAGCACAGCTTTATAATTTAAGGACTGTGTTCACTCACACTAGTACACTGATACGAGTTCGTTAAATGAGAAAAGGAACATGTTGGAAATAAAATTTTATTATGTAAGAGACGAAGAGAAAGGTGTTGGCTATTTGGTTTTACAAATGTAACTGCTTACTGCCAAAACTTTCTCAAATTCCTCACAACAGTTCTGTTTTCTAATTAATTTGTCAAATTGTAAGACCTTTCACATAGTTTCATGGCCAAAATACATCTGCACATGTTTCCCCTCAAATGTTTTTTGTACCACAGTGATAACTCCATCTGTTGTCGCCGCCTCGCCCGTTCGGCACCAAAAGTGTGGGAAGTCTGGGTGGGAAATAAGATTGCCAGTGGACCCTGCTCCCACCGGGCGGGGGCCTCTCAGCTATGAACGTCAGACTGGACTCGGCTGCAAAGCACATATTTCTGTGGTTTCAAAGGAAGCCAGACAGGTGGCACCCTTAGGTTGTTAGCATTTGCATTTTCTCTCAAATATCAAGTTTTCTCTACTTTATTCCAGATTTAGTTTCCTTCCTCCTCCTTCCCCTTCCCCTGCTTTGAGCTAGTTTCAAAGCATTTTTTAAAACAGGTTCCCGGTTTTGGCTTAGGTTTTAAGAGTTAAACCAGCAACTCCTTTTGTTTTCCATTTTATATCTTTTTAAGATGAGTTTATTTTTGCTTCATGTAACAGAAGAAATATCTATTAACTCCTTTTCATATTCACATAAGCATTATACATAAACTATGCAGATAGAGAATTTACCTTCAGTTATAAGGAAACAAAAGATTCCAAGTGACTCTTCTACTTATAATTAAAAATATTATTTAAAAACCCTCACATAAGCATTTATGGTTTTAAAGATATTCATATTGGAGTGCCTGGGTAGCTCAGTCAGTTGAGCATCCCATTTTGGCTCAGGTTATGATCTAATGGCTCTGCTTGTGGGTTCGAGCCCCAGGTTGGGCTCTGTGCTGACAGCTCAGAGTCTGGAGTCTGCTTTGGATTCTATGTCTCCATCTCTCTCTGCCCTTCTCCCACTCGTCCACTGTCTCTCCCTCTCTCTCTGTCTCTCTGTCTCTCTCTCTCTTTCTCGAATACAAATAAACATTTAAAAAATTTAATAAAAATTAAAAAAGATATTTCTATGACTAAAACTTTCAAATAAGGGGTATTTTATGAGCAAGTACAATATATTGAAAAATACAATTTGAATAAAATGTAACATATATCAATTTCTCCTAAGTGATGCTGGATGTAGCATATGTGAAAATAGATCGGTGACAACAGAAATAAGGAGGGAGTCTATCTATATTAACATTATATAAAAAACACATTTTTCAATGAGTTTTGTCACCTAAAATCTATTTGATAAATTAATATTTTTCTCCACTTGTAAACTGTGCTAAAATATCCATTATTGCTATAGGGTTTTTGTTTCATGTAGTTTACTCGTATGTATTCACATGCGTTTTGACTAATTTAACAAATTGTTTGGAGCAACTGAGGAAATCTTTGGGTACTCATAAGCATTAACTACTATTTTATTACTGGATTATTGAGACTTTTTTGATAATATCCTTTAAAGGAAAGTATATTCTCTTTTTTTTTTTTGCTTGATCAGTATACAGAACACACACCCACGCCCCCCCCCTCATACACAACCGTCTCCTTCAAACACCCCTTACTAGAATGCACAATGACAGACCTCCCCTGTGATGCTACCTCTCCTAAAATTCTCTCAAATACATACAAAAACACAAGTCTCTTTATTATATTCCAGTTCATCTGTACTGAAAACTATCCTACTAGATTTCTAATTGGGGGGCAATTAGTCTGATTTTAAATTAGTATTTAATGATTACCTATAACATTATGGGGAAAAACCATAACCCTGTGTTGTCTTCTTGTGATTACAGGTGAATTTTAGTACCTATTAATTTTAGATCTATTTTCTTCTATTTTTTCAGGTATTTATTGGCAACTCATTCATGCCATTTGGCTTTAAACATTTTTTACAGTGTCTCTTTTAAAAATATGACTCCAAAATTTCAGGAGGTAAAAAAATAATATAGAGAATGGAAACACATCCATGATGCCTTTCATTTTTATACAGTATTATATCCAAGGAAACAGTATTACTGTATTCATTTCCTTTTAGTGCTATAACTAATTACCACAAACTTTCTGGCTATAAAAAACACACATTTATTATCTCACAGTTCTAGAGGCTGGAGGTTGAAGCGAGTTCAATGGGCTAAAATCTGTCAGTGGGACTGAGTTTTCTCCAAGAAGCTCTAGGGGAGAATCCATTTTCTTGCCTTTCTGGCTTCTAGAAACAGCCAGCATCCATGCCTCACTTCCACCGTCAAAGACAGAATGGCTGGTTGAGTCCTTCTCAAATCTCTTCATTCTGAAAGTGATATGTCCAGCCACCTTCTTCCACATTTTAAAACACTTGAGAGATTACAATGGGGCCACCCAGAAAATCTAGGATTATTGCTCTATTTTAAGGTCACGTGATTAAAAACCTTAATTCCATCTACAAACTTAGTTTCTTCGTTACATGTAACATGGAAGTTCTGAGAATTAGGGCATGGATGTTCTTGGAGGCCACGATTCTACCTACTACCTATTTCACATGGTGAAGAAACACTAACAAAACTAACAAATAGACTGCAGTGGGCAGGTGATAACATTCGTCTTTCAGATTCTACTACAATCACAGAGAAAAAAAGAAATTAACTTTTTTCTAGCACAGACTTAAAATTGGGAACTTGTGTGATCATCAAGCAATCCTCAGTCTTGACTACCGTTTGTTTCTGGATGTAACTCTGACAAGCAGGTCTGAAATGGTTTCTGAGTTGTAACTCTGATGGAGGAAATGCTAATGATTACTTAGAATAAATATCTCATGATAAATTAATGATATGACAATTTTAACACAAAAACAACAATGGTGAAAATCTATAGTTAAAACACCAGAACAATGAGCAAATAAAGTTGTCAAATTTCATAGCAGGAAGAAGACAATCCTACGCTAATATCACAGTCTTGTTTTACAAATAAAAAATCTGATATGCCTTATGTCACCCAGATGGATAGTGAGAGAAGCTCAGATGTAGATAATGAGTCAGAAAAACCTGATGTTTGAGTGTGAAAAGAATATGTTTATAGAACTATAAGGTTTTAAACTTTTTGGGACACAAAAAACTTTGTTATACCCACATATAGAAAGGTGAACAACAAAGATGCATAGGTCAGTGGTTTTTCATAAAGGAAATATTTATGTAATAAACATTCAGGTTGTAAAATAGAACATTAGCAGCATCTCATAAGACCACCCATACGTCCTCCTAATCACTGTGCCAATTCACTCCTAAAGGTGACAACTATCCTGGCTTTTGTGAAATCATATCGCTACTCATCTTTGTAATTTCATTGTACAGCGTGGTAACCCAAACACTATACACGTTTGCCAGGCCCTGAAGTCTATAACACAAGATACATTCTGTCTGATTTTTATTTCATTTGTTTACTTTTACTCAAAATTATATTTGTGAAGTTCATTCATATGGCTTTATATATATCTTTGCCTTACTTATTTTTATAATTCTATTTCATAATTATTTCACTATATGACTAGACTCCAATTGATTTATCATTCTACTTATAATGGTCAATTGGATTGTTGGCATTTTTGAATATTAGAAATATTGTTGCTACAAATATTTTTATGTCTTTTGATGTCTATGTAGTAGAATTAAATATACTAGATAATACCAAACTGTTTTCCAAGATGGCTATATCAACCTATATTCATATTAGCAATGTCCCACTGTTCCCAAATTTCATTAACATTTGATATTGACAGTCTTTTAAAATTTTACCCATCCTGGTAAGTATATAGTATTAACTCATCATAGTTTACTTTTAATCTCTGTAATTATTAACAAATATGAGCATTTTTCTTATGTTTTTAGGGCATTTGATTATCTCCTTTCATGACCTGCTTACTCAAGTCTGTTACTCATTTTCTATTCAGCTCTCTGCCTTATTATTTTACAGAAGTTTTTAAATCTATTCTATATAAAAGTCATTGATAGATTACATGTGTTACATTTATCTTCTCCCACTATATTGCTTGCCTTTTCCTTTTCTTTTCTTTTTTAAGTTTCTTTATCTATTTTGAGAAAGAGAGAGAGAGAGAATGGGATAGGAGCAGAGAGAGAGAGAGAGAGAGAGGGAGAGAAAGAATCTCAGAGCCTGCTTGAGATTTAGCAGAGTCAGCGCAGAGCCCAGACACAGGGTGGAACCCATGAACCTTGAGGTCATGACCGGAGCTGAAATCAAGAGACAGATGCTGAATGGACTGAGCCATTCAGGTGCCCTTGCCTTGCCATTAATGATGTAATTTAATGAAAAAATTAATCTAATTTCATTTATATTTATTTTTATGGTTACTACTATTCTTTCCTGTAAAATAAATCATTTCTTCACCTCCTAATCTTCTAACCTCCTAACCTCCTAATCTAAAAATCTTCTACAAGCTGTTCTTATTTTAATGTAATCTAAAGAGGTACAATTCAACTGAAACTGTTAGATATGCTGTAAATAGAGGAAATGCTTTTCATTTTTCTACATGGATATGTAATTGTTTTATCACTATTTGCTGAAAAGATCATTCTTTCTCCAGTATCCACGATATCTTTCTTATTATAAATAAAAACAAGCATGGAAAAGAAATATAAAATTAACTATTAAAGAAATTGAATCTGTAATTAAATATTTCCATAAAAACAAGACACTAAGCCTTGTATGGTGTACCATCTGGATGATATAAAGAAATAATGCCACTTCAAAAATTCTTTCAAAGAACAGAAAAGATGGAATTCCATGTAACTAATTATAAGAAGCCAGAAAAATCTAAAAATCTAGAAGCCTGAACAAGGATATTATGAAAAAGAAAAATTATAGTTCAACTTCACTCATAAACATTGATGCAAAATATCAAAACAAATAGCAGTAAATCTAATCTAGTAAAACTCAAGAATGGGATGGGGCGCCTGGGTGGCTTAGTCGGTTAAGCGTCCGACTTTCGCTTAGGTCATGATCTCGCGGTTCGTGGGTTCGAGCCCCGCGTCGGGCTCTGTGCTGACTGCCAGCTCAGAGCCTGGAGCCTGTTTCAGTCTGTGACTCCCTCTCTCTCTGACCCTCCCCTGCTCGCGCTGTGTCTCTCTCTCCCTCTCTCTTTCTCTCCTAGAAAAAAAAAAAACATTAAAAAAACCCCCTCAAAAATGGGCAATGCATGGCTGCTAACTGACTTATTCTAGCAATATAAGGATTGTTGAACAACTGAAAATTAATTCAATTTACCACACTAGTGCTATAAAGAAAAAAAAATGGCATGACCATCTTAATAGATAAAAAAGGACTTCATAGAATTTAACATCTATTCCTAATGAAAATTTTTACAAGTTAGATATAAAAGAGGTAATGCAGTAAATACAATATTAAATGGAGAAAGAAGGGTTTTATTTTGAGATTAGGTATAAGAGTGTCTGCTTCTATTACCTCTATTCATCATTGTACTGGAGGTCCAGTGAAGCAATAAAAGAAATAAAAGGAATAAGTATTAAAAGGAAAAGAGTAAAATTGTAGACAATTTAGTAAATTATCAGAAATACAAATAAATGTAGCAAGCTCACTAGATACAAAGTCAAAATAAGAAAAATAAGTTGCATTCCTTTTACACAACAATAAAAGCAATAAGCTTTTTAACAATAAGAAATATATAATAAAGTTAAAATACCAATTAAAATATGAAAAAGTCACAGATATCTGCAAATAAGCTAAAAAAAAATCCTACACAAAACAAACAACCACCACCACAACAACAACCAAAACCCAAAACCAAACAAACAACAACAAAAAAACAACAACTGTGCAAGCTGTCTCTAGAAAAATGACTAACCACTATTGAGAAATGTCAAATTATTGTAAAGCAGGAATGTACCATGTTCATGGACTGGTTACCTCACTATTATATAGACATTCATTTTAAACTATTTTTATATATAATCCTTGCATTATGAAACAAAATCCCAGCCCCTCAAATCAAGCTTTTATATGGAGCTAATGATGCTATTTTTTCAATTACATAAAAAACACAAAGTGATGAAAATGAATAAAAGAAATCAGATTTACTTTCTTGTCAGAAATAACCAACCTTAAAGACAACAACAAAAACAAAGAAATACGTGAAACAATGATTTTCAAGACATTGGAAACAGATATCAAGACACTAATCCCTGTGAGATGAGTTAAAAAAAAAAAAACAGATAAGCTTACTGCCTTGAGAGAATTTCTTGCACATGACCCAGATGGAGCCTAATTAATTCTCTGAGCTGAGAAGATGGAGCTAATAGTCCCAGAAGACCAGGGTATCTAGGGGTCACAGGATAAGGAAGAAAGAGAGGAAGGAAAGAAGGTAGGAAGGAGGGAGGGAGGAAGGAAGGAAGGAGGGAAGGAAGGAAGGAAAAGCTGCAGAGAAAAACCCCTAGAGAACTGAAAAACTTCACCTTGAGGATTCAGCTAAGTACTGATTTGTGCTGCATGGGAAGAAAGAACCATCTGAAAGGATAAGAGCACAGTAGCCGTTGCTCACACAGCAGATTTCTATTCCCACAGGCCAGATGGAAAACAAGAAATTAGGTAGAATGTTTACCACTGTTAAGTTTCAGCAGTTTCTCCCATATGTTCAGAATTACATACAGACGCAGAGGGGTGCCTCGGTGGCTCAGTTGGTTAAGCAGCTGACTCTTGATTTCAGTTCAGGTTAGGATTTCATACTTTGTGGGTTCAAGCCCTCCATGGGACTCTGTGCTTACAATGTGGAACCTGTTTCAGATCCTCTGTCTCTCTCTCTGACCCTCCCTCACTTACACTCTCTCTCTCAAAAATAAATAAGTGTTTAAAAAACAATAAAATAAAATAAATTACATATAAACAGGGGATATCAAAAAATCTCCAATACCTGATGTAAAAAATAACCTGCATGTCTGTTTTTGCTTTAATCTGAGTTTTGTTTTCAGGTATTAAGGTTGGAAAAGAAGAATTAAAACTGTCCTTACTGGCAAATTATATAATCATTTATTTGGAAAGAATAGTCTTTTTAGAAAACAGTGATAAAATATTTAGATATTCTAATCCATACCTTATACCATGTGTAAATACTAATTTAAATGGATAATAGACCAAAATGTAAAACCAAACTCAGGATGAATCTGTGACTTCTGTTATAAAAATGTTTTTTAGATATAGCACAAAAAGCAGAATCCATAAAAGATCAAACTGATAAACTAAACTTATTCAAACGTTTGAAAATATATAGTCATAGACTGGGAGAAAATTTTTGCAAGGCATATGTCTCAAGAAAGACTTATATCCATAATATATTGAGAAAAAACCTTAAAAATTCAATAGTAAGAAAGCGATTTGGGGCACCTAGCTAGCTCAGTAGGTTAATAGTCTGAGTCTTGATTTTGGCTCAGGTCATGATATCACAATTCATGAGTCTGAGCCCCACATTGGGCCCCACACTGACGATGTGGAGCCTGCTTGGGATTTTTTCTTCATGTCTCTCTGCCTCTCTCTTTCTCTCAATAATAAACAAATAAACAACAACAACAAAAATGAGTTAATTTAAGAAGAAAAAAAATGAAAGCAACTCAATAATTTTGGTCAAAATATTTGAACAGATGCCACACCAAAAATACGGAATGCAAAGAGGCACATGAAAGATGCTTAACATCATCAGTAACTTGGGAAATGCAGATTAAAGCCACAACGAGAAACCATTCAATATCTATGGGAAAAGCTAAATTTAAATGATGGCCCACACCAAATGAGGATGTAGAACAACTGACTCTCTCATACATTAGCTCTGAGAAAGTAAAGTGGTTCAACCATTTTGTACGACAGTTTGTCAGTTTCTGATAGACTTAAACATGTACTTCCCAAATGAACTAGCAATTCTTTTTCTAGGCAGTTACTGAAGAGAAATTTTCCACACTAATGCTGTATATGAATGTTCATAGAAGTTTTATGCATAATGGCCCCAAACAATAAATAACTCAAATGTCCATTAACAGTGAATAATTAATAAATGATGACTATTTCTCAAAAAAAAAATAGAATAAACTACTGACACATTCCACAACATGGATGAATCTCAAAATTATGCTGAGGAAAAGAAGCCATATGCAAAAAAATATATCTTTAGTGATTGCACACATTTGAGATAAATCTAGTCTATGATGACAGATATTTGAGCAGGAGTTGTCTCAAACCTGGCTTGGAGTTAAGGACAAGATTGACTCTGATGGATTAAGTGAAAGGTTTTTGGAGTGATGGAAATGTTCTATAAAGTGACTGTAGCACTGGTTACATGGCCTTATAAATTTATCAAAACTCATCAGATACATTTAAAATGGATGAATATTGTTGTATGAAAATTACACTACAATAAAGTTGATTAAAACCGCATATAGCTAAATACTTCTAAGATACTCTTGAAGAAAATAAGATGAGATGAGATGAGTCCAATAGTAGAGACCTAATATAAAGCTACAATATTTAAGACCATGTGGTAATGACAGACAAATGGACCAACGAAATCAAACACAGAACTTGTAAACAGATCCATATACAAATATATGTGTGTGTAGAAGCAGTAGTGATAATAGCAGTACTGGTATTTGTGTATATTGCTGAGTAGTTTGGAGAGTAAGTGCTATTTTTCATCTGGCACGACTGGAACTAGCTATAGACTATTTACGCTTATGAATACAGTGTATACATAGGTGTGAACTTTACCTGAAATTAATCAAAATATGTCACCCCTACTAAATATTGGTAGTAGAAAATACTAGAAAGAAATATAAGCCACTAGGCCAGAAAAGAAATTCATTAAATAAAAAATAATTCAACAAATAATTAACATTTTAAAGTTAATACTCAAATTAATAGTACTCTCCCCGCTGATTTTTGTGACCTTGTAAATTTCCATAGCTCTTCTGCCTTCTGCTCTATCCTTCCCTTTACCTTGGCTATGTAGAAAAGGTTTGGGGTTCAGCTTCTTTGGCATCCAAAAAAAACAAGACTTTGGGGCACCTGGGTGGCTCAGTTGGTTGTCTCCAATTTTGGCTTAAGTCATGATCTCACAGCTTGTGAGGTCAAGCCCCGTGTTGGGTTCTGTGCTAACAGCTCAAAGCCTGCATTGCATTCAGTGTCTTCTTCTCTTTCTGCACCCCCCACCCCCACTGTGTGTGTCTCTCTCTTTCTCTTTCTCAAAAATAAACATTAAAGCTAAAACCAAAACCCAAAACAAAAACAAACAAAAAAACCCCAAATAACAAGACTTCTATCTGGCTCTTAGACCTTAAGTCATGTGTCAAATTTTCAGCATCCCAATTTTCTTCCAGTTTAAGAGCATTCATTGTAATCTGCATTCCTGACTCTAATCTCTGTGCCTATTGTCAGGCCCCAGATTTCTGGAGCTCGGCGAACTGACTCCCGGTGGGTTCTCTGGTCCTCACAAAGGATCTGCGTAGATCTTCTATTGGCATAACTGATTCTTTCATCCATACAACGATTTTTGCATTAAAAATGTACCGCCTTATTTATAGCCGATACTCTAAGAGTGAGAGGCAGTGTCTTTGCCCACAAGAACATGGGGATGCAAAGCTATAATTTCCAAGTAGAAAAATTGCCTGAATAATCAAGGTTTCAGTGCCTTTCTCATGTAATTCTTTAGGCCATTGTTGCCAGATATTTCTGTCTTTATTATCCTTTTTTCCTCATAATCTTACTCTTCAGTGTATATGAAATATACTTCCCTTTGAGAAGGATTCCCTGAGAAACCTTACAGTATTTTTACAAATATGCACAAGACCAGACTAACATTTATCAAGTACTTTCCAGGTGCTGAAGTCTGCAAGTGCTTTACGTGTGTTGTTTCAATTGATCCTTACCGAAGTTCCTGTGGGTTGGATTTTATTAGTTCTATTTCACCAGTTATTAGAATCAAAGAGGTTGATTTTTCAGTGTTTACCAAGCTGGAAAGCTTGGAGTCAGGATTCAAATACAAGTTAATCTAATGCCAGAGATCTTACCCATGTTTTGTTTCTATTTTAACATCTATATAATAGTATAGTATTAGTATAGCTTAGTACAGCACAGCTTATATATTAAATTGATAACTACTATCGATGTTTTACATTTTAATACTTTTGGACTGTCAATACTTACCATTTACTACTAGCAGCAGCAATATTTAGAATTAGTTATAAGTTAAATTTAATGAAAACACATCTATAAATGTGCCTAACTTAAATCAAGAAAACATCATAGCCTTCTCTAGACCTTGCACAGTTATCTCTCTAATAGAGCTAGCCTTTCTAAGAAAATAAAACAAACTTTCATGATAATTTGTAAATGGTTAACCTGACCCTCAAAATATAATAAACACTGTTCACAGTCATGACAGATACAGACACTTTTCACATTTCACATTTCATTTCCTTTCACAACTTAAAAAGCCTTTGCTTACCAAAGTAACTTCAAATCCTATAGTTTGCTATGTAAGTCCATTGCCCACAGCTTGGTACTGAAGATCCTTCACAAGCCAGCCCTCGGCTGTATCAGCCTGCCCATCCCACCCTTGCACCCAGTGTTTCAGATCTATGAAGTGCTTGAAGATTCTTAGACAACTCACGCCATCATTTTTAGAACCATCAAACACACTGCTTCCAATATAGCATTTTTTCTTAACCTCACTTGAATAAAGAATACTAATGTTTTAGGACACAGCTCATAGTTTGTCATCTTCCCACAGCCTTCCTACCTACTCATCTGCTCATGCACGGTGGGGAGCGGGGAGCACACATTGTGTGTGGAACACCGATGGCTTCCCTTCCCTCCCTTGCAATGTGCATATTCGCCCTGAGTTCTGATCTTTTTTATTTACTCTATGACTTGTTCATTTGACCTTCCTTCTGAAGAATAAGGGCATCTTTGCTTCTTTTCAGTACTTCATACTTTTCCAGCTAAGAATTTAGTTAAAACAAAACAAAAAACATCACTCCTTACAATATAACATTGTCTTCCGGAGAGACCTATAAATCAAGTCCGTTTGAGTGTTTCATTGAAAAACAGTCCTGACTCCTACAATTATTAAAAGAGTTTTACTTAATATTCTTAAAACAGAAAATTTTACAGTCACCGAGGAGTTACAGCTTTATTTATATAGTAAGGTCAGAAAATTCAGAAGAAATCTTTAGTAACTAGTTTACCATTGAGAATACTAACTGAAGCCTAATGAAATTTATGAGCAGTTCTGAAGAAATATTTTATTTCTTCACGGAATTACAAGGCTGGGAATGAACCAGAAAGGTCGCTGAGTTCATCTCTCATATTTAAATCATTCCAGAGAAATAAAAAGCTTTACTGTTTGTAAAAGAAGATATGACAACTTCTCTTTGTTCTCATTCCAGTACTTAACACCTTTCACCTTAAACATCTCTCCCTAAATGTAACCTAAATTTCTACTGCTAGAGTTTAAATCCATTTCCTCTTGTACAATCATCGTTCAAGCCTGAGAATAGCAGGTTAATTTCCACCAGGTGAGCAGAAGCTTGAACAGTATCTTCTATTACGGGAGCCCCGAGTACTTCCTTTGTCTCAGTTTGAATAGTCATTTTCCAAAACCGTATTACTCTTTATGACGATTCTCACAATTCTTGCCGAAGGCACCAGCCTTTCTCTACAGCAACCTTCTAATTTTCACTCCTGTCCCCTCCAAAAGAAGTCCTGTTATCATGCAAACTTCAGAGGACAGAATAAAAAAGACATATGTTGAAAGTAAAACAGATTAATTAATATGCAGTGACTAATATAGACAAATTGGTTGTAATAAAGCCATGATTATATTATCGCTATTCCCTTCATGATGCTTCCAATTACTTTGTGTCAATTTATCCCACTACTGATTCAGGTATAAGAGTTAAATAGTAGCATTTTTTTAGCCTATAGAATGGTTACAATAAAAGCACCTACTTCATAGGATTGATAACGGTATTACGAGTGAATTATTGCATTTAGTAGGTGCTCAGTAAATCTTAGTTGTTAGTAGTAGTAGTATTAGCAGTAATACTGATGATCTTTTATTGTTTTTAAAAATGAATCATATTATATAATTGTAATTCTCTAAATTTCATTTTTAACCTCTTGTCAGTCTCCTTTGCAATCTGTCTCACCTATTTCACTTTCCCTTGAGTTCAATTTTTAGGATCTTTTAGGAAATGTTATGGTATAATTTTCTTCTTTGAGGTGTACATCATTTTTGTGGTCATGCATTTTAATTAAATATTATCCTTTTTGATTTTTTCTAGTTTATTGGATAATCTCCCTTAAGTTTATGAGATTTTCTAATTTGAAAATCTCACATATATTTCCCATATTTGCAAACACCAACAAACAAAATAGGTTTGTCATTTTTGATAGAGCCAGACAACTCCTTGTGTTAACATTCCTCCACGAAAGTTTGGCCAACAACACACACTAATTATAGCCTTACAATCAAGGCACAGGTGGGAACCGTTGAGAAATCAAAGCAAACAAACTGATTTTAGATCATGGAAGGTACATTGAGTAACAGAAAAGCTAAAGAGAAAAGTTAAAGTGACCTAAGCCATAAGGCAATCAATTATCTCAAAAAAGAAAAAGTGCAGCAGTTGAGCAACTACAGGGTTGATTAGTCTAATAGCACAATCATGTCACCAAGGTTCTTTCCTCCTCCTGCTCTGCCATCCATTGAATTAATGTTTTGTTTTTTTTTCCCCCTTTGGTAACCTTTCTTCATCGTCATGAGACGGCTAACAATGAATTTTGATTTTTTAAATTCTAATTATGTCAGACTTAATAATTTCAACACCGTTCTCCAAGAAGGTACCTAGAAATGTCAGGTATAATATGACAATTAAAAATAAAAGTATTGTTAAAACTAAATCTGGGACAAAACTAGGGTGTAAAACCAAGTCTCAAAAAACTTTTTGAAAGTGATGATTTTTGTAATGGCTTCTCTGAGAAGAGATAGGAGTGAACCTGTGTAAGATGAAGCCAGAACTGAAATAGTTGCTTACTCTCGGGACTATTAAAGGGTTACAGTCTCAGTGACAGAATTGACTTTGAAAAGGTCTTCACAAAAAAACTGTATGGCCTGGCTTAGGTGATGTGAAGGGTAAAAAAGTCATTTCAGAATTCATGACTACATACCTGTAGAGAAACCCCAAGCTGGAAAAATTAGTAGAAAATTGTAATGAGGTCGGTTTGACAAGGATATGGCAGCTGGAAGAAGCAAATGAATATTCTTCCTTCACAGAAAGAGCCTTGACGTAGGCATTGCAGGATTCCCACACATAAAGACTGGCTAAAATAAATTACACAACTAATACTAAAGACACACAAATACAAAAACCCCACCATTAGTGAGGATCGGCAGAAACAGTAAGTAGCAAATTTAGAATCTTTTACAAATGTAATTACTGGATGCAATTTATAAAATAGTTATATTTAAAACATTAAAGAGATGGAATTTAAAAGACATGAAAGCAACAAACAGGGTTCTATTAAGAAGTACTCAGGAGAGTTTAAAAGAACCAAACAGAAGTTCTAAAATGAAAAAAAAAATAGTTGAGGTTAATAATTTAGTGGGTGGGTTACACAATAGAGTATATACATTTGTAAAGAAAGTGTTGATATACAAGATATGTATGAAGAAATTACCTAATGTGTATTATATATAAACAAAGATATGTAAAATGAAAACAAAATTTGTGTCATGAAGGATAGAGAGTATCAATTGGAATTTCAGTGAGAATAAAGGAAGGAGAGTCATCATTTTAAAAGCTAGCAGAGTAAACTTTTACAGAATTGAAGACAAAAATATATATATTTGGAAAATACAATTCTAAGCCAGAAAAATTAAAGGACAGAAGGAAGGAAGGAAGGAAGGAAGGAAGGAAGGAAGGAAGGAAGGAAGGAAGGAAGGAAGGAAGGAAATTAAAGCCTGGGCACAGCAGGGTGAAATTGTAGAGATGATCTTATAAGCAGATGATCTTATAAACAGTGTTATAGACTAAATGTTTGCATCCCACAAACTCTGTATGTTGAAGCCCTAACCTCTAATGGGATGATATCTGGAGACGGGGCTCTTGGAAGTTAATCAGGGTTACATGAGGTCAAAAGGGTGGGACTCTGGTCTGAGGGGATCAGAGCCCTCTAAGAAGAGACATCATACATAGAACTTGTTGTTCTCTCTCTCTCTCTCTCTGCCATGTAAGGACAAAGCAAGAAGGTAACTGTCTTCAAGTCAGAAAGACAGTCCTTACCAGATCCTGACCATGTTGACCCCCTGATCTCAGACTTCTAACTTCTAAACCTGTGAGAAAATAAATTCCTGTGTTTAAGCCCCCCAGTCCATGATATTTTGTTCTCATAAGCTAAACTAAAGAATACACACTGCTATACAGAAAAAAATAGATGACATACAAAGACAGGCAACAACAGAATTGTTAGCAGTGACAACTAGAAAATAATATATACTGACAAAGATCTTAGGGAAAATTATCTGCTGACTCAGAATGCTACATAAATTACAGATCAAGAGGAAAAAAACATAAATATCTGCAGATATATACACTGTAAAATTTACCACCATGGTGAACCTCAGGGCAGCAAAGAATATTGACCACAGAAGTCAGGAATGGTAGACATGAAGAAATGGTGAAAAAGAGATGGGTAAATAAACAGATAAATCTAAAGCAGCATTGCTATATAAACAGTACACTGAAAAAGACAACAAAGTAATGGTTTAGACCATGTTTTATGCAGCTGGCCTGCCTATGTTTTAAATCCCATTCAGTCATTAGTTAGCTGGCTAATGCCTGGCAGTATATCAGTGTCCACATCTGAAAGTCAGGTGTTGTGAGGATTATATAAGTTAATATAATCCAAGATCCTAAAACAGTCTCAGGCACAAAGTAAGCCTGCTATAGCTCTTATTATTTCTATTATTTCAAACTAAGAGTGACTAATGCAAGGAGCAAAAATAACACCAAACAAAAATACTAGACTATGAAAACAATTCAGACAAGAGATGGATGACGTACTGAAATATTTAAGTTCTCATATTTTGAGAGGTACATAGAGATCCTGATTATCTTTGGCTTGTTTAGTTAACTACACAAGCTAAAAATTAAGGATACTACTAAAAGAAAAGAAACAGAGAAGGAAAATGTGTGCTAGGCCCATCGGAATAAATTGTGAATGCAGCCATCTAGGCAGTAAAGGCATGTCATCTGTGAGAGGTCAAAGTTAAACTAGCCTGAATCTTTGGCATGTCAGCAGTTAGCACCAGAAGACATAGAGAGTGGTGTAGGGAGTTCTATTGAAAAGATAGTTTGACTTAAAAATAGTATGTTCGTACAAAATTTTCAAGTATAAAAGGGGCTGTTAGACATTCACAAATGTAAAGGAACACTGAAAACAGCAGTGGTCAGAAATCCTTGAAAAAACATCTTCAATGATTAAACTCAGCTAATTAGAGACATTCTTAAATCACCTGAAATGGAGAATCAATAGTGAAAATTACTCAGGGGAAGCACTAAAACCTTTTAAACATAAAATCAAGACTAAACTTCTATGGGAATTGTGGTTGAACAGAATATCAATAGTACAAGCTTTGACAAAGTAAAGACAGTGTAAGCAAAAAATAAGCAGGTAAAAACGGAAGGGAAGGGAGAAGGAAGTGTTCCTATGAGAAGATTCATGTTTTATTTTTTGAAATTTATATAATTTGAGAGAGCAGGGGAAGGGGCAGGGACAGAGAGAGAAAGGATCCCAAGCAAGCTCTGAGCTGTCAGCTCAGAGTCCAACAAGGGGCTTGAACCCATGAACTATGAGATCAAGACCTCAGCCAAAACCAAGAGTCGGGCACTTAACTCACTGAGCCACCCAGGAACCCCAACTGATTCATCTTTTATAGCAGTGGGCAAATCAGTACTGTCTGAAATTAAAACAAATGGTTAAAAAAATTATCTCATCACTCTGATTCTATTTACACATTTTTTTCTTACATTAACTGTTCTTTTAAAGTTTTTTATCTTGTGGCTAAAAATAGAAATATGCAAGCAGCTGTTCTTTCAGTTTCATTTAATTTCCTTTTTCTTTTGTTAACTTCCAGTAAAATGAGCATGGGCACCTTTCAGTAACATAATAATCTGTCATAATAATCTACATTATCATCTCTATCTATCTATCTATCTATCCATCCATCCATACATCTATCACCTAATTTATCAACTATTTCCCTTATCTATAATATCCTTTACAGGTGCATATAAAAGATCCACAGAATAATGTTCATTAAATACAGGAAAGCTGGTTTGGTCGGAGTATGGAGATTTGACTGATGTTTTGCTTTCTCTTTCATATATTTCAAATGGCTTAAATTTTTATAGGGAATATATATTACACACAGAAACAAAAATTTTGGAGCGCCTGGGTGGCTTAGTCAGTTAAGCGTCCAACTTTCGCTTAGGTCATGATGTCGCGGTTCGTAGGTTCTAGCCCCGCGTCGGTCTCTGTGCTGACTGCCAGCTCAGAGCCTGGAGCCTGTTTCAGTCTGTGACTCCCTCTCTCTGACCCTCCCCTGCTCACGCTCTCTCTCTCTCTCTCTCTCTCTCTCTCTCTCCTAGAAATAAAAAACAAAACCAAAAATTTTTATTTTTATTTTATTTTATTTTATTTTATTTTAGTATTATTTTTTTTAGAGAGGGAGAGACCATACAAACAGGGGAGAGGAGGGAGAATGAGAGAATCCATGACCCTGGGATCATGACCTGAGGTGAAATCAATAGTTGGACATTCAGTCGACTGAGCTACCCAGGCATCCCACAGAAAACATTATTTTAAAATAATATTTATAAACAAATATTTATAAATAAAAGAAGTACAGAGTTTATTCCTTATTTGATAAATTTCACAACAATCTCTTAATCTTTACCGTTTAGTTGTCTCACACAACTAACATCATATGCTTCCTGAAATGGTAATTTCAGATTTGTTGGTAGCTATTATACAATCTCTCATTTCCCATCTAAATAAAGACAAAGATAAAAATTACACATAAGAAACCCTCTTAGACTGTGGAAGATATGAGTGGCCAAACTTAAGCAATATATGAAAAATATGAGTCATATTTAAGCTTTTATACAGCAGAATAATGACTAATTGACCATGTTTTTTGGCAATGAAATCTATAACAAAAATATTAGTTTTTTAAAAGCAGTATACATTACTTTTCTTCTCATTCAAACTTCCAAAAGAGGGGAGACAAAATAATATTTTGCAACTAATAAAATAAAATTGAGATCCAAATGCAAACTATGTTTCTACTCAAATTCAAATATTTTCCAAGTTGTTGACTCATCATAACTAAAAGCAGCTGGTGTCCTATTCAAAATGACTGCAAACAATCTGAGTTAACACCTCTAAAGATTATCGAGAATAGAAAAAAATGTATCTTGGCAAAGAGATTGGATAAAGTGTCTAAAAATGAATTTGACCATAAGGGAGGTGTTCTGTAGTAATAAGATTCTTTGAAGACACTTTAATCTCAATACATGTGTCATGGAACAAAATTAGATAAATTATGGCACTATGGTATCATTTAAAAATGATATTTTGGAAGGAGCTGTCAATGTTATTTTTAATCGTAAACTTTCAATTTCACATGAATTTTTTAACATCAAGAACATTAGTTAAAAGTAACTGCATGTCTCAATATCTAAATCAATATTTAACAGCACAATAACTATATTTTCCATGCATGATTTGAGATAGCTACATAGTATACATATGACAGGCTACTATGGTATACTTGTCAAAGAAGATTCTATCAGTACCAACTGTTTCCAAATTACCATGGGGGAAATGTATCCCAAAGTGTGTACAAAATGATCCATGGATACACAGGAAATCTTATTAACATTTCTTTATTTATATCTTTTCCTGTTTATAATTCCATTATGGGGTATTTAAAAATATAGAGTAGCATAAATATAATTAATAAATGTACATATATTGGATGTACAGTCTGTAAAATTATAATTTATAGCATAAATGCAGTATCCTCCCAAATTCACTATCAATTTAAATGGAACTGATTGCCTGCCAGTTCTAATTATTTAATAGTTATTGCACAATATACTGTTCTGAGACAATTCTAAGGCAATGTTCAGTCAATATTGATTAGGGAGTTTCTATGGATTGACTATTTATGTCCCCACAAGATGCATATGTTAATCTCCATTGTGATTGTATTTGGAGGTGGGGCTTTTGATAAGTAGGTCACGAGGGTGGAACCCTAATAAATGGAATAGGTGCCCTTTTAAGAAGATAAAAAGGTTAGATAGACTTTTCCCTCTCTTCCTTGTGAAGGTACACAGAGAAAATGGCCATCTGCAAATCAGGAAGTATTCTCACCAGACATCTAGTATGTGAGCACATTGAACTTGGACTTCCCATTCTTCAGGACTGTGTGACAGAAGTGTTTGTTGTTTATAATCCACTCACTCTATGATATTTTTTGTAGCAACTTGGACGGATTAAGTCAGAAATGATGATGATTATGGGAGAAGATAGGAGACATGGCCTCATTGGAACTATTTCTGGCATGCTGCTCTAGGTGCTGGTAGATACTGCTTTGTTATTTTATGTGGGTAAGGTTTTTGTTCCTATCTTTTTCTTTTCAATATTGCAAGACTCCTGTCATCTCTCTAGACAAGCCACATTTATTCCCTCTTTCATCCCCACCACTCAAGAATTTGAAATAGCATGTTAGAGTGCTCTAGAAGCCAAACTTGTGCCTGTGTCTTCAAGTAAGGCATAATCTTTTCTTGCTCTATATCCTCACTTAGCTTGGGGGTGCTTTCCTGAGTCTGAGGCCCCATTTATTTTTGTCTTCATTGAATCTGTTTTTTCTAGCCTCTTCTTTCATCTTCTATTTTTTTCTCTGCTTGATTCTTTCCAATAGCCTTCACATTTGGTCAATTTCCATATTGGTTTTTCTATTTACTTTCATAGCCAAACTACCAAAAAGAATGACTTTATTTCTCATGCACTTCTCTGCCCATTATAGATTGGATTCAGTCACCAAAATTTCACCAAAGTAGTTCTTGCCAATGTCATCACTGATCTCTCTATTAAGAGAGTTACTGGGTGTTTTTCCATTTTCATTGGACTTCTCAGTAATGTCTGAAATTGTGAGCTCTCTCCCTCCTGAAATACCCATTCCCTTAGCTTTAGTGGTAACACACACACACTCTCCACCTTTAAGGCCATATTTTTAAGTACTTGATGCCAATTTTTATTTTCCTACTGGTTAAAGATTTGAGTCTCAGGAGTTGTGCTTAGTTCCTATTTATTTTCATTCTATGGTGTCTCTATCTATAGGTAATCATATCTGCTTCCATGGCTTCCATTAATACCAACATTTTATTAAGGATTCCAAAAATTTTCTGTCTATTCAAGAGTTTTATAAATTTTCAACCAATATATACTATTGTCTGCAACTTAGATATATGAAGAGCATGTCAGTCACACCATGTCCAAAACAGAACGAATCACTTTTCTTCATATATATATTTCCTTTTATATATATATATATATATATATATACAAATATTTATATATATATTTAGGTACTATTTATCCACTCATTTAAAATAGGTTTTTTACAGGCACCTGGATGGTCCAGTTGGTTAAGTGTCTGATTTTGGCTCAGGTTATGATCTCACAGTTTGTGGGTTCAAGTCCTGTGTCGTGTTCTGTGCTGACAGTTCGGAGCCTGGAGCCTGCTTTGGATTCTGTGTCTCCCTCTCTCTCTGTCTCTCACCTGCTTGTACTCTCTTTCTCTCTCTCAAAAATAAATTAAAAATACTTAAAAAAATTCAAATAGCTTTCTTTAATGGCAAATGCATTTTTTTGGTCTGTAATTCAAGATTATTGACAAATTAAAATGAAAGCTGAAAAATATATTTGAATTAAAAATAACAAATTTAAAAGTGGAGAGATTTTGGGGCGCCTGGGTGGTTCAGTCGATTAAGTGACCAACTTCAGCTTAGGTCATGATCTCACGGTTTGTGAGTTGGAGCTTTGCATCGGGCTTTGTGCTGACAGCTCAGAGGCTGGAGCCTGCTTCGGATTCTGTGTCTCCCTCTCTCTCTGCCCCTCCCATGTTCATGCTCTGTCTCTCTCTCTCTCTCAATAATAAGTAAATGTTAAAAAATTTTTTTTTAAAGTAGAGAGATTTAAGATATAATCTGGTATTTTCTTTCTAACTTATAAAATGAAAGGTAATGGAAAACAAAGAAATGTTCCTATATCAAGGCTTTAAACACTCTATTTCAGGACGCATTTTAAAACTTATATTGGTCACAAGCTCCTTGATAATAATTTTAAACAAGTTAAAAAAAATGAGAGGAGTAAATTTAGACTTAAGCGAGCCTAATGGAAATTTTCACCACTGGTCAAGTGCTACAAAGTCTGTTTTGACAATAAAAAAATTTATTTGAGATTTAGTTTCAAAAGGATGACTTTTCATTCTTAATCAATTGCATTTGCATTTAGCCTCCCTACATTTCTATTGGGAAAATTTCCAAGAAATTACAGAGGGTTCAAATGCAATGAATAAATATTTGATCATCCTGGGTTGACATAAGTTAAGCTGTAACTCAGAAATATTGTTGAATTGAATAAAGGTGTCTTGATATATTTCCATTCAAATCTATCCTGATTCAGGATGAGACATATTACACTGATGAATGCTTGGACAACCACAGAAGAGCAGAATCCATGATTTCAACTAGTTTCTGTCGGTGAACACACATCACTTCTCCCAGGCACTGAGAATCCTGGTAAGTGCTATGCTGTGAGGTTACCCTATGGATCCGTGATTTCCCTCAGAGTTGAAGAATCTACGTGGAGATTACTTTTAAAGGTAAGACACCAAATTCCCATCTTTGAAAGAAAGTTGTGCCAAATATTCAATCCTTCTGCTGTGCAAAATTACTTTCCCTTTTATTTTTCTTAGAATGATCCTACTCAATGAAAACTAAATCTTATACTTAATGATATTGTTACATATATTATGATCTTATTACTTATCAGGTAACATATGTACACACAAACATGCATAATATATATCTTTCTCTATAAGAAAGTTCTAATAAGTTTTATAACAAAGCATCCTGCAAGTCTTTTTAAAAACTGCATAATAATAATTAAGAGCAGCTACATGTGTATAAGTATCATCTATTTTTCTATGTCTATTTATCTTCATATACTCCAAAATAGCTCATCTTAGAGATTTGTTAAATCAATATATATATAGAATTTGATAACAGAGATTTGTTGACATTTCAGGTAAACCCTATTGTTTTTAAACAATAAAAATGTAATGGTATTTATATATTTGTTAATCAATAATGATAGTCAAAATAAGCAAAATAAAGTGTTTTCTGAAAATTTATACTTCTTAAATCTATCTCCTAGTAAATTTTATATAATTCATTAGTTACCATGTTTTCAAAGCCAAACATTTTTAAATAGTTTTATTTAGAGGGGTGTATGTGTGTGTGTGTGTGTTTTAAAGTTTTTCTTCAGACAAAACAAGCCTAACATATAAATTAAGGATTAATAAACTGTTAATACGTAGGGGGTAGTATGCCCATATTCTTGTTATATGCTGATGTGCACATATGTGTTGTTGTTCATGGAGTCTGAGAAAAGCAGAAGGGTTTTGGTATTATATGTGTAATGTCATCCACAGAACCTAGCTACCTAAATGATCTTAACCTGGTTTCCTGGATGGTTTGGGAAAGAAGAAAGAGAATGAACCTACCACAGACAATTTGGCAAGAGGTGATTGATAGATTTATATTAATTACAGTTATCACCTATGGAGGCATTTCTATATGGCCAGCATCATAACTAAGTGCTGCATTTGTATTACCTTCTATAATCCTAAAAAAAATATTTTGACACTGATCAAACTATTTATATGGCAAAGATGTAGAAACTGTTCTAAATCTGATAGTGAGTAGTAAATGACAGAACGAGGGTTTAAGCCCAGGCAAGCTTTCTTCACAGGCAGTGCTTCCCATAAGCTGTAATTCTACTTTTGAGGGATCCTGGCTGAAATTGTCAATAGAGTCTGAATCCTAAAAGTTGAGGCCTATAGTTTCAAAGTGGGTCTCCATTATAGCATTTCATCTTCTGAAATCAACTTCAAAATAAATTACAATCATTCCTTTTCTCTTCTATATTTATTACCTGTACTTGATATCCTAGTTTTCAATACTTACCATACGTCAAAATTTTATTTTAAATTCTACTCTCTAAGTATATCATACTTGCATTTGATTGTAAGTATTATTATAAGGATAATTTATTTTCCTTTAATAAAGGAATAGATCTGCAAATATTAAGGCATTAGTAGTAGTAAGTCCTTGGATCACAATTAATGAATCACTGTAATCTTTTATTAAAATTGTATCACCAATAATTAACAAGTCATAAATTTTCTTATCATGATACTGGAATTATGCTATAGGTTACAATCTAAAGCCTTACTTAAAGTCAGATTAACTCTATACTTATTTATTCTTAAAGCAATCATCTTATTTTTGTCAAAGGATAAGTATCAAGAGATCATTGACTATAAAACAACGATTAATGCCTCTACTGAAAATTTTCTGACATATTTGTCTACTAATAAACTGAAATTCAAGGTCCAAAACACATTTAAAAAACCATTCTTCTCCACATGGTATTCCATTATGAAACTGCAGCAATGAACATAACATTAGTTGAACAAACATAACACTATAATCAAGCATCTGCTTGTCTTCCTGCATTGCATATACAACAGAGATTTGTTATAGTTTTTTTTTAGTATTCTCCATAGGTTTCTGTGTTTATAAAGGTCCAGAAATTATCTTCAGAACTTATCCTCCATATGGCATCAGGAAATGTGGCATAAGAACCTTTTTGACACAAAGGATACACAATTCTTTTATTTCAAAAAATTGCCTTCAAAACAAAACTATCAAACAAGGCTTAAGACCACCTCAATTTCCGTTCAATCTCATCAAAATCGATTTAGTTGTCTGTATATGTCAACTTTAATTCTCAAAAATACAAAGGCCAGCACATTTCTTTCCTCATTTTCTAAATGTTAAACACAATTTAATTGTATTTTTAATAGCAAATTATTTCAGACTTAGGATGTGTTCTTGTTCAACAGAGTGCCAACAGCATGACATTACTGAATAAACATGACCCAAATTTTGGTTTTTAAATTCACAAAAGAGAAATAAAATAGAGATATCCCCTTTGCCAGATAATTCTTGTGTAGATAAACGACCTGGTTAGTTAAGTTTAAAAAATCTCACGGAAATTATATATTTGAGCATTCTTTGGAAAGATTTGCCAAACTGCACAATTCGTTTTAATACTTATCTGCAATCTATCTTTATTGTGCAAGCACAACCTGAGTCAATACTTGTTAAATAAGCGTATATATAAGACATATTAAAGACACTAATAACGTAACCACCTTCATTCTATATTAACTTCCTTTTTAAAAATGTTTTATTTATTTTTGAGAGAGAGAGAGAGAGAGAGATTGAGAGAGACAGCGTGAACAGAGGAGGATCCAAGAGAGGGAGACACAGAATCTGAAAATAGGCTCTGGGCTCTGAGCTAGCTGTCAGCACAGAACCCAACACGGGGCTCAAAACCACAAACCGTGAGATCATGACCTGAGCCAAAGTCAGACACTTTACTGACTGAGCCACCCAGGGACCCCTATTTTAACTTCTTAAAAACTGCATTCTCTAATTTATGGAATAATATCAGTAACAACATTTAAGTTTTAATGGGCTCATGTGCACATGTACTCTTATTTTTGACTATAAATATAGCTTTTAAAATATTAGAAAATATAAGTTAATGCAGTTAACTTGTACATAATATCACTCCTAAATAACTTAAAGGGCTCTACCTTCAAAATAGTCAACCAACTAAATACAATGTCAATTACATAAAACCTACTTGTTATGCAATACAGGGAGATTATTCAGACACCACACTAGCAAAAAATAGTTTCTTCATCCTATGGGTAGCAAAGTGATTAACTTGCTAGTTTAATGTGAAGGAATATATATGGTTCCAAGTATGTATGGTTTCTTAAATCTAGTCAAGACACATTGCCAGATATTTCAATTAATCTGTAGCAAGGTCACAAAATCAATTTCTTATCAGCCAAAAACACTCATACAGTAAATTTTATTTTCAAACCATAATCTCTAAATTAAATCTGTGTACCTAAAAAATACAGTACAGAAACTCAGTCATTGGGTTTTCTCCCTGATAGCATTTTCACAAATGGCACAAGGCTTTGTATGCTATATATAGCCTACACTGTTCGGTTAGATTCTAATCTTCCTAGAGAATGTCATTATCTCTTTCCATGGCAAATAAAGGACCAAAGTGTTAATTTCCTCCTTAAAGTAAGAACTAGGTTTGAACAGTTCTGACATTCTATCTTCCAGCAATTTATTTGGGAACTTTTAAACAATTTTAAAGAGAATCTCTGAAACTGTATACTAATCCAGACTTCTTGGTGATAGAAATTAATTATCTAAAAATATAAAATTATGGGGAAAATCATGTTAATATAGAAAATAGTGGCACTTTGCAGTAAACTGTATAAAGGGACTTTGTAGGAATTGCACTTGTCTGACCAATGACACTTAAGATAATCACATTTTTAATGTAAGCTCTTTGACTTGAATATAAAATACCATCGTCTGTTACATTCAGGTTAAAGTTCTTTCTTTATATCCCAATTTCTTTAAAGAGAATCTTTTTTTCTCCTAATATCCTCATCCTTACCTTACTCAAAACTACACATGAGACTATAGTAATTTAAGTGTTAGTACCTTTTATCTATATTGAGTGCCAAGGATCCAAAATAGTTGAAGGAACTGAAATACCTCAATAGCCTTGCCTTAATATTTTAATATTCAGAAAATTACAATATCTATGCCAGATAAATGTGTTGTGTTCAATGTTTTTTTTTTAACACTGCAAATGTTTGAGACATTTATATAAATGCTATATACACTATACAGCAGTGTTCTCTCTTACAGCTTACTAACAAATTACACAAATCTATTGTAAATTCAAATCCTTGGGACCAAGATGATGTTTGATGCTTGATAAAATACAGGATATAAAATTGTACCTCAAGAAGACAGGAAATAGAAAATTATCTGTGATAATACATTTAGAGTTGTTCAAATGATTTTCCCAAAGCCTTCTAAACATCTAATCTTTTTAGTTGATTCCAGCACTGCCAAATGGAATGAGAAAGAATCTTTTCTAGGGCAAGAAAGTGGGTATGTCTTGGGAAGGGTTAAAATATATTTTAAAAAACACATTTTTGTAGATGGAGACAATATTCTTGATAATTTATATTTAGAAATATCAACATTTTAATGAAATGATTTAAAGTTACAGAGAGTTAAGCCCATTTCCATTTCATGTGATCCTTTTATTCTATTTTAATAAAATTTAGAGTCTGATAAAAAACAAAATGAAATAGCAGTGCTTCCCTTTACATACATTAATGCAAATAAAATAAAACTTCATCTCAAATAGTTAACTAAAAAATAAATACAGTTTCATGTAAAGTTGAGTTTACAAAGTCCAGTTTATTCGAAGGAGCAATAAATGAGGCAGGTGTTCAATGGCACATAAACTAAAATTCTTTTTTTGCAATTTAAGAAAGAACTATCAAAGTACTATTATGATTAAAAGTAAACATATTTTTTAAGTGCCAGTATTTTCACACTTCCTAGGATTTTCGTAAAAAAGCCATTTTTGATACATAAGACACAGAAGGAAATATCACAGTCAACAAAAGTAACTCCTGGGACTCTAAAGATGACAACCTGGGGGCCTCAAGACTAGGGGACCGTCATTAAGGATTAGTGCCAATACTGCAAATGACCCTGCCTAACATATGCAGCTTCCTAATTCATGAAAATTCTCAAAAGTGCAATAATTAAATTAGTGAACATTCAGTCTTGTATAGATGATCCTCACAATGAGCTAAGAAAACAAAGATGTTACTGAAAAAAGCATGTGATGCTCACTGATCATGCAAATTTTCCATATGGCTATACTGGACACTATAGATAGCAAAATATTTGTGATGGGATCATACCTAAGACAACCTTGCTATATTGGCCTATTACAATGCATAAAATTCAATGAAATCTGAGTGCTGATTCACTCACATCACTGAGTGCTGATGCAAGTAGAGATAGCATCCATTGCAATAACTGAATACATCCAGCATAGGCAAGGAATAATAAAAATAGTGCGTTGACTTGTGAGAATAGCCCTGAGAAACAGTCCATGGTATTGGATGCAAGAAATTTTGGTGATTTCCAAGGGTACAATCAAGAATAAGAACTAGCACTGTCCCCAAGCAACCATCACTGTCCCCAAACAGCCATTCCCTCAGGGACTATTAAAAAGCAGATAGACCTCATCCAAACTTACTCCACATTATGTACTAATACAAATATAAAAAGGAATTATGAAGAGAATATGAAAAAATAAGTAATTATTCTTAATAGGTAGAAATGAAAAGATCTGGCAAAGAGAGTGACATGTACTATGTCTTATACAATGAGTATCAGCTTATAATATTTCTGACATGTAAAGTGCCCAATATTTCCTCGGAGCACACACACAATTGATTATCCCGTCCTGTTTACTGGGCCTGACACAAAGGTATTTTGATGCCTATACAAACAGGTAAGCCTCAGAAGGGAGAAATTTGGTCCAGATTTCCAGTTGAGAGGACTGCTCCTCTGGTCAATTCCACTCTCCCCATCCCTGGCTCATCACATATTCATAAACACACAATCATCAATGTACTTTTGAAATTGCAACACAAGGACAAGTTCCGTTTGTAGCGTTTTGCTCCAGATGTTAGGTAAATGGTGATTATAAAAGCACATGAATCACAACCCTCTTACGCAGAAGATGGAAATGCACACCATCTTATTCAAAGGAAGGTACTCTCAATAACAGATAAAAGTAGCTAAACCTCTCTCATCCGAAATCAAATATAAAATCCAAGATTTCACAGCCCTCTTGTTTGTGTTTAATGGTTCAAATGACTCCAATACAGTACTTATCCTTCTGGTTGCATTATATTTAATAGCTTACCTTTCAGCACTGCAATAAAGCAGTGCCCACTGAAGGCTGGTCCAGAAATTCCTGCCAAGGGGGGAAGCCACCAGAGAAAACATGGAAAATAAGTTTCACTTATTTGCCAATCTCCACTCATTTGTAGTGCCTGCCTTGAGAAGAACTTTGAGGTCACATCCTGGCTCAGCAGGAAAGAGTATCAGGTTGTGTCATGGCCATGAGTCAGAGGGAATGGAGCAGAAAGAGTAGATGAAAGCACTGCTAGTCTTGGTCAAGCCAGCTCCAGAGAACAGAGTTTTTAAAAAAAGCAGAGGGTTACTATGAAAAGTGCACAGAGTTCAGAGTCAAGAGACCAAAATCTATATCTGTTTCACTTTCAGGTTTCAAATGAAGCCCCAATCCAGGCTTGGATTGAACTAGAAATTAACTACAGTTCAAATACATGTCTCACAATAATAGAATCAAATAATTTTAAAACCGGAATAGACACTGAGAGATACTAGTGAAACCTTCTCATTTCACAGAAAAACAGGATCAGATGCACTTTGTGACTTATCATGAGAATCCCAGTTGAACAGGACTAGAGTATTTAAAACAAGTTTGGAAATCCTGGCACAGCAATATTAGAATTTATTTCAGAGAATCTAGTTACTAGGTCATGGCATACTAAGAAGGCTCCAATATATAGGGCTGGGTCTTAGCTACTGCAATATGAGGATATAATGGATGAATCTAACAATGGGAACTTGAAAAATAAGATTTTGATTTAGAAATTACTTTTTTGGGGGGTGTGCCTGGGTGGCTCAGTCAGTAAAGCATCCGACTCTTGAGTTCAGCTCCCGTTCATGATCTCATAGTTGCAGGATCAAGCCCTGTGTGGCCTTTGGGGCGTGGATCCTACTTGGGATTCTTTCTCTCTCTCTTTTCTCTCTGCCCCTCCCCTACTTGTTCTCTCTCTCTCTCTGTCTCTCTCAATAAAGAAACTTAAAAAAGAAATTAGTTTTAAGATAATGATTAATATTGCAGGGCTTCTAAAATATACTCTCCCTCTTTTTCTTGAGTTAGAATTAGTCTCAGAATAGGGATAAAATGAGGTAGGGGTTAAATAAAAGTAAACAAACATAGAAATGAGCCTTTGGCTCATTAAGGGTCATTGACTCAAGAGGGATTGACAAAATCTTTTCCTGTAATAGACATCTACATGTTTAGGCTGCTTAGCATATTCACTCTCCTGATGGCCGCAGCCACCCTAAAGTCCTTTCTCTCCATCTGTCCTGATGATCTGAACAGGTTCTCACCCTAGGCTCCAGGAATGGAGTAGCGTGATAGTAAGTCAGCCACTATTTCCATTATTATTTAAGGACATGAAGGTAACAACTTGAATGTATAAATAATGTGACAGGTTATGAAGTAAACGATACTCCTCCTTTATAGCAGGATATCAATCAATAGGCATTGAAGCATAAACTGAGAAGTGAAGGCACAAACACATTTTGTAGAAGATGGGTTGAAATTAGAGGGCTCTTTTAATTGATGACTCATCCTTTCTTTAGTAAGACTTCTATTACATGGATGTTAGGTTCTCTATGTCTGGTCCTGTTTCTCCGTTTGTTCTCATAATTTTCATCTGAAGTTTTAGTTCTGCAATTCCTGGGATATTATTTTTTAGCCCTTCTACAGCATATCATCAACTCAACTTGGGACTAATATTGATTTAATGATAAATGTATTTTATTGGAGGAGAAAAATACATTAGGTGTGTCTGGCAGGAACCATCAAAAGAATTAGCTCGTGAATTCAGGAAATCTCTTGGGAAACCAGACAATATAGTGAGACTGCATAGGGGCTCCATTGCCATATTAATGACTTTTTAATGAGAAAACCACAGATAAATCAGGAATTATGATCAGAAAACATGATGGCTACCTTGTTTCACTTTGAGATGGAGCATGGAAAGAATTTGGGAGTGGTTTTGGCACAGATGAAGGAACAGATCACAAAAAGGTGAAACTGTGTTATAAAAAGGATAATTGGGCCAAGCTGATTGGCCCAGAATATCTTGATTTCTTGAGTCCTGATGTATCTTCCACTGATGTGTTAATAAATTTGACATTTATAACTTGTAATTGTAACCGACAGTTACAGCTTATTGTCTTGATGCCTCTTGCTACAAAATGAGAAAAGCAATGGGGGGAAAAAGGCAGGAGGAACCGAACAGTACAAAGGTTTGAAGATATATTGAGGAAGGAAGTATTTTGTGGTGTGAGAGTTTTTCTGTATACAGAAGCCTATTTTAGTTGTTTTTGTTCGTTTGTTTGAATGCAAATATTTCCAGCATCTCTTTGATGATATAAGCTAGACTCTTCCCTTCAACCTCTTTTCTTTTCCTAACAGTATCATTTTCCAAGCCAACTCTTCTATCTATTCACCTTTGTGTTTGCATTGCTGGGTTTTCTCTAATGACTGCTTATCCGTAAATGATCCTCATGTTTTCAGTTAAAGAACGACGTTGGTTATGTCAAGTAGCTTGGCCCGGGTTTTGCCTGCCACCCATTACAACCTCTTTAGTGCGAAACAGTTCAGAATTCCCAGTGCTTGTGGGTGGAGCAGCAGAGCAATTTCCAAGCATTATTTCTGGTGGCATAGATGGGGGGTAGGCAGAAAGGTGACATCAGTTTTTACTCTCAACAATTCCTTTCAGGCAGATGCCAGTTTCCTTTAAGAGTTCTTTTCTCGGCTTTATTTGGGATCAAACGCCAATGGGGAATAAGGAGCCCGGTCAGGGTAACCTTTGGAAAATCACATCTAAACCAGTTACCTAGAATGCCACTTCCTTTCTGGGAAAGGGATAGGATATCACCGCAAGGAAAAGCTGCCATTTTTGCGGAAGCTTTTTGATTCTGCTCTGAAAAGTTCACTCTTAATTTGTAGAATTCCTATGCCCATCCCCCTCACCCCAATCTCACTAGTTTTATTGTCAATACACTGGGTTTTAAGGAGGTGGATGAGCAGGAGCTATAAACAACTGTATCTGATCTATAGCTTCCATCAGGATATTGAAGCTGGTAAATGGGTTTAACTTCCTTGCACTTACTCCTAAGGTACCTTAAATTCGTGCTCCTCATATTTTTTTGCTTGTAACCAATTGCTTTGATACTGTAGTGGGTAAAAAAGCAGATTCAAGGTGGGGAGTGATACTAAAATAATTCATTTGTGTCTGAATGAGATTCAGTTTCTTATTTGCAGACTTACTACGCAGAGTGCTTGAGAATTATATAAAGCAATAGTTTGAGTGCGTTTTCACTGGAAAATTATTTAATCTATAAATTGAGGATAATACTAGCCCTCATTTCAGAGAGTTGTTATGAGGATTAAATTTACAAATTCATGTAAAGTGCTTAGAGCAGCGTTTAGCTCACAGAAAGCACTAAAATCAACATCAATATTATTACTCTTTTTGTACATAAACTGTAAATATGGAAGTTACTTACTTAAGCATGAAAAAAGTCTAAATAAGGAAAGAGAAATAATGGAAAAGTCAGAAGACTGGATACTGGATAATTTGCTTCTGAAATCAGCAGGAGTCGGCTGTGAAGTATGCTGATGTCCTATAGAACTGGGGCTATAGATAACTGACATGCCCCAGAACAAAGGAAGCATCAATTTAGCAACATAAAGTTTGCAATCCTAAAATGCTGACAAAAGATCAGAGCTATAATAAACCAAGCAGAAAAATTAGAACTCAGTGAGTTACTTTGCGGTATTGAAAGTGCTACCTCTATGATCCTTTTGGTCTTATTTCTACTCATAGTTTTCTTGAAAGGCACAGAGGATTAAAATGTATAGAAATTCCACATTTAGAGCACAATCCATTTAATTTTAATTTCCTAGCAGTTCCTAAAGCTATGGCTGAACAGAGAATAGAAGATGTACAGTTGCCACATTCACTTTGTGTGCAAAGTGAACACTAATTCTAGAAAAACAATATCCATTTTTATTGATGCCTTATCATCAGCACATATACACACACATATATACACATACACATCTTATACATAGATATATACATACTTTGTGGCTGATGTTTTAGCAATATAAAACAAAAATGGCAATGTTCACTGAGAAAAAAAGAATCAGCACTTTAATAATGTCAAGTCAGATGGTAAGTCTTATTTAGAACTTATTTAACTCAGAATTTTGAACAACTCTGTGACTGTTGAAATTAAAACTCAGAAGCAATGTGTTTATTTCTGATTCTCTATGCTGATATTACTTTTCTGATTCTAAATATGTAATAGATCCACCTAGATAATACTAATTTAAAATGATTACAGGGTGCCTGGGTGGCTCAGTCAGTTAAGTGTCTACCTCTTGATTTCGGCTCAGGTCATGAGCTCATGGTTCATGGGATCAATCCCTGCATCAAGCTCTGCATGGTCAGTGATGAACCTTCTTGGGATTCTCTCTCTCTTTCTCCCTGCCCCTCTCCCACTCATGCACATGTGCTCTTTCTCTCACTCAAAAAAAAAATAAATAAAAGATTAAAATGATTACAAGTAAATAAGAATTTTACATGAAGAACAAGATATTCTTCATGTAAATATTCATGATATTTCATTATATATTACTTGGAAAAACCCAAAATCATATATTCATATTAAACTCTCTGGTAAGATCTCAAAATATTTCTTAGTTTGTTATCTCATTAATTCTTGTAATTATCCTGTGCAATAAACATGATACAGGATGATTTTTTAAAAATGATTTCTGACAGTCTGCAAAAATGACATTGTCAAGTCAGATCAGATTAAGTGTTTATTTATCAAATCATGCAGCTCCGCAACAAAACTCAAACGGCACAAGTAGCAGCCAGGACCAGCACTTTCTTTTATTTGTCCCTGCCTTCGTTTTCCTCCCTCTCCCTCTTTCTCTCCTTCCCACTGCAGTCCTTAGAAGGAGGTGTCTCCTGATTTATACGTAATGCTCAAAGAATATTTGAACAACTAACTGGAGGTGCTAGATGGAAGAAAGTTAGATAACTCTCAGATTCATTTCCCTACATATGTGATATGTTAATTAAAAGTCTTGAGGAAGTATATATTTTGTATTTTGGTAAAACAAATGCATTTTACATACTCCAGATGATCTTCTTAGATACATGAATACCAATACAAACTTGTAAAAGTAGGAACTCTGATGTACTTCTAGATAGTCATGTATCAGATGTATTTAAAGTGAGGTACATATTTCCTTGGGATTTCTTGTACTGAATGGAAATGTAACCTATTTAAGAAAGAACAGTCTAAATTAACCCAAGGCTTACATTCCAGGATGCGTGATTTCCATGAACTTCCTCCAAATAAATAAAGTGCCTTTGCCAATTCCAGAAATCCTTTTCCTTGTACTAGAAGTATGACCTCTTTCGTGTATTGGCAATAAGGGCTACACAATAGAAAGAACAAACTCTACCATAATAATTAGGTGGCATTTCCTCAAAAATATCCACTCCATAAGATGGGAAATTCCTTCAACATATAAGAAGAAAAAAATAAAAGAATACACTATTATAAAACTCCCCCTAAGCTAATATTCTATTTTAATTTTTAAAAAATGTTTATTTATTTATTTTTGAGAGGAAGAGCACGTGTGTGCATGCATGTGAGTTGGGGATGGGTGGAGAGAGAGGGGAGAGAATCCCAAGCAAGTTCCTCGCCATCAGATGTGGGGATTGATCTCACAAAACCTGAGGTCATGACCTGAGCTAAAATCAAGAGACAGATGTCTAAATGACAGGGCCTCCCATGTGCCCCACTAAAATTCTACTTTTAAAAGGAGAAGGAAAAAAAGGGCTTGCATTATTTAAGTTTTGCTGTTCACATGTCTATTATGGAAATTACCAAACTGTCATTTTTTTAAATACTTCAAACTGCAGTTATTTTTTGTAGGACATAATTTAGATAATATATCTGTGGTAACTGGTGAAACATGATGTACAAACACACACACACATCTTGTATGCTCTGCATCTGTTCTGATGACATTCGGTTTGCCCATTTGGATGAGCATCTTCTTCATTACTAAAAATCAAACTATTATGGAAGAAAATTACATGTCCTTGGTGCTTATATTTTAGTCTGGGCAGAATGATGCTAGCAGATTATGTTAATGAATATTTCTCCCACATTCTGAACGCACAGACCATTTCTTCTTCCAAACTCTTAGATAACTATTGTGACATTGTTCTCTCTACATTTACCAATGTCACAGTGCTCTCTAGTTTATTATGATATCCTTCCAGTTGAATTTTACAAGCACATATATGGTTATTGGATAATGAAGAAAACTGTTTTTTAGGCATAGAGTATGTCTCCCTGAGTGCAGGCACTGAGACTTCATCATTTCTTATAAAGTGCTTCTGATGTTGTTCATAATAGGCATGTCCCAAGCTATGAAAGCTCTTTATACATGCATACAAGCTGTGAATTTCATTCTCCCTGACCTTTCCTGTCTTTATCTGAGGCAACTGTTTTTCTCTTACCCACTCTGACTCCATGAAATTTCCCAAAACACCGCACCACTTAATGAGTTCAGATGCGAGTAAGGAGATGGTCTACTACCCCTTTCCCGACTCCCACAACCAAACAGGCAGAGTACTGCATCCTTCGCCTTGTTCTTGCTTCCTACTTCTCCCAGCTCAGTTTATTTCAAATCAAGCAATATCATGTTTTGTATATACACAAAGATTCTTTCAACCTTTCCAACATTCTTAAACTTTCTAATTACCGAAGGGAGATGGGATGTCTCACTTTTTAGATTTATAACTGTGTTCCAGAGAGTAACCAATACTGTGCTGAGAAGCGTAAGATATAGCAACAATATTTGTTTAAAAGACTAAAATAATACTAAATTTTAGGAAAATATCATCAACAATTTCAAAAGCCTTTAAATGTATCCCCAAATTCCTACCCAATATTTCTCCATCTTCTGCCTTAAAATACACTCATTATCAGCATCAGGATTAAGTGTGTAAATAAGTTCCTCAGTAAAGTTGAAAATAATAAATAATTCCTATTCAAATGATTCTGTTTTACCTATTTGATTTAAAAAGCTGTACTACACTAATCTAACTATGTCAGCTGATTAGTAATACTAGTGACATTTTTGGTAATCTAGAGAAGGTTGAGATCCCCAGGGTTTGAGTCCTAGCTTTTTAACTTTAGCCTTGGGACACTGAGAAACTCACTTAAACTTCAGAATCCTGCTTCTCTCATATGCAAAAAGCTATAGCATTGAATTTAACAGAACTAGTTATAATCAGTCAAAATGGTGTTTGCAAATAAAAGACAGCATCCATGCATTTTATTTCAAAAGCTTATGAAAATCAAGATATATTGGATAGAAGTGCCATAAACTATAAAATGTATACAAAGTACTATTGGCTTTTTTTTTCTTTTTTCCTCCCCTCCCCTCCCCTCCCCTCTCCTTTCCTTTCCTTTCCTTTCCTTTTTTTGATAGAGAACAAGCAGAAGCAGGGAACCCAACTCAGGGCTCAATCCCATGACCCTGGGATCTTGATCTGAGCTGAAACCAAGCGTCAGAGGCTTAACCAACTGAGCCATTCAGGCATCCCAGCACTACTGTTTTTATAGGTTGGGTTGACCTTTGCTATTTTATTCTTATTCTACCAAATGGGGTCATCTTTCTAATATACACTATTTACATTGCAACTCAGCTACTTAATACTTGCCAATGGCTCTTTTTTGTTAAGAGAAAAAATCCATATCTTGACACCCTATCTTAATTCCCACTGACCCCCTCAGTTAATATGCCCTGTGATATACATCCAGCATGAAATACTTGGGGGTCCCTAAAACATTCCACCACATGTTCAACTTCTAGGCCTTTGTTACTCTGATTCATTTTGCTTGGCTTTGTCACTTAATAAAACCTATTTATTCTACATTTCTCAGCTTAAATGAAGAAGATATTTATTCTCCAAACCTGGAAAGCTACCCCGCAGTTGATTACACGTCTCAAATTTACCTGTCTTTACATATTTTATAACATTGCATCAAGTCGTTAATACAGTTCTTAAGCTGTCCCTAGATATCCTGGAAATCTAGGCCAATTTCTTACTTGTTATTTTAATCCCAGGGCATAGCGGTATCTGCTAAATAGAGGCCTTATGTCAAACATAGTGAGAACAGTACAGGCTCTGGAAATAGACTTAGGTTCAAATATCAGCTCTATCAACTTATTTGTTGTATCACTTGTGATATTCACTTACCTTTTCTAAGACTCTATTTCTTTATAGATAAAATGAGAATAATAATAGATGAAGGTGTTGTGCTAATTAATATCTTAGATATTAGCTATCTTGATGTGATGGTGATAATGATAATGATGATGATGAAAATATTCAATAAATATTCATTTGATAAAAGGATAATGAAATAAAATAAAGTTACTACTATTAAAACTTGTTTCTATGGGACCAGGTTATCCAAATTTTAAATGAGTTGTTCAAGACTAACTCTTGGAAGAGAGTACATTTAGTGAGGTCTGGTTATTATCATAACATTTATTTGATAGGTCTCTGAGGGAACCAAATTGGATGGAGAGGAGGAAGATGATGGTAATGATACAAAAAAAAAATCTACTTTTATTTTTCAGGAATTAGGCATCCTCTGTAACCAAAATGTTGTCTGATAATTTCGTATTGACCTAATACCAATTTTAGACAAAGATAGGAAAAGTGGGACATTTCTTTACAGATGAATAAAGCCAAGTGTTCAAACCCAGTATATAACCTAGACTATTCAGCAGTTGAGAACATAATGTTTCAACTCTAAAAAGCATATTAAATATACTTACTGAAATAAATTTCAAAAATCTATCAGTGAATTAATAAAAGGTGCAAACCACTGTTTGAACAGGTTTAGGAAGATATTGTAAACTTCACACAGTGAATATTAAAATAAGTGAATTTATAACATTTTTTAAATAAGGGATTTGTTAAACTCAACTTGAAAAATAAGTGCCATTACAAATTGTGTTCTGTGTGAAAAGAAATTACAGGCCAAAAAATCTTGAAGCATTCTTTTTTTCAACAGACAGTATTTTCTGCCCTTCAGCTGGCTATCGACTGAGTCAGCAGGGGAAAAAAAAAAAGAAAAACAACAACAACAAGTGCACTGGATAATGGAAGATGTGTTTTAAAAAATCATTAAAAAGATGATTATGATCTGGTTAGCTGCTGAAGGTCCAAATTGTGAAAAAATATTGATGTTAATGATGGTAATCATGACACTTGAAAAATACCTAAATAACAAAAAGGCAACACCACTTATGAAGTATCATAGTACAATTTGTAATGATTAGTGAAAAAGCACACCAATATACTTGATGCAATATTTTGAAGGTCACTTGACTATCAACTTGCTATAATGCCATTCAATTAAATACACAATAAAAATCTAAGATTATTTATAGAAAGAATTCCGTAGTGCTTGTAGAATAGTATATTACAAATCCTGGCTGTATATACAAGCAGAAACGCCTGATCTAATGCACCATTAAGCAACTGTAGCTTTGCTCTACATTTTTTAAACATTAAACTAATTATGATGTGGTTTGGTCTTACTACTACTGCATATTTAATCTTTTTAAGAGCCTATCAAACTGAATCACAAGATACAACTTGTTTATGCTATAAGCAAACACATGCAATATTAACAATGTACAATACCCTGGCTTAATGAGAAAAAGTCTATGTTATCTTAAATACATTTAGGAGTATAATACCACATAATTCTAATTTGAACTTGTCATTTAATTATATTTTAAAACTAATTTATATGACTTGTAACTGCTTCTCTGCTACACAGAATGTTTTTCCACTGACCCAGTTAAAAGTAGATTCTACTAAAAATGAAAGAGAGAGGAAGGATAGAGTGAGGACTGGGGAAAGAGAAAGAGTGGTGGTTGAAATCACAGACAAGAAAATACTGAAATATGATTTCCAGACAGAGTTCTGTTTATCAAATCAATGAGCTGAACTGCACCCTTCTAGAACCTTGCTCTGGATTGTAGCCTCAAGTTCTATAACTGAGATCTACATTTTCAGAAAAGAATAAATTTTCAAAATTCTCTCTTTCCAGGGTATCATGCAGGATATACAGGTAAAACCCTTGAATCTCTTAATATCATCCTCAAATTTAGGCAGTCGGTAGTAAAGAAGGAACCCAAAGGCAACACGTATCTCTATAGCCTGGAAGTCATGAACTCTCTATTCTTTTGTTCCCAGAAGTATTGACTCTGGTCTCGGCAAATTAGTTTTCCAGCTTAAGTTCAAGAACAATGTTTAATATTACACCAAAAATAAGATATACATGGACTCCTCAAAAACCAATAATCAAGCATAAATTTTCAAGTGGGATGTTCAAACTTGTTTAATTAATTAAGCTTTTTATTTTAGTCAATAGCATGAAATCACACAGCCTAATGTAAAACACTTAATTTCTGGACAAGGGTAAAGCAATCATGTCAGAAGTTAATCTTACCAAAAAATCCAAAAGAGGTAATAAAGATTGTTTACCTTCACAAATTGTGACACCATTTCCTGAAAATCCTATGTTGCAGTAACAGGCTTCAATTCCATTCCGTATTTCACATTTTGCATTTGGAAGACAAAGTGTCTTGGTGCAATTCTGAGTGCAGGAACAATTCAGCAAAGTGGAAAAACCCACTACGGAAAATAGAGAAATATACCTTTTCAAAAAAAAAAAGAAAGAAAAAGAAAGAAAGAAAGAAAGAAAGAAAGAAAGAAAGAAAGAAAGAAAGAAAGAAAAGGAGAGAGAAAAGTCTCTCTCCTGCGTCCATTGTTGAATTAGACTATAATAAACACAAAAACCCTTCTTCCTTTCCATCTAGATAAATGGATTATGAGAATTTCCCAAGGAAGTATTTAGCGAAATAACAGCACAAGAGCAAGTAACCAAAAAGATTAGCACTTTCTTCAATCTAAGTATTTATCAAATAAATCTCAACAAAGCTATAATGTAGTAAACAACCCAGCTCTATAAAGGAAACAGTATTCCTAGATCATTGGATTCTGAGGTGAGATAGTTGTAGAGGGAATTGCATGATTGTAAAGCAATTTCTTGCCTCTGGGAATGATTCTGTATAGAAATAGAGGTGAATTGATAGTCTGGGTCTGGTCAAATTTTTGTAATTTTTAAGATGAAGAGCAATATATCAGGGGGACAAATGGAATTATTGTTTTTTTCTGTAGTCTAATGTTCTTTTAAATTCTGCCCTTTCCATAGTAAAATTTATGCTACATTTTCTCCCATTAGGAGAATTTAAGCTGAACTCGACATATTAGTCAAAGATTGATCTTCTGGAAACGAACACCATACAAATACGACCAATAAAATGAAGCAGAAAAGAGACCCAGACTTTTTTTCGGAGTTATTGAGAACAAAGTTGGAGATGGTATTTTGTGGGCTGTTAGGAAGCCATACGGAAAAGCTCGGCCTATCCTTTTTACTGCTGTCCCATGTCTTCTGAAGACACACCTGCTTGAGGATGGACCGTGGGAATCCTGCAAATCAGTGTTCTTAGAACAGTCATCCGAGATAAATTGTCCCTCTCTGGTAACAAGAGATTCTCGAGCATTCGATTCTGACTCTCAGCCTCACATAGGGCTGTAGATACTGTCTAAGCCAGAATTAATTCAGCTTCAAAGATGTGATTTATGACCCTTCTGCACAGCATCATCCAAATGGTATTTTTAACGAACCCTTAGTCTGGGCTGGCAGTCCCCTTAAAACGCCAGGAAGCCTCCCACAAGCGTTACCGGGTTGGATTTCCCAAATTTCTTGAGTGGAGATCAGGGAAAAAAAAAAGGTCAAAGGAGACTTGGGGGATTGTGCGGACTTTGTGTACAGGAATGAAAAGGTGACTGAGTCCCTGGGCCCTGAATATCGAATTCCAGAGTTGAAAGGCCAAGTAGAAAAACATCCTGAGAAGTGCTGCCGTCCATTCTTCTTGGAACCCTGGCCAAACGCGCTTGGCACGCGCGTCCCACCTGGGAAAAGTGCCCTGCCCGGCAGCGCCCGGCCCTCCGCGACCCCGCTGGGCACTCACCTAGGAGCGGGAGGAGTTTCATTGGCGGCGGCCGCGGTGCTGGCGGTGGCGGGAGTGCGGCGGGGTGTGCGGGCCGTGTCCCCGGGACGCAGCTGGGCGGCCGCGGCAGGGCCCCGGCCCCGGCCCCCGTGACGCGCGCTTCCTCCGGACACTTTCCGGCCTCTTTTGTGTGAGCGAGCGGGTCAAGCCCTGAGTCTGCCGGTCACGTCCGGTCCCCGGCCGGCCGGTTCCTCCGCGCCACCCTGACCTTCGTCCCAGGCCTCTTGACCACCGAGCCCTCTTGCTGACCCTGAGGGATCATTCTGCCCCCAGTCTCAGCGTCCAGGGTGCCGCCCTCCAACCCTCGGATCAGTAGCCAAAACAAGGGGGCCGCCCATGGAGTGTCCCTCCTGAGAGGGCAGCCAGGACTGCAGAGGTCGTCAGGGTCCTTCGCAAATTCCGGGACACAGCGTTCTTTTGTTCACTGACACATTTCCATAAAGCCTTCGGAAACAGGCTGAGCCCTGGCTGGCAACAGTGGGACACACTCCTGGCCGGTACTGAGTCCTCACCTTGTTGGGACTCAGGATTTCACTGTGCAAAACGATATGCTCCATCTTGTCTACGGGTTAAGACTGGACTTAACTCAGATGACTGAGTGAAAAACAAGCATGCAAAAAAAAAAGCCAAGTTTCAAAAGCACACGTGTGCATCCTATTGTGTGTAAATTATACCTCAATAGCATTGATTTAAAGAAAAGACATGACTGAAATTTGTGCCGTCAAGACAAGTAATTTTTCCTTTAAACAGCTGGGCACCCCCTTGTTCTGTTTCATTTACATTCTGTTTAACTTAACAAACACCTCCTGAGAACCTGTTTTGAAGAGAGTACGCTCAGGAAGAGGAGCAGGCTTCGCCCCCCAGTGGGGCAACAGCTGAAACAAGTCACAATGACCTAAGTACTTAGGTATCAACATACTTCCCTGGCTGTCTACTGCATGTGGCTAGTCCCTTTCTAGCTTAACTCCCACAAAGAGCTGAGAGTGGGTCTGCAATAGACGAGGGGAATGAGGGACAGAGAGGCAGTATGTGACTTGCCCACAGTCCTGCAGCTAAGTCTTAAGTGGCTGGTTTGATTCAAACCCAGGCTGCTTTGCTCCTGAGTTACAGCCCCTTAGAAGGCTGTTCCAAAAATGAGGGGTCACCAGTTACCCAGTTATTGCTCTTCAGGGAGTTTGTAAAGGTGATTTAAATGCCCTAAATGCCGTGAAAAATAGGCTAGGGATTTTGTTCTACTGTTAATTGGTTTTCTATTAAAGATTACCTCCATCACTACCCCCCACACCCCCCCCTTTTTTTTTTAAACTAGACAGTGATTCAGTGAAAAAGTCTGGCAGCAGTCTAAATGAAGGATATTAAGGAGACATCAAAGGCAGGGAAGCCAGAATAGCTCAGGAAACAGACTACAAATGTTTGAACAAAGGTAGAGGTATTTGGATGAAAATAAAAGGGGACAGAGTCCTAAAAGGATTAAAGAAAGACAGATTGATGTCTGATTGACTAGTTCAGGTTGAGAGACATGTTTGAGACACAGAGAGTAGAAAGGGTTTCAAGTTGTATGAATAGAGGAAGGTTGGAACCATTCACAAAGTTAGGAAAGGTAGGATAAGGAGTGGCTTTGAAGGGAAATAAATAACGAGCTCAGTCTTATTATCTACAATTCAAGGTGTTCCAATGGCCTGGTTCTGTTTATGAATCTCATGTTCCCATCGTCATGGAATATATTCATCATATGGAGTCATAGGACATACTCATCATTCTAAAGGCATAATAAATATATAAATACATTATTTTCTGAGACAAGTTATAAACCGGAACACAGTACCTGCTTTTAAAATCATTACCCTAAAATGGTTTACCTCATATGTCAGCCACACATGCTTACTCTTTATGTTTAAGATAACTGAAGGTGGACAATTTAAAAATATATATTCTTCTTCTCTATACATTGTTTTAAAATTAACGAAAGTAAGTTAAAATTCAGTTTAAAAACTGTTCTCCAAGCTTTCTTTTTTTGCATGTGTATTTTTATAAGAAGCAAGATTGCATTCATATATCTTTATCAAGAAAACATAAGAGAACATAAGGGTGAGCATGAAATGCTTGATGATGCTTACAGTTTAAGATTGCCCTTTGTAAAAATCAAAATTACTTAAAAAATTCATTTGAAGTAGTCCATTTTCTTAAGGAATAGATATAAGATAGTAACTGAATAATTTTCAACTCGTTTTCTTTATATTACTAAAAAAGAAGCATTTAGAATTTTCACTCCAAACAAATATTTTAATTGTGAGAGAAAAGTATATTTTAGAGAAGTATTCTCAAAGGAATATAGTTTTAAGGTTTACATTTTATTGGTCATTTTCACTTGGGTACCACAGAGACATGCCTAACTTTTAAAAATATAGGAATCACTTACAGTTTGATGTTAGCCTAAGTATAGCACATGGAAGTTAAGTCATTCTAAGCTGCCTAACCAAGTTGTGGTGTTAATACATTAGTCTGAACCCTTATTCTGCAATGCGGAGTCTTTTCAAATTCATTATTAGTTCTATCTTTTCTATCTATCAGATGCCAAATTAAACAGAATTTCCTTGAACAGTTACTGGTCAGGATAAAGTCTGCATTGAAAAGCATTCACTATGAAGACCTGGGTTTAGCTCTAACTTTTATCATGAATAGATTTTTTAACCTCTTTTGGAAACAGCTCACCCATTATAACATGGAAATAACAATGCACGCCACATTAGATCTCAATTGCTATGGTCATTAATATACATGTCAGAACTGTCAGGCATTCCATACCTTTAATACTCAATACATCAAAATATAGGAAATTAGTGCATAGTTAAAATAAAGACCTTCTCCAAAGATATATTTATGGTGCCCAAAACATATGCTGCTTCTGGACATCCCTCACTAGGCTTCTGTGGGATTTTCTAATGCCTAGCCCCATATGTTAATAGTGTGATTGGATTCTAAGTGTTTGACCAACTCTGTGACTATATTCTAAATATTGTCATTACACATCATCTGACTTTTCTCGACTTAAGGAAACTTACAAATTTGATAATTTAGGTGGGTCCTCATCCTCTTTGTTCCCAGAGGATTCTCAATAGGATTACAATTTACTAAACAGATTTTTCTGCCAGAGGCTAATTTTTAGTCAATCCCGGCACTAACAACAAATGCTTGGCGAAAGGGCTATAAAAAAAAAGTTAAAAAAAAGAAAAAATTAGTTATGTGTAAAAATGGGAAGAGGAATCTGATGGCAACAACCTTCACACAAAGAAACGCCTTACCAAAATGGGACATCAGTCCCCTAATGTAAGAGAACTTCCAGGAATGGGTGTGGATTGAGTTTCCAGAAGGTGGACTTCTCTGATAAGGATTCTTAACCTGGATTCTTAGAACTTGAAGGTAAGAAACATAGTTTTGCTTTTTTTTTTCCCTCCATGACACCTCACACAATAACTTGAGAAGGATAGAAAATAATAAAAGTTTATGCTGATTAAATGAGTAAATAAATTAATAAATATCTAGAACAATGAGTAGTAAAACTTATCACAAATGGAAATATTTATTTTGGGAGATCAGCTAAAAATCATTTGCCTCATATATCTTTTAGGTTTCCAGATACATTTCATGCTATAGCAATATAGCAGATATAAATATTTTGAATTTAAATTTAAAGAGAAATCCAGAAAAATCTTTAGTTATTCATAATTAAACGTTCTCAAACAATAGGAAACTATGTCTTTTTGTCTACTGTTAAACTAATGGGCTTAAATAATCAATATAGAAATGTTACAATTTTTCGGTGTGTCTGGGTGGCTCTGTCGGAGAAACCTTCTACACTTGACTATAGCTCAGGTCATGATCTCACAGTTTGTGAGTTTGAGCCCGCTATTGGGCTTTGTGCTGATAGTGCGGAGCCTGCTTGTGATTCTCTTTCTTCATGTCTCCCCCTACCCTTCCTCTGCTAGCCTATGTGCTCTCCCTCTCTCTTTTCTCTCTCTCTCTCAAAATAAATAAGTAAACTTTAAAAGATTATATAAAAAAAACCAAGTGCTATAATTTTCAAACTTAGCTTTCTGGAAACTTGTGTCTCTCTAATCTGTACTGAGTCTATTTAATTCTGTCAATAGTTTGTATCAAAATATACATTTCTACTTAGGCATTTTTAATAACATATACATTCCTACGTATGCATTTTTAATAACCTAACCCCATAACTCTAAAACTCAAGTTAGTATTTTAAAAATGACTTTAAAAAATGACTTTCTAAAGCTATGAATAGCAACACTTCACTAGCTTTATACTCCTAATTTTTTTTAGTGGAAATGGGTGCAAAAGCATCTGGTAATTTTCAATGTTGACTGGAGAGGAGATCTGAGTTCCTTCCCAGCCTGGTCATTCAATTGTTCTGTGACCTTCAGAAAACTTACTAAATCTTTCCATTATTCTGTTTAACATTTTTGCAAATGTTCCTGGTTTTTTTTTTTTTTTATGATTCTTTCTCTCCTGTGGTTCCTATTCTTAAATATTTATAAATTAGCACTGATGCTTAGAAACTGATATTTTTAAGCCAGGCATTGATTATATAAAAAAAGAAAAGCATGTATGTACATTATGCATTATACTAATTGTTTGCATTATAACTGACCTCTAAATACTTTGTTAATGCATTTGCCTTTTCTAGGTTATAAAAATATTAAAACGAGCTCTTTTTTTTTTAAAGGGTGGCACTTCTAAAATAGAAATCATGCTAAAATCATCTTCTATTTAATATTGTTATGCTTTTTAGCTATGCTTTTAACAGGTGGTAGTATTGATTTAATCATAGTTGACTACTCTTCTTCATTGGGTTGTCCAAAAGAATATTCTAAGAAGTTACAGAATCCATCAGGATGTACAAGTAATTTAAATTATTTCCTTAGTATGTAATACAATGAACTTTACATTACATTTCATCTACTTTGTGCCCTTTGGTCACTAGTTTATTATACTTTTTTACAATTCTCCACAATTGCTCAAATTTTTTAAGGAAAATTAAATATTTTAATTATATGCTGCCAGCATATTTCAGCTGCTTGTTATTCACTATCATCCATTGTTATTAACATGCATATTGAAGATACAAGTTTCTTGTTCAAATCTCCAGGGAACATCATTATTAAGTTCCTACTATTTTGAGAATTACCTTTTTATTCATACTCTTTACTTTCAACTTTATCACAAATCTTTATCTCAGACAAGATTTAATTTTCCTATTGTAATCTGTTATTAATAGCCTTATATAAGAAAGGATTGGCTTAAAGAATGTAAAGCTATTTTGAACCCTAAATAAAATTCATTAGCTTATAATCATTAGTAATTTATCTCATTTAAAAAAAATTTTTTAATGAAAAGTACATATCAGGTGGTCATGAGTTTTCTCCGTCTTTCTACATATAACCATAAGTGAATATAAACAGTACTGTCTTCAACCAATTACTAATATAATTTTGCCTAAAGAGAAATAATTAGACAAATTTGAAGGTAACCATTTACTCCCCTAAAAGCCATGGTGACAATAAGGTATCATTGACACATAACTTATAAATTGATATTGTAAAGCAAGGGCTAAGCTATAGAGTTTAGCTCTCATATGTGTCTTAAAGTTTATTCACAAACCAGTTGCACTAATTTCTCTTCCAAAATGCTTATTTTCTTGCTAAATGTTTTATTTTTTAAAGGAATCTCTACACCCAACATGGGGCTCAAACTCAAACTTACAACCCCAAGATCAAAAGTCACATGGTCTAGCCAGTCAGGCACCCCAAAGAATTGTTATTTAGTAATTTTCCAAATTTAATGATACCAAATTCCACAACAACTTTTTCTAATAACATAATGACATGTTTGAATTGATAAATAGAAATAGATTTCTTTGTCATATGACATTACACAAACACTTTCATTCAATAATTTATAAGAAAGTGATGAAAATCTAGAATGATGATCAGTTTTGGTGATAATTCTGAAACTACTTCTTTGTATGAACTAATTTCTAGAGAGGGAAAATATTTTAAGTATTGTCTTTTGAAAGTGAATCTTATCTGTGAAATGTAAATAAAGTTATGTAACGGACAAAGAATAATGTTGTGGAAAAATAGTCGCATTAATTTATTTTTGTGACAAATATAACTACTGAGCCCAGAACATATAACAAATGAAGAGGTTTTTCTTTCATTAGGTGATATTCAGGTACTTATAAACAACTCTCCTAATATAAATACATATGTTTAAAATGAAAAGGAGTCTAAGCCATAACAGTAGTAACATTGTTGAGGGGTGAAATTGCTTAGCTGTGATAGAAGTTGTTAAATTATTATCAACATAGTTGACCCTTTAATCCTGAGGTTGAGATTTTACTTTAAAATATTGTCTCACTTTGTCTAATTAGATCAGGAGATATAAATAAGGTCCCAATGTAAGCAGTTAACATTTTCCTTAATCTAGGCACTTCCTCTCTTTAAAGAAAAAAAAAAGCTACATATTGGACGTTTTCTTTTTTCTTTTTTTTTTGAATTTTTTTAATGTTTTTATTTATTTCTAGGAGAGAGAGAGAGAGACAGCGTGAGCAGGGGAGGGTCAGAGAGACAGGGAGTCACAGACTGGAACAGGCTCCAGGCTCTGAGCTGGCAGTCAGCACAGAGCCCGACGCTGGGCTCGAACCCACGAACCGCGAGATCATGACCTAAGCGAAAGTCGGACGCTTAACCGACAGCCACCCAGGCGCCCATATTGAATTTTCTTAAGTAGTTTTATTTTGTTTCTATTCTATTATTTTATACTATTTGCCATATTTTTTAATAATTATATTACACTTTGTTTTTAATAATTTCAGTGTTGTATCATTAGCAAGGTGTCTTCTAAATATGTCCCTCATTGCTCTCATGTTTGTAAAAATAAAGTAATTATTTATACTTGTAAAGTACTTTTAAAAACTTAATACAATGTGTATCACTTTTTAAATGTTTTTTTTTTTTTTTTTCTAGGAGAGAGAGAGAGACAGCGTGAGCAGGGGAGGGTCAGAGAGAGAGGGAGTCACAGACTGAAACAGGCTCCAGGCTCTGAGCTGGCAGTCAGCACAGAGCCCGACACGGGGCTCGAACCCAGGAACCGCGATACCATGACCTAAGCGAAAGTCGGACGCTTAACCGACTAAGCCACCCAGGCGCCCCGTGTATCACTTTTTAAAACTGTGAATCCTCTGTTGACTGTTTTCTTTTGGTTTTTGAAGCCTGAAATTAATATTTATGCATTGTTTATTCTTTCAATGCTAAGATTGTTAAGGTTGATGTGCACAATTTTTAGGTGATATGTCTTGTTTTCAGTGTCCTGTGGTCCATTACTGTAGCATTTGAGAGGAACCATATGATTATGGTCTTAGAGGTTGTCCTGTAAATATACTAATTTTGTTCCATTTCCTTACTATCCTTGTCAATAGAGTGACTTTTTCTTTTTTTTTTTTTTTTTTCCTAAAGGGCTTACAAGGCTGTCAACAAAATGGATTAATTTTATACATCTGTATCATAAAATGTTCCACCCTAACAAAGAGTTATCCTTGAATTTAAAATGTACCTCATACTTTCACTGTGCAAAAAAATATACTGGGAGTTATTGGGTAAAAATAACTAATCTATTCTTATCAGAATCGTTAAAACCTAGCTTCTTGGTCCATGTTGAGTGCTACACATTATTGAAGAAGTATGGTTGTGGTAAAATAACTTCTGCAGATGTAACTTTCTCATCCCAGTAATCAGTTACTGGAATAGCAAATCATTCTAGTACTGAATCATCTCCAAATAGTATCCAGTAAAAACAATAGTCTACACATGTGTCTAATAATTAACTAAGATACTGGGAACAATAGAATAGAATATATTTCTAAAGCGCCCTGCTATATCTGGAGAACTGTGCTCCAGTTCATCTTTATCACAGCTACGATTACATCCTTATTGGCTTCCAGTGGCTTCATAATCCCAGGGGATGTCAAACTTCATCTTCTAAAGCCAAAGGCATCTCTTCATCTACTTGGCCTGATATTCACTTGAGAACAGGAATCTCAGCAGGGTTGATGCATGGCTTTTCTGTTCTTCTATGTGCCTTTAAACCAGTTGCAATGGCATCTTTCTCCGGTCCTCAGAGAAATTGTCATATAGGGAATAGTACTTCCCTTATGATTAGAAGAAACTATTCTAATTAGATGATTGGAATCAGATGGAGAGAAATATATAGTAAGTTAAAAGGAACAGCATGGAACAAACTTCCATTCTGATGACCAATACCTAAGACAAAGGCTCTTAGCATTACTCCAGCTCACTCTGTATTTCCCTTGGTAGTGTCCTAGAAAGCTTAGATTTTTCATGAGAAAACACCCACTGACAGGTTAGCATACTACATAAAGGTGTCTTTTTTATTTCCAGGAGAGAGAGACAGTGTGAGCAGGGGAGGGTCAGAGAGAGAGGGAGTCACAGACTGAAACAGGCTCCAGGCTCTGAGCTGGCAGTCAGCACAGAGCCCGACGCGGGCTCGAACCCACGAACCGCGAGATCACGACCTAAGCGAAAGTCGGACGCTTAACCGACTAAGCCACCCAGGCACCCCAAGGTGTCTTTTTTTTTTTCATTTAAAGAGAATAACAAATAATTCAGATTTTAATGTATTTCCCAATGGTGCTATCAGGTATAACATTAGATATCCTCTATTCATTCATTAACTACTGAATGTCTACTATATGCCATATTCTCTGTGACACTGGAGATTCAAAATTACAGCATGACAAGTAGAAATATCCCTAAATCATCCTTTATGCTAATTCTGGGTTTCCTGGACAATGAGCAAGCTGGGACTTGAAGATGCCCCTCTACTTTTTTCATTAGAAGGGGCCATATCTAATCTGGCTTCTGCTGGGGCCACAAGGTGCCCAAGTATTTTCCCAGACAACTCTTTCAACAGTTGATATCAGAATTCTGACCTCCATCAATCAAATTAACTGAAAATTCCTTCCTCTAGAACTAGCAAGATTATTGTCCTACTCTTTATCACCAAAAGGGAGAGCAGGGCCCTACCCACTGGAAGGCACATCTGTATTTCATGCGCAGCAGAGAGCTCAGGACCAGCAGTTCCCTCTTGGAGGAGATATGTGCCTTCTTGGTTATTGCTAAGCATAGGCTTGTGAATCTGTCCAGATAAATGCTGTTCAGGACATGGCTGTGTGGGTTTGGATTCCAGTGAAGGGGACTTGACCCTCCATTCTCCCTTCTATTTTTTTTAAAGTTTACTTATTAATTTATTAATTTACTTATTTAGAGAGAGCATGAGCAGGAGAGGGACAGAGAGAAAGAGAGAGAGAGAGAGAGAGAGAGAGAGAATCCCAAGTAGGCTCCTCACTGTCAGCACCAACGCAATCTGAATTTAGGTACTAGCTGCCTAACATTGGGGATTGTAGGGCTTTTCAGAGGTTGTTAACTCCTATAGGTGGCTGGGGTGGGGAGAAAACTGCCTTCTGATGGGAGAAGGAGAATCCCTAATTTAAGGTCGCTTGCTAGGCATCCCAAAATGAATCATCAGGGTAACTTTCAGGCAGTCCTGGTCTTCAACATGACATGTTACTGACTTCAGTAATTTATTAAGCAAGGCTAAACCAACATTTTAATACAAATCAATAACTGTCAGTAGTGGTACAAAGAATATAGACTGCCATGAGGTGTGGCAGGGATTTCTGGTTGTTTCTTTAACAAATATAGTTTCTGTCTTTCCTAATAGTAGCCAGTACTTGAAGCTGTGAACTTGGCCTACCGACATAAAAATCGCATTTTCTGATCTACCTTTCAATTGGTACTGCTGAGACTAAGTTCTAGCTATTGGAGTATAAGCACAGCTCTGGATTTTGCTTTTTTTTTTTTTTTTAATATTTTTATTTATTTCTAGGAGAGAGAGAGACAGCGTGAGCAGGGGAGGGTCAGAGAGAGAGGGAGTCACAGACTGAAACAGGCTCCAGGCTCTGAGCTGGCAGTCAGCACAGAGCCCGACGCGGGGCTCGAACCCACGAACCGCGAGATCATGACCCAAGCGAAAGTCGGACGCTTAACCGACTAAGCCACCCAGGCACCCCTCTGGATTTTGCTTTTAAAACCTTTTTGACATAGCCTATATTTTTTTCTCCCTGCTTCTTCTATCCACTGTTAAGACACAGTGGTCAAAATCAGAACTCTTACAGTTATCCACCAGAAGAAAGAGGGGCAGCCTGGTGATAGTGGAGTGATAAGCCAGTCATTCCTGGGAACTGTAGAGCCAAAGCCACCTCCCAGAACTGGCAAAATTGGCCACCTCTAGTCTTTAATGTGAGAACAATTACCTCCTATCTTATGTGAGCAATTGTTTTTGGGATTTACTCTTAAGCATGATGTTTTCAGAACTATCGATGCTGGACTTGAAAGAGCTGAAGATGAGGACAGTTGTGGCACATCAGGTCATCTGCAAGTGTATTCTTTGTACCAATGTAACTCTGGGTCTCCCCCTAATTTACTTTTGACACCTAGTTGGTAATGATCAGAGACGGTTAACAAGGAAGTTAGAGGCTCTGGTAGGAAGTAACATTATGATCATACAAGGGGCCTTGAGCCATAGTTTAGGGAATTAAATACCCCCCCACACACACATGCACATATGAATAAATACATATATGTATATGTGTGTATATGTATGTGTGTGCATATATTTCTATAGACATAAATAAAGCAACTTTCTGAAAGTATAACTTCTTTTTATACCTAAGTACAATAAAAATATTTAAAATTAAAATCTTTGTTTTCATGTTATTTTTTTCATTAATTTATTGGGTCCAGAAATTAAAACAAATTTAGGGTAAATACATGTTTTTTCAATGTTTATTATGAGATAATAACCTCTATGTTAGATACCTTTTTATCCTAAGATTTTGAGCATGTTGGGTTTATTATAATAGATCCTCAAGTTGTAAATTAAATTAAAAAGATACTCCTTGATTAAAATATGAACACTACACAGAAGTACCCCAGTGTGGCAAGTCCAAATCCAAGTGATTTAACTGCTTGTGACTTTATCCTTTGAGTGCTTCTCTTAGTCTATTAAAAATAATGACAAACCTTCAAGATTTCAAAGAAATCCATAAGGATTTTGTTCAATCAAAGGGTTACTGAAACATTTTTAGAGAGTCGACATGGTGGCTTTTATAGATTATGAAGACGGTCATTAAAAAATAAGATGGTATTTATCAGAGTAACATGAAAAAAAGTATCCCAGCATGCTGTAAGTGATAATGGCAATTTTTATTAATTTATAACTATCACACAGTGTTTTGTAACACAATCCTGGGCTTTGAGTGAAGCAAATGTGGCTTATTGATAAACTCTTTTGGTATCTAAGTAGTTGACATCTTAAGTGAAATACTTAGAACTAATAGCTTTATTAGTAAAATTGTCAGCTCTGGTTCTCTTCTTAAATGCAATTATTAGATAATATTAGCTTACTGATATTGATGGATTTTCATACAAAAGTTTAAAAAAGGTAACATTTAGATATTTACAAGAAGTCTCTGCAGTTTTTATCAAGTACATTAAATCTTTTGCTATATGTCAACATTTATTTTGCAGAATCATAATGAGCTTTAAAAAAATTTTTTTTATGTTTTATTTATTTCTTTGAGAGAGAAAGAGAGAGGGAAAGAGAGAGAATCAGCATGAGCAGGGGAGGGTCAGAGAGAGAGGGAGACACAGAATCGGAAGCAGGCTCCAGGCTCTGAGCTAGCTGTCAGCACAGAGCCCGACATGGGGCTCGAACCCACGAACCGCAAGATCATGACCTGAGCCGAAGTCAGACACTTAGCCAACTGAGCCACCCAGGTGCCCCCATAATGAGCTTTTTAAATAATATTTTAAATGTTTATTTATTTTTGAGAAAGAGTACAAGCATGGGAGGGGTAGAGAGAGAGGGAGACCCAGAATCCGAAGCAGGCTCCAGGCTCTGAGCTGTCAGCGCAGAGCCCAACACAGGGGCCGCAAGTACATGACCTGAGCCAATGTTGGACACCCCTGTGCCCCATAATGAACTTAAAAAAGTTCATATTAGAAATGTGTTGATATTGATGAGATTGATCAAAAATTAAATTTAGGGGAAAGCCTGAAGAAAACTCTGAGGTACACTTTTCAGTTATAAACAAACTAGAGGCTCAATATAGTGGTGTAATAGGAAACTTAGTAAGAATAATCTAAGTCTTTCCATGTTATGAGTGCACATTTGTGATGTGGGGCACCATTACTTGTATGCTTTCTGATTGCTTATGGAATTTAATTTCTTCATCCTCTATGTCCCCTTGATTTTATTTCTCTACTTTGATTCTTACATGATCTGCCTCTGTGTTGTTTCTTATATAGAATGGCCCACATTAGATACTAAAAGACACTAAGTTCCTCAAAGACCAACCTTGTCTTGTGCAGCTATAGATAAGTAGTTTTGAGTCCTGTTGTACACTTACTTGCTGCTGACGACTGTGAAAATCTATTATGGGAATATTGTTACAGCAGCAATGCCTAGGATGCCTTGACACAGGTGGCCTAGTACTGTAACTAGTTAAGCCAACAAACAAAAACAAAACAAAACAAAAACAAGCACTTAGACTAGTGAGCAATCTCTCAGTGTTTATCAGTAGCCTTTAAAACACTCTTACTTTTTGACATTCTTCACATATATTCTAAAATAAACAAAACTAAACACCCTTAGATTTTGACAAGTTTTACACACAAAGGAATTTACATCCACTTTGCAGCATTCAAAAATTATAAGCAATTTAAATACCTGGCAAAAAGGAATATTAAAGAAATCATGACATAATTGGCCAATGTTTTATTACACATTCATATAAAATTTGTGATAGTAATAGCAGAGTAAAATGGATATTTTGGTGGGTTGTTTGGGTTAATTTCAAGATGCTGATATAAGTGCTAGACTTTTATTAAAGCACAGTTTTGAATTTAAAAAAAAATGAGAGTAAATACATGATGCATTTCAAATACAATAAATTATAACTATATTGTAAGTCAGGGAGTAAGACTGTAAATTTAAACTTCCCATTCAAATATTAATTAACATAATAAAGTATTTTCTGTAAGCCAGAAATCATATAAAGCAAGGTTTTAATTCTAAAGTATTTAAAGGTAAATGATATTTGATCTCTTTTTTAAAGGGGCTGTTTTGATAAAGGGTTGATATCCAGAATCTACAAGGAACTCACCAAACTACATGCCCGAAAAACAAACAACCCAGTGAAGAAATGGGCAGAAGATATGAACAGACACTTCTCCAAAGAGGACATCCAGATGGCCAACAGACACATGAAACGATGCTCAGCATCGCTCCTCATCAGGGAAATACAAATCAAAACCACACTGAGATACCACCTCACGCCAGTCAGAGTGGCTAAAGTGAGCCAATCAGAGAACTCTAGATGCTGGCGAGGATGTGGAGAAACGGGCACCCTCCTACACTGTTGGTGGGAATGTAAACTGGTACAGCCCCTCTGGAAAACAGTGTGGAGGTTCCTAAGGAAACTAACAATAGAACTCCCCTATGACCCAGCAATAGCACTGCTAGGAATTTACCCAAGGGATACAGAAATGCTGAGGCATAGGAGCACATGTACCCCAATGTTCATAGCAGCACTCTCCACAATAGCTAAAACATGGAAAGAGCCTAAGTGTCCATCAACAGATGAATGGATCAAGAAGATGTTGTTTATCTATACCATGGAATACTACATGGCAATGAGAAACAATGAAATCTGGCCATGTGTAGCGACATGGATGGACCTTGAGGGTGTTATGCTGAGCGAAATAAGTCAGGCAGAGAAGGACAAATATCATATGTGTGCACGTATAGGAGGATTAGGAGGAACTTAACAGAGGACCAAGGGGAGAAGAAGGGGGAAATGGTGGGGGAAAGGGAGAGAGGCAAACCATGAGAGACTCTTGAATGCTGACAAAACTGAGGACTGATGGATGTGGGGGGGAGGAGGGATGGGCATGGAGGAGGACACTTGTGGGGATGAGCACTGGGTGTTATGTGGAAACTAATTTGACAATAAACTATTTGTAAAAAAAAAAAAAATAAAGGGCTGTTTTATGTTTTTTTTAACTTTTTTTAACATTTATTTATTTTTGAGAGATAGAGTAACACAGAGCATGAGTGGGGAGGGACAGAGAGAGAAGGAGGAGACACAGAATCTGAAGCAGGTCTGGGCTCCCAGCAAACATTCAGCACAGAGCCCAATGCAGGGCTCGAACCCACGAACCGTGAGATCATGACCTGAGCTGAAGTCGGACACTTACCCAACTGAGCCACCCAGGTGCCCCTTAAAAAAGCACTATTTTAAAAAAGTGTCAATATTGTCAATGTTAACTCATGAATATATTTTTGTGTACACTCTTCCCTGCTGCTGTAAATGCACATTTTGACTGTATACAAGCAGAGAATGATGCAGAGACAGGCTATAAAATAACTTCAAATACTTTATTCTAAATCTTTCATCTTCAAATAATATATCCTTTAGTTGATAACTTTGAGAAGATCATTTACAATACGAATGTAGAGGGTCTTTTTTTCTGGCCCTGCAAACTTCTTACTGACAGCAAGCTGTATATTTTGTTTTTGTTACAATGAACAGTTTCCTGATTTGTCTTTTTATACATTTGATCATAAACAAATGGAAGTTTTGAAGCAGACTTAACTACATAACAATTTCAATACTGTTATGTTTGTATTCCATTTATTTGGAATGTTTTTGAAGTAGAGTAAAAATTGTTTTTTGAAAAGAGTTGCAAAACACAATACATTTGCTTATTTAGATTCATGGGCACAGAACCAGCTAGGTTTATAGAATAGTAATTGATTTGTCTTTTCCCATTAATCATATAACAGAGTCAGGATTTTCACCAGAATAAAGTAATAATACAGATTTCAGATTTTTAAAATGCTAGCATGATGATGTAATGCTAAAAACAGACCCGTGTGTTAATTTTTAAAAATAGCCTCAAATACTGAAATAACTGAACACAAGCGTATTGCAAACACTATTTTAAATGTTATCTGTAAAGACTATTCAATGACATAGAGGATTATATGATATAATTACAAGTAAAGAACAGAAAGGTACAACATTTGCATACACAATAGTATTAACAATGATAAGTACTAGGTAGTAAATGTTTCTTATGCACCAGTCACTCGAAAGCACTTAGTGAATATAAATGCATGTACATTTTGAGATAACTCCATGAGCCAGATGCGTTACCATTTTAGAAATAAAGATCTGAGGCTTAGCATAAATAGGATGTGTCCAATGTCATCTGTTGGTGAGTGGTGGAGTCTGAATCACATCTGATAGCCCATGGCTTCACCTGTCGTATCAACATTGTTTTTCAGGCAACCCCTAAGAGATTTTGTGTAGCATTGCAAACTCAGTATGTGGACACAAACTTGTAAACACTCAACATAACTTGGTATTTCTCACTATGTAACTTTCAACAGCACGGTATACTAACTTAGTCATCATTTTTAGCCTGTGTCCTAATTGAGTACTGCATTTTGGAGGAGTAAATCCTCCTCTTCCTGTCAGAGCAACAGGAAAACAAACTTCCTCTTACCAGATGTTGTCTTAAGAACTAGCAAAATATCTTGGCCCATTTTTTCCCAGAAAAACATGAATATCAATTATGGAAAAATTAGAGTTGTTTTTATACAAACTCATCTGATATTCTAACAGATAAAACTAAACTGTGTTCAACCTAACTCTTTTCCTTACTCGGAGGTCTATTTTCTGACTAACATCCTAGCTGACTCACAAGAATATCACTGTTGAAAATCAAACATGTTACAGGAAACAAATTGCTTAGTGGATAGAAGTCAGAGGTGAGGATATCTGGAGTTGCATCCAAAGGAAATTCCTGGCCCTATCATCAATATTATTACTGCACAACCCCATAGAGGCAAAATCATGGCAGGATTTTAGATATTCATAGTAAAATATTTGCTTCTTCATGCCTTGAATGTTTATTGAGCACCTATGCAAGGTAATAACAAGATGATGAAGCTTATTTATGTTTTTATTGTTTATTCTTTCCATGTTTAGACTGTATCACCAGCACCTAGAACTACTTTCTTAGATATGTCGTTTGAATGTCTAAATAAAACTTCCTCTCTTCCCCTCCTCTATCTCTCAAACAAACAAACCAAAATCTGAAACTGTTTCTACTTCCACATTTGAACTAAGGACAATTCCATCCTAACTGTTACTTGAGACACAAGCCAGAGGATTACCCCTGACTCCTTTCTCTCACACCCAACATATAAACCATCAGCAAATTCTGTGAGCTCTACTTTAAGAATCCATTTAGAGGGGCGCCTGGGTGGCTTAGCCAGTTAGGCGTCCGACTTTCGCTTGGGTCATGATCTCGCGGTTGTGGGTTCGAGCCCCGCGTCAGGCTCTGTGCTGACTGCCAGCTCAGAGCCTGGAGCCTCTTTCGGTCTGTGACTCCCTCTCTCTCTGACCCTCCCCTGCTCACGCTGTCTCTCTCTCTCCTAGGCATAAATAAAAAAACATTAAAAAAAAAAAAGAATCCATTTATAATCATTTTACTTTTCACTGCCACCAGCAACTTGACCATGGTCCAAGCCATCATCTCCTTCCTGGATTTCTCCATAAAAATGGGCTTTCATTACTGGACTTAGCATTCTCACTTTTTGCCCTCACATAATCTATACTCAATACAGCAGCCAGAGTGATCTTTTTAAAATGTTACTTCAATAATGACACTCTTCAACTCAAACCCATCTAATGGCAATTTGTGTCCATTCAGAATCAAAGCCAAAGTTCTTCTACTCACCCACAGGGCCTTATATAATCTGCACTCCTTTTTACCTAATGTTACCTTCTATAATTCCTTTCTTCCTCTTCACTATTCATTTAAACTCTAGTAACACTGGCCTCATTGCGGCATTCATTCTGGGAATCCCCCACCTGAAAATGTTTTCCACCTGGTTTTCACATAGATTTGTCTATCTCTGAGCACTGACATACTGCTTTTGCATTTCAGCTTATTTGTTGAAATGTTACCTTCTAAATGAGACCCTTCTCTGAACCACAGTCCTAAATTTACCACTCCTTTGTCTCCTTTCTCTTCTTTATTTTTCTCAAAAGCATTTGCCCCCATTTGAGAAACTTTGTATTTAATTATTTATTTTGTTTCTATGTTCTTTTCCTGATAGACTTTAAGAGCCATGGGAATAGAGACTTTGGTCTAGTTGGAACTCTTGACTGTTGGACCCACTGAATGTAGGACAGTTCCTGGTCTTTAACCAACATTCAATAAATATTCATTGAATGGTTAAATCAATTAACCAATTCATCAAATCTAAACATGAATATAGACCATGTGAATGAATAAGAGAGACAAGATTATTACTTTCTGGAGTTCACAGTCTAGTATCATTAAACAAGCAACTATATGTATTATATGTATACAGACTCACATATAGAGAAGCATGAATCAGATCCATAGAAAATTGATCATGTTAGTCGCATTGACAAAGCTGCCTACTACAAATTTCTTTGTATTAGGGACCAAGGCACTGTCTGAAAGAGCACCTCACCTAATAAAACAGGGCATTAGGCAGACAAATACTCACTATTAACAAAGTTATGAAAATTCCCAAGATCACTCTCACGTCTGACATCACCTGCAGATTTCGGGGCTTCCCTAGGTCACCTTCGGTTTGGGTAATTCACTAAAAAGAATCACAGAACTCACCGAAAGTTGTAAACTCATAGTGAGAGTCTGTAAAGGATACAGATCATAATCAGCCAATGGGAAGAGAGATGTGAGGCTGAGTCTAGGAGGCATTCCTCTGTGAAGCTTCTAGCTGTCTTCTCCCAATGCAGTCATGGGTGTTGTTAACCCTTCCTAGCAACGGTATTGCCAAACAGGAAAGTTCACAAAGGTTTGTCACCATAATAGAATATTTTGCAGCAATAAAAATTAATGAAACAATGAAATACATTGACAAATTTTAGAAATGTAATGAGGAGAGGAAACAACAAGTCACTGTAAATGACAGAAAGTCTGATGTCATTTTTTTATAAATCCCCCCAATATATGAACTTTCTGTGCAGGGATAGTGCTAAAACCAAAAAAGCAAAGGAATCATACTAAAAAATTCACGATAGAGTTTACTTCCAAGTGAGAGTTAAAAATACGATATGCAGAAGGAATAGACAATATACATGTGGTGGTATCTACTTTGTTCTACACTTTATAGCTTGTATATACTTACACATGGTCTTTCGCCTGTTTCAAATATTTCTTATTTAAAATAATGAATACGAATTAAACAGGAATGGAGTAGTGTGTGAATAATGCTTGCTACATATAAAAGAGGGTCTATATACTAGAACTATTAAAATCATATTGTGTAACTTATTTTTCCTATGCTGTTGACCCATGATGGTCTCCCTCTTTGTAAAACTCTTAAAACATTTATCATAGTTATATCCACTCAGCAGGCAGCCAGTGAATATTAAATGGTGGCAATTATGACATTTATGCAGCCAGTGAATTTTAAATGGTGGCAATTATGACATTTATGCTTATGTTAGGCTCTGTTGTATTCTTTGGGCTGATGTTACCTGAACAGTTTGTTCCCTCATTTAACTATCCTGGTGAGGTTGAATTGCAATGAGCCACACTGTTTTTCAGTCCGTGTCAATACAAATTCCATGATTAATTACACATAAAGAAGAACTTCCTTTTAGTTCAATAAATTACACATCTGACCTTTTTATTAAGAGTCCATTTACGCTTTTGGGGCGCCTGGGTGGCTTAGTCGGTTAAGCGTCCGGCTTTTGCTTAGGTCATGATCTCGCGGTTCGTGGGTTCAAGCCCCGGGTCGGGCTCTGTGCTGACTGCCAGCTCGGAGCCTGGAGCCTGTTTCAGTTTGTGACTCCCTCTCTCTCTCTGACCCTCCCCTGTTCACGCTGTCTCTCTCTCTCCTAGAAATAAATAAAACATTAAAAAAAAAAAAAGAGTCCATTTACGCTTTAAATTAAGCACCTTTAAACTAAGAATTTCAGTGTGCTTTATGAATATTAACTCATTGATTCCTATAACATTTCAAGAGCGTTTGTTAAAATTACTATTCTAAAACAACTTTAAAAGTGCTCATTTCTATAAATGTGTTTAATGGAAAGAGACTAGTGGTCAGCTGTTACAGGAGTATTTTCAGGTATTTTTAAAAATGTATTAATTCTTACAAATACTTTGTACTCAGCTAAACAAAGCAGTGTTAACATATCATTTGATACGAGTTTATGATAAGAAAATTTAGAAAACATTGTCACAAATTACTTTTAAATTTAGAAAAATTACTTTTAAATTTAGAAAATAATCACAGATTACTCTAATACCCAAAAATAAAATACTGAAATAATTACCTCTATAGCCAAGAGGGGCCACACTCCGAGGCTAAATGCCAACATGTTTCTTCCCAGGAGTCATATATTTGCGTTTGTATTCAGAAAGAGTGAATACACACACTACTTTTACTACTCACTTTTACTACTTACAAATTCTGTGATCTTGGGTAGCTGAGTCTTGGTTTTATTGAGGAGTATAAAGATCAGCTTCAGAGTTCTGTATTAGCCTCATAGTTTTGCTATGATCATTAAATGAGATAATACATATCCAACACACTTATTGCATGTAGCAATTTTCAACAAATGGGAGCACTTTGCAATCATTATTTTATAAAAGACTGGCAAATACTATCCTGAAACTCTTCCAGCTGGCTTTCTGTTGATAATAGATTTTATTAATAAGGAAATGAAGAAGTGATTTCAGATATAAAATCCATCCTCTGGAATGAAATAAAATTTATCTTAAAGATTGTATTTAGAACCAACGCTAGATAAAATTGTGAAATAGGCAAATTGGGTCTCTATTCTAACTTTACTTTCACTCTTGCCATTCTTTTGATTTGTACCATTGGCCAGGTCCCTTGCTTCTAGTCCTTTCCCAAACATCAGCTACCCTTCTCTACATCTGGCACACTGTTCCATTATGCAGTAATGCACATAACATGCATTCTTATATTAGCTAGTAATAGCTGAGCGTGTGCAGGTGTATTTAAGCTTTTGTATCAGGACAAGGGAGTGAATCACTTAGGGCGAACTTATAGGACTAAATAGGTCGGTAATGGACACCTTCTCACTTTGAGCTGCTTTCTATCTCGATTTCCTGACTTTGGTGAGTAACTAGGGTATATTTGTCTGTACCTAAGTTTGATGCCTGGATTCTCTTGGCCACTTAGTAAAGCTGTCACGGTTACTCTGCTTGCTAATGCAAATGTAACTGAATAAGCTTTGGACTGTGTCCAGTTCCATTGGTCCCCAATTTTTCTTTCTTATTTCTTCTTAAAGTGATCCCCAAACTGTGGTGACTCTTGGCATTGGATCTTCTCTCAGTAACATGAGCCACAGACTAGAAGAGGAAATGTCTGTCTTTGTGTGATCATGTTTGGGTTTCTCCTAAACTTTTCCAGAACACTGCTGCCTGTAGATTCTTCCTTAATGTTGTACAGAATCACTTCATGCAGCCATCCCTGGAGGGATACTGTTCAGAAGAATGGAAGTCTCCCTTCCTGCGTGGGCCGAGGCAGGGCTGATTACCACTAGGGGGAACCTTTTATGTCCACTTTCTTGTCTCCCCATCACCTGCCCTTGGCAGGATTCTCTAAGGATTTCTCACAGGCTCAGTCAGGCACTTAGTTCATGTTTCTGTCATGGCATGTTAAACGTCTCTTTATCGTACCATGTCTACATTGTGTTCAAATTGAATATTAACAGTCTCGTGTCAACACAGTGTGGGCTCCTGAGAGCGTGGGCTGTGTCTTTCTCCTTTCTGCACCCCCAGAGGCTGCTTTTTCATATCTAATGAAGTGAATGAAAGACTGAGGGAGTGAATGTTTCCCCCTGACTGAATCATGTTTCCATTCTGGAATTCTGTCATTTATCAGAGTTTTTTGGACATATTTATCTCAAAAGCTCCTCTTGAACACATGCAGCCTTAAAATAACTGTTTCTGAAAGCCAACTGCTACTAATAAGAACAATGAAATGACACAAAATAGAATTAGTAGAAAATTGTCTGCTGTTTAAGCATTTGGATCTTGAATTTAGACTTGTATTTATTTGTAAAATGTTTGAGCAGAAACTGCTAGTGACACAGGCAGTCGGAGAGAATCCATACTTCCCACAAAATCAGCCAAGTACTCCTCAAAACTGTAGGCGTATAAATGCAGAACAAAAAATGAAAGCGATTACTGACTAAATCAGAGTTAAATTTCCTTCCTCCCTAACTTTTACCCGATGTATTCTGATAGCTGTGTATTTTTTCACTTCTTCATCTTTTAAGTGATAGCTTAATTTCAAAATATTAAAATCTGTAATGAAATGCTTTCTAGTTTTGTAGTCATAATTTCAAACTTGCTGACTTCCTTTGCAATATATAATGTACTTCAAATGTTTCCTCTTAAATTGCTATCTAGTTCCTGATAAATTGCTGTGATGAAAGTGCTTGGTCTGGTGGGAAGAAGTGACTATTCGTTTTGCTAATGTACCTCACATCTGTCATTTTCACTCCCAAAATACTTTGTTACAGTACAGGATCTAAAGCTCACAGAGTTGGCCTATGAAGTATGTTTTCATTTGAAGAATCACTATCTATGATGTAATTTGGAATACTGGAATGATTAGATCAGTCTTTTTTCTTGTCTATCACCACTGAAGAATAAGTTTGCTAACTATAGACATGTCAACTTTCATATTCCGTGATAAAATGAGTACTATTTCCAGGATTTATTTTAGACCCAGATTGCAAGGGTGGGGACTGATTCTTAGTGCCCATTTACATGCAGTTCAGTAATTCTTTGTGGTTGATAAGCACTACTTATTTTCTATGAACTTAGGAAAAGTGCATTTGCAGAAGGAAAAAAATGTCAGGAAATTTGGGTGGTACCCTGTTAATTCAATTAATTTAAGACTGAAAGTATATAAAAGAAGGAAGCAGCTATCAACTTTTGAAAAAGACATCTATAGTACTTGGCATGGTGCTTATAAATAATATGTATTCAAATACATTTTTAGTAAGTGAATGCTGAGAAATGGATGGTATAAAATGCTTTTTTTTTCCCAAAAGAAAGCTTTGTTCAGCATATTAGAAACATTCGTCACAGAAATTCCGAAAAGAGTTTCTTTGTTAACAAAATATATTCTCTTTTAATCTTCCTTTTCATCAAAATATTCAGCCAAAGGGAAAGATCTAAATAAGATGTCAAGTGAGTATAGAAACAGGAGTACAGCAAATCACCTTAAATATTTTCAGCAAAGTATACATTTATAGTACTTAACCTCAGAAACATTAAATAAATCAAGATGGAAGCATTTTAGAAATTATTTAAAGGTTGACTGGGACTAAGAAATTGAAATATGTGTCTACTGAAATATACATGTAAAGGTATTTTTGTCTTTATATCCCACTGAGAAATTCCTGTTTCGGCCAGACTCAGAAGTTTGAATGGTTAATAAGCCATGTTCGTGAAGTACATAATAATAACAACCCAATACGTATGCATGTATGTATGTGTGGATGTCTTATAATATGTAGACTGCTGGTTTTGGAAGTGGGATGTTGATACTTGTACTATGAGTCATTTTAGGAAACAAAAACAGGGACTAATCAGTTCTGCCAAAAACTTAGCCAAAAAAACAAAAATCATCAAGAATTCGTTTTGAAACAAGATTTTATCTACTTATTATAATAAGTCATTATTTATAAGTCATTAATTATTATTAATTATAAGTCACATCCAACCATATAGATACTCTGAAGTCATATCAATAAGGAAACAGTAAAATATTATTCTTTATACCTTTGTTTTGCCTTTATTTTATTAAAAAAATGTTTATTTATTTTTGAAAGAAAGAGAGAACGGAGGAAGGGGAGAGAAAGAAGGAGACAGAATATCAAGCAGGTTCTCGCTGTCAGTGCAGAGCCTGACACGGGGCTCAAACCCACAAACAGTGAGGTCATGAACCGAGCTGAAATCAAGAGTTAAAAGCTCAACCAAGTCATTTAAAATCTACTGAGTCATCCAGGTGCCCGTTTAGTCTTTTAAGACCCTAATTTTATAGATGTTTATGTTATATTTAAGAGATTAATCTTGCATGGTATTAAATATATGTATATATATAATATATATATTTATGTAAAATTAGAGATTAATCTTGGGTGGTATTAAATACATATTTATATAAAAATTTTATATTTTAAGATTATATTTTATGTAAAATAGATCTATTTTATATAAAAATGTATATATAGAATACTAAAAAATATAATGGAGATGTGAGTCTAATGACGGAATTTTGGAGGCAACTGATTGACTGTAGAGGTTTGAAGGAGCTTCAGAAACAGGGAGGGTTTAAGAAGGGATATCAGGGAGCTTTAAAACTTCCTGAAATTGTGTGCAAAACTAAGTGCCTGTGCTGACCTGTATGTTTCTAAAGAGAGCCTGCAGAGCTATCATGACATTATCATGGAAAACAGTGACTCATTTTCACTTAAAAACAGCCACATGTTATCAATCCCTTATAGATTCAGAGTGAAAAATATTTAAATATGTTGGAAACTAATATTTGGTATATATTAAGATGTTTGAATACATTTTAATAAATTGGATTTATTGCAAAATAAATAAGGCTTCATAGAACGATATAGGTTGCAAATACACATAATTATACCAACTGGCTGAAATGCATCAAATAACAGGTGTGACAACTGATAGCTAAAATGATATTTAATAGAAATTTATATGGTAGAATTTCATTTTTTTCTTTTCCATTTAGTCATCAAAAATACATGACAGACAGTATAAAATGGAAACACATGAAATGAATTTCCACACGGGCTCTGCCAAGTTTCATCTTCTCAGTGAGTCCTGAGGACATCCAGAATCCATTCCCATGAGTAGGCCTGGAATCTGCAGTCTGTGAATTACTTCTTCATTCTGCCAGCCGACAGACTGCTCAACATGCAGGAACACAAGGCAAGGGAAGGCATGCTTGTTTATTAGGGTATCAGCATTGTTTTCCTTCCTCACCTCTCTGCTGCCTTCTCAGTTCCCTTCCTTAGCTCCTTGCAGGTCGCCCTCTCTCTCTCCCTTTTGGTTCACTTTCTAGTTTAAAACGTTCTAGTACGCTCAAAAGCTATTATCATGATGCCTTATTTTAATAAATTGTGTATGAAAAGGAGACATTAAAATGCAATATGTTGCTCACTATGTGCTGAGTTAAAAGACAATTTCCCTGGGGCACCTGGGTGGCTTAGTCGGTTAAGCGTCCGGCTTTCACTTAGGTCATGATCTCACGGTTCGTGGGTTCGAGCCCCGCTTCGGGCTCTGTGCTGACTGCCAGCTCAGGGCCTGGAGCCAGTTTCAGAGTCTGTGTCTCCCTCTCTCTCTGGCCCTCCCCTGCTCACGCTGTCTCTCTCTCTCTCTCTCCTAGAAATTAAAAAAAAAAAAAAAAGACAATTTCCCTGTACTAAAATAAGAAATGGAGTTCACACAGGAGTAAGTTTTAAAGTTGTACTGGAAAAATTTAATTTTTACTTTCATAGTCTCTCCTCAGTCTATATGCTAACAATTTTTGGCAGTTTTATAATGTTACTTCTGTCACTCAACCAAAAAAAGAGAAAATCTACAAGTTATCATAAACTTTCTATCTAACTGAGCTTATTGAAAGAAGTAAATAGTTTTCACTGTGTCTTAATCTGGGGAACCTATTATCTCTGTGGATTATACTGTAATTTACTATTTTTCACAAGAAATCAGTACTAAGGATGAAAGGAAATTTTCGAGAGTTAGCATTCAAATGCCTTTGACTTATAAATGATATACAATTATTATCACTGTATTTCAAATTTTATAAACTGCATCAAAACTAATGATATACTGTAAAACATGGAAATTTAGAAATAGAACTATCATGTTTATAAAATATTATACAATTATAGTGATCTTAAAGCAACCTCAAGAGACGATTACTTTTTTGAATAAAATAAATATTAATCTGGGGTATCTAAAAGCAATTAATATTAATATATCTAAAGCCAATTGATATTAATAGTATTGATAGTCTAAGTACCTTTCTATTAAGTGAATTAATTAACTTTAAAATATAACATGAATATGATTAAACTTGATTCTAATCAACTCTAGAGGTTTTATAATTAGAATATGATTTACAAATATTTGAACTCCGAGAAAAATGAATACTTTTGAAGATTATAATAATTATATGTATTTTTCAATTCTGATATATTTTAAAAATGCAAATACAACTCATTAAAGAGAAGTGTCTAATACCTAAAAAAATTGCAACAATCATTTCCCCACTATTTGCTACAAATATTTAACGAAGAATAAACAAACAGGGTTAGTTTTCTTGCTTTCATGTATTAATTTTAGAGATGAGAACATTTCAATCTTTGTATATTTTAATCTATCCCTTAACTCATAGGAAATTTTATTTTTAATAGAAATCAAAATGCTCTATGATCAATGATTTTTTTTTTTTTTAAAGAATCTCTTTTAAGAATCCTGAAAGCAGGGGCGCCTGGGTGGCTTAGTCGGTTAAGCGTCCGACTTTCGCTTAGGTCATGATCTCGCGGTTCGTGGGTTCGAGCCCCGCGTCGGTCTCTGTGCTGACTGCCAGCTCGGAGCCTGGAGCCTGTTTCAGTCTGTGACTCCCTCTCTCTCTGACCCTCCCCTGCTCACGCTGTCTCTCTCTCTCTCTCTCTCTCTCTCTCTCTCTCTCTCTCTCCTCTCTCCTAGAAATAAATAAAACATTAAAAAAAAAAAAAAAAAGAATCCTGAAAGCAACTCATACTCTTGCAATAAAAAAATAATCTGTATTCTAGTCCCAGTTGAGCATCTTAAGTTTCTGTCCATGGCACATTAGCCTTCACTTAGCCTTTGTTGTCTTACCTGTAAAATGGGGATTGTCCTGGCTTCCTCATAGCTCTTTTTTTTGCTTTTTGGAGATGGTGGAAGGTGAGGATCATTTGCGATAATGAATATGAAATAATGATTGACTCAAAAAGTGCAATCTACCATCTGCATTGCTATGTTATTAGTGATTTATAAAACAATGGATTTCTGATTCTGATAGTTAATAAATTTATTCTACATAGATATTTGGGGACCTATAATTCAATCCATTTATTTTCCAAACCAAGAGAAACTGACTCCGTGATTTGTTGAGTGACTAGATCTTAAAATTCTTGATTTATTTCACTCACTTTACAATGACATATCAACTTTGTTATTTTATTATTATCAACAGATTTCTATTGAGGTTTAATTCTCTGATAAATCTAGACATTTTATCTGGCTTATGCAGGGTGGTTTATTACCAAAAATGTATTAAGATGGGATGAAAGCGTATCTGGTTAAACTGACCAAAAAACACTCATCATCGCCATCCACACAGTAATTCATTATATACAGAGCTTTATTTGGCAGTGTACTTTATAATGTTAGTCAATCCTCACAAAAATGGTACAAGATAGAAAGTTTGGAGAGTGTCAATGCTTTGTTCAAAGATTTTTCCTCCAGCAAATATTTTTCTTCTTATCTGTAGAATGTGGATTGTACAGTATTTTTACTGATCTCCAACAACATAATAAATTATAAGCTGAGTAGTTTCAAACTAAAATAACTTAAAATATTGAAATATCATTTTATAGGTACACTGAAATGTAATTAAACTATGACTTATTCTTGTCCAGAATTGAATAGTGTCTTGTCTACCCGAATTTCCGAGAAATTGTCCTTACATGTTCTTAGCTCCTGCCTATTCTCAGTTCTATCATGCAATGATGGACACTAAATTAGGTAGTTCTTAAAGAAAAATTTGGTACAAATATGACACTATAAAAATGAAGGTACTGTTTGGACACCACAGAAACAATTTTGGAAAAGGCTGAAAACTTGACTCTTCCTGCTTTTATTCTTTTATTACAGTTAATACCAATATCATCCTATCAAATAGCCTGGGTGGACTTCTCTACTGTTGCACTTGAAAAACATTTTTTACAGTTTTATTCATTTTTGAGAGACAGAGTATGAGTAGGGGAGAGGTCAGAGAGAGAGGGAGATACAGAATCTGAAGCAGGCTCCAGGCTCTGAGCTGTCAGCACAGAACCAGATACATGGCTCGAACCCATGAACTGTGAGATCATGACCTAAGTCGAAGTTGGACACTTAACCAACTGAACCACCCAGGTGCTCCATCTACTGTTGCATTTGAATGATGTTTTCTTTTATGAAGTGTTAGCTTGAGAGCAAGTGGAGTGTTGTTATGGGAATATATTGGTTCTTCTTGTGATTTATTAGAACAACTGAAAAACTTTCCTGTCTACTTTAAGGCACACAATGTTTGTGGATTTTTGGTACCAGGAATGGTTTTGACTGTGTAATAAGAGATATACAATTGTTCTCCTCTATGCATGGGGAAAAGTGCCAAATGACAGGTATGACACTAAATAAATATTCACAGTATTTGAATCCTAAATGATTTATTTTTGAGTAGCAATCAAGTTAAGTTGTCAAAAGAAATGTCATTCTGCAATGATGAATTCTTAATCTTTGAGTTTTTCCTAAATCCCTTCCCTTTCAACCTGAATTTTAACTTAAAGAGATTTTTAAATGCAAGTAAAAATGTGTCCAAAATTATTATCAAGGTCTATGTTTAAACACAATTTTCTGAACATTAAGTTGTTTTTAGAAATCAAAATGATGGCAGAAAATAATTTTCTCTTTCCTATTGCATAGTGAAGTAAAAATAAGATTATTTGTTATGACAAAATACCAGCAGTGTAATTTCATAACATTACGTTACATTTAATTGCTTTGCTTAACTGTGAGTAAGTTTGGGGCTATGTATAAAATAATTGCTTAATTAATTCTTTAAAAGACAAAGCAATCTTTTTATAAAAGCTACCCTTTCTATATTTTTTACATGAATTTGATCACTACTCTAATCATTTCATAAAAAACTGTTTTTAAAATTTTTTAAATATTTACTTATTTTTGAGAGATAGAGAGAGAGAGAGATGGAGAGACAGAGACAGAGACAGAGAGGGAGTGAGGGAGGAGAAGAAAGAGAGGGAAACATAGAATCTGAAGCAGGCTTTAGGCCCCAGCTGTCAGCACAGAGCCTGAGGCTGAATTTGAACACATGGACCGGGAGATCATGACCTGAGCCAAAGTTGGACGCTTAATGGACTGAGCTACCCATGAGCCCTTATAAAAAAATGCTTGATGTAGTCGACATTTTAAAAATTGAGTAATTTTATGAGGAATTATTTCATATTTATATGTTTAAGGAACCAGATATATTCCTGATGATAAGTAATTTGCTTTCATAATGTATGCAGTAAAAACAAAATACTATGTTTTTATCATTGGCTTTGGTTAACAGAATATGCTTTGGTTTTGTTTTGCCTTTATAATACTGAGCTTCCTATCAGCTACTGAAGAAAGAAACAAAACATTTTTAGAGTAGTATAAAATTTAGGTGTTCTTTATTAAAAGACACTGCTGTTACTCAAAGTTTCAATACTTTCAAAAGAAACCAGCACAATATATTTTTGTAGACATTAAACACAATCTCTGAGTGAGCAAGAAAATGCTGCATACGGTAGTGTCTTAAATGGGAAACTCTCTTATGGTGTTTCTAAAAAGGAGTCACACAGCTTGCATTTAAAAGTCTATTCATACAGCTGAGGATATTTTCAGAAATATATCATTCTTACAGTTCTGAGAAAGCGTTGTTACTGGTTCTTTGGAAAAGCTACCATCCCAAATCTAAATGGAATTAAGCTTATCAAACTACTCATATAGAACACAGACACACACACACACAATTTTAAAACTTTAAATGATGATTATCATCAAAAAGCACGTTCAGGAAAAGCTACTGTCAGATTATAAAAAACTCATGATCTTTTTTCTGGAATAAAGTCTAGAAAGATAAAAATGATCTGACAATTTGAAAACATTTTTAGAGCAGCAAGGGCAGACTATGTTAAAAATTTTGTTAAAGTTTATAGCAAGAACCATTACAGATGGTGTAATTTACTATATCATTATAATAACTTATGCTTATTGTTTTCCTGCTTTGTTTCCCAATTAGTCATCTCGTAACAGTTCTATATAACAAAGCAGGGAATTTTTTGCCTTTTTCAGATGAGGAAACTATGCTCAAAATTTTGCCTAAGGGTTAAGCTGGAATTTAAACCCAAATCAGAGCTGAGTTTTTTTTTTTTTTTTTTCCTACTAACGCACACACACTATTCTGTTCTTATTTTGCTTTCAAGTTCTTTTCATGGAGAATGAGAATGAGCAGTGGTCCCAGGTCCAGCTGGTCCTCTGTTCATTAAGCACACCTGTGCTTGATCTCAGGGCCCTCATTTGTAAAAGAGAGGATTGAATTTCACATTCTTCTTTAGCTACTCCCCACTCTCCCATCTAAAATGTGAAAATGATTTTCCACCGAGAAGGCACACAACATATATGATCAAGGGACACTGTAGATACAAGACATAGAGGTGTCTGTGAGATCTTCTAATGGCTTTACATAAATAATGGAATAACAGAGGTGTCAAGTCATGACCCCTGAGGATTCTTTGAAAACTCTTGGAGAATGAGAGTTGCAAAATGCTGAGGACAAATGACCTCATGGCCAAAAGGAGATTTAGAGAACTCTTACTTTTAAAAATTTCAGTATGAGGCTGGCAGATTAGTTTATGTATGTGTGTCACCATAGAATAACTTTCCTGATACTCTGTGGTCAAGATGAAGAAATCAAAGCAAGCTAGATCAAATTCAGGTTAGGTTGGCTTTTAGGAGAATAAGCAATCCTAAAATGTTTTCACTGATAGTTCAAATTAGCCTGGTAAGTGATCTCTAATCATTGGCCATATGCTACTACGGTTAACAAAATTTTTTAGTATATATTTTCATCTATTACATAAAGATCTGTTTTAATATTGGTATTATGTCTTCCAAAATTTCAGTCTTGTATTAGACTTTCTGTTTAATGAAGAAATACTCTTGTAAAATATTGGTCTTTAAACCCTAGGCATTCTGACGAGTAGTTTTTGTTATTAAATCAGTATTTTCTCTTTAAAACTACTAGTAAATTGTGCTACCTACATTATTGCCTCCATGTGGCTCGGTATCAGAAAATAAAGTTAGAACTCTGAGAGATCCTTGATGAATATTGCTAAATCCTTCTAAGGTGGAAATGTGTTATCAAGAACCATGACTTTAATTTGGTAGTAAATTTACTGATCCTCTCCCAAGCAAAAAGACAAAACATTCCTTTAATCTGACTGTAATTTCCTTTCTCCTATATCAAAACACTTGCTTCGGTTTTTTTCCCATTAAATAGTTATTTAATTTTTTAATGTTTATTTATTTTTGAGAGAGAGAGAGGGAGAGAGACAGAGAGCGAGTTGGGGATGGGTAGAGAGAAAGGGATACACAGAATCTGAAGCAATTTCCAGGCTCCAAGCTGTCAGCACAGAGCCAGATGAGGTACTTGAATCTTTGAACCAGGAGATCATGACCTGAGCTCAACTCAGATGCTTAACTGACTGAGCCACTCATGTCCCCCTAAATAGTTATTTAATTTTAACAACCTTTCCAAATGGATTTGTATTTTACATATTTAATTACATGACTGAAGGATTAAAATTTGGGCATAGACTTTTAGAAGCAAAGCAGTATGCACAGGCTATATGGAATGTTTCAGGAGAGCGGTATAAAACATACCCCAAAACAAAAGTTTTCAACCAGACTGAGAATTTCACTCTTGCAATATTATACCTGGCATTGGAAACTTGATTTCTCACCAAGCTAGCTTTTATTACTTTTAAGGATATTTGTATGACTGTTTTACCAATATACCTTTATGGGGTAAAAAGTCAATAGCTACATTAATGTGAAGCTCACTTGAATGTCCCATTGCCTAACCCACTTTGTAATTTGTAGTATGGAGCCAAAACAACAGTACTCTGTAGTGAGGACAGCCATTTAAGATACTTTTTAAGTAATAAATAACAAATGAACTAACTTTAAAAGCAAAACATTAAGTTTACTAGTCTAGCAAAACTTGTGAGCCCAGAGATTTCAATTTGACAATAACTTTGTCACTGAGGGTTAACCATGAATCTTTAGCTGAGTTACATGACATGTATGTTGTTTCTGAAATATCCTTTATGTGCAAAGGTATAAAAGCAAAAAATCAGTATTACTTCTAGTTTATATCACCATATCTCTTGTTGTATGAGCTTCTATTTTAAGTGGCTGATCAAAATTAATGTGGTTCTTCTACCCAATGGCATTTATTTTGGTTATAAGATTAGAAATGTAAATTTGCAATAAAAGAAGAAAATAGGAAGCTGGTTTTAATGAATATTTTACACATGACTAATTAACAGAATCCCCTACAGGAATTTGGAAGTAATAAGGAATTGACTGAAAATAAATTAAAAATTAATAAAGGAGTCTCCAAACAACTTTGTTTATGAACATTTAACAGTTGCTTTCTTAGTTATGAATATTTCAAGCTGTTTTGTTATTCAGCATGTATTATTCTCGTAGAGTTCATAATTTTAGAGGTGATTAGACAAAACACACAAACAGTAACACACAAACAAAATGTCTTAAAATGATAAAAACCCACCTTGGGAAAACTTGCTAATGGAAAAATAATGGCTTAATATTCATGATTTTTGCCCAACTCTACCTGCAAAATGGGAGTCTGATTCCGTATAAGGATCACAAACCTTGAAAGGAATAAAAGAAAACCCAGCAGCTTGATTTCCATGAACCATGTTCTTGCTTTTGGAGAAGAAACTTTTGAGCAGAGGAAAATGCTGCTTTTTGCCCAACATGTTGACAATTAGTTTAAATGATATCAATTCGTTCTTGCGTGTTAATTGCTGAGGACATCTTTCACAAAGGTATATCATCAAATTATCTCTCTTCAGGTATATTTGTTCTGAATTTATTCAGGCAGCTGAATATTTATGGACACCCCCCTTCAATGTTGGCAAACTAAAGGCATCAGTTGAGGAACTTTAGCTTCAGTATGTCAAAAGACACATTTTTAAGCAACTTCAATTTCTTCCCAAAATTAAAAGGGAAGAATCAAACAGAGTGAGTGGCAATTATTCCTCCTACGAATTGTCTCTTGATGGAAACAGCATTGAAGGACTTTCAATTGCGGTCTCTACAAAGAGAGTGAAATATGTTTGGAAAACATGCTGCATAAAATAAATGTGAAATACACTTTCCAATATATACAAATTATCAGTTGTATTCATATGAACAGATAACATTTTGAACGGTTGAATTAACACACATGATAATAGATTCAAATATTGAGTAAAAAAGAAGCAGCTATAAAGTTACCTCAAGGATAAGTCATCAATCTCTTGCAATATTAAAATTTCTTAATATACTTAAAAATTAGCAGATGTGGGGCGCCTGGGTGTCTTAGTCAGTTAAGCATCCTACTGTCACTTAGGTCATGATCTCGCAGTTCGTGGGTTCGAGCCCCGGGTCGGGCTCTGTGCTGACAGCCAGCTCACAGCCTGGAGCCTGTTTCAGAGTCTGTGTCTCCCTCTCTCTCTGACCCTCCCCTGCTCACGCTGTCTCTCTCTCTCTCCTAGAAATAAATAAAACATAAAAAAAATTAGCAGATGTGCTAGAAATATTTCATAAGAAAAAATAGACATATGAGACTGTTGTAGCCCTGAGAACATTTTAAGAGAAAAAAAATTCTATTCCTAAAGTTAGATATATCAATATTCTTTAATATTCTCCCAGTCCCGAAATTCAGTAATAAAAAGAAATAACATACTTTTTTTGGTTATAATACTACAAAACTTTTATCAAGAAAAAATGTTTCCTACGTACCTAGAAATTCTAGAACCAAATTTTATTATAAATGCTCTTACGTAAAGTGTTCTCATTACTGTTAGTTCTACCATCAATCTATCTACAAGATAACCATTTCACTTCAAAGAGAAAATAGAAAGCCTACTACTTTGTATTGGCGATCAAAATCTGAACCACTGATACCTTGTATATTTCTTACTGTAATTTGGAACTTCATCTGTAGAATGCATTTTCTTCTGAAAGATAAAGAAGCAGAGAGACTTAAGTCAGCCTGAAATTGTGCTTCACGTGAATAGATTGTGTTTGATCAGAAATGGAAATGTTAAAGGGACAGAAAGGAGAAAACCAAAAGAAACAAAGAAAGTGACATGAGAGAGGGAGGGAAGCAGGAAGAAACTCCGCTTTTACCTATGGGAGTTAGATGTTAGATGTGTTACACGCCAAAATCTTTGGAAATAATTTCCGTAATACTACATAAATGTACTTGGCTTAGCCTTCTTCCTTCAGCCCGCACAGAATACGGCAGGAGACACTGTGTTTTCCCTGGTGATCTCCTCCTTTACTTCCCCTTCCTTTCTCTTCTTCCTCTTCCACTCCTCTCCCCCTCCTCCAGCTTCCTTCCTCTTCTTCTCCCCTACCTTCTTCTGGTCCTCACCTTCTTCCTTTATTCTCTCCTTTCTCTCTCATTCTTTTCCTTCCCCCTCTCATCCTCATTCTTCTTATATTTTCTCTGGTATAGCCCTCAGACTCAGAGAAGTAGAATTTATAATTAAAACTCCAGAATAAATTTTGTATTTTGAAATTAGCAGGCAATGATTATAGGTTCTGTATTCTTAGTAATATTACTATTAATAATTGTTTTTCTCTCAACCTTTAAATAAAAGGCCAAGATATCTTACTTTATTTTTGATCTTGTTATATGCAATAAAAAAGCAGACTTTATCCGAATATCAGTAACACATGAATAAAACTTATATAAGCACTAAATAAAATTTGCTTCAAGAATATAGATGGTTGCAACTGAGTCATTTAAATAATGGTACTAAATTTGAGTTTAGATATTCATTTTGTTGCAAAAATGGTTAATGATATAGGAATGTATTAATCTGTCAACCTTTTATTAGCTATAGTACCAGACATTGCAATTTTATCATTTATGAAGTTTGGGATATTGAAAGAAACTTAGTCTTCAGTAACAGATACATAATACAATCTAAAGTAAAAAAAAAACAAACAAAACAAAAAACCTTGGAACTCTGGAATTGCAATTTTGTTTGTCATTGCTGTCACTTTCATGTTATTCCTTCCTGGAAAATGTATACAGCTCAGCAGGAAAGGGAATGGAACACGCAGGTTATGATGATTTTCCTGGACTCCTAAGCCAACTACAAACAAATACAGACATCCAATTAAAGTTATATTTATTTTAAAAGATCAAAGTTAAAGATAACTTCTGGTTCTAGAATGAGCCAAGGTCTATACAATACCTTGTGGGTTTAAGTCTTCATTCTTTTAACTGTTTCAGGGAGTCAGTATCATGGCAGGCAATGATTATAGGTTCAGGTCCTGAGTGTTTGTTTTAATGATACCCTCATGTCCTAAAGGATTAATGATCCTTTTCAGTTAACAATATATTAGGGACCTTAGTGAAAGAATGGTCCAAACACAGGCTTGGGAATCAGGATAATTGGATTTAGTTTTAACACCACTTCTAATGCGATTCTCCAACTCTGAGTAACTCAGTTAAGTGATAATATCTTAGTTCCTTAGTCCTGTCATGGGAAACACTGTTGCCTGGATGATTTAATATAATGTACTTCATGGGGCATCAGGGTGATTCAGTCACTAACTATCTGCTCAGGTCATGACCTCACAGTTAGTGAGTTTGAGCCCCGCATCTGCACTCTCAACGCAGACCCTGCTTTGGATTCTCTCTCTCTCTCTCTCTCTCTCTCTCTCTCTTCTTTCTCCCTCCCTCCCCCTCTGCTGCTCTCTCTCTCTTTCTCAAAAAAAAAAAGAAAATAATATCCTTCAATAATTATTGTTTACTAATGAGACATAAAAAGGATTGCATCAGTTTCCTGTGATTTTTCTGTAAAGTAACTCCTGGAGAATTCCTCATGAACCAATGGGAACTGGTCTCTTCATTGTCTTGAAATTTCCTTTCCAGGTGGTGAGAATTGGGTCCACGTCTGTGACTGCTTATGTTTGTCTCAAATGGACTGATAAAGAATTGAGCAATGGATGATTTTCCTTTGCTTCCAACAATATCAAAGGCCAGGAAATACAAAAGTCATTTCCAGGCAGCCTATATCCAGAAAGACGGCATTTGATAACAGGTGCTAGAAATGAGGGAAGATCATGTGGAAACCTGCCCATTCTGCTTGTATGTGCTTGTTCCTAAAAAGCCACTACATTCCTCACCAATACTTGTTTAAGATAGTCTTTTCAAAAGAACTTGAACACCTTCCAACTAAACTACCTATAGGCATATTATACTTAGCAGGTATTTACATGCTGATCTCATTTTAAAGCCTAGTAATGAAGTAGCCTAGTCTTCTTAATTTGCATATAACAGAGAACCATTTATGAAATATTGTATTTTTGAAATTAAACTATGAAGCTTTATAAAGCCAATTACAATCATATTTCATTCATGTATAGTATTACAGAAGTTAAATAAACAAATGACTTTTCTAATCTCGGAAATACTTATGGATGTGATACACAGTGGAATTTTTGGCACATAGGGCTTGTTCAAAATTATGTTGCTTCTTACATTTTTGTTTTCTGTGAGGGTTGGGACAGTAATAAGAAGATGGTGATATGATTGGAATTATTAGCTTCACAGAAAAGATAGTGTTTGACTTCAAGTTTCAGAATTCTTTCGAACCAAAACAAAGTGATGACAGGAAATTCTTCCAGCCCGATTCTACATGGTAATTCTTGGGGTAAAAAATTTAAATAATCATTGACACAAATAGCTGAAAATAGCACAGTCATTTTGTGACAATTTCAGATAGGAAGTATTTGGGCTGGGTAAGTTAAAGTTACTATTTAATCCAACTACTCTCGCTAAGAAACTACCAGATTAATCAAACATTCTTTCACTAAGAAAATATTTATAACTTAATCTGTGGGCATGCGGGAGGGAACAAGACAGTCAGAATTTCTGTTCTCCTGGGGCTCATTTTCTAGAAAGAGAGACATTAGGTAATTAAATAAACCAATAAATTTGTTAATAACGGCAGCAAAGAAATTAAAACACAAGGTGCATGTGGAAGTTTGATGGGTGCTGCCTGTTGCTTATTCACTCTTCCTACATTGATAACAGAGTATCACTGCTATTCAAGATGGCAAGAATTTTACCCATTTAGGCATCCTTTGCAGCTAATGGTAGTCATGACACCATTTTGAATAATAAAATTCGGGAAGATTTCTGAAATTTCTGGGACATTTTTGCTTTCCTTATACAGATGCGCACCCTCCTCTGTCATTTACTTCTTGGCTGGAATGCAGAAGTGATGACTGGCACTAGAGAAGCCATGCTGTGACCATGTGAGAAAGACAAGACAATGTCATGAGTTAACTTCATCAATTGCCTACATATTTCTTATGTATGAGAAAAATAAAGTCTAAATTCCATTAAGCTACCCTTTGAGTTTTCTGTTGGTTGTGGACAAATGTGATTCACACTTTATAGAGAAATGATGGCAGATGATTAATATACACTAGATAGTTCAGAGAGGCATTACTGACACATTAACATGTCCAGAGTGGCCATGGCCATAAAAAAAAAATGAAATTTATGAAAAGACATTCTAGTCAGAAGGAAGTGACCCAACATGTGTCACTCTTGAGATTGACCCGTGTTGTCGAAGTGTAATGAACTATGATGAAATTCTCTTTGACTGAAGTGTAATGAACTATGATGAAATTCTCTTTGACTGTGAGGTAGGTGGCTAAATTAGCCACAAAGCTTATTCAGTGCTTGGGTGGAAATTGAATCTGAGAAGTAGGTATGTAAAGCAATGATACAGAGAGAGAAGATGCATGGAAAAGGGAGTAGTTAATTTTTTAGAGAAATACTGCCTTGAGTGGGTACCCAGGCCGTAGATCAGAAGCTGAGGAACCTATCCTTTACCACATGCAAACAGAGTGTAAACTATCAATTAATCTTCTACTTATGAACTGGTAATGTGTTTCTTTAAATGTATGCAGGTAGATAATATGTAATTTATTTTCTTTCTTCCAGTACAGACTCAAATATATTACTTCCCATTTGAAAATGGCCTACATACCAGGGACTTTATGTTACAAAGCATATTATATTTATGTCCATTTATAAATGCAAACAAATCTAATAGCAAAAATCTAAAAATGAAGGTTAATATCTGAAATCAAAAATCAAACTGGTATCTAAAATTCTACTTGCAAATGAGCTACTGGTCTTTCTTTGCTAAGGAGTGATTCGATATCAGCTTTAAACTATTATACTTTATACTTGTGGGACTATGTTCTTATTAAACTGAGTCTATATATTTTGGATCCAGAGAAACATGAATTCACAGAAAAACAAACATGAGTACTGGTGGGAATAACCCAATTTGATGTCAAGAAATCTAGATCTGCTGATGTGGAAGAAATAACAAGCTGCTGTTTGGCAGGGGGGGCTTTCGTGTATTACAGCAGTTAGCCTGCTCTTATTGAAACTTCAGAGCTACAAAACAAAATATAATCATCAAAGAGATCTGGATTTTATAAATTTTTTATTTATTATGAGACAGAGAGAGACAAAGCATGAGCAGGGGAGGGGCAGAGAGAGGGAGACACAGAATCCAAAGCAGGCTCCAGGCTTTGAGCTGTCAGCACAGAGCCCAGCTTGGGGCTCGAACCCACAAACTGGGAGATCATAACCTGAGCCAAAGTCGGACGCTTAACCATGGAAGCCACCCAGGCACCCCAAGACCTAGATTTTAAAACACATCCTGTGCTTCTTCATGAACATTTGTAAAACTCTAGTGAATTGCCAAACTTTGTAACCATTCACTTACCATAATTATTAGTTGGTTTTGAAGTTAAAGTAAATGTTCTTTGAAAATTTAAACGTTATATATTATTGTTCTGCTTTTAATATGAAAGTCGACTCCTTTTCCATTTCCTGTAGTAAAGCTGCTAAATACCCTTTCCCAAATGATTTATAAATGCAATTTGTTTTTAAATAAAAGTATAATGGTACAATGATACAAATTATTATAAAGCTTTTAATTAAAACCTAAAATATGTGTGTCACTGTTAAAGAAATTAAAATTTCCAGAGCCTTAATAAGAAAAGCTATTTGTTAGGGGTCCTGAAGCAATTGTGCTTTTTAAGATAAGACCGAAAACAGCTTCAGCCTCGCTTTTTTTTTTTGGCTTCTGAATCTTGCTTTCATGGAAATTTTCTCTATTCTTTGTGTGGAAAAGCACCAAGGATGTATTTGCCTGGAAGGGAGGGCCTTTCAAAAACGTAGGAAAAAGGGTTCAGATGAAAATGTGGACAGTTGCACCAGAAACTCTGGCAGTAAAAAGACACGATTTTTTTTTTTTAAGAATCTAAAGGGATTTATCTTGAGGGATTTTACGCATTAAACTGTAGTGTAAGAGGAACGATTTTGTACAAACTCATCAGGGGTGCAGTGTAACCAGCAGTATTAATAGGGACTTGATGCTACAAGAACCTGCAGGTAGTGGATGAACAGCTGGGGAACAGTTTGACTCACAGATGCTTCCACATTGGTAGAGGCCTGTGGTGAAATTCATGGATGTTTTACAAATAACAAATCCATTGCCATTCCAGCTGTGCGTTCTCAAGCTGCAGATAATGGTGGAGGGTCCTTATGCCAAGTGCCGCCAGAACTAAAACAGAACTGCTTGTGTAACACAGAGCCCTCACCGGATAGTAACTCTTCCTCAAGAGTCAGATCATTCATCTGTCAATACTGAAAGCCAAGGTTCTCGTTTAACATCATAGTGAAATGGCAAACTACCTGGGATGCAAATAGGAACCTTTCCTTTTACTTGAATTTCTGCCTTACCCTTCATATTTATCAGGTGTGATTCCTGAATATTTAAATATGCAGAGATCCCCGGTCCTCTCTGGACTCATCCCTTGGCAATTTGTTAAGGCTTAGGGTCTCCGCATAGATTTTCTTCACTGAATAAAGCTGTGTGGAAACGTGGACTATGCCAGTTAAGTGAGTCCAGCAAGAAATAACCAAGCAGTATGAAAACCATTATGATGTTAAGGTTCTGGCGGCAATTCTGAATTATTCATTACCCTTCCCCCCTTTACCCAGCCGACATATGGTGCTGTGTGGGTGTTACTTTTATTACGAACCGGAAAATTTTCCTCAAATACAAAGCTTGTTTTTGTTTTTAAATACTTTGCAAATATCTAATCTAGCTTAAAAAATATGCCTAGTACATTAACAAAAAGTTTAAGATATCTCATTGCTATATATCACTAAGAAATTTTGGATTAATCTTATGATAGAAAGGCAAGAAAAGAAGTTGGCTATCTGGAAAGGTTGGGTTGAGGCAGTGACTTGTAACGCAAAATGCTCTACAATGTATCATTAGACTGTAAGCCACAGTAATGTTTGTGTTCATTCTCATGAAGAATATTCAAATTGTGAAAATTATAAAGATGATGGTGGCTTTTAAATGTCATAAATAATTTTAAAGCATATCCTATTGTTTTCTGCAAGTGAACTTGCATAAATTTATTTCTTTTTGAAGCATTTATTACTTTAGTTTTACCCATGTACTTACAGGTGCATTAATTAATGGATGTTATTATATGTATCCAGGAAGGCGATTCAATCATTTGAGGGTGACTTATTTTACTTGGGGTTAATTTGTAGGCAGCTCTGGAGCTATATGGCTTTAAGGAGTTACTGAAGGTGACAAAATGAAAATTAACAGCTTTAGCCCTGTATGGTTATATTACACAGCTGAAATGGAACAAACTGGAAATAAGAGGTTATTGCAATTTCCAAGATGGACTTGGCTTGAGGCATGTCAATGTGCTTTGGGTTTTAGTGTCACTGCTGGCGGCTACTTTTATGTAAGCAGATCACAGAAAACCTGTGAACCTAAAATGTGTGAATAAAATAGTTTTCCTGGAAGGGACTGTTTATGATTGGTTGCATCTAGCAAGTAATTATGCATTAGTTTTTTAAAGTGCAAGTGTTTTGCCAATTTCAGAAGAGATATATAGTTATAGATGATATAGATACAGATGTAGACATAGATGCAGGTATAGATGATATAGATGTAGATATAGATATGGATATGATTATAGATATAGATGATATAGATGTAGATATAGAGATATAGATATAGATGCAGATATATAGAGGGATATGCAGATAGATAGATAGATAGATAGATAGATAGATAGATAGATAGATATACAGATATAGATATATAGATATGGATACAGATGATAGTTATGGGTATGGAAATAGATGATATAGATATAGAAGATATAGATAAAGGTGAAATAGATGTAGATGTATATGATATGGTTGTAGATATAGATGCAATTTGTGTCTCACTGTCACTTTGTAGTTATTCCCATTTTACAGTTGAAAACGTTTGTGGTTCAGAAGAGTTAAGGGACCTATTTACATTCCTTGTTTCTTCTCAGGCTTAGAAATAAGAGGATGAATGTCAGGGCCATTGCAATGATCCCAGCTAGAAATAATGAGAACTCAGGAAAAGAGTGTGTTGCAGAAGACAAAAGATAGTGCGGAGATAAAAAATGCAAGCTTTGGTGATTGATTGGAGGAGTAGAGTGGAATTAAGGATGAAAAACACTGATATTTCAAGTCATTGACTATGGTTATAGGAATGTAGGAAACTTCTTTCAGCTTAACTGTTTGCTTTAACATGAATTAGATTTACAGAGGAGTTGCAAAAATAGGCAGAATTTCTGTCTTCCCTTCACCCAGCTCTCTCTAATTAACATCTCATATAGTGCAATTATCAAAATTTAGAAATTTGTATTGTTGCAATACTATTAAGGAACCTATAAATACCAGTCACAAATGTACATAAGTAATAATCACAGTTAATTATTTGAATAAGTATCTCTCTATCCCCATTTTATTATTTTTGTTTGCATTAAAATAAAATATGAGTAAATGCTTAGCAGACTGTAAATATAAGACAGTTTGCTATTGATTGGATCTCACAGAAGAACACTTCATTTTTAAAATCTGAAGTTCTTATGGAGAGAATACCATGGTGACTCATTTTCTGGTTCTGTGATCTGATGTATTCCAGCTTATGACATTTGATTGCAAAGTGGGATACTGTGACCAAAACAGCTCTGCTCAAGTCCATCTTTTCAAAAAGTTTGATAATAAATTTAAAAGAATTATTTCAGACTTCTGTGTGCAGCCAAGATGCCGTAACAGTGATCGGGTTTACCCTTCTGCCTGAAATAACCGAAAATGAAATAATATATGAAAATTGCTTTTTAAGACACTGTGTTTCAGGAGAAGATGTGTTGATCTTCCACCTGCAACTCCCTGCCTATAGAACTGATTCCAGGATTGGCAGGCTAAGCAAGGAGTTCATCTTTCATCATCTGCCTGGCAAATGCAGTGGTGTTCCCCTTTCCCTATAATGATAGTGGTAGGGGGTCCAGAGGCCAGCTGAGCCTCCATGCCATGCCCAGAAGCAAAAAGCCAGAAGGAGGTGGTGCTCGTATAACTGGTCATCATTAGAATTTACATCCTTCATATTAGTGGGAAGAAGAGCCTCCATCCTACTTGGCATCAATAAAATGAAACAAAGTGATGTAACTAGGTGCTAAGAAATGGTTCACTATTCCACACTCTTGGTGTCATGAAGGCCCACTGGAGAGCTGAACTTCCATGTCCAGCAGGCAGCAGTGAGACAGTGTGAGAAAGTGGCTTGAAACAGGGTGGGCCACACTCCTGATAGGACACACAACTCCCCCACCTCCACCACAGTTGCTGAGCACCCACCTCAGGAGTCACAAGGAAGTAGTGGGGGCAAAATTGGTTGACACTCCACTTGCCTGCTTTCCTTCTCATGGTTTCTGGAGATGGGTGTGATGGTGGGGAGAGCCAGTGAAGAGCTGAGCTTCTCCAACTTGTACCAATAAAATAGGTTTTGGGCTTGAGACCTTCACTTTCCACTTCCTTGGTGACAGCTGAGATTAGGGGAAAGCTGATCTACCCCTCTGCTCAGAGCTAATGAGGAGGTGTAAATCAATGTCTTATATTTAATGGGAACGTAAGGCAGGGTCAATAGGGAGGCTAGCCTTACACCCTAACTGCCTGCCCTGAGCGGGGGGAGTCAGCACCCCTCTAGTGCAGGAGGAGTGCTTGCCAGGCCTGTGAGAAGATGGCCATACACCCAATTGGCCTACTGTTATACCTCACCTGGGGACTGCCTACTAAACAATGTTAGGTAAGATTCACAGTCTCGTACCATAATGTCAAATATATCTAGACAATAGTAAAAATATAAAATCATTTTCATACTAAGAACCAGGAAAATCCCCCATGAGAAACTATAATTGACAGTTGCCAACATGGAGATAAATCAGATGTTGATATTATTGGAAGGGATTTTTAAAGCAGCCATTGAAAGATGCTTCAGCAAGCAATTACAAATTCTTATGGGCCAATGAAAAAAATGTGAAAAATATCAGCCAAGAAATGCCTAGGTATTTATTCAAGCATATATCCATAGTAAGGTTTGTTCAAGAATGCTTATAATAGCTTTTTTTTTTTTTTTTTTTGTAGGACCAGATGTCCTAGAACAAGTGAAAGGCTAAACAGATTTTGGAATATTCATACAAAAGAATACTGCTTAGCAATAAAAGAGAACAAACTATTGATGTATGGAGTAACATAGGTTAATCAAAATGATGCAACAAAGTGAGTGAAAAATGAATACATATTATATGACTACATTCATTTAGAGAGAGAGAGAGGGAGAGAGAGGGAATCTCTAGCAGGTTCCATGCTCAGCATGGAGCCCGACACAGGGCTCATTCCCACAACCCTGGGATCATGAGCTGAGTCAAAATCAAGAGTCGGATGCTCAACCGACTGGGCCACCCAGGAGCCACTGTATGATTAATTTTATGTAAAACTTTAGGAAATTCAAAGTAACCTATAGTGTCAAAAAGCAGGTTAGTGATTGTGTGAGGACTGGAAGGGGCAGAAGACAGGAAGGAAGGGTGACTAAAGAGCAGGAAGAAACCTGGGTGCTGATATGCTGATATGTTCAGTATCTTGGTGGTTTCTCAGGAATGTATATATACATACATACATATGTATCTATGTATGTAAAAACATATTAAATTTTTATTTTAAGTATGCTTAATGTATTATTTCAAATTTAACTCAATAAAACTATAATAGAAACAACCCTGTAAACTTCTTGCTTTCGGATACTCATAAGTAAAATAGAAAAAAAGAAAGTTTGTCAGATTGTATGTTATTATCCCCCTGTACAGATTAGAGTGTAGGATCCTTGAAACCTACAAGGAAAAATTGCATATCAACATTGTAAAGGTCACGAGAAATATTCTCTGTTAGTGACCCAGAGAGCCTCCTTCTCTTCCTGTGGGCCACATGTGTCACAATCTGTGCCCCAGATAACATATCTGTAATATTAACAACTAAGATAGTAATTTTACACCATGTTACCATTTGCCAAGTTAAATAGTGGATGGGTTGCCTTAAAAGATATGCTCTGGGTATCTGAAACATTGCATCTAAGCAAGCACATGACTGCAGTTTAAGAGTTAATTTTTCCTTTTTGGTAATTTAAAATATTACATGACTAAAGACATAAAACAGCTAATAAACACTTAGAACATTTAGGATTAAAACATCTGAAGGGAAAACACTTAACATTTACTGAGGGTTTTCTTTGTGCTGAATCTGCATTAGGAATTTCTTGTGTATTATTTTATTTGTCTCACACAGAAGTTTAAAGTAGATAATATTATTGTTTACTGCAAAAAGCCGAGAACAAGACAGGTGGAGAACATCAGTCAAGTTAATAATGATAGATTTTTTAAAAGAATTTTTCAAGTCCTTTTTATTTCAGAATTTATCTATCTTGCTCACAAATTTTCATATTGTCTATAGTTTCTGTGAATGTGCATATAAAGAAATATTTCACAGAATATATATGTTGTAAATATATGTATATTCAACAGCCAACTTAAATATTTACTTATTTCATAATAATGCCTATGAATTTTCTTAATTTAACCACATTTAATATACACTCAAACTTATCTAATCACCTCTTATATAAAAAGTAAACTAATAGGTTTAATAGCAGTTTTACCCATAATGCTCTTGAAAACATTGAAAGACTCAGAGGTTGAGCTGAAAATAAAACAAAAAGCAAAATGCCCCATGTCTTTCTTTAATATTCCAAACATTTAATTTTATAAATAACAAAAATGCAGAGGATAAATAGAAAATCATGCAGATGGAAGGAAGCATCAAACTGCCTCTCTTCCCCCTCTGTTTTCTCTCCTTCTCTTTAAAACACAAGCATGTGGGGGCACCTGCCATGGCTCAGTAGGTGGAGCATGACTTTGACTTAGGTGTGATCTCATGGCTCCTGTGATAATGAGTTAGAGACTTTGAGAGATGGAGCTCTAGTAGCACTCTCTGATCTCAGAGCAAAGCCCACTCTGGATCCTCTGTCTCTCTCTGCTCCTCCCCGACTTGTGTTCTTTCAAAAATAAATAAACATTACAAAAAATAAAACACAAGCAAGTGGATAGGAGAGAAGAGGAAACCAATTCCTTGAAATCACCACAATATCTGAGAAGTCTGAAGGATCAAGTTTAGTGTCTCATAATCCACAGCTCACAGTTGTGAAGATTCCTTTGAGATTCTCTTAATGTAAAAAAACATGCCTTGGTTGGAATATTGTCTTTGTAGTTCTATAAAAGCAGGAAGTACCCCCAAATCATTTTTGAAGCTTTTAAAGTTTTATCTCAAAAATCAACAATTTAAAGCTATAAAAAAAGGAAAACAAAAACAAAACACACAAAAGAAAACTAGCCCTGGGGAGGTGAGTGCTTTTACAGTTTCTGTAGGCTTCATGATAGCATGAGAAAGGCTTCATTCCAAATGTTAGATTGTGAAACTAAAACAAAACTACAAACCTTAGTGGGTTCTTGTGGTGTCCGGATTTTCTCTTAAATTGAAATTGGAAAAGGAATGAAATATGGACTGTGAAACATAACAGAAACAATAAAAATGTATTCTTTTTAACCGGTTTGAATTTTGGAATGGTTTTAACTAAATCTGGTATTCCTTATTTCAGTTTTAATAAGCAATGAATGTAAATGCGAAACATATATTTGATGATTTTATATTATCAACTTTTATATTTGATCATAGGGCACTATGGAAACATCAAACCTTAGAGAATAGAGTAAGGGGTAAGGATGAGTAAGAAAAAGCTTCCTGGAGGAATTAACAGGTGATTCTTACATAATTAGCTATGGTCCCCCAGGAGGAAAAATAATTCAAGTGGGAGGGGGTGCAGGAAAGGCACATAAAATGGAAGGTATTTGCAGTTATTTGTGGAGATGGTTGAAGAGGAGGACGAATGTGGGGAATTGGGGAGGACTACAAAAATATAGGACAATGTTTTGAAGACAGTTAAATAGTTTGTTGAAAAGTTCGTTTCAGCAGAACCTTAATTTAACCAGCTGTGTTTTGGGAGAGAAATATCTATTTGAGAGACAGATTTGAGAAAAAAAAAGGTCAGACAAGTTTTGAAAATACTTCAAGACAGATTGAGTGTTGGGTTTTGCAAATGGAGAGGAGGAAAGTGTTTGAAAAGCAGTGTCTGCACAACCTGATTAGTGTGGATGAGCAGAGGGAGAGAAGGGGGCAGTGCAGGGTGAAGAAGAGCCCTGAATGGCTGAGTAGCAGCAGATGGACAGTCATTGCTGAGATTCTCAAGAAGATGTTGGGGAGAGATTAAAAAGCTGAGTCTTGGACATTCTGAGTTTGATGTGCCTGTATGAATGTCTGCAGATGTCTGGAAGGGCTTGGATACAGTTTATGGCGTTATAGAAAAAAGGACAAAAGGGGTGAAACAGGAAGATAAAATGAGGCAGACATATTCTTTCTTTCATGCAATTCCCAATCTATGGGAAAATACAGGACAATTATGAAAATTAGTACAAGTGCTGTGTTAGTGCTGCAGAAGGAAGTGGACTATGTAATAGGAGGTTCTAGTGGATAGAGTTAACCTAGCCTCAGGCACAGGTCTCAGAACTCTTCACTGTGACAGTTGTACCGAATTGGGCCCTGGGAGTGAATGGAGGTTGACAAGGTGATGAAGGATATGGGGGTGCCATCGCACAGAAGTAGAAGAAACTTTGACATGTTGGGTACAAAATAAAGATGGAAGACTGACTAATCGCCCCGGTCTTATAGAAACTTGGACAAAGTTCTATGAACTATGAGAAAACTTTGAGGGAATTCAAGAAGAAAGTGACATAATATAGAGGTTTAGAACTCAGAAATATTACAGTCCAAAGTCATATGTATATGGGTAGGAGCAGATTGCAAGAAAATATTTCCAGAACAGTAGGGTCAGATTCCCTTTTATTTTTATGTGAAAAGGGTAGGGTTATCTAATTTGCTTTGAGATGTAATGCTATGAGGTGATAAAATCCAAGAGGAAGATCTATAATAAACATAGTAAATATTAATATATAATATCAATATTAATAACTACATGTATTAATAGTGATAACTAATAGCTATTGAATATAGAAAATTATGTTTGAATCTTGGTCCCAGTATTTAACAATGATGACTTAGGTAAATTCTTTAAGCTGTTAAAGTTTAGTTATTTTTGTTTTCAAAATGGAAATATTAAAAGTAGCTTTGACATGCAGTTATGTGAAGTTAAACACTGTATATAACACGTAAAAAATTCTTAGGAAGTCCTGTTAGCACAGGAGGTGATAAGTATATGTTGTCTATTATTATTTTTAATATATACATATCCCTCAGAGAAGTGTACACATTAAATCATCATTCAATATCACCTTAATGTAAACCAGTTGATCAGATCACTTCCCATCCTGAAATAAGATGAGAAGCAGAATCTTATGTATTCCTAAGAAGATGGAGTTATTTAGCATTTACTTCCTGTGTTATCACCTGACCCAGCACGTATAGTTCTACCTAGTTCAGTGTTACAGTGAAATGCACACCGTAAACTGGCACAGAGAGCTTACACATGGAAGGAGTCTAGATAGCGTGGAGTCAAAGTTACCACCAGGTTCTCTGCAGCAGGGTCCTTCACTTTTATTCCTGGAAATATCTTCATTGATACTTGAGACAATGAGAGAGGAAGGGATGGAATTTTAGCATTTATCTATCTCAGAGTTCAGAAAGATTTAAAGAGACTAGAGTCCATGGAATATGCCCATAACGCCTATTATTGGTCTTATATATTTTTTTCATATTTAATCTAGACAATAATCTCTAAAGATGGATATTATCATCATCGATTATTCCCAATGAATCAGTGTCTCAGAAAGGAAAAAGGAGCTTCCCAATATGATACCATTTAATTATTCCAAGATACTGGATTTAAATCCGATTTCTAAGACCTCCTAGTAAAGTGCGCACATATACCTTTCATTTCTGCTTTCTGCTGGTTCCTATGCTGTCTAGTCTCCTTTTCCATATGACATTACCATATACCCAATGCTGTCTTGATTCTTAATCCTTCCCAGGAGTACAACCACCATTAGAGTATGTTTATGTGGGGGCGGGGGTGGCTAGGGGGAAGGGACAGGCTTTACCAGGGTTCAAAGGTTTGCAGGTGTTTCAAAACAGTATGCTAAAATGATACCACCTTCAGATGTTCCTCAGCCATTTCCCGAATCAGCAACTTGTCACTAACTTGCCTTGACTTGGTTCCTGGCTCTTCTTTTTTCAGTCTCACTTTCCAGCACTTTCCTCCGTGCTGATTTCCCAAAGATTTTGCCAACGGGTTAATTCAGCCTTGATTTTTCTTTTTCTTCTCCCTCCCCACCCCAGAATATTGAAGCCATGTCCATCATGGTTTTAAAAACCATTATATTCTCAGAAGGGATTTGTCTTTTCCTCATTCAGACATATATAAAGCCTTTAACTCAGCACAGAGTAAGTGCTTGATCCTCTGTAGCTTTAAAAGAATTGCAGGAAAGGAGCTTAAGAATATTGACTACCCTAATGTATAATTCTAATCCCTCTACCCCTACCTCAACCATTTTTCTCCTACATAAGAATACATGAAAAAGTGACAGTGACCTTGTTACAGGGAAAAGTTTTAAGTGGCTCTAATTTACGCTTTAAAAAGTTAATTATGTGAAAAATTGAAGGTAGTCTTTTGGGCACTTTTTCAAGAGATTATAATATCTGATATTTGAATAAGCACTTTGAAATATAAAGACAATTTTCACATCTGTTGCCACGTGTGAACTTTAGCCATTATTATCTCCAGTTGATTTTAATACCAAGGTAGAATGAGGTGCTCATGATTGACTAGCTGGTAAGCAACAGAGAAGGGTCAGGACCCAGGCCTCTGCCTCCCTGGTACTTATTCTTTCTCCCCCATAATGTGGACCCAGTCGATGTTGGATGAAGTAGACTGCTACAAATTTTCAAGAAAATAATTTGTGAAAGTGTCTAGCATAGTCTTAAACTAAGAAGACTTTAATATATGAGATTTGTATTCCATTTCCGTGAGGCTCTGTATTTAAAGGGTAAGATTGATGTTGTGTTGACTACATACACGGGTGTTTGAGAAAACTGCTATGAACTGATTGCTCAAAAGCTGGATTCAACATTTCAAATTTTCAAAGGATTACCAAGAGGAAAATACATAAAGGAAGAGTGTCATCTTTAGAAACAAAAGAGATGTTTAACAACCCTTCCAGCACAAAGCCAGAAAGAGAGAGGAAGAAAAGAAAAAGGGAAAGGAGGCAGTCAGGGAGACAAGGAAGGGCTAGGAAATCTTTTGAACAGTATATGGGAGCAAGAGGAATAAGTTTGAAGATGTGAATGCCGGAATTAACAGAGACATTGAGAAGGCCTCCATTTGCCTTCTCAATGTGGAATACTTGTTAGGTAAATGAAAACAAAATGAAGTGTAGAACCACTGTGGGCCTCTCGATCCATATTTACCTCATGCCCTCTGTTGTATACAGTATCTGTTTTTCCCCTATGGCTCCATAGATAATGTGGCTTTATTACCATGGATAATTCATTATCTATACTTCAGTAACTTCTGAGATAATTTTGAGAAATGACCTTCCAAGTGGAACTAATTTTAAAAGGATCTAAATAAATCTCCCAGGATTCCACTTTTCAACAGTCACAAATACTTTGAAGTTTCATCTGTTATTCTATAAATTCATTGCAACCCAACCTTTCCCTTCGAAGAGCGTTCCTAAACACTGACATTGTACAGTAATGGCTACTTATGAAATTCTGATTGAGAGATAAAATTGACATCATTAGCGTAATTCTTGGTTACCAGACTTAAGAGTATTTAAAATGTTTTCATTTATGTTGCTTCCCCAACCAGAGACATTCACATGCACTCTAGAAAGACTCTCTGTAGCTGAAATAATACCCAGGCAGGGTTTTGTTGCTAATAAAATAGGTAGGGAATGTCCCAGAAAGACTAACACTAAAGAGGTATAAATGTAGGCTTTTCTAATACAATGACCTAATATGTTCCTATTACAAGTCTTCCTATTATTTAAACAGCTGAACTGGCAGCTTTAAGACCCTTTAAAAGTTAATAGTGGAATTTCAGTGAGACTCTTAAGTCCATATGTGTTTTAATGGGTGTTTTAATTACAGAATTTTATACTTGTTCTTATATGTGTCTAGAATTATATGTTTATAACTGATCATATAAGTTACATTATTGTAAATCCTTATGTCTAACTTTTTGGGATTGAAATAGCAGTGTATTTCACCTTTGTTATTTTTCAGGATGTCTGTAATCTTTCCAGTTGTACAATATACAATATTTTCACAGCTTTCTGAACTCACATAAAAAGAGTCCTTCCAAACACTATGAGGAAAGTGACCTGCCAACAAATTGTTTTGAATTAAAATGGTCACTTCTCTTTCTTTTATGGACTCATGCTTTCCTTCTAGTGTATTTTGGCTTGAAAGGGAAAAGAAAAAAAATCTATTTTGGAAATACCTCAGCCATTTTATCTGAGTTTCTCAACAAATATTCATTTGATATCAACTGAGCATAAAGCTATGTTTTCGTATCCTACTGACTTTAACAAAATTGTTTAGATTAGTTATAGTTTCTGTACTTTTAATTTTTCAATTTTGTTTTTTTACGGTTGGATTTAATAATTTTTTTAAATGTTCTATTTATTTTTAGGAGAGAGAGAGAGACAGTGTGAGCAGGGGAGGGTCAGAGAGAGAGGGAGTCACAGGCTGAAACAGGCTCCAGGCTCTGAGCTGGCAGTCAGCACAGAGCCCGACGTGGGGCTCGAACCCACCAACCGCGAGATCATGACCTAAGCGAAAGTTGGACGCTTAACTGACTAAGCCACCCAGGCGCCCCTATTTAGGGTTGGATTTAAATAGCATATATAATCATACTATTAGAGGTATATGAAAAATCTAAAACTAATTTTTGTTTTATTTTTCCATCTTTCTCCCTGTCTTCCTTCCTTTCTCCCTTCTTTCCTTCCTCTACTCCTTTCTTCCTTTCTGCTTAGCTTAAAAGAACCGTTAATAACATTGCCCTTATTATCTGAAGTTTTATTTCTCCAATTATCTGCAGCTGGAATCAGGCGCTTAAAAGCACCGTCTCTGATTCAATCTCCAGAAAACTTGAACCCTATACTTGCCATAGAAAAATAAATAAAAGAAAGGAGTTTTAGAATCAAAATCTGTAAAATAATATATTTCTTTTAAGAAGATAGGCTCAGTCTATGAATTCTGATCATGATGCTTATTATGAAAGACATTTATTACATGGTGATCTGGTGTCAATATAATTCTAGGCATTATGCATCAGAAAAGCTGTGGTAAAAAGCCTTTTCAAATATTTTAACTACATATAAGCACATACTGTACATGCATTTGGTTAGTTGCTATATTTTGAAACTGTACAAAATGCATTTTAACATATGTATGAAATACAACTATGTCTTTTTAATCATATAGGTCAAGGGCTAGAAACAATCTTTCATATAAAGAGAAACCAAAAGCTATGACGATAAATTACTTACACTTTTGAGACCTAATTTTATAGTATGAAACACTGAAAAATTAAGAATATGTCCAAATTGCTCTAAGTAAACTCGAAATCTAGTAATTGAGATTTGTGTCCCGATATATTTGTAACCAGAGATGCATCTAGTGGATTTATCATCCTCCAAGAGAAAAAAAAAAGTGTTTAAAGGAACAACTCGGACTTCCAATCACGAAGATGATAGCAATAATGATAAGTCCATAGAGACCACTAGGCTCTGGATTCCATTTCCTGAGAAATGATGTCACTATTAACACACCAGTGTGCCAGGGAAAAAGAGTCAGTGGAGAGGGCTGGGAGATGTTGATGAAGAAGGTGCTGACTTAAACCTTATCAGCTTCTAAAGATTGTTTGGCCTGTTGTTCTGGTTCTTTCCTCAGGAAGCTGAGATATGCATGGCTGCTTCTTAGATGAATCATCACCAAACTGTGTTGTGGGGTGGTAAGGAAGAAGCCTATGTCAGGAAATCTGGGACACTTAATGACACTCCTGCATGTCTATGGCTGGTAAGCACAGTTGATTTGGTTCTACACATAATGAGGCTGAGGTCAGGGGCTTGAGACCTGTATGGGCCAATTAACTTTTTGTTTTCTATACAGTGATCATAGACTGCATACCGAACCCTGGCCAACCAGGCGTCTTGCACGTATAAGCCACTCATAAGAGGTCAGACAAGTTACTATATTCACAATAATAAAAAAAAATTCCTCTTAGTTCTGGAAAAACAACTCAAGCATATTGCCATCACTTTGTTAGCACCAATTTCATTTATCAGGTCAAGCTGATCAGACTCTTTAGAAAATTAAAGTCATTTTTCAAATGGAATTATCCTTTTGGTTAAATAAATATTCTTAAAGTCATGCTGTTAACCTTGTTTTCAAAGCAATGACTTGTGACTCTAAATTCAGGGTAAGCTATGATAAAATAACTAATACTTTCCCCACATAAACTACCCCTTTAAATTGGATACAGTTATTTACTAAAAGGCTAAAATAATAGCCTTCAAAACCACAGATGACCATTAGAAATAGTTGATACACGCATAGGGTACCTGAATGGCTCAATCTGTTAAGTGTCTGACTTTGGCTCAGGTCATAATCTTGCAGTCTGTGAGTTTGAGCCTTGCATCTGGCTCTGTGCTGTCAGCTCAGAGCCTGGGGCCTGCTTTGGATTCTGTGTCTCCCTCTCTCTCTGCCTCTCCCCCACTCATGGCCTGTCCCTGTCTCAAAAATAAATAAATGTTAAAAAAATTTTTTTTAAAAAGAAATAGTTGAGAGACACATTTGCAGGACTGTAATGCTGGTAAAATTCCATTATTGAAATGTACTAAAAAGTTGGATTTATTTATGAGATTATGAAGTAGAGACATGTTATGTAAATTATACTTGTATTTTACTTTGGGACATCATTCCTTCACTCTTAGTCCACGTCTTTATGTTGGATGACCTTACTTCTGAAATCGAGGAGAAGACACGGGGTTCACGCCTGGTCATTGAAGTACAACCAGTAATGTTTCTTGAGAATTATTGGAAAGGAGGGATTTTCCACTGCCTCGGTTACTTAAGTAGCAGTATGGAATTTGGAAACTTCCAGGGCCACTAGGAAAAAAGCACCTACCTGAAAATGAATCTAACATGGAGAAGAACATGGTCATGGTGGGGAATAGATAGGATGCAGCAAAAAGAAAAACAAGAGTCCTGATGATTTTTTGAGTCCCTGGACATAACCATACCTGAAGGTAAATGGTAGGACATCAGGGTTTTATGAAGTCAATAATCCCCATTCTCTTTTTGCACTTGACAGTATTTGATTATATTCCTACAACTTTCAAACTTCAAATAGCTAATTAATAGAAATAAGAATTCAGAAGTTTTAGCTAATCTAATAGATGTTTATTGAAATCTTACTTAGGGCTTTAGACTTAATCATTCAGCTTTGATTTTATATAATCTAATAAAATAATGTTTTCATATTCTGCATGATATGAATTTTAGTGATATATTAAAAAAGTATATGTTTGGAAAAAAATGATAAATTTACATTTGTTTAAACAGCATAAGAAGCAACATCTCCAGAGAAAAGGAACATGCACATTAATTTCCCTTCTGTTCTTGCAACAATAGCTGTGCCATTTTTGTTTGCAGACCTAAAATGCTAATAAAGACAAATAGGTGCTTTAAAATTAAAATGTAAAATTACACATACATATTGAAGTAATGTGGCTGGAGGGCTGGATGCTTTGTAGAGAATATCTTTTGTAGCATTGATTCTGTCGTGTCAGTCAAGCTTGAAGGAAGCAGCAAGCTCAGTGAACTCAGTCACATGGAGCATCACATCTGTTGTGAACATATTACATATTATTACTCGTACCTTTATATTCTACTGATGTTTATTACGTTGCATGAATGGATAGGTTAGTTCATAGAGACAAAGGTCACACTGTAGAGAATAACATTCTTATTTAAAAATAAATAATATAATATCCTTGGTGTGGTCAAATCATACAATATCAACTTTATTTGTAAATTATAATGGGTCATTAGTGTTGAGGACATCAGGATGAAATATCAAAGCCATCTCAGATTTGAACAGGGAATACAACTATTTTCATAATGAAGTATTAACATCCAAATAACGTTAAGAAAGAGGAAGCTTCAATTGTAGTTTCTCTCTCCTTTCTACATTGACTTTATAAAATACATCAAATTTGTTGAAATGAGGTACAGAGATGAGGTACAGAGCAAAAGGGTGAATGGTTAGAATAAAAGTGAGAATTAAGCATACTTTTGATATTGCCTTTGCATTGTTATTCTTTCCTCAATGTCTCCTACGAACAAGACTCTTAATAGAGAATAAAGTGGCTTTTTTTTTTTTTAGTCTCTTCCCTCCATCTTTTACATTATGACATTATGTCACATTTCCTTTCAAACTTTCCCTGTCAACTTGAATAGTTAGTAATGCAGAAGGTTCTTTTATGTGATGGCTGGTGGGGGGAGTGGGGTCATAATTCAGATGTTATGTTTTCCTTTGTGTCAGTGCACGACTTTCTTTCCTATCTAACAAACAAGTGATGACTCTAGATCAGAAGGATCAAGATCAAACTCAAATACCCTAAATGGATGGGCTTCCTTTTCCCTCTTACAAAAGAGGAAATGCCACTTCCCCACCCCTTCCTCTGAAAATGCATGACCTGATCCTTTCCTCCTGAGAGCTGGAGAGAACAGGGGGCCAGAACAGAGAGCTCATCTATCTGCTTGTGGTGGCTTAGACACCTAAATTAACGTGCTTCTTGACCTCACTGAGAACCCTTCAAGGAAGAATTAAATCTATTCCCTCAGGGTCCAAATCAGGAGATTTTTGTCTAGAATAAATCCGAAAGCCCTAATGACAAAAAGAAATTCCTCGTACACAAACAAATAAAAAACTACAACAACAACAAAATCTTGGAAATAGAATGAACTTTTGTCTAATTATCAAAAGAATGTGTGCATTTGTGTGTGTGTGTGTGTGTGTGAGAAAGAGACAGAGACAGAGAGACAGAGAGAGACAGAGACAAAGAGAGAGTCTTGATTCTTTTGTATCTCTTGAGAGCTGGATGATGTTTGCCTAGGACAACCATGGTGGTATTACAAAACTGTCTCAACAATGTCGTATATTGCTAACTACTTGTTTCTTTTTGTTTAGACACAGCAATAATTAGTTTAAACACAAACTCTGCTTTGTTTCATGAGAGTATGAGCATGACTATAAGAATGACAGCTCATTATTTCATGTGAAATATAAAGCCTTCTCATTTCTTTAAACACCAACCATCATCCCTATAAAAATAAAAACTAAAGTACACTATAAGTAATTCAATGAACGAAGGGCAGACATCTCTGATACACAAGTTAGAAATAGAAACCAATTTGAAATTAGGCAAATCAGAAGTTGGCTCATTGTTTCTCCATTTATTGGACGTGTGCAGTTCTTCATTTCTAAGGGAGAAAAGAAACCATGCGTATTCCATGAGGTAGAGTTATTAAAACCTGTGGCTCATATGGTACACGTGTAAAAAATGTTAATTCTTCCCAATTTAATTTGAAAAAACTTTCGAAAGTCTCCTAAGTGCCAGACACAAAGTGTAGCAGTGTGAGTAAGACAGGAGAGAATGTGACCCACTCTGAGGGACAGGTCTCTGCAGAGCATGACCAGGAGGACACCACCAGCTGTGAGAACACAATAGCCTGCTCCTTCTTTTCTAAATGAAGACTTTTCTCAAGCCTCTGTCCTCTACCCTGTTCTGTCTCACACTTTGTTCCTTCTGTGGTAAACTTATTCATTCTAATCTCAGTTCTGTGAAGCTAATTTCCAAACCAAAACTGGAGTTTTCTCCAGCTCTCGAAACCAACTCCATGAGATTACAGGTCTGTACCTGGAAATACAGAAATAAGAACTCATCTTCTTTTCTGCTCAGAGCAGTTCCCTCTGATATTGAGGTTTTTGTTAATGACTATAGCATTCAAGCCACCCTACCAATTAGGAGGTTATAAGAAGCGAGAAAAGTACAGTGCAGTGTTTAAAAGCAGGCTTTATGGGGAAGGCTGCCCAGGTCCAACCCAGCTGTGTCATTGGAATAATAAAGTGTCTTAACACCTTAACCTCAAGTTGCTGCTGTACAGATGAAATTTTATAGTTAATAATACTGTGTTATATGTTTGAAAGAAGCTAAGAGAGTGGTTCTTAAAGGTCTCATTGCATACAAAAAATTATGATTATTTATGGTGATGGGTGTTATTGCGATGATCATTTTGCAATACAAACAAATATTTAATCATTATGCTGTATACCTGAAACTATATGATGGTAACCGTGAAGTATATCTCAATAAAAATAAATACTTTTTATAACATATGTATGGTTCTTACGATAGTGCATGACATATAGCTAGCACTGTAAAGGTAGTTTATATTGCAGCAAACACTTCTATTTGGTGTTGTATAAGTATATACTCAGGATTTGTGCCAGGATGGAATGAGGCTCCTGCTCCCTGTTTCTGCATGTCTGATCACCTGATCATCATGGAACTCTAATCATCATTCTCAAAAATCTACCAATCTGTCAACAACTGTGTCTAATAGATAGATAAGGCTTTTTCTTCTTTACCCTTGACATATTTAATAATTTCTGTGCTTTCTGCTTCATAGTAATATTGTTAGTATTCTAATCTTAATTAGTAAGATCTTAAGATCAAAAAACTGTTTCTTACCTGCTTTTGAATTATTGACATACATATTTTTGAATCCTCCAAATAAAAGCTTCTTTGTTCTAGGGATTGGATCGTAAAATTACTTTGAACTGAATGAAAAAATTATGCTACAAAATACTAGAATGGAATCACATGACATTAAGTTGTAGATTGGATGTTCCACAATGTCTTTTAGCTGCAGCTGCATAATTTATATGAAAAAAAACTATTTGGGATTTCGCTATGTTATTGTGAGTGAATTCCACTTACCTGAGAATGTATAGTGAATGGACACAATGAATTATTGAGGTAAGTTTCCAGGGCACTCATGTGGAGGAGTTGATGAATTACTTAACCCATCAATTTTACAACCCTTTTCCCTCCAGAATAAGACTACTAATGGCAACTGGTACCTTGAATTTATTGATTAAAGAATTTAAGTGCATATTTAGGAGGGAGATCCTAAGATGACTGATGTTCTGTGCTTAGTGTGACCTTTATAATGCAAAGGTTTTTCTTCCTAAAAGTTAATACAAGATTGTTAGGGCAGCGAACATTGCAGTCTATGTTCTGCACTCAGTTTAACATTAAGAAGGATGACAGAGTAGCCGATGGGAGGAGACAGAGATATGAATCGAAATCCGGCAGAGATATGACTTTTCTGGGGTTGGAACATAGGGAATGGGCTCTAACACAGCTTTCACTAACACTTCCGCTTGGGCTGGTATATCATAATAGATAGTAGTAGGCAAATTCTTGGGGGGAAGGGGGGAGCTACTGATTTTGTAGCTTCCTGAACTTCTTTCTCAGTTTCCAACAGTTCCTTATCCTATGTTGGAAGCATGTGGTGTTTTCTGCCTGGGGTCACAGCTAAGTTCTCCATTTATTATTTCACTAATTCTTTTTCCCAATATATTTTAAGCACTCACATCCTTCATACGTAACAGTAGGTACTGAGGGTAGAATGATTAATGAGATAGGGTCTCTGCCCTCACAGACTCAGAGACAGGATTAATTTTAATTAATTAATTAAAGACAAGATTAATTTCAATACTCTGAGATAGTCTCCCTCCTATTTCCAAAGTAATTATACTTTTCATTCATCCAGAAATGTGAAAACTGATGAGACTTGCCTTATGAGTGAGTTTCATGGTTCTGCCGATGTTGTGCTGGCCTTCAGCTCTAGACCTCAAAAATACTGTTTAGTTTTGTTAGATTTTGGAAAATATCTTATATCATCTCATTTTCCATTAATAGTTTTTAAACCCGACAGCTTCTGAAAACCAATAATATCATGTCAGCATTCAAATATCTACTCAAAAACTCAATTTAATGACAAGAGCACTGAGTTGTTTGTTTTCCTTGTATTTGGTTGGATCTCAGGATCTACCTGTGAAAATGAAATCTTGGTGCAGGCACTGGCAAATTTTGAAAGCCTATTTCGTCTCAACTTTTGTATAGATGGTCCTTCTTTGATAAGAAGCAGCTGTTTGGGTACAGGAACTGATTATTCTTGAAGTGGCTCTTAATATCTTCCTACTTATTTTACTGACATTTTTCAAAGGCTATACAAATTTAGCTTTCTTGGAATAGGGGTGGAAGAAATGTTATAATAGTAGATCTCCTGAAAGCACCATGGAATTTATCTTAATGCTACCTTAACACTTGCTAGCCACAAATCTGGTCACACAAATCTTTTGTACTAATGATTCAATCTGTATCTTTGTTTAAGCAGTAGGATCCAGAAGTCCAGAAGATGAGACAGAGAAATAATATTTCAACAAAATGGAAGAAGCAGAAAAAATCAAAAGTATAATTGCTGAGCTGTTTAGAGGGAAGTTGGAAAAATGCCTAGCTTTATTTACCACACGGTCAAAACAGGTGAAAAAGACCACACCTTAGCCAAAATAGTCACGTCTGATATAGTATCTGCACAGTGTAATGCAAATAGCATAAAAATTAAAGTGGAACAGGATTAGGTTTAAATTCCTGTTTTGCCACGGTGCTACTTGTTGGGCATTACTTACAAACCTTCTCTTTCCTCAGCTGTAAAGTTCGAATACATGATACTTGTTACAAGACTTAAGTAAAAATAAGTATGTAGTGTATTGATCATAGCATCAGTTACACTCGATAAACAAATGTAGTCCTCACTTTCCCAATAAAGGAAAAAGAAAAAATATAAACCAACTATAAATAAAACTTTGCAAAATACTTTTTTCGCTATTGAGATAAATACAATTGTTGTTTGTGAAGAAACAGTTTTTAAAAACTCTGCCAAATAATTCAATGAGGAAAATGGCCTTTTTTATTCATTTCTAACTCTGTTCAAAATCAGATTTTTGAGCAGCAACATGGCATTTATTCTGTTTTCCTCCCCATTGGAATAAACACACTTTTAAATGTATCCTATTGATCAGGAATTGTCTTGACTCCCATGAGCAATCTTTTCGCAGCTGTGTCTATGTGAGTAAACAACACAAAGAATTATGAAATTCCTTCAGTTATTAGAGTACATCCAAAAGTCCCAGGCTTCCATTTTGAAGTAATATGCATCAATGGTGGATACAGAAAGAGCATCTAGGTTAAATAGAGCTGTCTGTTAAAGAGCTCTCCTGAAGAACTGAACACTTGTGGTTAATGGTGACCCTTCCTGCACTTTGCTATAGGGTGAGAATTTCAGTGAAACTTCATATCCAGTAAGATCTCCCTGGGGAAATCAGTTCTGGACATTGGAACTCTGCCCTTAGCTAGATGGGGCCATCTTTACAGATATACTCCATCAAGGCTCTCCCAATGGTAACCCCTATTTGATAAAGTTGAAGAGAGATGTTCTCAGATTGCTCAGTCTAGATAGCAAAAGATGAAAATAATAGTAGATATCTGTTATATTGGGAAAAAATACACATATGAGCCTCATGTCAGGTAGTCTTGGCAAGATATCTTTTAAAAAGGCTTTACTAGAAATATATAAATATATGTCTATTCACATCTGTGAATAGAATAGTTTTGAAATTGCATCATGTATCTCTGGGCTGAAGAATCATTATTGGCATCTTCATGACAGTAAATTGCTTATATAGCCCTTACTATATGACACACACTGAATATACAAAGCCCTTTATATATGTTAATTCATTTAATTCTCTCTCCAGCCTTACGATGATGAGTTTTGTCAATTATGAAGGAAATGTCAGCTGGGACCCAGAGGAAGAGCCATCTCAAGGTGATTGAACTAGTGTGGTCCCGCCCCTATCCTTAATTGCTTTTCTACGTCAAAACATCTTTTCAAAAAGTGCCTTGATTCTAAAGTTGAAAACAAAAATGCTAAATAAAGTCTTCTCCTATTTTAGCTGAAAAATGTTGTACTCAGAAAGTTCCTTTTGTATTTGTTGAACTGTTTTTTTGGACATGTTGAAAGACCAGATAGCTGGGTTTTTTGGCAGGGGAGAATTATAGAAAGGGCATATTTGTTACCTTCCTAGTTACATACAGTTTGCAGATTCGTTGCCAACATTTTAAATCTTCCCCAAATTACTTAAAAGTAAAGAGATTTTTATTGAGTATTAGGACACGGTAGTGCCTGTAGACACAGTGGCTTTTTTTTTTTTTTTTCTATTCAGGACATAGTGATTCAGTTCGTTTTCCAAATACACATGAAAGAACTGATAAAATAGATGGGAACTGATGAACCCAGAAGGGCTGTAAGAAAATACACTGTTGAGGCTCCTGAGTGTCTCAGTCACTTAAGTCTCCAACTTCGGCTCAGGTCATGGTCTCGTGGTCTGTGAGTTTGAGCCCTGCGTAGGGTTCTGTGCTGACAGCTCTGAGCCTGGAACCTGCTTTGGATTCTGTGTCTCCCTCTCTCTGTCCCTCCCCCACTCACGCTCTGTCTGTCTCTCAAAATGAATAAGCATTTAAAAAACAAAGAAAAGAAAACACACTGTCAACTAATAGAAAATATGTCTGCAATCCTTGAAGAATACAATGAAAACTGGAAGCCTTTCTGTGGACATAGCAGCACCTATCTATTCTATTTTAATAGAATTGAACAGGGTCTTTTGTTTTAGAGTACACTCTAAGAGGTAAGGAGAGAATATACTTTGGAAGGACAATGCATGTAAATATTTTCAGAGAACACGAATAAAGAGAAAATGACTCGCAATGTGACAAAGCAGGTATGGGAAAATTTTAGATGGTATCAACCAAAGGTGAGCATTCTCTCCATGTCTTCCTACCAGACACAGATCCAAATACACATTTTATGTTGTAATTTTGAGTTCAGTGAAGGTGAGGGCTGTGTTGTAGCCATGGTCTACAATGCTATTGTCTACAATGTTAATGCCTCTATTATTTTCATCCTCATGTTACCTTTTAAAAATATTCTTTCAAATATCTCAAAATCATATATCTCATTAATTTTTTTTTCATTTTTAAATACTTATTTCTCCTTAAGATTTTAGGTATTCTGATCTCCTGCTCCATCTGCCATTCTGAGACTCCCTACACCAGAGCCAATTTTTGGTTTTATTTTATTTTCTCTGATGGGAATATTTTTATGCATTTTTATGTTGGAGATTGTAGTTCATTTTCACTTCCATTAACCATTTTCAGAGAATTAATTTAGGGTCTGTTCCTAGGTGGGACTTTCAATTGGTCTTTGCAGTTGATTTGAGTTATTTTATTTTCTTGCAAAATTGGGATTTCCCTTTAAAAAGATAAAATGTAGTAACAATCACAACTGGGGAGAAAACCGAATTTCACTGAAGGTGTGTTCCACTTTGTGCATACACTTCAGGATAATATTTCAAATATAGCATTTCTAAGTTATTTTCATATTTTTGAGGAATTGGTCTTTATAATAAATAAAAGATTAATTCATTTAAGTTTACACTTGTATGTACATATTTCATAACCAATTCTTCTGTCATTTTAAATATTTCTGCTTTCTCTCAAAAGGCATGCCAAGGAGTACGACTTCTGTCGCCGCTGCACACCACGTCATCTCGCACAGACATATCCCTGATACGAAAGGTAAACCTTTACAAATGCGTGTACTTGAACAATGCAATGAAGGCCTTATAGACTCTTATGCTTTCTGTTCTGGTTTACATATAAAAATTTTATAAATGAAGGAAATAGTTTTTGAATACTCGACTTACAATTTCCATCTGTATGTGTATAAATGTTCCTTTTTTTCCTTTCAGTGGTTGAAGAATAACTTTTCCAAATGCAGAACCTTATTGTTACTATTTACTATTATTCACTTATTATCTATTATTTACTATGATTATTGTTTCTATTATTATAGTAAAAAAGATATGTTTAAAATACAACATGATTATTATTATGTGGTTTGATCTCCATGATTATACTTATTTATAATTATACTTATATTATTATATATACTTAATTACCTCCATGAAGCAGGTAATTAAGTATAATAAAAATAATTCTGGAGAATTTTCAAGGGTGATTTCAATACACATTTGATGCTCCATTTAATTTAAGGAGCTGTGGGCCATGAGAAGTTCAGTCACGTATGACACAGGGCCATGGAATATTGACCAGTTTGAACAATAATAATGGTAAAAAGTTAAAGAATTTGATCCTGAAGACAGAATGGCCATAACAATAGTATCAGCATAAATAAATTCAAACCAAGTTACTTTCTCAAATCTTATATGCGATTCATTTTTTTAAACAAGTTTCATTTATTTAAGTAATCTCTAGACTCAACATGGTGCTTGAACTCACAGCCCTGAGATCAAGAGCTAAATGTTCTACTAACTAAGCTAGCCATGAGCTGCTACAATTCACTTTTTAATTAATTTATTTAACAATCATTATTGAACCCCTGCTAGGTTTTAAGCACTGTGCTAGGAGACGAAGTGTTAACTAGAACAAACACATTATCTGCTTTCATAGAACTATAATCTGGACTGCTATAATTTCTGAGCCATGATATTTCTGGACTTCCTAAATATCTATAAATTCACCGTGCTAGAGTGCATCAGGGAAATAAAAATGTTTCTGGGGCAACTTAATTAAAGCTGGGAAAGTGGAGAGACAAGATTTATGAGCAGAAACACAATATGCCAATGCATATTCTGGAAGACTCCTTAAATCTAAAATCAGCCATTTCCAGGGCTAGCAAACTCAGAATAATTTCCAAGGGACCTATGTGTTAGGAGCTTCTGATATTATCTTAAAACAACAGTCATAATTTGAAGAGGCAGCTGAAAGAGAAGAGAGTAATTACATAATCTGACATTTTGTTAGAAAAGGAAAGAATAAAACTAAAGCTCTAAAACTTGTAGACAACCAGTTCATCACTATCCTTTCACTCCTCTTTGCATGCGCATCAGAAAGAGTGTGACTCTAGTAGGTATTTATCCAAGGGATACAGGTGTGCTGTTTCGAAGGGGCACATGCACCCCAATGTGTATAGCAGTGCTATAAACCATAACCAAAGTATGGAAAGAACCCAAATGTCCATCGGTGGATGAATGGATAAAGAAGATGTGGTGTATATACACAGTGGGGTATTACTCAGCAATCAAAAAGAATGAAATCTTGCCCTTTGAAAACTACATGGATAGAACTAGAGAGTATCATGCTAAGGGAAAGTAGTCAGTCAGAGAAAGACAAATGTCATGACTTCACACATATGATGAATTTAAGATACAAAACAGATGAACATAAGAGAAGGGAAGCAAAAATTATATAAAAACAGGGTGGGAGAAAAACATGAAGCTCTTAAATATAGAGATCTAACTAACAGAAGGTTGCTGGGAGGGTTGTGGGAAGGGGAATGGGCTAAATGGGTAAGGGAGATTAAGGAATCTACTCCTGAAATCATTGTTGCACTATATGCAAACTAACTTGGATGTAAATTTAAAAACAAAAAGAAAAAAAGAGTGTAACAGGGGCACCTGGGTGGCTCAGTCAGTTAAACAGTTAAGCCTCCAACTCTTGATTTCTGCTCAGGTCATGATCTCACAGTTTGTGAGTTCAAGTCCTGCATTGGGCTCTGTGTTGATAGCACAAAGCCTGTTTGGGATTTTGTCTCCTTCTCTCTCTGCCCCTCCCCTACCTGCTCTCTCTCTCTCTTTCAAAATAAATAAAAATTAAAATGATAAAAAAAGAAAGTATAACATAAGTAGTGAAGCACAGGGGCTTTGTCACCAGACTGCCAGGTTTTCAACCCTGCTCTACCACTTTCCAGCCATGTTACTTTAAGCCTTGCCTCAGTTTCCTCATTTATGAAATGGGAATGACAACACCTTCCTCATAGGGTTGTGAGAATCAAACACATTAATATCTATAACACTGATTAGAGCGGTTCCTGGTACAGTGGTCAGCAGCTCTTTTAAGTATGAGCTTCCGTGGGGTGCCTGGGTGGCTCAGTCGGTTAAGTACCAACTCTTGGTTTAAATTCAGGTCATGATCTCACAGTTTGTGAGTTTGAGCCCCATGTGGGGCTCCATACTGATAATGCAGAGCCTGCTTGGGATTCTCTCTCTCCCTTTCTCTCTGCCTCTCCCCCATTCATTCTCTCCCTCTCAAAATTAACTAATTAATTAATTTTTAAAAAGGATTAGCTTCTTTTATTAAAGTCGTACAGTTAATGGGGTAAATTTTTCTCCAGGCTCCTGTTTTATGATTATCTGTAAACCCCTCACATGGCTAGCTGCCCTCTGAAACGTGAAAACAAACAAACTGTGATTGGTGTAGGCAAGACATTCGGGTCTAGTGACAGCAAGCCCACAGCTCTCTGAAGTCACAGGAAGTAGAACATGAGAGCTCTTGTCTCTGTCATACTCGAGGCTCTGAGACTAAGAGCAAGACAAAAACAGGAAGGTTCAGGGATTCTCTCTTACAATGATTTAACTTTGTTGTTGTTGCAGTTGTTTAGAATGATGCTTTGCTCTTTCTTTGAGAGAATTAAGGTGGTATTATAAAAATATTTATCATATAAGAGCGGTATTGAATTGGATAGAGAACCAATGGCCCAGTCTTGCTAGTTCTGGATACAAAAAGTTCCTAAGAATAATTCTGCCTGTAACATATTTTTTTTTCTGCAGTGTAATATTTCCAGACGTTTCATGTCTTTCATTTTCATTTGCACGTGTGTGTTGTATGTGTATGTGTGTGTGTGTGTGTGTGTGTCTTTTCAACTATAGAAAATCAGTGAGAAAATTACTTGAAGATTTTAATAACTTAATTAATGTATTCACTAGTTGTTTTGACTTTGTTGTCTTTAAAAATAAACATAAAAATACCTAATACTAGAGTATTTTATTAATTGATATATTCTTAATTTTCTAGATTTACTTAGGAACACCATTAAACACTTAGCTTTGTTGACGAGCTCCAGCAGGAAATGATAATGCCGGGAAAAATATCAGAAACTTGATTATTAACCAGAAATATGATCAGTCAGGTCATTCAGTAAGTAGCCATTTAAAGTTTGCTTTACAAAAACAATACTCCATCAGAAAATCACCATCCTTTAACTCTCTGATTATATTGTCATGTTTTTATAAACTGCTCTCCAAAAATTCTAAATTTCAATCTTTGCAGTGATATGAAAAAGTCTATACATGCATTTATATTTTCAATTCCTATAATAGTTTTGGAAATGAAAACAGAGGCAATAAAACCAGCCAAAGGATGTTGTGAAGCAATCATTACAGAACTATGGAAAATTGATTATATAGAACATCAAAACATTTTAGAATTGACTTTGTAAGAAAAATCTTATTAAAAACCACTATTGACAAAAAGGGAAATGTGAAAACAATACGAATATACATGACAACTAGTGAAATAGAAAATGGAATATAAATGTCATATTAAAATGTGAACAAATAAAACGCAATATTACTTGTTTATATTACTCTGAGTATCTTAATGGAGAGAAAAATCTTGAAATGGCAGGGAGATGAACTGGACACCTCAGATTCATTTTCTGTGACTATTAATGAATAATTATATTCCATTTCAGAACAACATCTTCCCTAATACTTGCACGTGATGTGCCCTTTCTCTAGTAAGTTATTTCCCAGCAACACTGCGTGTTCATCAAGCCTCAACAATAAGTCTCAAGAATAACAGACTTCAAACCCATGGGTCTCAGGCTGGCAAACCAAAAAATCCAGCAAAAACCCAAATTGCTTGAAAAATCAGTCCAAAGTCAAGAGAAAGCTTTTTAATTTTCTGACATCTTCCATCTTTGCCCCCAGAGTATTATATTTGTCCTTATATGAATCTTTGTGTAATGCTCTTGACCATTTCTCATCAATAGTTGTTACCTTCACTGGTTAGCCATTATTATTCAAACCTCTGTCTAAAATTTGGCCTTGAAAAATCAAAGGAAAGTCTGCAATATCCAGCCACGTGGGTGAATCTTGAGGTCATGATGCTGAGTGAAACAAGCCAGTCAGAAAAGGACAAATACAGAATGATTCCACTTATATGCTATATCTGAAATAATCAAACTCCTTGAAGCAAAGAATTGAAAGTGGTTTCCAGCTGCTGGGGTAAGGGCAAAAGATGGAGTTACTAGCCTTCGGTTATAAAATTTCAGTTAAATAAACTGAATAAGTTCTAAAATTCTGCTATTCAGCATTGTGCCTATAGATAACAATACTGTATCATACACTCAAAAATCTGCTAAAAGTGTAAATCTCATATTAAACACTATTACTTCCACAAAAAATAAAATTCCATAAACCACTTACATTTCAATAGAAGCTCATTAAAACTATAAATTCAAGCCTATTCTTTGGTCAGCCTGAGAGGAACCTATCAACAGAAGATCCTGTTAATAAGTAACAATTTCTGCCATGCATCCTGAATAAAGTAGCATCATCAACCACAACGGTAACAAAAGAATATTGAGTAAGGAGAAAGCAAGATTTCCGGCATGGAATATTTTATAATCTAGTTGCTCCTGATTGTGCTTTTACATTTCTAAAGTAAAATGATGCAAGCAGTAATTCAAATATGACATTTGAACATTTTGTGTTCTGGTAAATATTTTTATGTATTGTACTAGTATATGATAGCAAAATTTCCAAGTCAATTAGGCTTAGGTTGTTGACTTGGAAAATATTAAAAATGCTTTGGAGATTAAAAACGTAATTTGCTAGGTTATGTTGTTGCAGTTTCTCTATTGTATTGATTGTAGTAATTATGGATTCTAGGAAAGAATATTCATGGGAGAGTTTTTTCCATCTCCCTATGTAAATATATGCTCACCAGCTCGCTCCCTTGCCTGTTTTCCATCAACTCTAGTCACCCCCACCACCACGTTCATATACCTAGCCATGTTTCTAAATTTATTTTCAGGATAGAATTGGAGGACTTCATGAGAAATTAAAAAGAAAAGTGTTGCCGGAGATACTAAAGTAAAAAGGACCTGGGATATTTCCAGAGCAGACCTCTCTTCCCGATGTTCTGTAGCCTGAATTTAAGGTCACCATCACAGGGGGAGGTCAGGGGACTCAAATGCTCTTTACCGTATTTGAGCAATCGATGCTGACCAAACAGCTGCTTTGTTTGCCTACATTTTCTCCTGCACTGGAACCCAGTTGCTCTCTCTTTAGGTCAGAAGGAAAACTCTGATTGATCTCATTGGGAGCTTTGCCAGGGAAAGGACAATAGTATTGGGTTTCTGACAACAAACTAATTTTTTACAGAATAGCTGAGAATCACATTACATCCTTAGTAGCATAGTGGAAACTAGAGAAATGGTAAAAACAAGGGTAGTATATACTTGCGAAGAATGATGTTCAATGCAATTAATATATTGCTCTAAAAAGGTGATCCTGGAGGAGAAAGGGCAAGATGGTGGAGAAGTAAGGAGCTCCGTATTTGCACTCGCGCCCATACATCACACAGAAAATATATGAAGCCATTGTAAACCTTACAAAACCTGAGAGACTGGGAGAAAAAGGACGCAGAATCCACTGAGAAAGCCTTCTAACGTGAGTGCGAACCGGGGAAGATAAAATCGGGCCGGGATCGGAGGCTCCAGGGTGGGAGGCGATCCCCCTCTACCCTCTACGGGGAGTGAGAGGAGAAAAGGAGAGAGTCCGAAACAGAAAAGCCTCCGCTCGGGGGGGAAAAAACCTCAGCTCGGTGCATAGAAAGATTGTACTTGCCAAATACCTGCACACCAGGTCCCCTCGCGCCAACTGGTCCTGGGGGAGGCTGAGCACACAAACTGCTTCTTTGTGCCGCTTCTGGAGGTTCGATTTCAGAGCGGCGGCGCGCCTGCCGCCATTGTAGCTCCAGGGCGGCTGGGACCCCTGAAAGAGCCGCGCTGACACCGGGCGTCCGCGCTCCTGGCTGGCTGGAACTCGAGAGGGAAGGCAAAGAGCTAAAAACTGGGAAATTTGCCTGTGAGTTCGTGTTTCGGGTGACGAGCCATAGAGGGACCCGGTTTTCCTCACTCCAGCGGGCTCGGGCTACGCGGACCTGGCAGGCAAGCCCCGCGCATGCGCGCCAGCCCGACCCAGAGAAGGAAGCAGCGATTCTGACTCCGCCCCCAGAGCTCCGCAGGGGGCCTGGAATTGCCCGAGGGGGTTGCCTGGGAAGCTGTGTCTAAGGCAATTTCACCGGGGCACACGGACTGGGATTTGGAGATTGGAACTGGCCTGGGTTGAAGAGTGCAACCAACTTCGGCTGCATCCCCGGAACGGGGAGATGACACGCCCAAAAAAGCGAGTTGCAGCGCGGGGTTCAAGGAGGGACTGGAGCACCCTCACTCTCCTCCCCACAATCGCCAAGGCAGAACCCCTGCCTGAGGCATCGGATCACGTCACGCCCATCCCTGCCTGAGAGGTGCCCTCCTCCTTTTTTTTTTCCCTCTTTCTTTTTTCCTTTTTTTCCCTTTTTTGTTTTTTTTCCTTTTTTTTCTTCTTTCTTTTTTTCCCCTTTCTTTTATCTTTCTTTTTTTCTTCTTCTTTCTCTTTTCTCGCTTTTTTCCCCAAAACACTGACCTGATTAACTCTGGTCGCCAGCTTGCTTAAACAATCACAACAAGTCCATTCTGTAAATGTAAATTCTACACCTACCTACATTTTCAGCTATTTCTCTCAGGAGTAATTAGACTATATAGTTTCTCTAAATAATTCCAGCATCCTTCTCTCACCTATCCAACCATATTCTACCCTTTACCTCTTTGAAAAAAGCTTCTTATCCCTTCTGCCTGTTCATTCTATTTCCAATTCTGCCTCATCCCGCCCTGCCTTCTCTCTCTTTCTCTATGCTCTTCAACCAGCACTACATACACACGGCTATTTAACTGTAGCTGGGAAATCCAGGTATATGCTTTAAACCGTTCTTTGTCCATCGGTTTTCTTCTTTTTTCCTTTTCTTTCCCCTTTTTGACCCTTTTATGTATTTTATACTCCCTACTACTCGCCCTCCCTCCTCCGTCTTTTCTCTTAACTTTTTCGTTTTCCCTCTCGCTTTGCATGTTAGTTGAATCAGCCTGTGCGTTTGTGTATGCCTGCTCCCTGTGTGTTTGTCTGTCTCTTTTCTTTGCCAGGGCTACCTCAAGAAACAAGCTAGAGTATACAAGGTGAAGAGTCCCAAATATCACTACGAATAGGAAAATAAAATAACAAGAGAGACCAAGGGATACCATTCAAAAAACAATCTCTGAAAGGATAGGCCCTGGAAAGTCAAAGAGCCTTCTTGGATATAGCAGCGCTCATAGAAACAGAGAGCATAACAGGTCTTTAAAACCAACAAGAGCCGGAAAGCTAACTAAAATGACGAAACGAAAGAGCTCTCCTCCAAAGAAACTCCAAGAAGAAATGACAGCTAATGAACTGCTCAAAACAGATATCAGCAGCATAACTGAACAAGATTTTAGAATAATAATGGTAAAATTAATAGCAGGGCTTGAAAAAAACATAGGAGACATCAAAGAAACTATGGCTACAGACAGAATGGAAAATAAAAATAGGCATGAAGAATTAAAAAATACGATAAATGAGATACACAATAAACTAGAGGCCTCCAATGCACGGATTGAAGAGGCAGAAAGGAGAATAAGTGATTTAGAAGACACCATTATAGAAAAACAAGAAGCTGACAAAAAAAGAGACAAACTGATCCAGGAACAGGAAAGAAGAATTCGAGAGCTCAGCGATACAGTCAAACGCAACAATATCCGTATCATAGGAATCCCAGAAGAGGAAGAGAGAGGGAAAGGTGCTGAAGGAGTCCTGGAACAAATTATAGCAGAGAACTTCCGGGACCTGGGGAAGAAAGTCAATGTGGAAATACAAGAGGCTCAGAGGACTCCTCTCAGATGTAACTTGAATCGATCTTCTGCATGACATATCATCGTAAAAGTGGCAAAATACAAGGACAAAGAGAGTTTTTTGATGTAGCTAGGGAGAAAAGGGCCCTCACATACAAAGGGAAACCTATCAGAGTGGTGACAGACCTATCTACTGAAACGTGGCAGGCCAGAAAGGAATGGCAGGAGATCTTCAATGTGATGAACAGTAAAAATATGCAGCCAAGAATCCTCTATCCAGCAAGCCTGTCATTCAAAATAGAAGGAGAGATAAAAACCTTTCCAAATAAACAGAAATTGAAAGAATTTGTCACCACTAAGCCAGCCCTACAAGAAATCCTGAGGGGGACGCTCTGAAGGAAAGGTTGCAAGGAACAAAGATTCCAGAGACACCACCACAAACATGAACCCTACAAAAGATACAAAGACTCTAAACCCACATATTTCAATAATAACACTGAATGTAAATGGGCTGAATGCTCCAATCAAAAGATATAGGGTAGCAGAATGGATTAAAAAACAAAATCCATCTATATGCTGTCTACAAGAAACTCATTTTAGATGGGAAGATACCTTCAGATTAAAAGTAAGGGGATGGAGAAATATATATCATGCTACAGGAAATCAGAAGAAAGCCAGAGTAGCTATATTTATATCAGACAAACTGGACTTTAAATTAAAAACAATCACAAGAGATGAAGAAGGGCACTACATAATAATTACAGGGTCCATCCATCAGGAAGAACTAACAATCATAAATGTCGACGCACCGAATATGGGAGCACCTAACTATCTAAAACAATTAATCACAAACAGAAACAAGCTTATAGATAAGAATGTGCTAATAGCAGGAGACTTTAATACTCTGCTTACAGCAATGGATACGTCAACCAGACAGAAAATCACTAAAGAAATAATGGACTTGAAAGACACACTGGACCAGATTGACCTGACGGATATATTTAGGACTTTACATCCTGAGGCCAGGGAATTTACTTTCTTCTCAAGTGTGCATGGCACATTCTCCAAGATAGATCACATACTGGGACATAAAGCAGCCCTCAATAAATATAAAAGAATAGAAATCATACCATGCACACTGTCAGATCACAATGCTTTGAAACTTGAAATCAATTACAGAAAGAAGTCTGGAAAACTTCCGAAAACATGGAGGTTAAAGAACACCCTTCTAAAGAATGAATGGGCCAATCAGGCAATTAGAGATGAAATTAAAAAATATATGGAAACAAATGAAAACGAAAACACAACAACTCAAAATCTATGGGATGCGGCAAAGGCAGTCCTAAGAGGAAAGTACATTGCTCTCCAGGCCTATTTCAAGAGCTTAGAAAAAGCTCAAGTCCAAAATCTAAAGCTCACTTAAAGGAACTAGAGGCAGAGCAACAAGAATGCCCTAAACCCAGTAGAAGAAGAGAAATAGTAAAAATTAGAGCAGAAATAAACAACATAGAGACCAAAGAAACAATTGAACAGATCAATGAAACCAAGAGTTGGCTTTTGAAAAAGTAAACAAAATTGACAAACCTCTAGCCATACTTATCCAAAAGAAAAGAGAGATCACCCAAATAGTCAAAATTATGAATGAAAATGGACTTATGACAATCAACCCCTCAGAAATACAAGCAATTATCAGGGAATACTATGAAAAATTATATGCCAACAAATTAGACAATTTAGAAGAAATGGACAAATTCCTAAACACACACTCACTACCAAAATTCACACGGGAAGAAATAGAAAACCTGAACAGACCCATAACGAGTGAAGAAATAGAATCAGTGATCAAAAATCTCCCAACAAATAAGAGCCCTGGACCTGATGGCTTCCCTGGGGAATTCTACCAGACATTTAAAACAGAATTAATCCCAATTCTTCTCAAGCTATTCCAAAAAACAGAAATCGAAGGAAAACTCCCCGACTCATTTTATGAAGCCAGCATCACTCTGATTCCCAAGCCAGACAGAGATCCAGCAAAGAAACAGAACTACAGGCCAATATCCTTGATGAATACGGATGCAAAAATTCTCAACAAGATCCTTGCAAATCGAATCCAACAGCATATAAAAAGAATCATCCACCAAGATCAAGTGGGATTCATTCCTGGGTTACAGGGCTGGTTCAACATTCGCAAATCAATCAATGTGATACATCATATCAATAAAAGAAAAGATAAAAACCATATGATCCTGTCAATAGATGGAGAAAAAGCATTTGACAAAATACAGCATACCTTCTTAATAAAGACTCTAGAGAAAGTTGGGATCGAAGGAACCTACTTAAACATCATCAAAGCCATCTATGAGAAGCCTTCAGCTAACATCATCCTCAACGGGGAAAAACTCAGAGCTTTCCCCCTGAGATCAGGAACACGACAGGGATGCCCACTCTCACCACTGGTGTTTAACATAGTGCTGGAAGTCTTTTTTTTTTTTTAATATTTTTTATTTATTTCTAGGAGAGAGAGAGAGAGACAGCGTGAGCAGGGGAGAGTCAGAGAGAGAGGGAGTGACAGACTGAAACAGGCTCCAGGCTCTGAGCTGGCAGTCAGCACAGAGCCCGATGCGGGGCTCGAACCCACGAACCGCGAGATCATGACCTAAGCGAAAGTCGGACGCTTAACCGACTAAGCCACCCAGGCGCCCCCTTTTTTTTTTTTTTTTTTTTTTAATATCTTATTTATTTCTAGGAGAGAGAGAGAGAGACAGCGTGAGCAGGGGAGGGTCAGAGAGAGAGGGAGTGAATAGTGCTGGAAGTCTTAGCATCAGCCATCAGACAACAAAAGGAAATCAAAGGCATCAGAACTGGCAAAGAGGAAGTCAAATGTTCACTCTTCTCAGATGACATGATACTCTACATCGAAAACCCGACAGACTCCACCAGAAGTCTACTCGAACTGATCCAAGAATTCAGCCAAGTTTCAGGGTACAAAATCAACATACAGAAATCGGTTGCATTTTTATACACCAACAATGAAGCAACAGAAAGAGAAATCAAAAAACTGATATCATTCAAAATTGCACAAAAAACCATAAAATACCTCGGAATAAACCTAACCAAGGATACAAGAGATCTGTATGATGAAAACTATAGAAAACTTATGCAGGAAATTGAAGAAGACACAAAGAAATGGAAAAACATTCCATGCTCATGGATAGGAAGAATAAATATAGTTAAGATGTCATTACTACCTAAGGCACTCTACACATTCAGTGCAATTCCAATCAAAATTGCACCAGCATACTTCTCAAAACTAGAACAAACTATCCAAAAATTTGTATGGAACCACAAAAGACCCTGAATAGCCAAAGTAATCCTGAAAAATAAAACCAAAACGGGAGGGATCACCATCCCAGACTTTAGCCTCTACTACAAAGCTGTCATCATCAAGACAGTATGGTATTGGCACAAAACAGACACATAGACCAATGGAACAGAATTGAGAACTCAGAAGTGGACCCAAAAGTATACAGCCAACTAATCTTTGACAAAGCAGGAAAGAATATCCAATGGAAAAAAGCCTTTTTAACAGATGGTGTTGGGAGAACTGGACAGCAACATGCAGAAGAATGAAACTAGATCATTTTCTCACACCATGCACAAAAATAAACTCAAAATGGATAAAGGACCTGAACGTGAGACAGGAAACTATCAACACCCTAGAGGAGAAAGCAGGAAACAACCTCCTTGACCTCCACCGCAGCAACTTCTTACTTGACACATCCCCAAAAGCAAGGAATCAAGAGCAAAAATAAACTGTTGGGACCTCATCAAGATTAAAAGCTTCTGCACAGCCAAGGAAACAACCCAGAAAATTAATAGGCAACCAACGGAATGGGGAAAGATAGTTGCAAATGACATATCAGATAAAGGGTTGATATCCAGAATCTACAAGGAACTCACCAAACTACACGCCCGAAAAACAAACAACCCAGTGAAGAAATGGGCAGAAGATATGAACAGACACGTCTCCAAAGAGGACATCCAGATGGCCAACAGACACATGAAACGATGCTCAGCATCGCTCCTCATCAGGGAAATACAAATCAAAACCACACTGAGATACCACCTCACGCCAGTCAGAGTGGCTAAAATGAGCAATCAGAGAACTCTAGATGCTGGCGAGGATGTGGAGAAACGGGCACCCTCCTACACTGTTGGTGGGAATGTAAACTGGTACAGCCCCTCTGGAAAACAGTGTGGAGGTTCCTCAGGAAACTAACAATAGAACTCCCCTATGACCCAGCAATAGCACTGCTAGGAATTTACCCAAGGGATACAGAAATGCTGATGCATAGGAGCACATGTACCCCAATGTTCATAGCAGCACTCTCCACAATAGCTAAAACCTGGAAAGAGCCTAAGTGTCCATCAACAGATGAATGGATCAAGAAGATGTGGTTTATCTACACCATAGAATACTACATGGCAGTGAGAAACAATGAAATCTGGCCATGTGTAGCAACATGGATGGACCTTGAGGGTGTTATGCTGAGCGAAATAAGTCAGGCAGAGAAGGACAAATATCATATGTGTGCACGTATAGGAGGATTAGGAGGAACTTAACAGAGGACCAAGCGGGAGAAGAAGGGCGGAAATGGTGGGGGAAAGGGAGAGAGGCAAACCATGAGAGACTCTTGAATGCTGACAAAAACTGAGGACTGATGGATGTGGGGGGGAGGAGGGATGGGCATGGAGGAGGATACTTGTGGGGAGGAGCACTGGGTGTTATGTGGAAACTAATTTGACAATAAACTATTTGTAAAAAAAAAATAAAATAAGGGTAATGAGAAAAAAAATTGAAAAAGTAAACAAATAAATAAAAATATTTAAAAAATAAAAAGGTGATCCTGCTTTGCATTACCTAAAATAAATGTGTTAAGAAAGGGAAAAGTTAAGACAATTAAATAATACTTGAACTCTGTTATATTTAAAAACTCATTAAGGTTTTTGAGACAATGTTATCTAAAGGAGTAAAGATGCTTAGTGTGTATGTGTGTGTGTATGTGTGTGTGTCCAGGAAATGGTTAGAAAGTTGCACCTTTCACAATGGAACTGTGGACCTATGAATGTCTCCTTTCATCTCTACCAGGAAAATGGAGTAGGAGTAGGTCCCTACGCCTACGGCCATTATTTGGTAGAGTTGATTCCACCATGAAAAACCTCTTGTTTTTAGTCCATGATGCCTTGTACTGTGCTGTTGCTCTTTTTTTTTTTAATTTTTAATGTTTTATTTATTTCTGAGAGAGAGAGAGAGACAGCGTGAGCAGGAGAGGGTCAGAGAGAGAAGGAGACACAGAATCTGAGCTAGCTGTCAGCACAGAGCCTGACACGGGGCTCGAACCCACAAACCGTGACATCATGACCTGAGCTGAAGTTGGCCGCCCAACCAACTGAGCCACCCAGGCGCCCTGTGCTGTTGCTCTTATGATGTGGTTGAGAGGAATAATGAGGAAGGAGGCTGCTGGGCCTCACAATTTCAATAATGCTTGACATTTATTTGGCCTCAATAAATGTATCATGACTGTTAATGGTTCAGATATTTACTTGTTTGGAAATTAACACGGAAGAGTATAGAAACAACTTTTTATTCTCTTAAGAATCTATATTTCAGACTCTATGAGGTTCTTTTGTCCTTGCAGATACATGCTTATGTAATCTTATGCAAATACAACTTGGAAGTGAATTATACACATGATTGGAACTTTGAAATAAGTGAAATGAGGAATGTTTTGTTTTGTTTCCTGTTTCATATCTTTTCTCTTCTCCCCTTTTCTCATCACCTCTGACCCATTACCACAGCTCATGTTCATAAGTTTATGTTCCTCCAGGCTTATAACAGAAGAGATCTATCTAACATCTATCATCTCTCTCTCTCTCTCTCTTTATCTCTCTCTCTCTCTCATCTATCATAATCATATTAATCACCTACATGCAATCATGTAGAGAAGTTATTTTTGTCATTATTTTACAGAGATGAGATCTCATACAAACTTTTCAGTATCCTATTCTCTTCTTTCAGCACGTGTGAAATTTGCCATTTCAGACAACATCACGGGGGAGGAAGAGTAAGTATAAGGGCAGAGTAGCCCCGCAGAGGAAAGCACTCATCTACTCTTTCCCACTGGTGTCCTTGGCAGGAGAAGCAGGGTCATTTGAGACTATTCTAATTAGGAAATTTGGCTCTAAGGTATCTACTACTCACAGTGCTGTTTGGGGACTGAGCTCACTGTCTCATTATAAAGTACAGAAACCAGTTAATCTTGTTTTGAGTATACTTTCTTCAAAATGCCTAGGTCCTGGTGGTTGGACTGCCCCTCGTGGCAGAGCTCTTGTCCTCTTTTCCTGGGCTTACACACCATGCAGGACATTGGCAGACCTCTTTTGTAATAACCACTTTGGAGGCAGAGGTTTAATTAACATAATGCAGCCTGACAGTAGTAGGTAGCATATGGAAAGCTGCAAATTCCCACGAAGCCCAGCCTGTTACACGTCCTCAGCCTCACTCATGATCAGCGTAGGGCCAGGGAAAGATCCTTCTGTCTGAAACGGCGGGGCGCCCTGTCTCACGCCTGCTTTCAGTGCTGCAAGAACCATACTTCTGGCAATCTGGCCTCTCCCTGGGTTCTCTGCCCCCATCCAGCACTGGATTCTCTTCTCTTTGATGCACTCTCAGCAGAATAATCCAATCCCTCAATTACCCTAAAGTTGGAAACACACATCACTGCTCTCCTTTCCTCTTTCATGTGTCTTTCTCAAGTGGAAAAACTGCAGTAACAACAAAAACCTCATTGGAAGACACTAGGAAGCCTTCTGCAGTTTTCATTTAATACACTTTTTTACTCTCTCCTAGCAACAAGACCAACAAATTCCCTACAATGATCACTTTAGAATGAAATATATTGTGTCCATTTCCTTTCTATTAAATGAATGGTGTGATCTTGTACAAATAAGATGAAGATGGCATCAGAAGGGCTAAAAATAATCATTCTCCCAATGTTTTCAGACATCAGTAAAAGAAGACAATGCAAATTTAGAAGGAGAGCATAGAGACATTATAATAGAATGTCACTGAGAGATCAGATTGATGGGGAGAATTAGGACCCATTTCCTTCAAAGGGAAGGTTGCATCAACTTCCCTTATTAACTTCAAGAGAAGTTAATAAAATCGGAAGACACTATTAAAATAATACTGAAAACATCCAAGCGTTGATGGGAAAATGAGTCAAATCTCTCAAGATTATCAAGCAGCCTTTTATTGCTAATTGTAACACAGAGACCTTAGCATCTGCTCTAAAGACATGGGTGGCCCACAGTGAAAATGACAGCAACCCAGATTTTTCCCTTTCTTCCTTAGATCTAGTGATTTTGGTTTATGAAGCCTTTAATTGTCATCTTTTTAAAAAAAATTTATGCTCATTTATTTATTTTTGAGAGAGACCGAGACAGAGAGAGCAGGGGAAGGGCAGAAAGAGAGGGAGACAGAGAATTCCTAGCAGATTCCACACTGTCAGCACGGACCTGGACATGAGGCTCAAACTCACAACCCTTGAGATCATGACCTGGGCGCTAACCGTTAGATGCTTAACTGACTGAGCCACCCAGGCACCACTTTCTTTGTCATCTTTAAAACAAACTAGCCCTTTTTCACTACAGCTCAGAAATGTGTGTTCACAGCCTGATCTATTTTGCACCATTGAAAGGTCAGTCTCATCTAAGCTATACAGTACTCTAGTGCTTTACTGGGACTTCCACTGGACCTGGGGATTGCATGGGTCTGTTTTGTTGAAATGCGATGGCTTCATACACACCCACTCAGATGCATTTGTACATCATTTATGCAGCAGCTGTCTCCAAAAAGTGTGATAGAAATCCCTGATGATTCCTTAAACTCCCTTCTTTACCTTCCAAATATATTTTTCTTTTCTATCTATAGATGTTTTAAATAATTTTATTTTATTTATTTTCAACCTTCTCTCCTAGTTAATCAAACTCTGAAAATTAAGTAAACAGGGGTGGAAATAGAAGACTGCATCTGATTTTATTAAATAACTTAATGGGAGTTTTTAAAGATTGATTGCTTTCGTTGGAAAGCTGAGAATGACTAGCTGATATAAGAAGGAGCAGAATTAAAATATCTCTTGAGGTAGCTTGTGAAATATAATTGTGAACCCTCCCCATTCCAGTCCACCCCTCTGAGTACATGCTTATCTTAGGAATCATGTTGACCCCCAGGGTCTGGTGGACATAAATCATGTGACTTAATTTCCAGGGCTCCAAGTCATTTTTTATCTCCTGCTGTTGCCTTTTTCCAGGGCTTGGGGATATAGCCAGAGCAGTCTCATGGGAGCCCTGCTTAGAAGGACCCCCCACTCAGTTTAATACTTTGCTGCTGTCATCTTTAAACTCTTAATAATTTTTAAAAAGGGGCCCCATATTTTCACTTTCACTGGAATCCAGAAATTCTGTAGCCAGCCTAGCCTTTGAGGCTCTAAGATGACCAAAGTCGGAAGAAATCAATGGAGTCTCCTTGAAGGACCACCTGGAGAGAAAGACTCAACCAGCCACAAGTTGACTCACAGTTGAATGCAAATGCAGGAGTGAGTCCAGGTGAGACCAACAGAAAAATTGTCAGGCAACCCATGTGCTTGTGAGAAATAAGGAATTCAGGTTGTATTAAGTCAATAAGTTTGGAGTGGTTTGTTGAATTATTGAGTCTCAAATACTCACAGTAAGAATATCTATAAATTTAGAAAAATAAATTTGTATTAAAATACAGAGATAATCTTTTCATTGCATTAAACCCTTAGACTCTGTTTTGCTAATAAATATTAATGCATTAATTATGAAAGCAAACTACACAATAAGTGGTTGCTTTAAGTCTATTTTTGAAATGGAGAATACATAGAGACTAAGAATATGTAGACTTCAACTTGGGATCTATGGACAATTATTTGTAACATGATCCAGACATTATTATATTGTAATTTGTAGGTAACACTATTTATAGCATTGTTTATATAGATTTTTTAGATATACAGTTTATGGCAACTAGAAGTTCAAATAGTATCAGGAAAAATATTTATAAAATATTATTTAATAGCTAAGGGAATGAGAGAAAATGGGATTGCTCTAAAACTGTGATAATTTTGGATGTGAGGGTGATTTGGCTGCCACCTCTGTTACCCCATTGATCACGCGAGTCCATTGGGCTTATCTGGCTGGCTAGCTGGGTGTAATCTTCCTGCCTCAACACTCCATGTGCCTCCCTTCTAGAGCTGAGGACTCAGTAGAGAAGGATGACCTTTCTCCACAGAAGAGAGCTATTCTTTGGTCAAGGATATACAAGTAGCTGTTCTCCATTCCAGAACTTTCAAATGAGTTCTGAAGGTCCATTTGTAGGAGAATGTAGGGTAGTCAAGCTTCTAAGACTCCAGCCACATCCAAATGAAGCACTGGACATGGCAGTCTGCTGTTCTTAAAACACTAAAAAGAATTGTGATAATACAAAAAGAAGAAAAAGCAAAAATGAAACAGAAGGACATAGCTCTGAAACTGAGTCAAGACAGAGTGTAGAAAGTTGACACAAACATTATTCAAGTAGTATGGAATCTAAATATGTATAAACCATTTTTATCAAAAAAAGAATACATCATTGTTGTTTTTTAAGTGTTTTCAAAGGAAATTCTTGATAATTAGTATAAACTTTTTCCTCAGTTCTTATGAATCCTCAAGTGTTAAATTTTTTTAATGTTTATTTTTGAGAGAAAGACAGCATGCGAGTCGGGGAGGAGCAGAGAAAGAGGGAGACACAGAATCCAAAGTAGGCTCCAGACCCTGAGCTGGCAGCACAGAGCCTGATGTGGGGCTTGAACTCACGAACTGTGAGATCATGACCTAAGCTGAAGTCGAACGCTTAACTGACCCAGGCACTCCTGAATCCTCAAGTCTTAAAAATGATACGGCAGTGATGGAAATAAGAACTGTTATTACAATTAAAAATAAGGAGAGTTAAATTAGATCAGTCTTTGGCCTGTTAAAAAATAATTATGAGTCTGAATCCTTTTCCAATAGTATTATCTTGAGACAAAAGAGGTAATCTATATGATTCATTAATACAGGGCTGTCTAGACATTTTAGATTTTCTCATGTTTGAAAAATCAAACTCCACTTAATCGTGAATGAAATAAAGTGCAAATATTTTCAACATAAGTATTTTGCTATTAAGATAAGTCAACAATTTGCAGCACAGGCATTATCAGGAGCACAGGTCACAAAATTTCATTTGAATATATTGCCTTTAATGTTTCTGAGCTTATTGAAATAACACCCTTCTTCAGTACACATGAATTGCTTTGTAAAAATAACATATTTTTTTCTACTTAGGAGAAGAATCTCTAGAATCACTAAGAATTATTCTGAATAATAAGATAAAGGTTTAATTTAATTTTATTTATAGTTCTTTATGACTATCCATTTAAGAGGCCTTTATTGCACACTTAAAAAAAATCTCAATAATGCCTTCTTAGTATCGGATGTTAACCAATCTCTGATAAATACTTCCCTGTATTCTAATACACACCTAGGGCCATAATCCCAGGCCAAGATGACAGAATGAAATGCTGAAGAGTTTGTTTTGATTCTTCTAAATTGCGAGCAAATATGCAAATTGTTTCTCAGGATTGATAGCTCATTGAGTAAGTCTATACAAAATAGTTATATATTATTTAAAAACATTTCTTAATGCTCCTGGTGTTTGAAACCAATCTATGTTTGTGTGAACTTTGCTGGTTTTGCAGAGTTGTGAAGTATGGAATATGTCAACATAAATAGTATTACATTTGGTGCTTGTTAGCTGAATGCATGAGACAAATTCTGAAGCGTGAATAAAATATATGCTAGTGTAAGGACTTGTCATTGCTTTAGTAACTCAGAACAGTAGGATATAAAATTTAAAACCAAGTCCCTATATCCGGCCAGTATACAAAATGGTGTCCAATGGCCTAAAATGATAACATAATATCCATATAGAGGAAACTGCTTTAATAAATCGTAGCATAGTCGCATAAAGTAATGTGATGCAATAGTGAAAATGATTGAACCGGAGCAATGTGTTTTAAAATGCTAAAAACTAAAAATATATAATGCTGAGTATAAAAAAACATTGTCGGTGACAAAGAATGGGACCATCACATAAAATTTTTTAAAATGAAAAACAATGCTACGTTTTGTTTACAGAAAAATACTTTCAGAGTAGAATTATGAAAGTGCATAAGGATAATAAAAAATGAGGCTGTTATTGTTTCTGGAGTATAGCAAAAAAGGGGAGTTGGATGGTAAGTTACACACAGGGGCTTCAAAGGTATTTGGAATATTTATTTCTTATGTTGGGAAGATATACAGCTCTTAATTTTAAGATACCCAATAGTTTTCATCTTTGCCTGAAATACTTTATAAAACATTGTAAAGATAATGTTTCAAATATCTACTGCCATAAAACACTAAATAACAGCTCTAAATCTCCATATCTTAAAATCATAAGCATTGAATAGGTATACAAATGCAGGACACCATTACTATTCGGTTCATCTAGACAATTTTCAGACCCTAGCTGGTCTCATTCACCTGTTTGGGGTGGAGCTTGATATCAACCGGTATAGACTGGTCTCAGTTTGTAAGACTAGGGAGACCCAGCTATCCTTCATGTGTCTTTGATCTTACTGAACATGTCACTAGGGTGATGGCAGAAGTTCAAGAGAGAGAGAACACAGAAACCCATAAGGCCTCTTGAGTTTTGGACTCACAATTCTGTTGGTCAGAATAGGTCACATGGATGAGCCAAGAATCAGAGAGAAAGATCATCACAAATTTATATGCCAAAGAATGTGAATCTAGAGAAATGAAGAATTTGAGCCATTATTCAAGGCCCCAGTCTGCTCTTAATGCCACAATTATTCATATTTTTTCCTGATGCAAAATAGACTTGCCCCTCATCCAATCCCACATAAGCTTCAACTTCAGGATCATGGGGTCTATATCAATTTGAATGTAGTTACTTTTTTTTTTTTTACATTTATTTAATTTTGAGAGAGCATAAGCAGGGGAAGGACAGAGAGAGAAGGAGACACAGAATCTGAAGCAGGCTCTAGTCTCTGAGCTGTCAGCACAGTGCCTGATGCAGGGTTCGAACTCACGAACCATGAGAACATGACCTGACCCAAAGTTGGACACTTACTGGACTGAGCCACCCAGGTGCCCCTGAGGGCAGTTACTTTTAATCTGGAGTCCTATGAAACAACGAAGACAAGTTTTCTGTTTCACTCATATCCAACATACAGTGGTCAAACAGCAGAGTGATAACAATAAGTGCTACTATTTGAAAAGACCAAGAATCTGAGGCTCATTGGAAGTCATTCTTCTGGACTTTTAACTACAGAGAACAAACTGAGGGTTGATGGAAGGGAGGTGGGGCATTGCTGTGTTGAGCACTGGGTGTTACATGTAACTGATGAATCACTAAATTCTACTCCTGAAACCAATATTACACTATATGTTAACAACCAGAATGTAAATTAAGAATTTGAAAAAAAAAAAAAAAAAAAGAAGTCCCTCATCTCAAAATCCTGAAATTGCACTGTGCAATGATAGCCAGGTCCTCTATCCTGGAGTTGGAGAATGTTCTTTTGTCCAATTCTGATTTCTAATAACATTTTTTCATTCTGTTATTCTCTACAGCTTTTAGTTCTGCTCTTTTATTTCCCACGAGCCCCTTTGGTACTTCTAAAGACAGCATAGGAAAGTTTGCTCTGTTAAAATTATTCAAAACTTATTTTCTAATCCTATAAATTTGGGGCTTTAAAGATCTGTTTACATTTTACAAAATCTTAGTCCAGTTTTGATCAGCTGGGTTCTTCTTTTGCCAATACATGTCTCAAAAATGTTGAATACATTTTAAATATTTGATCCAGTATATTTTAGGATCCAAACCACACTGCCTATTCTTTTAGAGACTTGCCTTTCTCTCTATACTAGGTTATATGGCCTTTGTAGCTTCCCTCTATTTGTACACCTCCAGTATCACTCTGAACTCCTCTCTTGCTGGTTGGACATTTTCATATATTCTTAATAAAAAACAATGACTATTTTCAACTTTTTGACTGAAAATCACTGTGCTTGAGGTTAAATGTTTCTTAGTTACACTTCTAATTTTGTAACTTAATGCAGGCAAGAGGTTTACCAAGTTTTGCAACTACATAATACGTCACTGTATTTTAGCTTTCCTTGGCGGCTCCCTTTCCATTTTTCCAACCTTCTTTTAAAGTCTCTTCATTGTACTTCCAGCCGCCACATGCCACTCTGTCCCTAACCCCGTGTCACATATTTTAGATTTTTGCTACAGCATCACGCTGCTCCTCGTATCAATTTCCAAGTCAGTCCCTTCTTACCACAACAACACTCGGTGGGCAAATACTCCATAAATAAGTGACAGAAAACGACCTTACTTTTTAGCTGATGAGTCTGTGTGCCAGCAATTTAGAATTGACTCTGCTTGGGGTTCTTTGGATTTCCGACTCATTACCAGGCCCGAGGGTGTGCTGACTGTTGACTAATTGAGGCTGGCTCTAGCTGGAGTGACTTGGGCCATTCAGCTCTGTTCCACATGCCATTCTCCAGCAAGCAACTGAGCGTGTTCTTAGAGCAGTGACAAAAGTACACATGTGCAAAGACTCATGTGACCCAGACAGAACTGACGCACTGTCATTTCTAATTTTATTGGCCAAGACCATGCAGCTCTGATGTTACATGACAAGAGCAGAGTTTTGGGAAAGGTAAGATGTGGGGCTCTTTGTGCATTCTATCACACTAACAGAGTCTTATCATCAAAAGTAGCTTATAGATTTACCTTGACAGTGCTTATGTGAATACTTTTGTAGTGGGGAAAACTTTCCCAGATTAAATTTTAAACAGAACCATTACACTTACTCCTCCATAACATTTTATCTTTGCAAAGAATTATCTGTACTTCAGAACAGAACCATAACTATACACACTTGATACATTTAGATAGTTATTATTTTAAACATGAATTTGTAGACTAGTTACTTTACAACTCAAAAAAATTTCCTCATGAAAAGTAATGATTTGAATCTTAAACACAACAGAATTATTTCTTGGAGAATTAACTGCCGGTTACAAAGCAGCCTTCATGTAAAAGACACCCAAAAGCCCATATCAAAATATGTTTTTTATGAAAAAGGTTCTGTGTTGTAGAAATGTGTGGTACATTAGAAATGGCTTCCAAGCTATTTGCTATTCCTCTCATTAAAAGGTGGAGTGTGGTTTCCATCCCCTTAAATCTAGTTTTTAGTGACTTCTTGGACTAATTGAAAGAAATAAAAGTGACATTCAGGGATTTTTAAGACTATGCTCTTGGAAGTCTTCAATTGCCATACAACTCTTCTGTAACACACTCTCTCTGCATCTGTAAGACACTATGTAAGAAGTCCTTCTGTCCTAAGATTGTTAAGTTAAATAGACCACTTGTAGGCACTTCTGTGGAAAGTCCCAGCAGAGGCCAACCTCTTAAACATCCCTGTGAAGGCTCAGGACATGTGAGTCTCCATATTTGACAGTCTATACCACCCTCTGCCAGCTGACTACCACCACATAATCTCAGGCAATGTAACAATTTTCTGAGTCCTGATCTAATTACTGACTCACAAGACCATGAGATACAATAAAATGATTATTGTTTTAATCTGCTAATTTGGTGTTATTTGTTTTATAGTAATAGGCAACTAGAACAGAATTTGACAGCAGGAGGTAGGAAATTTTGAGCACAGGTAAAGAGGTAGAAGCAGGAAAAAATTGAGAAAATTTTCTGAAAGTTGCAAGAGCCTCAAAAAGACTAGTACTGAGGGATTGAAGGACCATAAGTAAAACATTTAGAGCTGAAAGCAAAAATCACGCCTTTATATAGTAGCAAAAGTTTAGCAGCTCTGTTATCTACAGTAAGATGAAAAATAGGAAGGTCACCAAATGAACTCATCGATCTCACTGAGAGATTTCTGGGAGAATATAGAAAGTGCCAATTGACTTCTCACAGATCCTTATGATAAAATATGAAAAGGGAAGAAGTAACCTATAGATAAAATATTTCAGTCTTCCAGCAGAATTTAGAGGAAACATAAAGGAGCCAGGACAGGCTGGCTAGACATGAAATTAAAACTGTTTCTGGGCACCTGGATAGCTCAGTTGGTTAAGCCTCTGACTTTGGCCCAGGTCATGATCTCACGGCTGGTGGGTTTGAGCCCCGCATCAGGCTCTGTGCTGACAGCTAGCTCAGAGGCTGGAACCTGCTTCAGATTCTGTGTTTCCCTCTCTCTCTGGCCCTCCCCTGCTTGTGCTTTGTCTCTGTCTCTGTCTCGGATAAATAAACATTTAAAAATATTAAACAAAAATAAAACTGTTTCTCATTCTCTATCTCTTTTAGTAAAATATTCTCAAAGTATAATGCGTTCTTGGACAAAGAAAAACACAAGAATGTGCATGAGAACCTCTTTATAACTCCTCACCAGATTTAAGTTTATGGTTTTTAGACCCTCTATTTTACACAAAAGGATTTCTAGTAAATTTAAAGATGCTGTTTCACAATGGTCTCCCACGTGGTCAATGACAGAGAGGGGCTTGTCTCAAGGCAATATGTGGGTGTAATTTTTTGTACTAACGATACCCAATAAAGCATGTAGAAAACCCACACAATGTTTAAGACAATTATACCACCAGCTTAGACTAAAAGAGAGACTGATAGTACAACAATAAAAGTGGCTTTAGGACTCCAAACTTCTACAAAAACAAAGCAGGATGAAAAGGCTACAGTGTCAAATACCGGCCATTTCTTATAGAAAAGGAAGGGTGAATCAAGGACTAAACAAAGAACCTAGAGGGCAGAACCGAAGAATCACTTCTAAGTTTCACTAGGAGTTCCCTAACGGATGCATTGTCAACATGTGCCCAGGTGTATTTCAAAATTTCTAAGAACAGGAGTTCATGTTCTCCCTCTGCCCCCAGAAAGGAGGTGTCTATTGTAGGGATTCCACAATAACATAGGATATGCTATCTCATCAATGTTTAGTGGACGGGTGTATGAGCGTTAGGTAACTTATCTCATTAGTTCATAAGGCTTCAGAGTGAACAGAAGTCTATGAGGCGATGTGGTAGGGAAAGCACACCCAGGGTGCCTCATCCACAATCGAGACTTATGTAGATGACAGGTTCCTTGAGCCTGAGCCTGATGCTCTAATCTGATAATGCTTTAGGAAGTCTTTGGGGGGCATGAGTGCATTTTGGTATTTAAAGAAATGTAAGTAATTTGTAATTCGAGCTGGGACTATGACAAATTATTTGACACTTTTCTCTCTCGGATGTGGGGTGTGTTTCCCTTCCACTGAATCTGGGCAGCTTCTGGGCAACTATGGTGGTAGTGACATGCCAGTTTCAGTTCTGAGACTTAGTGGACTGGCATCTTCTGCTCTGTCTCTTGGAATGCTCTCTCTGTGGAATGTCAGCCATTACATAACATGTGCAATTGTTCTGCTATGAGAACACCCAGGTAAGCCATTTTAAGAGGCTATGTTAGAAAATATGGATGACCATAACCCAGTTTTTCAAGGGCTCCCAGCCCAGGTACCAAAGAATGAATAAAGAAGCCTTTAGGTAACTCTGTGCCTAAGTCCTGCATGAATGCTACAGCATGAGAGATACTGAATGAGAAATACATAACTGGGGCCAGTAAATCGATAGAATCATGAGAACTAATAATTTTATCTATATCTATATCTATCTATCTCTATATATATCAATATAGATATCTATAAACTTTAATTTTTTAAATGTTTGTTTTTGAGAAATAAAGAGAGACAGAGTGCAAGCAGGAGGTGCAGAGAGAAAGGAAGACACAAAATCCAAAGCAGGCTCTAGGCTCTGAGCTGTCAGCACAGAGTCCGATGCAGGGCTGCAACTGATGGACCCTGAGATCATGACCAGAGCCAAAGTCAGAAGCTTAACTGAATGTGCCACCCAGGCACCCCTGCTTCTCGGCTTCTTCTTTTTTCTTTTCTTTTCTTTTCTTTTCTTTTCTTTTCTTTTCTTTTCTTTTCTTTTCTTTTCTTTCCTTTCCTTTCCGTTCTTTTCTTTTTTTTTTGAGATAGAGAGCAAGCAAGGGAGGGACAGAGAGAAAGGGAGACTGAATCCTAAGTGGGCTCTGTGCTGTCAGCACAAAGCCAGATGCAGAGCTCAAACCCACCAATCCTGAAATCATGACCTGAGCTGAAATCGAGAGTCAGATGCTTAACTGATTGAGCCACGCAGGTGCACTTCAAAATAAATAAATTTAAAATATTATTTAAAAATGATGCAGAGAAGAAAAATCATGCAGTTAAGCCTTGTCAAAATTATAGAATCATCAAAAAATAATACAATCAATTATCTTTGTCAACCTTTAAATGTTGGGGTGATTTTCAAGTAAGTAACAAGTAACTGATGCAGAATGCAAATTATACAAAAGAGTAAGTCAAGTCAAACCAGAATATATCTTTAGAGATGAAATAAGAAAATGAAACCAACTCAAGGAAATTTTAGGGTTTTTTTCAACAGATCTTTATAGATATCATTATGTGATGGAAAGAATAGAGGAAGATAGAATTACATCTTATTTAGTGAAGTTTCTCCTCTTTCAAAAAAAAAAAAGAAATATTGCATTATGTTTCACAGCCATTTTGGCCTGAAGCTCTCAACTCTATAAGTTTTCTTAAATATAAATCAGTTGAACTTAATTCCCGAGGCACAGGCTCTCCACAGGACAACTGAATTATAAAATTAGCACATTCAAAACCCTAATACACATTCCATTACATTAAATCTTCATGTCCAATATAACCAAGAGCAAGAATGTTCTACCCAAAGTCCTTCACAATTAAACTATTGATACCTCTCTGAAATTAAAATCACCCTTTAAATGATTTTGAACACTTTGAGTTCTTTACTTTTTAACTCATGTATTTGGGAGTTAGAAAATCTTATCCAGAAAAGTAAACAGGAATATTACGTGCTTTCAGGATGGTGTCACTTGAAAATTTCCCTAGGAGAAATTACTTGCTCTTTCCTCTGTGCCTTCCTGGAGATACAAACACTGCCAAGTCTCTACCATCGAAGTACTTATTTCATACTATCATAGTTATTGGCTTCTGTGCTCTGCTTAAAATATATGTTACAGAAGTACATGTACCAATGCTTCCAATAAAAGGGAAGGTGATTACAGAAACTGAGTGTATTTTTTCTTTCCAATATTAAAATAATCTTTAAAATCAGGACAGCATCTTATTCATTTATCATATGGCTTAGGATGCTAGAATTTGGGCACAGAGAAAGCAAGGGAAATGAATTGGAAGCAGGAATTACTTAATTGGCATCAAGAGGAAACAAAGAAGAATAAGGGAAAAAATAATCAGTAAAGATCAGTAAAGAATTTTTAGTTTCTTGAGTTACTTAAAATGGAAGAAAGGGGACTGAGGAGGTCTGGAATGAGACGAGAGGGAGCTTCTTTGAGTTCCCACATAGAGCTGGTTGTTGGCTACCTCTGAGAGCTCTCCAGGGATCACAAAAAGTGTTATTTGCAAGTAAGCCCTACAGACATTCATTTTGTATCCTAAGTCACCAAGCAACTATAGAAGAGCCAAATATATCTTCTGAATTGCCATTTTTAAGCAGATAGACTTCTTCTAACACTATGTTTACAATCACCTTCATCCCCGCCCCTCCCCAGCCACCTTTTAAGGAATATTCATTCTATTGTTAAACAAACTAAAGACAAAACCAACTTCTATACTCTATTCCTGAAAAGAAACAATGAGGGGTTTGTCATCAGTCACTCCAAATGGAGATATATCAAATACTCTATGATATTATGGTTGAAACTCCTAATGGTGATTTGAAACGATGCTTTCCTCTAATAGAATGTGCAAGAATAAATACATAATAAGCTTGAGACATTAAATATTCAAAGAAGAATCAAAACAATGCTTAATATGATTTCTGTAGTCAAGACTGGATTATGAAGAATAACTTCTGGAATACATATGAAGTTAAACTCGGGTCTCTGCCACCGGATTGCTGCTGTGCAGATGGAATACTGCTGAGTTCAGTTAAATAGTTTGTGTTAATTATTATTTCTTTTGTATGCCTTCTGAACTTCAGCCCTAGGTAAAAGCAATGTAATGCGGTGCAATTCTACATTTTTATTTGGTTTGAAAACAGGATGCATGTGGATTCAGCTACTACATCTTCAAAGTCTGTGCCACATGACATTTTATGCTAAAAAAGCTAACAGTACTTCAAATTCAAAGTAGTTCTGCTCTGCATTCAATTTTAGCCCTGGTTTTTTAATAGAATGCGAGTATAGTCCCTTAACTACATGTCCTGGGGAAGCTAACTCAATAATCAGTAGACATTAAGAGATGACCCATTAAGATCACGCTCACAGATACTTAAGTGAACTCTGGAGAAATAAGAGCCCCTCTGAAACAATTTGCTTACAAAATCAGAAAGAGCCATTTAGGAAATCCTCTAAAAATTAAATTTCAAAACCACTATCTGGACATTATTGGGTGTTTCTAGATTCTGAGTGAGTACAAAGTTTTCTTCTATCTTTATCCAGATGTGAAATTATTCATGAAATCAACATATCAGTATGTTTATGGATGAAATATATCTAATTGTCACAGTAGTTTGTTCAATTTCTGTTATGAAAATAAGAATGCATTCCATAGAAAACAAGTTATTTAACAAAATTTGATAGTTTAACCTGTTAATTTCTTTTGGCGGTGGAAATGCTGGGGGTGATTTTACCCAATAACAGATTCTGACATTTAGAAGTTGCAGCTAGTATCTAGCAGATCATTTTTCTTAGAGATCTATAGAGACTGGCTATTACCTCCCTTCATCATCTTTTACTCTTTTGGGGAGGGATCTCTTTTAAATGAGTTCTAATTTAGGAATTTTAAAAATGAAAGTGTCATATTAATGGTATGTAAGGTAACAGAGTATTTTGATTTTTGCATGTATGGGTATATATTTGCAATAAAATATTCTTGGGAAAGGGACTATTAATATATATTATAGAAAGAAAATTTGTTCTTGTTGGTTTCCTGGGGACTTGAAAGGAAAGGTCACTTGAAAATGAGCCAAGATAACTTAATGAGTGAAGTTTTCATTTAAAAGAACTGATTATTTTACAAATTTACTGAAATCGAGTTGAACTAGGGACATTTTCCCCCTTCAGTTTGTAAGTGTTCAGACTCTAAGATACAGCTTTTAAATTTAATTATTAGATATTTCCTTTCCAATTATTTGTCATGTGTAGTATATTCAAACATTCTATCTTGAGAATTCACCTTGATTTAAGCAGAGCCAGTATAAAACTCTGGACAATTCTTTGGTAAGGGATTCATAATTTCCCCTTAATAAAAAGCATTAGGACATGATTTGATTAGACAAATTCAATTTGCGTAATACTTTCCAGGACACATCTATTGCATAAAAGGAAGACAAGCTTTATTTTATTAATAAATCTATTCTAAACCCTTGATAATAGTTTGGTATGTGATTTGTATTTTTATTCAGATTCCAATTATTTGGAGAATCTAAGCATTTCAGAAATATAATCTTCTACTTTGACATTGTTACTATTTTACTCTTCAATTGCGCAGTTAGGTGCTTGATTCTCTTTATTTTTTACTTCCTATTCTTATCCAGCAAACCTGACTAATCAATGAAGCCTCGTAATTTAAAATGAAAGTTTTTCCATTTCACAAGAGATAAAGTAACATTCTGATAATTTACAATCATGGCCCAAACAATGGAAAACTAGGAGATATTTTCTCTGAATTCCAAAGCAAACTGTGTATATATGGACCGGAAATAGAAATGCTTTAATTCAGTCTTAAAATTGTAACATCATAGGGTGCCTGGGCGGTTTAGTAAGTTAAGCGTCTGACTTTCGCTTAGGCCATGATCTCGCGGTTCTTGGGTTCGAGCCCCGCATCGGGCTCTGTGCTGCCTGCCAGCTCAGAGCCTGGAGCCTGTTTCGGAGTCTGTGTCTCCCTCTCTCTGACCCTCCCATGCTCACGCTGTCTCTCTCTCTCTCCTAGAAATAAATAAAAATATTTTTAAAAAAAATTGTAACATCATAGTAGTTCTTAAGACAACTATATGTGTGCACAGTGGTTCTCAAAAATTTGTTGAAAAAGTGGATAACCAACAGATTTTAAACTTCATTCTCTTTTCTTTCATGGGGCAAACCTAACATTCAGTCGTACACTCTTAATCCTGTAACTCTTGGAATATACTGGTTGTAACATGGTAAAAAGAGTGAGGTTTCTCATCAAAACTACAGGATAGAAAGAAGGCAAGGAGAATATTTATAAGTGAAGGAAATGATGGATTCAGACCAGAACATGTATTAGAGTTGAAAATAACAAGCCTTACCTTTACAGTATTAATAGAAAAATCAATGGTGATTAAAGTTCTTTAAAAATACAATAAATAAAGGCCAGAAACAGATGGTATGTTTGTTAGTGAGTGGTATTTTTATTTGGGTACTCCATTAAGGGTACTCAAGTGAAAGAAATAAATGCACAGTTGCACATGGAGTTGTCTAGGCATAAGCAATAGGCAACCAAAGGTGCTGAGCTAAGCACATGTTTGGTGAAGTCAGAGAAAAGTGAAGAAGCTGCTGTAAGCTGGATGGAATGAGCAACGGGGACAGAGGTAAGTGATGAACTAAATGGGGACAACTATATAGAATAAGCAGGGAGATTCTACTGTAAAGACTTGAATTTTATTCTCTCTTTTTTTATGTTTATTTATTTTGAGAGAGAGTGTGAGAGGGGTGAGGAGGAGAAAGGTAGAGAAAGCAAGCATCTGAGATGACAGTGCAGAGCCCCAACCAGGGCTCAATCTCATCAATCTCGAGATCACGACCTGAGCCAAAATTTAGACTCAGATGCTGAATCAACTGAGCCAGCCAGGTGCCCCTATCTTGAATTTGACTTTGAGTCAAAGGACAAGCAACACAGTTTTCAGCAGATGAGCAACATGCTCTGATCTGTCTTAAAAGGATCACTCTGGCTGCTATGTGGTTATGGGCTAAGGAATGATTATTAAGGATAGAGTATCATAAGCATTAGGGAGGATTGTTGTAGAAGAACAGAATGTCCAATTCACCAAAATAGAAACATTCTAAACGTATATGCAATCAATAAAAAGGGCTTGTAAAATATGACACAAAAGTGCCAGGAGAAATCAGAAAAATTTGCATAAACATAAGGAATTTCAACACAATTTTTTTTTTAATTTCAAAGGAACAGACAAAAAGTCAGAACAACAAAATTTATCTGAGGGATACAACAAAAATTCTGCATCTAACAACTAGAAAACTTTTCTCAGACCTACGTGGAACATTTATAAACACTGATCATGTAAATAGGGCAAAAAGTAGGCCTTAGAAAACTTGGTGCAGTGAGATAGGTATCGGATAGGGATACGCAGGTCTTTTCTGATCACGAAATGATTAAGTTGGAAGCACGTAGCAAAAGAGATATGAAAACTTCCTGAATAATTAGAAATAAAGTAGTTATACACTGATATTTAAATAAATTATGATTGAAGAAAAAATCCTAAAAAGAATTTAAAACTACCCTGAACTGAATAATAAAGAACACACAACAGATCAAAATTTAGACCTCGAGGCAGGCAAAGACTTTTAAAACCTTTAAAGAAGATTTTAAAAATAAAGAGAAGAATTCTTGAGAATTTTTTCTTAAAAAAAGAAAAATATATTACATTTTTCTATGTTAAAATTAGTTTTTCCCTTTTTTGTTAAAAATACTAAAGAAGGGGCGCCTGGGTGGCTTAGTCGGTTAAGCGTCCGACTTTCTCTTGGGTCATGATCTCGCGGTTCGTGGGTTCAAGCCCCGCGTTGGGCTCTGTGCTGACTGCCAGCTCAGAGCCTGGAGCCTGTTTCAGTCTGTGACTCCCTCTCTCTCTGACCCTCCCCTGCTCACGCTGTCTCTCTCTCTCTCTCCTAAAAAAAAAAATACTAAAGAAACTAAAACTGACAAGTTAAAACTAGGAAATACTTACAATGCATACAAATAAAAAAGAATTATTAATATCAGAGATGTACAAAGAACTTCTTAGGACTTGCAGTTCAAGAACTAATTAAAATATGGGTGAAAAAGGAATGAGCCAGTGTATTATTAAAAAACACGTGAGTATGAAAAATATATCAAGATCACAACGAGATGCTAGTTTATATTTATTCTACTGAAACATTTTCTAAAATCTGACAATACTAGGCGATGGATATGTGGTTGCACTGGAGAACCTGGGTTTTCTAGTGGGAATTTAAATTAATACACTCCCTTTGAGAAACAAAAACTGACTTATAAAATTGTGTTTTCTTAAATCTTACAACCATGGGTTTGTTTGGGGCCATATTCCCTCCAAGAGGAGACAGGGTTCTTGAGCAATGCTCTGTTACAGTTGTGTACACAGTGGAAGCTTGTAAGGGAGCTGGGATGCAGAATAAGGAAAGCTGCGGAGCCAAGCAACTCTGTAATTAATTGGAAAGAGGATGAGGAAGAAACACAATCCAGGCAACTCAGGTGATGCTGCGCCTATTTCCCAAGTACAATTCTCCGGGGAAGGTTGTAGGTTTAAGCTTTTAGTGGCAGCATTGTAGCAACCAGTAAAAGGAATCTGGGAAAATCTGGGTAAGGCAGTAACAGCGTATCCCACAGGCTGAGAGAAGCCTTCTACATGTCCAACATTGTTCATAGATGCATTGCTGACAATGGCCCAAAACTAGAAGCAAACTTTGGATTTGTTTGCTTGTTTATTTGTTTGTTTTAAAGTTTATTTATTTATTTTGAGAGAGAGAAAGTACGAGTCGGGGAGGAGTAGAGAGTTTGAGAGAGAGAGGGAATCCCAAGGTAGCTCCACACTGTCAATGCAGACCCTGATGAGGGTTTGAACTCACAAATTGTGTGATCATGACCTCAGGCAAAGTCAGACACTTAACTGTCTTAGCCACCCAATCACCCTGTAACCTTTGGGTTTACTGATATGACAGAGCACGTATCAACTGTGGGATATTCACCCAATGGAATATGATTCTGCAGTCAGAATGAATTAACCTCAGCCTCATACAACAATCCAGTTAAATTTGAGCAACATAAATATGAAGTAATACATTTGCATATCCCATAAAAGCCTTTTTATCGAGTTAAAAAATAAGTAAAACATATAGGAATGCATATTGATGAGTTCAAAAGTACGCAAAACTGTAGAAAGGAAGTGATGAACAGCAGGTCGTGACAATTGCTCCTTTGGCTTAGGAGTGGCAGGAGGAAGGGGAACACATACGAAATACCCACTGTGGGCCAGTTTTTATATTGAATGGTAAATTCATGAACTTATTACATTATCAAAAACAAAAAAATGAATAAAATATGAATACTTTTAAAAAGTCTCTGGATGAGTGTGGGTGTAATGAATCAATAACTGGAATTAATTAAATTCTGGGCACCTATAATATTAAAGAAGTAAGATTTTCTAATTATAAAATAAAGGTTCTGTTTAAGAGATGTGTTAGAGATGGTCTTTAAATGTTTTTCTCATGTTTATTTATTTTTGAGACAGAGATAGAGCAAGAGTGGGGGAGGGACAGAGTGAGAAAGAGACACAGAATTCATTTTTTAATGTTTTTTTTTTTTATTTATTTTTGAGATAGAGACAGCGTGAGCAGGACAGGGTCAGAGAGAGAGGGAGACACAGCATCTGAAGCAGCCTTCAGGCTCTGAGCTGGCTGTCAGCACAGAGCCCAACACAGGGCTCAAACTCACTAACTGTGGGATCATGACCTCAGCTGAAGTCTGGCACTTAACCTCCTGAGCCACCCAGGCGCCCCAGAGATGGACTTAAAATTTTGATTTGTTTTTTACTTAGGTGGGAAGATTAGAAGGAAGGTAAATATGGAAGCAGGTGGCTGGTAGGAATTGAGATACTGGTTTTGCATAGGTTAAGTCTAAAATGCTTATTGAGTACCCAAATAAATCCAACAGGTAGAGAGTTGAACTTTGAGATTGTAGTTAAAGGGATAGTCTGGACTAACAATACTATTATGTTCCTACCATATAGTTAAAGCGACACACCTGAACAAGATCACTCAGGAGGTGAGTGTAGATGAAGTGTTAAGGTCTGAGAACTGATTCTCGCAGCACTGTAACCATTAGAGGGCTAGAAAAAGGGGATCAAGCAAGAGTGTGTGAGGATTAGCATACGGAGGTAGGAAGAGGTTTAAGACTGAGTGACCTTCCAGGAAGCAGTCGAAGAAAGCAGATAATTCATTGTGTCAAATGTAGCTGAAAGGTATCGTAAGATAAGGACAAAGGATCATTGGGTTGTCAATATGAAAGTCACTGATGTCCTTATTAGGTGGTTTTGGTGGAGTAGATGCAAGTAAGTCTGGAAGGAGAGAGGTTGAGGGTGGGGGATGACAGCCATAGAAACATCTGATTTAATGTGTGTCCGGTGGAAACAAGTTTAAGAATTGGTGCTCTGGGGCGCCTGGGTGGCTTAGTCGGTTAAGCGTCCGACTTTCGCTTAGGTCATGATCTCGCCGTTCGTGGGTTCGAGCCCCGATTCCAGCTCAGAGCCTGGAGCCTGTTTCAGTCTGTGACTCCCTCTCTCTCTGATCCTCCCCTGCTCACGCTGTCTCTCTCTCTCTCTCCTAGAAATAAATAAAAATATTTAAAAAAATAAAATAATAAAATAAAATAAAATCTGGAAAGCACCCTAGAGATGAATTAATGCAACTCCATCATTTTCCACATGAAATACTTGGAGTCCAGAAAAATAAGGCTAGTTGCATGAGAACATAAAGTTTATGACTTAATGAGAGAGCCAGACTGAAATGGAAATTTTCTGAATCTTAATTCAAGATTATTTATATCTTACTGAAAAACAGCTAGGTTATAATTTTAATTTTTTTTCATGCAAGCAGGAATAAAATGTATTTGATTTAGCTATCAATATAATAGAAAGCTTTGCTGTTGGACTTTATGCAAGATTTATTCAACTACTTCATTTCCAGGATATACCTAGTGCCTCCACTTTAACCCGTCTGAGTTCTACTCATCATTCTGGTTGCAGCGTACATGTCAGGAAGGTAAAGCCTATGACCCCAAATTATGTAGCACAAAGCCAAATATAATACAATTTGTTATTATTCATGTTTTTGAATTATTCATGAAGTTACCTCTTCTATTTGCAGGAATAATTGAGACGTCGTAAGTATATGAGAGCAAATGACTCCTAGCTTCTCTGAGAACCAGGGAGAGCCCTTTTCTCATACTAGTATTTTTTTCCCTTTAGTTATCAAAATGCAAATATAAGTTGAAAAACTCAGAATTGTATTGTCGATTACTTACACACTTAACCTGACAACCGATTCGGCACTCATCAAGGGGATTTTACAGTGAAAAATATAATATTCCAAACAAAGTAAAGATAAGACATACACCTTTTGTGAAAATACTACCTTATGTGTATGTTCAGGTCAGGATACATTTCCACTTATGAGGAGTTAGAAGACAATTTCTCAGTCATGTCAAATGAAGGTAAGGGAAAAAGCTTCTTTAAAGAAATAACATGTCACGCTCTTTGGGTGCTTTCATTCAGAAGCATTTAATAATACCCCAGTAATATTAAAATCCCCTAGAATGTGTGATATGGCTAATGTCATCTTTTTTCTCTTTCTCCCTCTCTCTCTCTTTCTGATTACCTTGGAAGTCATCCGATGAGAAAAGTAAGGATTTGTTCCTTTCAGTGCAAGGAAGAGACAAGTAAAACTTATCCGTTATTGGTACTGGAAGTTAATGCAGTGCTCCTTAATAATACTCAAGGCGAGAAATCAGTACAGGTCCTAGATTAGACTTCCCTTTGAAGGATCAATATATTGATTTCATTGGCATAATGTTCAAAAGAGTGGCTATCTGTTAACTCTCCTCATCCTCTTCTTTGGTATCAAATTGAGGCTTTAGCATGTATTTTGAAAATCTCCGTTGTCTTTAACATTTCTCACTAACTTTGGTGCATTTCAAAGAAAATTTAATATGCTCATTTCTGATTCATTTATAGTGAATTCTTTAAACTGTTAATTTCTCATATTTAAGAAGATGGAAGAAACCTATGAAAGCCTTCACTTAGTAAAAAAAAAAACGCTTATTCTACTGAAGAAAATATTGTTAGAATCCTTAAAATTTAAGTGTTCTTAATGTAAAGAAAATCCATAAAGATGTGTATTTCATTACAGAAATTTCAATCCCTTTTCAAGATAGTCTGGTAATTAAGGGAAAAAATGGAGTAAATTAATATCTTTGAGGCAGCTTTGTGCACCTTGATGCCAGGTACCTTTTACATACCTCCTTTTTAATTCTCACCTTAAAATTTGACAGTAATATTGTTGAACCCATTTACCAGGTGAGGAGACCAAATTTTAGAAAATCTAAGTAATTTTCCTAATAATGACCACAAATTAACTGATTTGCCCACAAAAAATCTCTGAATCTAAATATTGGCCTTGTTGTTAGAGCTATATTAATGAATAAGTAAATAAATTAGCAAAACAATGTTCCCAAAATTTGATTTAGTATAGGACTTATTGTTTTTGTATGATTATCTGATTAATTCTCTCATCCCCACAAGAATTTAAGTGCTTTGGGAACTTGTAACATACCTATTTTTGTGTTTTTATAGGATTTAACCTAGAGAAGGGAACTATCTATTTATCGATCGATCGATCGATCATCCATCCATTTATCTATATGAATGACTGACCACTAATCAATGTTTACTCTTTTGCCTCATGTGTAGAACTCAATCAAGCTTCAAGTTCTATGTATTTTTTCTTTTGAAGTGCTACATATTTGAAATTTCAGGTTTGGCTGGCCAATCTATCAATTTACTTCAAAGTTAGCATTAAACACTACATTTTCCAATAATTTAATATAAGTCATTGAAAATAAAACGTCTGCGTGTAAATTGTAACACTTATGATAGGTGCCCATAGTGTTTTTACATCTCAATTTTTGTTTAACTGTATTCCACACTGCCACATAGTCTATTCTAGTTTATACCTGTTATAAAATAATTCACTGAATGAATGTGTCATGCTTTATTTAAATATTCTCTTATTTCTAGGTAAAGATGTTGCAATATAACTATTTTCTATAAGTCTTTTCTTTAGGATATATTCCTAGAAATGAATATCTGAGTACCACACTTGTGAACACTTAGTAAAACTTTTGATTAATATCACTAAATTTGCTTTCCAATTTGATTTTCTAAATTATGTTGCCTTTCAAAATATCTCTGCTTTTTTGAACACTTACTCAAGTAATTACTGACACTTAGAAAATTAAGTAGTCATTTTAAAAAGCACTTAATATTTAAGTATTTATTATTTTAAATTAGTGAGGTATAAGGCCTTCACATGCTTCTTACTTATTTTATTTCTTTTAGAACATAACTTTTGAACAAAAATAGACAATAAATTTGTTATCTCCGTGTACATGACTAAACTTCTTATGCCATAGGGAGGATTTGGGATAAGTTCAGTACTAGTGTCACCCCAAGAATTTAGATCGAAGCAAATTATTTGATAGTCAACATATTATCAGTGTTTATGTACCTATAGTCAGAAATTCTGATAAGTGGCTATTTTAATTCATCCTTAAAATTATTTTGTGAAATAACATATTCCAATTGATTTTAACATGAAAATTTCCATTCTTTGTGGGGGAAGAATCTTTAGGTTTGTTAAATGACTGTATTCATTTTTAGAAAAAGAATGGAGCTGTTTTTAAGGTTTTAAAATATAAGACATTGCCATTGTTAATTGATATGTGTTAATTAATCATAAGCTATACCCTATGTAATTCATTCATTAATGGGTATGTATGTATTGCCAGGGATCTAGGGTACTCAGTTTAATATTTGTAGAGAAGCAATATTGGAACAAGGGAAGAAAGAACCTGAGACAGGACAAGATATGAACTAATTTATGATCCTGGCAATGCCACTAAGTAGGCATAAAGTATTAGATTTTCTTGCCCAAATTATGAGCAGGAATCTCTTCCCTTTCATAATTCATAAAACGTGGAGAAAATCTATAGTGTGATACTGCTTGTCGAAACTCTTTGTAACCTCTTCATGGCTAAAGTGTTATTACTGAAAGACTTTAAATTATAAATTTCAAAGCTTTGTACTAGTAAAATGTCAGATAGCATGATGTCTGTACTTGGGTATAAGTTGGTTTTGCTGCTGTATCACCCTTATTAACAAAATGAGCTCCTCTAAAGACAGTGTTAATATAGAGTTAGATAGTCTTAGAACCTGAGCTGTGGACTCTGTCAACACGTAGGGAAAAAAAGAAACTTATACACAGATAACAAAGATTATTCATTTAGATTTTTCATTCATGCACAAAACCTGTTCGGATGCTAGTAGAACACCTAGTATGTGCTAGTAACCATGCTAGGCACTGGAGATATAATGACAAGCAAAACATGAATTTCTTTTCACATTCCACTGGCATGGAAAAGTATGAAAATAAGTGTAGCACTAAAAATGTTTCTATTTGATTTTATGGGAATATGTCAGAGGTACTAACTAGAAGATTTAATAAGCTTAGCCAATTTCAAGTATTTTGTAATTAACTTTAATTGGTAGCTGGGTAATTACTTCCATCTGGGGTCCAGTCATGAGACATTGCCTTTTCTCAGGTGGATAGTGGTTCTGATGCAGTCAGTTGAGGGATGAGGATTTCCATTTCTGTCTACATATACCACATGAAAAAGGGTAGAATATCCCATCAGAAGCATTTGATATGTACTAACAAGAAAATAAAAAATACATAGATTTAGGATTAAGGGAACAATGTACCCACCTCAACATGCTGAGTACTGAGGGTAGCGTTAGCCTTGAGGGCATTTGCTAAACTTGATGACCTCAAACTTTGATTGTCTCGGATTTGAGGGACACAGAGGGCAGGAAACAAAGTTCACTGTTTAATATGAAGGTATCTATTAGGTATCTATTAAGGAAACCTTACTATAAATAATCCTAAGAGCTACACTGTCATTCTCAGTATTCCAGTGGCTAAGAAATACCCATTCCCTAAGCACCATCTCACCCAAAAGATGAACTACTACTTGAATCCTGGTTTTGAGCAGTAGAAGTATCTGAAAAGTTGTGACCGTAAAGAGGGCTTCATAAATTTATAGCCTATATTTATATATATCTGAAATACTAAGAACGTATCTGAAGAGACTGGGCAATTATGCTAAAGGAATCTCAGAATGGTAGAGCCTTGAGTCACCTGGCAGGAGAAAATGTAAATCTTTTCTAGATGAACTCATGTTTACCATGTGTCTCATGTTGGGTTGTCACTGAACATGTGGAAAGTGGTACCATTAAAAGAGATAAAGAGCAGTGGGGAGCTGGTGACAGGGAGGATGGAAAGCAGGTTGTACTTTTTGAATATGGTACATTTGGGATTCTTTGAATTTCTCCTTTCTGCTCTTGTTCCCCATGTGTAAAAGTTTAAAGGAGATAGAAAAGGTGGGCCATTGTGAAGATGTACACTGGGGCATGATGTTAACGTTAAGGCCAATGTTTGTTTTAAGGCAGGTATGGCGTTCAGGGGAGATGTCTTTTCTGTAGATATAAATTTGATCATTGTCAGCATACAGTTGATATTTAAAGCCAAAAGAATGGATAAGATTCCCTATGAAGAGGGCCTGTGTCTGTTCCATAAAATCTGCAAGTTCTTAATAAACACATCTACTTTCTTGGTCCACTGCCATTTAAAAAAAATGTCTCTTCTGTACTCTATATAGTTTAGGGCTTCACAACTGTAAACCTCTATTAACAGTGACTAAGTGCCAAATTATTTCTATTTTTCTATATCTTTCCTTCCTTTCCTGAAATAATTATGGACAGCCTTTCTTCCTACTCACTTGCTTACCTTAGCTCTCAAATGTTATGGGAGTTACTAGGTTTCTTCTCACTTTTCGTTGTGTATTTTTCACCTTTTTTCCTTTGTCTTTATTGTCAGCAAATATCTTCTGTCACAGAATAATGCGTAATGTTTCCTTACTATCCTTCTCTCAGTGAATCCAATTTTTGCACTTTTCATTTTTTCCCTATTTTTATGCTTTATTCTTTTACGCTTTTGTTTTCTGAGTTAACAATCTACATCATAATGGATAGGTTGGCTCTAGGTTTCCCTGAATTAATTCTCTGCCTAGAAAAAAGTGGTAGTTGTTTTCCTTCAAAAGAAGCCCATCATTATGAAAGGATGATAATTACTTTTTTAACTGGAGTACTGCCCGGGACAGCAGCTAAAAAAACAAAACAACTACTTTCACTAAGCTAAGTCCCCTATTTTTAAAATTGTTAATCCTTATTTTATTTCATCTATGAGATAAGACAGAAAATGATAAATTCTTGGGCTTTTAGGTAATAGAATTGTGTCTTTCTTTTCTTCCACTGACATATATAGGTTATATTTAGAGATTCCTTGGTAATTGTTGATCCATTGAGGTGACTAATGGTCAGGACCAATGATTTGCCCAGGACATTCCCAGTTTCAACACTTTCTGAGTCTAGTGAAATCTCTTTACTTCTGTCAACCAGGAGTCATCCTACAATGAGTCAGACTTTTTGAATCATTGAAAGCACATGGATATAATGCAGAGATAGAGAACTTACTGGAATAATTCAAAGTAAAAATTAGGTATGAAGCTGATAGGTTTCTCATTTGTGAGGATGTGGTTCTTAGAAAATAAACTATTTTACAAATATAAAACTAATGGCATCCTTTTTTTATATTTTCATTCTGATAATGGAGAGTGTAATGTATTTCTTCCCTGGTCAAAGGTGTGTGGCTTACATGTGCCAATATTTGCTATTTGGGGTACATAACCAAACAAAAACAAAGCAGAGTTAAATATTATATAGCTTATATTCCTGGAGTGTTTTTTTGTTTTTTTGTTTTTTTTTTTGCAAATAGTTTATTGTCAAATTAGTTTCCACATAACACGCAGTGCTCATCCCCACAAGTGCCATCCTCCATGCCCATCCCTCCTCCCCGCCACATCCATCAGTCCACAGTTTTTGTCAGCATTCAAGAGTCTCTCATGGTTTGCCTCTCTCCCTTTCCCCCACCATTTCCCCCTTCTTCTCCCCCTTGTTCCTCAGTTAAGTTCCTCCTAATCCTCCTATACGTGCAAACATATGATATTTGTCCTTCTCTGCCTGACTTATTTCGCTCAGCATAACACCCTCAAGGTCCATCCATGTTGCTACACAGGCCAGATTTCATTGTTTCTCATTGCCATGTAGTATTCCATGGTATAGATAAACCACATCTTCTTGATCCATTCGTCCGTTGATGGACACTTAGGCTCTTTCCATGTTTTAGCTATTGTGGGGAGTGCTGCTATGAACATTGGGGTCCATGTGCTCCTATGCATCAGCATTTCTGTATCCCTTGGGTAAATTCCTAGCAGTGCTATTGCTGGGTCATAGGGGAGTTCTATTGTTAATTTCCTGAGGAACCTCCACACTGTTTTCCAGAGGGGCTGTACCAGTTTACATTCCCACCAACAGTGTAGGAGGGTGCCCGTTTCTCCACATCCTCACCAGCATCTAGAGTTCTCTCATTTGCTCATTTTAGCCACACTGACTGGCATGAGGTGCTATCTCAGTGTGGTTTTGATTTGTATTTCCCTGATGAGGAGCGATGCTGAGCATCGTTTCATGGGTCTGTTGGCCATCTGGATGTCCTCTTTGGAGAAGGTCTGTTCATATCTTCTGCCCATTTCTTCACTGGGTTGTTTGTTTTTCGGGTGTGGAGTTTGGAGTGTTCCATATAGATTCTGGATATCAACCCTTTATCTGATATGTCATTTGCAACTATCTTCTCCCATTCCATTGGCTGCCTATTAGTTTTGTGGGTTGTTTCCTTGGCTATGCAGAAGCTTTTAATCTTGATGAGGTCCCAATCATTTATTTTTGCTCTTGATTCCCTTGCTTTTGGGGATGTGTCAAGTAAGAAGTTGCTGTGGTGGAGGTCAAGGAGGTTGTTTCCTGCTTTCTTCTCTAGGGTGTTGATAGTTTCCTGTCTCACGTTCAGGTTCTTGATCCATTTTAGTTTATTTTTGTGCATGGTGTGAGAAAATGATCTAGTTTCATTCTTCTGCATGTTGCTGTCCCGTTCTCCCGGCACCATCTGTTTAAAAGGCTGTCTTTTTTCCATTGGATATTCTTTCTTGCTTTGTCAAACATTAGTTGGCTGTATACTTTTGGGTCCACTTCTGAGTTCTCAATTTTGTTCCATTGGTCTATGTGTCTGTTTTTGTGCCAATACCATACTGTCTTGATGATGACAGCTTTGTAGTAGAGGCTAAAGTCTGGGATGGTGATCCCTCCCGTTTTGGTTTTATTTTTCAGGATTACTTTGGCTATTCGGGGTCTTTTGTGGTTCCATACAAATTTTTGGATAGTTTGTTCTAGTTTTGAGAAGTATGCTGGTGCAATTTTGATTGGAATTGCATTGAATGTGTAGAGTGCTTTGGGTAGTAATGACATCTTAACTATATTTATTCTTCCTATCCATGAGCATGGAATGTTTTTCCATTTCTTTGTGTCTTCTTCAATTTCCTTCATAACTTTCCTATAGTTTTCATCATACAGATCTCTTGTATCCTTGGTTAGGTTTATTCCGAGGTATTTTATGGTTTTTTGTGCAATTTTGAATGATATCAGTTTCTTGAATTCTCTTTCTGTTGCTTCATTGTTGGTGTATAAAATAGCAACCGATTTCTGTACATTGATTTTGTACCCTGCAACTTGGCTGAATTCTTGGATCAGTTCTAGTAGGCTTCTGGTGGAGTCTGTCCGGTTTTCGATGTAGAGTGTCATGTCATCTGCGAAGTGTGAAAGTTTCACTTCCTCTTTGCCAATTCTGATGCCTTTGATTTCCTTTTGTTGTCTGATGGCTGATGCTAAGACTTCCAGCACTATGTTAAACAACAGTGGTGAGAGTGGATATCCCTGTTGTGTTCCTGATCTCAGGGGGAAAGCTCTGTTTTTCCCCGTTGAGGATGATGTTAACTGAAGGCTTCTCATAGATGGCTTTGATGATGTTTAAGTAGGTTTCTTCTATCCCAACTTTCTCTAGAGTCTTTATTAAGAAGGGATGTTGTATTTTGTCAAATGCTTTTCTGCATCTATTGACAGGATCATATGGTTTTTATCTTTTCTTTTATTGATGTGATGTATCACATTGATTGATTTGCAAATGTTGAACCAGCCCTGTAACCCAGGAATGAATCCCACTTGATCTTGGTGGATGATTCTTTTTATATGCTGCTGGATTCGATTTGCAAGGATCTTGTTGAGAATTTTTGCATCCGTATTCATCAAGGATATTGGCCTGTAGTTCTCTTTTTTTGCTGGATCTCTGTCTGGCTTGGGAATCAGAGTGATGCTGGCTTCATAAAATGAGTCTGGGAGTTTTCCTTCAATTTCTATTTTTTGGAATAGCTTGAGAAGAATTGGGATTAATTCTGTTTTAAATGTCTGGTACAATTCCCCAGGGAAGCCATCAGGTCCAGGGCTCTCATTTGTTGGGAGATTTTTGATCACTGATTTAATTTCTTCTCTTGTTATGGGTCTGTTCAGGATTTCTATCTCTTCCTGTGTGAATTTTGGTAGTGAGTGTGTGTTTAGGAATTTGTCCATTTTTCTAGGTTGTCCAATTTGTTGGCATATAATTTTTTATATTATTCACTGATAATTGCTTGTATTTCTGAGGGGTTGGTTGTAATAAGTCCATTTTCATTCACAATTTTGTCTATTTGGGTGCTCTCTTTTCTTTTTGAGCAGCCTGGCTAGAGGCTTGTCAATTTTGTTTATTTTTTCAGAAAACCAACTCTTGGTTTCATTGATCTGTTCAATTGTTTCTTTGGTCTCTGTGTTGTTTATTTCTGCTCTAATTTTTGCTATTTCTCTTCTTCTACTGGGTTTAGGGCATTCTTGTTGCTCTGCCTCTAGTTCCTTTAGGTGAGCTGTTAGATTTTGGACTTGTGCTTTTTCTAAGCTCTTGAAATAGGCCTGGAGAGCAATGTACTTTCCTCTTAGGACTGCCTTTGCCGCATCCCATAGATTTTGAATTGTTGTGTTTTCATTTTCACATGTTTCCATATATTTTTTAATTTCATCTCTGATTGCCTGATTGGCCCATTCATTCTTTAGAAAGGTATTCTTTAACCTCCATGTTTTTGGAGGTTTTCCAGACTTCTTCCTTTAATTGATTTCAAGTTTCAAAGCATTATGATCTGACAGTGTGCATGGTATGATCTCAATTCTTTTATATTTATTGAGGGCTGCTTTGTGTCCCAGTATGTGATCTATCTTGGAGAATGTGCCATGCGCACTTGAGAAGAAAGTAAATTCCCTGGCCTCAGGATGTAAAGTTAAAATATATCCGTCAGATCCATCTGGTCTAATGCGGCTTTCAAGTCCATTATATCTTTAGTGATTTTCTGTCTGGTTGACCTATCCATTGTTGTAAGCGGAGTATTAAAGTCCCCTGCTATTAGCACGTTCTTATCTATAAGCGTGTTTCTGTTTGTGATTATTGTTTTAGATATTTAGGTGCTTCCATATTTGGTGTGTAAACATTTATGATTGTTAGTTCTTCCTGATGGATGGACCCTGTAATTATTATGTAGTGCCCTTCTTCACCTCTTGTTATTGTTTTTAATTTAAAGTCCAGTTTGTCTGATATAAGTGTAGCTACTCTGGGTTTCTTTTGATTTCCTGTAGCATGATATATATTTCTCCATCTGCTTACTTTAATCTGAAGGTATCCTCCCGTCTAAAATGAGTTTCTTATAGACAGCATACAGATGGATTTTGTTTTTTTATCCATTCTGCTGCCTTATGTCTTTTGAATGGAGCGTTCAGCCCATTTACATTCAGTGTTATTATTGACATTGTGGATTCACGTTTGTGGTTGCGTCTCTGGTATCTTTGTTCCTTGCAACCTTTCCTTCAGTGAGTCCCCCGTAGGGTTTCTTGTAGGGCTGGCTTAGTGTTGACAAATTCTTTCAATTTCTGTTTATTTGGCAAGGTTTTTATCTCTCCTTCTATTTTGAATGACAGGCTTGTTGGATAGAGGATTCTTGGCTGCACATTTTTACTGTTCATCACATTGAAGATCTCCTGCCATTCCTTTCTGGCCTGCCACGTTTCAGTAGATAGGTCTGTCACCACTCTGATAGGTTTCCCTTTGTATGTGAGGTCCCTTTTCTCCCTAGCTGCTTTCAAAATTCTCTCTTTGTCCTTGTATTTTGCCATTTTTATGATGATATGCCATGCAGAAGATCTGTTCAAGTTACGTCTGAGGGGAGTCTTCTGAGCCTCTTGTATTTCCACATTTACTTCCTTCCCCAGATCGGGGAAGTTCTCTGCTATAATTTGTTCCAGGACTCCTTCAGCACCTTTCCCTATCTCTTCCTCTTCTGGGATTCCTATGATACGGATATTGTTGCGTTTGACTGTATCTCTGAGCTCTAAAATTCTTCCTTCCTGTTCCTGGATCAGTTTGTCTCTTTTTTTTGTCAGCTTCTTGTTTTTCTATAATGGTGTCTTCTAAATCACTTATTCTGCTTTCTGCCTCTTCAGTCCTTGCATTGGAAGCCTCTAATTTATTATGTATCTCACTTATCACATTTTTGAATTCTTCATGCCTATTTTTATTTTCCATTCTGTCTGTAGCCATAGTTTCTTTGATGTGCCCTATGTTTTTTTCAAGCCCAGCTATTAATATTACCATTATTATTCTAAAATCTTGTTCAGTTATGCTGCTGATATCTGTTTTGAGCAGTTCATTTGCTGTCATTTCTTCTTGGAGTTTCTTTGGAGGAGAGGTCTTTTGTTTCGTCATTTTAGTTAGCTTTCCGGCTCTTGTTGGCTTTAATGACCTGTTATGCTCCTTGTATCTATGAGCGCTGCTATATCTAAGAAGACTCTTTGACTGTCCAGGGCCTATCCTTTCAGAGAGTGTTTTTTGGATGGTATCTCTTGGTCTCTCTTGTTGGGATCTTGGTTATTTTATTTTCCTATTTGTAGTGATATTTGGGACTCTCCACCTTGTATACTCTGGCTTGTTTCTTGAGGTAGCCTTGGAAAAGAAAACAGACAGACAAACACACAGGGAGCAGGAGCACACAAACGTACAGGCTAATTCAACTAACATGCAAACCAAGAGGGAAAACAAAAAAGTTAAGAGAAAAGACAGAGGAGGGAGGGCGAATAATAGGGAGTATAAAATACATAAAAGGGTCAAAAAGGGGAAAAGAAAAGGAAAAAAGAAGAAAACTGATGGACAAAGAACGGTTTAAAGCATATACCTGGATTTCCCAGCTACAGTTAAATAGCCGTGTGTATGCAGTGCTGGTTGAAGAGCATAGAGAAAAAGAGAGAAGGCAGGGCGAGACAAGGCAGATTTGGAAATCGAATGAACAGGCAGAAGAGATAAGAAACTTTTTTCAAAGAGGTAAAGGTAGAATATGGTTGGATAGGTGAGAGAAGGATGCTGGAATTATCCAGAGAAACTATATAGTCTAATTACTCCTGAGAGAAATAGCTGAAAATGTCGGTAGGTGTAGAATTTACATTTACAGAATGGACTCGTTGTGCTTGTTTAAGCAAGCCAGAGACCAGAGTTAATCAGGTCAGTGTTCTGGGGAAAAAAGAGAGAAAAGAGAAAGAAGAAGAAAAAAGAAAGAGAAAAAAAAGAGAGGGGAAGGAAAAAAAAAAGGAAAAGAAAAGGAGGTAGGAGGGCAGGTCTCAGGCTGGGATGGGCGTGGCGTGATCCAATGCCTCAGGCGGGAGCTCTGCCTTGGCGGTTGTGGGGAGGAGAGTGAGGGTGCTCCAGTCCCTTCTTGAACCAAGCACTGCACCTCGGTTTTTTGGGCGTGTAAACTCTCCGTACCGGGGTGCAGCCAGAGTTGGTTGCACTCTTCAACCCAGGCCAGTCCCAATCTCCAAATCGCAGTCCGTGAGCCCCGCTGAAATAGCCTTAGACACAGCTTCCCAGGTAACCCCTCGGGGCAATTCCAGGCCCCCTGCCGAGCTCTGGGTGTGGAGTCAGAATCGCTGCTTCCTTCTCTGGGTCGAGCTGGTGAGCATGGGCGGGGGCTTGCGTGCCAGGTGCGCAGAGCCCGCTGGAGTGAGGAAAACTGGGTCCCTCTATGGCTCGTCACCCAAAACACGAACTCACAGGCTAATTTCCCAGTTTTTAGCTCTTTGCCTTCCCTCCAGAGCCTCAGCCAGCCAGGAGCGCAGACGCCCAGTGTCCGCGCGGCTCTTTCAGGGGCCCCAGCCACCCGGGAGCTACAATGGTGGCAGGCGCACTGCTGCTCTGAAGTCCAGCCACCGGGAGCCAGCACAAAGCAGCAGTCTGTGTGCTCAGCCCCCCCGGGACCAGTTGGCGCAAGGGGACCTGGCGTGCAGATATTTGGCGGGTACGGCCTTTCTATGCCCCGAGTGGAGGTTTTTCTGTTTCGGACTCTCTCCTTTTCCCCTCTCACTCCCCGTAGAGGGTAGAGGGGGATCGCCTCCAACCCTGGAGTCTCTGATCCCAGCCCGATTTTATCTTCCCTAGTTCATAGTCACGTTAGAAGGCTTTCTTAGTGGATTCTGCGTCTTTTTTCTCCCAATCTCTCAGGTTTTGTAAGATTTCCAATGGCTTCAGATTTTTTCCGTGTGATGTATGGGCGCGAGTGCAGGTACAGAGCTCCTTACTTCTCTGCCATCTTGCCCCCTCCATCCATATTCCTGGAGGTTTATAAGAACACACACAATGGAATGCTACTCAGCAATGAAAAAGAATGAAATTTTGCTATCTGCAACAAAATGTATGGGGGAGTATTACACTAAGTGAAATAAGTCAGTCAGAGAAAGACAGATGTAATATGATTTCACTCATTTGTGGAATTTGAGAAACTTAATAGAAGAAGGGAAGGAAAAAATAAGTTATAAACAGAGAAGGAGACAAACCATAAGAGACTCTTAAATACAAAGAAAAAACTGAGGGTTGATGGGGGTGGAGGATTGAGAGGGTGGAGGAGGTAGGGAATGGGCATTGAGGAGGGCGCTTGTTGGGATGAGCACTGGGTGTTGTATGTAAGGGATGAATCACGGGTATCAACTCCTGAAGTCAAGACTACCTTGTATGTTAGCTAACCTGACAATTTAAAAAAATATATGTAATATACCTACTTCTTTTCTCAAATTTTTAAATCTAAATTCTCATTAGTTAACATACAGTGCAAGATTGGTTTTAGATCTAGAATTCAGTGATTCATCACTTACATATAACACCAGAGCTCATCATAACAAGTACCCTCCTTAATCCCCATCACCCAACTAGCCCAAAACTCACCCACCTTCATCCATCAACCCTCAGTTTTTCCTCTATCTTTAAGAGTCTCTTATAGTTTGTTTCATTTTATATATGCATATATAAAACATATTCTTTATCCATTCATCAGTCGGTTGACATTTGGTCTCTCTCCCTAGTTTGGCTATTGTTGATGATGCTACTATTAATATTAGGTTGCATGTGTCCCTTTGAATCTGTATTTTTGTATTCTTTGGGTAAATACCTAGTAATACAATTGCTGGATCATAGGGTAGTTCTGTTGTCAACTTTCTGAGGAACCTCCATACTGTTCTCCAGAGTGGCTACTTCAGTTTGCATTCCCATCAACGGTGCAAGATAGTTCCCCTTTCTCTGTATCCTTGCCCACACCTGTTGTTTCCTGTATTGTCAATTTTAGCCATTCTGACAGATGTGAGATGGTATCTCATTGTGGTTTTGATTTGCATTTCCCTGATGATGAGTGAGGCTTGGTATCTTTTCATGTGTTACAATCTGTATGTCTTCTTTGGAAAAGTGTCTCTTTATGTCTTCTGCCCATTTCTCAACTGGATTAATTTTGGGGGAGGGTGTTGAGTTTGATAAGTTTCTTATAGATTTTGGATACTAACCCTTTATCTAATGTGTCATTTGCAAATATCATCTCCTGTTCTATAGTCTGACTTTTAGTTTTATTGATTGTTTCCTTCACTGTGCAGTGTAATATACCTACTTTTTAATTAAACAAGCTTAACAGAGAAATAGGTAGTCTTTAACCTGTTCCCTACTTACTAATATCTCCTTCCCCATAACTCAAAGTAGAGAGAATATTTTTTTATGAGAAATGGGTAAGAATTTGCCCTATTTTTCTTCAGATAACATATTTGTCTATGAAAAGCTGCAAAAAACATGCAGAAATTTTAGTTAACCCCCTGGTTGCTTTGTCCACATGGTTCACAATCACAATTCTGAGTCAGAAGAACTGAGGTTTGGCTTTTCTGTTTAATCTATATTTAATCTACATTAAAATGACACGGTTGTGCTAAATTCTAAATTCCTGTCTTTTAAGCAATCCATTAATTATCTTTCTTATTAAGAACTACACTCAGAGAACATCAGCATTCAATGATAGAAATATACTCTCGGGGGCCAAGTTGTCCTTGAGGTAACTGGATTAAAAAAAGAAAAAAGCAAAATACACCTTTGTCTCTTCTTTCTGTATGCATTGTTTTCTCATTTTAAAATTTTCTCTCCCCTTCACAAATCAATTTGCTGCTTGGCAAATAAACACATAGTATATAAAGCCAATTTACAGATTGATATAATTGAAAGGAGAACATGAGTTTATTGGCACAGGACCACATTTCGCCTACATAACAGCTCGTGGTGGTGCAAGGCTGTTTACAATGTTTGATATATGATCCATTACATCTGCTACATTGTGAGGGAATGAATATATGGTTGAAAGGGACTGAGGAAAAGCTCCGGAATCTCAATCCTCATGCATCTTTTCCCCATTTGCGTTTTTCTTTTCCACAGTCTTGTCAAAATTGGGAATTGATTTGTTCTGATAAAAGTAATTTCAGGGGTGCCTGGGTGGCTCAGTTGGTTGAGCATCTGACTTTGGTTTAGGTCCTGATCTCATGGCTTATGTGTTTGAGCCCCACATCAGGCTCTGTGCTGACAGCTCAGAGCCTGGAGCCTGTTTCAATTCTGTGTCTCCCTCTGTCTCTCTGCCCTCACCTACTCGTGCTGCCTTTCTTTCTGTCTTAAAAATGAATAAACATTAAAAAGATTTTTTAAAAAGTAATTTCAGTACCTAAAGACATGGCAATTATTTTACCTAAATGCTATTAAGGTTCATATTTACTAATAGTTTTTGTTATGTTATTTATATAAACAATGGAAGTAATTGGTTACACTTCCATGTCAAAATAACATCTCACATAATTATACGAATTTTAAGGGTGTCTTTTGTGAGTTATTTTGTTGTGCTTGTAACCTTGGAGGTCCTCTCTGTGAAGTCAAGGCAAGATAGATGTTGGCTTAATATGAGCAAGTCTTTCTATAACAGGAGATTCAAAGATAGAATTTTAATATAGAATGTTGCCTTATGAAGCTATAAATTTCCTATAAAAGTAAATTTTGAGCAAATGCTGGAAGACCCTCTGACAGGAGAACCATTAGGAAATTTCCACATTGTTTCCAGGATCAGATTAGTTGTCCTTAAAAGTCCCTTTTAAGTTTTTAAAAATTTTTAAAAAATCTTTTATTTATTTTTGTGAGAGACAGAGCATGAGTGGGGGAGGGGCAGAGAGAGAGAGAGAAAGATGGAGGCACAGAATCCCAATCAGCCTCCAGGCTCCAAGCTATCAGCCCAGATCCTGACGTAGGCCTCGAACTCAAAAACCATGAGATCAAGACTGAGCCAAAGTCAGACACATAACCGACTGAGTCCCCCAGGCGTCCCGCTTTTAATTTTTTTAAATGTTTATTTATTTTTGAGAGAGACAGAGACAGAGAGAGAGAGAGACAGAGTGAGAGTGGGGGAGGAGCAGAGAGAGAAGGAGATGCAGAATCTGAAGCAGGCTCCAGGCTCTGAGCTCCCGGCACAGAGCCCTATGAGGGGCCTAAACTCACGAATTGCAAGATCATGACCTGAGCCAAAGTAGCACACTTAACCAACTGACCCACCCAGGTGGCCCTCAAAATCCCTTTTAAATCTAACACGCTACCATTCTTAATAAGGATTCCATAACTGATGTTTACCGTAGCTGTATATGACATACAACAAACCTGACACTGAAACAACTTTAAAATTTGAGTATGATTTTGGCTGTTTCTGTGGAGGTAGATGTGAGGATGTTAACCTCTCTTAAATGTCGTGAGTCCTATGCTTTTTCTTCAACATTGTCTTTTCCATTGTACTGTATGATTCTTACACATGCATATAAATATATATAATATATATGCTTATATATATTATATATATATAATATATATATTTAAAGAAAACCTGTATGGAGCTTTTTAATAATTTATGCTCTTTTACATTACAAAACGAAAAGTCAACTTAAAAACTAAGTAAAATTTTTATGAAAGCTAGAGTCTGTAATAACTTTGACTTTTTAAAGAGTGGAGACAACAACATTGCTTCCTTATATACTTCTTTTCAATAAAAAGCAATTTAAAAATTTACATTTTTCAAAGAGGGCTGATTCCCACAAACAAAACATAAGTATGCATCACACTGTGCCTGGGTGAACGCCTGTCATTCAAATCACTGTCATGCCGCAAGCTACCCTGATATAGTCAGAAAGGAAAATAGAGTGAGTTAGACGGGTTTACAGAACAATGTTTGCATGAGTGGCAGATGTTTGTGCTATAACCACATTATGTGCACTCAATTTTCATTATAGAACAATTGCTTCTAATAACTTTTATGTTCATGATCGATGTGTCATAAATTCACCTGAATTTCAAAATTCAAAAATGATCTAAGAAATCCAAAGAATTGCTCTTCAGTTGTTTTCTCCCAATATATTCAATAATAACAATAAAAAGAAATAACTGCTGTGAGCAGGTATTGAACTGTGGATTCTGACAATCTGTGAGATCTCAAATATTGGCCCAAGTCTTCCTGGTTCACGGAAGACCTGTCATTATGTCCAAGATGATTATCAATCATCAGCTGCACAATATTGTCTGCTGCAAGTGGGTAGTGTGATTAATAGCAGCAATTCGAGCATGATCTGGAAAGCTGTGATCTTTATTGACTAAGTGAACTGGTGACTCTCTCTTTTCATGTTGTTTGTACTCAATTTGTGCTGCTTTCATTTATTGATATAGTCTATTACTATTTCGGTTATGATATCATTCCACATTATATGAAATCAATAGTAAATGTCATGCGAAGCAAGAAATATGTTCATTTATCCTGTAGAAATATTTTAGCCTATTTTTGTCATCCTCAATTTTGTTTTGCAATAAGCTGATGGAAGTAATCTAGGTTTGATTATCAGTTTATTTACATATATACCAGGCTTTTATCTTCACATTTGTAAATATTTCTTCTGTCTTTACCATAGACTCTACAAATTCCTTAGGATTAATACTGATAGTGACCACCTTCTCAGCTGAATGAAAGCAGAAAACAGGCACAATATTATTTTAGGAAAGTGTATATTTGTTGACTGTCTTGGAAATCAACTTCTACTTCATTTTTGTCCTGAGCATATATTTGTATAATCTTTAAATGCAGGTTGTATATTTACATATAAACACACATACATATTGAATTGGTTTTACTAGAAACAAATCTGATTTAAATTAAATGTCTTCCTGTATTTAGTCTGAAATGCCAGCTGTTAATTAGCCAAAAGAAATACGGTGTAGTCAGTAAGAGCACAAGCAGGTGGTACCCAGCCTTTAGGTTTAAATTTGGTTAAATCACTTATTACCTATATAATATTAAGAACTGAATTAAGCACTCGGTGTTTCAACTTCATCATCTGTAAAAGTAGTTGCTGGGAAATAAAATGTATCAATTTATGTTCTAATTATTTTTAGAACAGTTTCTGGCTCATAAAAGTACTCAGTTACTGTTTAGCTCCTATTAATCATTGAATAATGATTGGCTATGAGTGTTTGGACTCCTCATCATACAAATGGCATTTAGACACAAAACTGGGTGAGTTCAGCTAGCAAAGAGAAGTGAGCTAAGAGAGGTAAGCCAAGACTACATATATGTGGCCAGGCCAGTATTTAGAGGTTTGGCCAGAAAGTGAGACTAAGAATGGCTGACAAGATTTGAGGAAACAAGGACAGTATTCTGAAAACCCAGTGCAGAAAGTATTTCCGAAAGGAAAGGGTGATCAGCTATTTCCACTGTGAAGATGAGGTGATGGTAGGACTAACAATTGTCCATTTGTTTTGGCAACCAGGTCACCTTGATAATAGCAGTTTCATAATGTGATGGAGTGAGAAAGAAGTAAGGGCATGGGAAAGCAATGGTACAGAGTACAGACAACATAGCCTAGTAGCAGAGAAATTGTGCCAATAGATAGAAAGGAACAAAATATAAGAATTTTTTTCAGTTGGAATGTATTGTAGCGTGTTTATTTACTAATAGAGATGAACCGGTAGAAATTGAAGTTGATGATGCAAGAGATGAGGGGATTGGTTATAGGAGCAAAATCCTTCAAAACGTGCAGAGGGCTGGGCACCTGGGTGGCTCAGTTGGTCAAGCGTCAAGCGTCCACCTTCTGCTCAGGTCATGATCTCACTCATGCTCATGTTCAGTTCATGAGTTCAAACCCCACATGTGCACTGACATGCAGAGTCCGCTTAGGATTCCCTCCCCAACTTGTGCCCTCTCTCTCTCTCTCTCTCTCTCATACACTAGTGATCTCTCTCAAAATAAACTTAAAAAAAAGTAAAAGACTGGAGTTACAATGTTCCATTTTACCATCTAGGGTAATTTATTATAATTATTTTTATTGTCTTCTTGGCCCCTCGAATAAGACTCTGTGTTTTTGTCCTACCTACGAGAGAGCTAGGAATAGGCATATAATAAATATTTGTTGAACAAGCAGGCACAAATACATGAGTGAAAACATAAATAAGCAAATGAAGCAGTGGACCTTAGCTGGGAGGACAGACAGTTCTTTCATGGTAGCAAGAGGGAGGAAAAGCATATGGGAGTAGATGGCTGTATGTTAGTGGAGTTGTTGATTGTAACACATAGGTGTTTCTATCAGACTACTTCTGTCATATTACTGTAATATAATATGCATGATTTATTTCAAGGGGGAATAATGAGAGATAAAGTTAAGGAAATCTTATAGAGTATAACAAAAAAGATAATGAGACAGTGGGAGAAAACCGTATTTCGTTGAATCATTAGAGATTTGCTACAGGAAGTGAAACATCTGACTAATGAATTCCAGAAAGAGAAAAGAGATGGAAGAAAATTATCAAGTATTACAATAACTGTGTTGAAACGATGTGGAAATACATAATCATCGTTAAATTTTCATAATCAAAAATATTAAGTGAAGAGCTCAAAACTTGCAGAGAGAAGAAGAAGATAGTTCTTACAAAGAGTTTTCATACAAAGTCTAAATTGAGAAAGTCAAATAAGAAATGACAAGAAGATGAGATCAAAGGAACTGGAAATCTGAAACAAAAGATAGGCAACAGATGACTGGGAAAATTACCAGGACCAGACATATGGACATGCAAATGACCCAGAATAGCCATAATATATTTAAGAAGAAAAACATAGTTGGGATGCCAATACTGCCTGATTCCAAGACTCACTCTAATGCTACAAATACTCAAATAATGAGATTCAGAATAATCCATGTATATTGAGTGTATCAGATACTGAGTATTCTGTTCTGATCCCCCCAGTGAAAAAGAACTCACTGCCCAGCTGCAGGAATTGTGGTGAGCTGATAGCCTCTACCTGAAGCTCCTTCAAGATCCATCTTGACTTCAGTCTGGTTTATATTCTTTGAGGGCAAATCAAGGCAGAAGTAGGTTGAGGTCATGCTGTCATTCAGATGGCCTCCAGCCAATGGCAGTAAAGCTCTATGCAGAGCCCCTCGTATGGGAAATCCTTGTTCATGAGCTCCTCATTGAGCTGGCACAGACCTTCTGGACTGCAGAGGCAGGAGAAGTCCTGACCTATCAAGATTTCTCTTCTCTCTCGCTTCAGGTGTTACTCTCCAATACTTTCCTGCAGTCCGCCCTCTTCAGTGGCTGCTTCCTGACAGACCTAACTTGTGATCATTGATGTGTTGTTCACATGATTTTACTGATGACTAGTGTTCTATTGCAAGAGCACATCACAATTTCTTTATCCTTTCTCTTCAAATCTGGAGTTGTTTGTGGGTTTGGGTTATTATGAATAAAGCTGCTCTACACATTCTAGTTCATGTTTTTGTTTATGGACTTACCTTTGAGGAGTAGAATGGGCTAACTAGAGGGGAAGTATAGTTAACTTCATAAGAAATTGCCCATTTCCTAAAGTAGTTGAATCATTTTACATTCCCACCAGCAGGATGGGGAAGCTCAAATTGCACCATATTTTTATCCCCATCATTTGTTGTTGAGAATCTAAATGTTAGTTATTCTATCAGGCATAAAGTGATACTTTATGAATTTGGTTTGCCTTTCCCTAAGGATGCTAACGTTTTCATGTGATGATTAATCATTTGTTTATATTCTTTTGTGAAATATCTGGTCAGATCTTTTGCCTGTACTTTCAATTGGCTTATCTTTGATTTCGCTTGTATTTTAGTATTGACTTGTAAACATTCTTAAGCATTCTTTATAAATAACCCTTTGCAGGGATAGGTAATGTGAATATTGTCTCCCAGTATGTAGCTTGCCTTTTTATATTTTATTTCTAGTGTTTTGGCTGACTGATGTTTTAAAATTTTTCATGAAAATATTTTATCATTGCTTTCTTTCATGATTATTACTTTTGGTGTCCCATTTAAGAAATTTTTCCGGACCGACCAGTTGCAAAGGTATTCTCTATTTTCTTCTAAAAGAATTTTTCTGGGTTTAGCATTTACCTTTAATGTTATGACCCTGATCTCAAATTAATTTCTCTTTACGAGGATATATTTTGGTTTATTTTTTCCTACTATTTTTCTACTTGATCCAGCCACACTTGTTGAAAAGACTCTTTTCTCTAATCACTTGTTTTGGCATCTTTGCCAAAACTCAATTGTGTTGTTCTATTTCTAGTCTCAGAATACTGTTTCTCTGACCTATTTGCCTATCCTTAAGCTCGTATAAAGCTGGTGTATTATTGTAGCATTAGAGTGAGTCTTGGAATCAGGCAGTATTGGCATCCCAACTATGTTTTTCTTCTTAAATATATTATGGCTATTCTGGGTCATTTGCATGTCCGTATGAATTTTAGAATCAACTTCTCAATTCCTACAAAGAAATGGATATTGATCAGGGTTGCATTAAAAGTATGGACTGAATTGGGAAAAATTGACATCTTAATCATTTCCAGTTCATGAGTATGGCATATCTTTCCATTTATTTAGGTCTTTAATTCCTCTAAACAGCATTTTGTAATTTTAAGTACAGATATCTTCTCTGTGTCTTGTTAAATATATCCCTAAATATTTTATGATTTTGATGTTATTGTAAATGGTATTTTTTGAATTACATTTTCTAAATTTATGCTGGAAGTATATGGAAATACAATTATTCTTGGAACATTGCCTTGCTAAATCTACTTTTTATTTCTGGCAGCTTTATTGTAGATTTCTTAAATTTTATATGAAAAAGAGTATCATGTTATCTGTGAATAAAAAAGAGTTTTTTTTAGTGCATTGTTGCATAGAAGTGTGGCAGTGGGCATCTTGGTTTGCCTCTAATCTTTGGGGAAAACATTTAATATTTCAATATTAGATATATAATTATGATGTTAGCTGAAGTTTATTCAAGGATGTGTTTCTGATAGAGGACAACTTTTAATTTGCTGAGAGCTTTTCAAAACAAAAAAAAAGAGATGTTGAATTCTGTCAAACGCACTTCTTTCCTTTCAATAGTAGTTTTATAGAGATACAATCCACATATAATAAAAATCATGCTGTTGAAATGCATACTTTTGTGGTGTTTAGTGTAGCCACAGTGTTGCACAATCACCTTCACTATCTAATTTCAGAACACTTCATCACCCCAAATAGAAATCCCATATCCATTAGAAGTCACTCCCAGAATTTTGCCCCCACTAGGACCTCCAGTACAATGTAAACAGAGGACACTGGGTATTGTCTTGTTCCTGATATCAAGGGGAAAGAATCCAGTCATCACTGTGTAACGTAATAATGTAATGTTAGTGTGGGTTTTTTGGTAGATGTCCTTTGACGAGTTGACACAGGTCCTCTCTACTGCAAGTTTGTCAAGGATGTTTATCCTGAAAGGCATTCAATTTTGCTAAATGCTTTCCCTGCATCTATTAAAGTGATCATGTGGTTTTTGTTCTTCTTTCTGTTAGAATCATGAATTACATTGATTGACTTTCAGATGTTAAGCCTATCTTGCATTCCGGGATAACTTCCACTTTTTCATAATCTATATTCCTTTTTATATGTTGCTGGATTTGATTGTAATATTTTGTTGAGACCTTTGTGTAATAACCATAGGGGGTATTAGTTTCCTTTCCTGGTGATGTCTGTGTCTGATTTAGGTATCATGGTGATACTGACCTCATAGAATGAATTGAGAAGGGTTCTTTCCTCTATTATTATTTTGAAAGATTTAATAAAAGTTGGTATCAATTATTATTTAAATGTTGGACAGCATTTGCCAATGAAGTCATCTGTACTTGAACTTTTCTTTGTGGGAAGTCTCAAAATTACTAATTCAATCTCTTTACCTATTACAGGTCTATTCAAATTTTCAGAAGATGGTTTTAAAGCAAAGACCTGTATGAGGGTAGTTTATTATTAGGACACCCCAGAAGTCACTCATCAGGGCTGAGGAAGGGACAATAAGGTATGTTAATGAGTTGGTCACCACTGGGGGTCTAAGGAGACACAATTCCTCTAGGAATTTAAGGAGATGGGATAGAAAATTTCTCAGGATTATCACACGCAGGGCATGAGGATGTTGAAATATTTATTTACCTTGAAACTTTAATATTAATCACTGACTAAGGGCTTCTCTTAGGAGCATTAACTCTTGGATATTACCAGAAGGGCTATGTCAAGGTCCTCAGGCAGAGTGGACACCATTTGCAAGTCTAGAAAGGTGATCACCCAGAAGATATGAATAATGCACCAACAGTGTCTGCTATATGCTCTCAGGCACAGTGTCTGTTACAGTATTATAACTCTTTTACTATCTGCTTTCATTACAGATTCTTAACTACAAGTCCATCACCACCAAATTATATGGTTCTTTAGAGTTTTATGTCTCAAACATTTCTCATACGTAACACCTCCTTTCCATTTCTAGGGCTTCTGTCCTAGATAAGGCTTACAATAGCAATAGTCTTGACTAGATGATTACTTTAGCCTACCAATTTTTATCTCCCCTTCTCTTCTCAGATTCAAGAGATAATAAATAGACTCAACTCCTGTTTATCTATCTATCTATCTATCTATCTATCTATCTATCTATCTATCTATCATCTATCTATCTATCATTAATATACAGTGTTATATTAATTTCAGGTGTACAGTATAATGATTCAATAATTCTATACATTTGCCAATGCTCATCAAGATTAAGTGTACTCTTAATTTCTTTTATCTATTTCACCCATCCCCATCCCCAACCTCTGCTCTCTCAACCACCAGTTTGTTAGAGAGAGAGAGAGAGAACACGCATGGGGGAGGGGTGGAGAGAGAGAGGGACAGAGAGAATCCAGCAGGGTCCTTGTTATGAGCACAGAGCCTGACATGGGGCTTGATCTCAAGAACAGTGAGATCATGACCTGAGCAGAAATTCAAAGTCCTAAGCTACCCAGGTGCCCCAAGAGACTCAAATTCTTGCTTAGAAGAGTGACAAAGAATTTCACATCATGTCATTTTAACTGTCCTAAGGGGCAGAGCCCAGCTATAGCAGATCACACACTTTCAAAGCCAGCCTCCACATTGCCAAAATAATATTATTTTTAGTATCCAAATTCTATCATTGTCTCCCCATGCTATGCTTAAAATCGTTCAAGCCTCCTAATACATATTACATATATATGGCTCTGAATGGCCACTACTATCTATCTAGTTCATTTTATCACTTTCCTCTATATATCTACCCTCCAGCAATACTGAGGTACTTATAGTTCTTAAAATGCTAGCAAATTTTACACACTTTTCTTTTTCTTTTAATACAAACCTCTCTTGGTCCAATTAACACACACACACACACACCACGCTCCTTTCTTTCTTCTCCCACCATGGAACCTGGGACAACATTTCTTTTTATGCCAACTGATATAATTAATTCATAATTTTAGTCTGAATATTTGTCTCTGCAGTAGATACAGCTATGTGAGGATATAAAAGATGCTATCTTTTAACATTTATATTCTTACTCCTAAATGTAGGCCTAACACATAGTAAATTAAAATATGTGAAATGAGTGAATGAATGAACTTACCATTGTTGTATTTGCTACAACAGTGCCTAGTTTTTCCATAAAGCCAAAGAGAGGAGAGGGTACAAGGAAAGAGAGTAGGATGTAATTAAAAGAACACAATCTTTCAAACTGACAAAATATATCTTGTGTTCCACCTTTAGTTCTGCCCTTTTCTATCTATGTGACTCAGGGCAAGTTACTTAAACCATCAAATCCACTTTCGTCTTCTTGAAGAAAGGGACGATCCTCTTTCCTAAAAGTAAGATTGTAAGCACGTGCATGCACACACAGAAGGTGCAAAGTCTAGTGAGACCATTGGATTTGGAAAGCAACCACTATTCCTCATTTGGGTGTGTTACTCCAGTCCCTTCATTGATAGACCTAAAGAGTTGCTGGTTTTGAGTGAGGCTCAGAATGAGAGAAAGCTCTGCAGAAGGTCCAGGCTACTGTGCTGGCTACTCTACCATTAAGGCTACGTGATCCGGCAAATCTAAAGGGGCTTAATGTGTCATTTGCAGAAAAGAAATGGAACCTTTGGGAGGTCCTTTTAGGTGAATTATAGTAAAGGACCTTAAGATTTTGGAGCAAAGCTTTGCTCTCCTCTGCAGATAACTACTCCCCTTGTGAGAAACAGTTCTTGGCCTACTATAAAGCTCTGTAGACTGAAAAGAGTCTTGAAAAGAGATCTAAAATTAAATGAAATATGAGCTAAATGTTTTTGTTACTGTAGAGTTGAATCTTTCTGTCATGAAGAAATAAAGAGAGGAAAAAAAATCTGATAAGTATGCTATTGAAGTTCTTTTAATTTTCAGAAATTTTATAGCTTAAAACAACAATGAATTAAATTCTAAATCAGAATTATTTTTGTATGGCTCCCAAAAATGATTTATGTGCGGTGTATTATATATTATAAAAAAACTACATGACATCAGTGATGAATAATTTTGGTCAGAGATTAGAATCTGTAATTTGAAATGGTGGATTCATTGTAAAATGAGAGAAAGTCAAATCCATCGGGACATGGATGTGAACTGTCTTATTTATTCTCTGAGATACAAGGAACTGGACAATATTTTATTTTATTAGGGGAAGGCATTTTCTAGAGTAGGACTATAAAATGGGATATTTCTTGGAGTACCCTTGGTAAAATAACCTGGAAATCTTTGGAAGAGAAATACAGTGTCGGCAAAATCAATGAACTGTATCAAGAAGGTTTTTGATAATTTTCTTGTAAGACGCTAAATATTTCATTGAAAAAGTCACTTCTCTTAGGGAATGGTTATCTATTACACTTACTTCACTTTCCCCTTTGAAGTGATATAGAAAATACGCTTCAAACAAATACGGCAGACTTACTTTATTCTTACTAATTTTTGATTATCAGCTATGTGGGAAGACTGTCTACAATTTCTCTGAGTTATTACTATTTGGGCAGTGTTTATTTGACAAGTGGGAAGAAGAAAAGAAATGGCAAATATATATTTTAATTATTTGTAATTGCTTTTCAATGATTAAGTGGTTAATACTTAAATGAAATCTTTATGAATGAGGTAATTACAGAAATATTGCATATAAGGCAATTTTAAAAAATATTTGAATGTTTTTGTATGTTCAAATAATCAGATAAAACATACCTCAGACTTTTTTCCTAAGGCTTACAAAGTGTTAAGCAGCAATAATAATGAAGCCTTTCTTTTCCTATTGTCCCCCTTCTTCCTTCACCCCCAACCCTGAGGAACCAGAGCACTGTGTAGAGACTTTTTCATAGATGTTGAGCGGATCTACAAGTGAACTTTGTATACTATTCCTTTTCCATAACATGTTGCAACTGCCGCTATGTTATCTTCTATTAGTTATATTCAGTGAGCTTTGGTTACAAAAATGTGGGAGATAACAGAAAAGAATTTCTATAGTTAAAATGTTTAAATAAATACCTCCGTTTGTGTGCTGCCTGTTCTCTCTTGAATATGTTTTCCCATTACTGCCTAAGTGGGAGTCAGACAAGTTCTGAAGTTATTATTATGTATGCATTGATGTATACATGAAGCTATTAACACGGAAATCTTTGACAGGGCAAGCTTGTAATGACTTCCCTGAAGCTGTTATCTTGAACTGTCTCTAAATTTCCCTTTCCTTTTTGTTGAGCAGATCTTTTTAGGAAAAGGGCATAACATATATAGAGTCAGAAAACATTTAGATTTTGCCTTTTTGTGGGTTCATAGAAGCCAAACTATTTCATTTTAAAAGTGTGGAAAAAAAATAATGCTTCTGGGTGAAGAATATATGCCAAGTTTACAGCAGCATCACATTTTTCTTATGGCTGATTTATAAACCTCTCACAAAGGATGGAAATGCTGACACATTAATAACTCTGGCAGAATAAGTCCTGCATACTTCCAGAAAAAAATAGAGAAAAGAAATAAAATGGACAATGCAGTCTAAAGAAAGAAGTTTCTTAAAAAGAATAGGAGATCTTTTAAGTTTTGCACAAAGAATTTCACTTTTTATATTTACTTTGATAAGATATAAATAATTATAGATTATTTTTTCTTAACAATAAGTATTTACTATCATTTTACCTATTTGCTTGAAATAATCCACTATCAGAATGATACTCAAAAAAAATCAGTGATAGTTTTAATGCCATTAAGCATTTTTTTTCCTTTTGAAACAACGTTAAATGTGAACATTGTAAATCTTAAATTATAATAAAGGAAGGCAAAAGTTTTAAATATAGGCATGGTAGTCCCTATTTTTTAGTTAATCTAGTAAAATATCAAATATATTTGAAAATTATAGTACCCAGTGTTCCCATTGGTACAGAAAAAAAAAAAGGTACTGCCATAGTACTTATTAGAAGGTAAACTTGATACTATGTAGTTAAAATCCTAAAATTCATGCATGTAGACTCACTCATTACATTTCCAAGGGCTTACCCTTAGTTTTTAATCAGAGATTTGGTTAAATATTTATAAATCAATATTGTTTTATATTATCTTAAAGATTGTAAACAACTTTATGAATAACAATAGCAAGACATTAAATTAATCACAGTGCCTAAAGCAAATATAATATTTAGTAAGTTCAAAGGACAATCCTTGAAGGATAATTAATAAGCTGAGGAAAGCGGTGTAAGTTAAAAAAAAATAGCTATATAAATATAATGACATAGATATAGCAGGATGTAAAAAGTTGAAAATTTTACCAGTCACTGACATAAAGCATGCTAACATGTTTGCCTTATCACCAAATGCATGTTGACAATGTAAATTCTATAGAATCTGGACTAGAATTTTGAGTTTCCTCAGCCACTTTGAGATTTCATGAGGGTGAATGAGGGATAATTCTTATGAGGACACAATATTTGTGAAGACTATATTTTGAGTTTCTTTCTCTCCATCACCCCAACAGTGAGAGAATTTCTTTCCCTCTTTCATCAAACCCATGGTAGAGATCTTCTATGGAGATCCACAAGGAGCTTACCTGTGACCCTCCAACATTAGAAAGCAGAACAAATGACTCCCACCTACAAACATCTAGGACAATCGTGGCCTGACTCACTGCCTTGGTGGCTGATGTGATCCAAGCACTACTCTATCGGGAAGGGCTTAGATGCCTGGACTTGGGTGAAGTAAGAATGAATGACTGGTTGTCAATTAGGTAAGGACCATCAGGAGTAGACCATGCGCACGGTCTTTGTGGGTCTTGTCTCATTGGGCTTCAGGAGGGGAGGCTCCAGTAAGAAGAAATCAGAAATTAAAAACCGAGGGACTGAGGAATGAGAGTACCAAGTGATCATCTTCATCATGAGAAGAAGAGACAAGAGAGACAGGAGAAGTGCTAGAGAGACAAGTCAGCAGCTATCTTTTCCAGGGTTCATAAAAGCAAGTTCAATGAAGTCAAGCAACGTGGGCTTACTACATTTTTTGAGGTAATTTTTGAAGACTAATGCTCTATAAAAACTGCAGTTGGTAAAAGGATCCACTAAGAGAATGGTCAGTAAACTTTGCCTTGAGAGGCCTTATCCAGCTTTATTGCAGAGAGGTCTGCCTTCGAGTCCAGCCATATTAATGATTGGAATGAGTAATCTCAGACAAATTAATTAACCTCTTCAAACTACAGCTTCATCATCCATTTTGCAAAAGGGATAATGATGCTACCTAGCTCCCAGAGTTAGAGTGAGGATTAAGTGAGATAATGAATGCAAAACATTTAATCCAGTGTCTTGTAAGTAGTAAATGCTCAGTAAATCTTAATTACGTTATTGTCATTATATTGCATGTCATGCAGAGCAAAACACCTGGGACAATCTGGGTGGCTGTGAGAAGGCTGTGCAAACGTTGCTCACCATCCTTCCCCATTTCCGTTTGGGAGACACAGAGGGACCCATCAGGCTTAAAGAAGCCTTGTAACCCAAGGCCACTTGAACTTCCAATGTTTTGAAAGTCCTGAAAAGCATTTTTAACCTGCACCTCTTAAGCTTCCTGCAAATTGCCAACTAGGGAAATAAAAACAAACAAACAAACTGCCACTTCTTGGAATGCCAGCAATAAATGGAAATTCCACAAAAATATTTATGTCTCCACTGGGAGTATGGCACCAAAAACAACATCCGTTATTTATTCTCTGGACAGTTTGTACCTTGCTTGAAAATGACACAGGGCCCCCCTTGCCTTCTGTACGATTTAACTAGGGGGGACACAAAGTTCATCACCTCTCCATCTGAACTCTGTTCCTGCCCCTGTCGCAAATGGTGTCATCAGCGGAAAGCTCACGAACGTTTGTAATTAAAAAAACAACTTTGCTCCCAGGCCCATGTGCAGTCTGTTTATGGGAGGAAAGGGTTTTCACCATATGAACACTCAGGCAATTGCAGAGATTTTGAAAAATCGAATTAGAAATATGTGTATTGTTTTTGTGAAGGCCAGTTAGTAGCTCGCAGTGCGTCTGCGCAACTGTGGTCGTGGACACGTGGCTTTGGTTCCCCGATCTATAACCTACTGAACATTCATGCTCCTTTCATGGAGAAATATTCAGCTTGGCAAATCTGATTTCTTTTACCACCAATCCCTGTGATTCATTTTCTACAACTATGTGGTGTGGGCCCCCTGCGGAAAGCCTGGTATCATTCTCCTGCTGCTCTGTCCACCTGTTTAGAATTTACATCCAAAACTCATCTAAAACATACCCTTTTCCCCCGGAGAATGGCGAGTTAATATATTTACAAATTCCAGATGAACTAGATATGTTCTGAGGGCTTTGCAGTTTCATATTTTGGAAACTACACTTTGATGGAGCTGGCATTGTATACTTTTCAGAGACAAATCAAAACAGAAACCCCTCCTAAAATAAAGCCCAAACGAAACAACACACAGAAAAGAATTCCCACCATGCACGGTTCATGAAACGTCTTTCCCCACTTTAACCATGGCGTTCAACATGCCAGAACCAGACACAAATGATTATATGCATTTTAGGCTAGATTTTTCTTAATAATAACAGACAGGATTAATTTTCATGGGAATTATGCAATTTTTCTGAAGTTCTGGGCTACCTGGCTCCTGGGGCAACTCTCCACATATCGCAGCTCCGAGCTCAACTTCATTCTTCCTAGTAAATTGCATTAGCATAGATTGCTTTGGAGGGAACATCGTATGGACTTATTTAATCAATGTCAGGAGAGTCTTCATGCTTGTAAGCTTATTCATAAGTTTCTCTGTTCTATCTCTTAAAATATTTTCGATTGAGGGACACAAGTAGGGGGCAAGATGGCAGAGCTTCTTTAATTTAACATGCTCCTGCTAGACAGCTCCAGCTTCTGGAGAGAATTCTGAAAAACAGATGTCTGCCTTCCAAAGTGAAAAACATTCATCGGATTCTTAAATGTCAAAACAATAATAGTAAAGTTAAAGCATACACATGTAAAGGTTTGAGTGGGCGTTTTAAAAGCCTATCGCTGGCCTTTATTTTTAGACAGCTGAGAAATCTCCCCAAGGAAGCACACACATGTTCTTCTCTGGGCACACACCTGCAGGGAGGAGGCAAGGAAAAAGAAACTGGGAATGGGGCGGGCAGGCAGAGATGACAGTTTATGGAATGGGGACTTATTTAGCTGTTGGCTTCAATGTTCCAGATTTGCAGTGCAATTATGACTGTCTCTTTAAATTCCTCTCCAGGGTTTCTTTCCCTTGCTTTGTTTTAGACTTTACCTGAACTCATTGAGTCACACGTTCCCTCTCTCTCCATCTGTACGTAGTTTGGTTTCTGTTACCCGTGTATCGGTTTGTTTTCTTCCAGATGCCTGCCTTTACGGAATGTGGTCAGGAACTGATAGGGTCCAGAATAAACCAGGTTGATTACTTCTTCCTGTGCAGTATGCGAGCTGGCAGGAAGGAAATCCCGTTTTTTTTTTTCCTCTTCAAAAATAGTGTTTTCACTGTTACATAAGAGAGAACAGAAAAAGGAGGTTAGCTAGAGTGTCAATATTTCCTATAGTGAATGATAAACATTTTAATGTAATTAAGTGTAGGATTAATTTGTTAATCCTTATATTTTTCATTGTCCGTTCAAGAGATGTGTCTCTAATTAAATTTCCCTTTGGCCACGCTAATGAAAAGAAGCTCATCTAGAACTCTAGCCATAGTCAGCACGTGTGGGCAGTGGCGATAAGGCTGGGTGATTGCAGGATTAATAATGGGCTTCTTATTGGGGCTGAAAGCTATGCACCCTCTAGAAACTCCCGGAATTACTTGGAATCACATCTGTAGACTCTTCGCTTTGTGCTGTTTGCTTTGTACTGCTCCTTCTAATAACTCCCTTTTCCCGTTTTTGTGTTTCTCTGATGTTTGCAAGCAGGGTTAACAATCATGCTACGGCTACTCGATCGTTTCCAGGTCATTTTCTTATTATTGGTTTTACATAATCCCTATAAGCAAGAAGTGCAGTTGAAACTGCAGCAGTTCTGTGATTAACAATACTGCCTTTTAATATCTCCAACTCAGTTTCTTTATTTAGTGTGTAGACTACAGAGCAATTGCTAATGTGGCGGGTACACAGGCATCCCTTTCCAATCTTTCGGGGATGAGAAATAATCTTACAACAGTGCTCAGAGCTTGTTATTTATGCGGCTAATATTTAACAGCCGTGTAATTTTGTATCTTTGATGGAACCGAGACCGGGTTTGGGAGGAGTGGTATCACGAGGAATTGTCACCTACTCTCTTCAACTTCTGGAATATGGAAACAAAACCGTTATGACTTGGTACAAATTCTTTCTGAGAAAATCCTACTGACCTGGTCATCAGTCAGGTCACTTTATAGCAATATCCGAGTGTATTGGAAACAACCCTGATTTAGGGCAGTGGAGAGAATGCCCTCCGGAATTGAAGCTATTTGTAATGGCTTGCCCATGATATTCTTCAAATACTGGAAACAATAAAAACTAAGCGTAGTATGCTGTCTTGCGCCAGAAAATTCAGGAACTTGCCACTCATTTCATCTTTTGCTCTGTGAACTTGCAAACAAACAAGATGCGCATGGAATGTCTCCTGGTGGACTTCACTCCTGCTTTGTGTGACAAAGTCTTCTACATTCTGCTTAACACGGTCTATTCCCTTGACTTCAGTATTCATTATCCGATTATCTGAAGATCAAAAATGGGAAGTAAGGTTAGGATAGAGGTAAAATCTCCAGATTTTACCAAACTTCCTAACCCTAAAAAATACTTCAAAAATAATAAAAAGACTGGTATATGGTCTCTTCTATAGAAAAACCCTGATTATGAAAGATGATAAAATAGACTTAATTATTAGCTATAGCCAACTGAGTCAACTCCTCACCTGGTTCGTTGCTTCCATGACATTGCCCATTTCTCTTCTGATGGTGATCCAAGACATAAAGCTTTTAGGATCTGCAATTCTCTGCAGGCTCTGCTTTTGTTAATATTTGTAGAGCCCTAAAATACTGAATGTCTTCCTTGAGAACTTTAGGTATATTATTATTCTTATTTTGGGCTGCTTAATCATTTAATATTCCTTTGCTATCTTCACATATTAATATTTATTAGCATTATCTAGTTAGAGCTTTATTTCATACTTGGGGGATACATTTCCTCACATCATTTACATAGTTAGTGCTCATGATTTCCAATGCACTCAGCAAAAGAGAAGATTAATCTCTGTAAGTAAAATGTAAACTAAGTACAGTTAAAAATGTGGTGCTGAAATTCAAGGGCAAGTGAAGTGCATGAGATTCTTTCAAACCACAGATTAACAAAGTATGTTTTTATGCATCATACTTTACAGATTTACTTTTAAAAATCTTGTTTGGACCCTTCCTGTGAGTGCAACACTGAAGTTTCTTTTGCTTTTAGATTCTTTGCTCATGGTTTTACCCTTATGAAAAGAAATGGTCTTCAAAGATTATTTGCTACAATTTTCCATAGAGAATGTGATTTATCCTGCACTATATGTCCATTAACTATTACTGTCTTCAATCTGTCAGCTCTTCAACAATCTTTTCCTTAAATTTGTATGCAAAACTTGTAAAAAACATCTTATTGACTCTTTTATGATTCAGCATGTTAATTTAATATTTTTTGAAAGCTAATAAAACCTAAATGCCAAAAGAAAATGGAACTATTTGCAATTCAGTGAGACTGAAATATATCAAATTTTAAAAATTTTCAAAGAGTATAGGAGACCACTTATTAAAATAAATATTTAAAGATGATTCATGTAGGGGGAAGGAGAAGGACATTTTGCAATCATAGTTCCTTTTATGACAGCGGGAAGTAACTTAAAAAACAATAAGTGATTAAAGAGGGAACTAAAAAACCAAAGTGGACCTGTGCGTTATACATGCTAGGAGATTATATCCAGAGCTATGTGTTAGTCTAAGGCAGGAGTTGGAAGTCTGCTTTCGTAGAGACTTTCACTCTTCAGATCTAACTGTAGGCCGATGAGAGGATTAGAAGTGTGCACAGGCATGCACACACAAACACACATATATGTGGGTGATGTTGCAGGTGGCAATGGAATTGGCGTTCTTCATTGCTTTTTTTTTTTAATGTTTTTATTTATTTCTAGGAGAGAGAGAGACAGCGTGAGCAGGGGAGAGTCAGAGAGAGAGGGAGTCACAGACTGAAACAGGCTCTAGGCTCCGAGCTGGCAGTCAGCACAGAGCCCGACGCGGGGCTCGAACCCACGAACCGCGAGATCATGACCCAAGCGAAAGTCGGACGCTTAACCGACTAAGCCACCCAGGCGCCCCTCTTCATTGCTTTTTAACTCATCTCATGACAAGAGCAACTGTCAGGTCTGATATTGACAAAGGAGCTAGAGACAGTTAAGGAAGTAATAGTTGGGATAATTGATTATCTAGAATTTAGGTGATAGAGAATTATGCAGGCATTTCATTTTTAGGTGTGCTGTATGTCTGAACCGAAACACATAAATACAAACACATACACCCACACACACGTGCATGTGCAACAGCAAAATAGCAAACATAAACACATGGCAGCCAATGGGTAAACATATTTTTATTTGACTAGAATTTGGTTAATGGTGTTAATAGCATTAAAGTCATGATGACTATTATTGTACTGACCCTTTTGCGTGGCATGAAAAACTCTGTTTCACAAATCATGTAGCTTTACCAGTAATTCCAATCAAAAATGGCTAGAGTAGTGTAATCCACTGGCATTGTTGGGAAAAAAACTTCTAAGTCAAGGGCTGTCTGAGATTCAATGATATGAACAGCATTGTTAAAAAATGCTGAACAGAAAAAGGAACTAATAAAACAATGGTGCCCAGAAAGGATCTTTTTGAGTTGTCTTCCCAGAATAAATAAATCAAATGTAAATTGAGAGGGACAGTAAGGATAGACTTCGCTAGGACTAGATGAAGAGATTTGAATGAAACATTCGGTTAACTGACTCAGAAGAATGTTGGTATGTTTGAAGATGCATTAAGTTGTGGAGGGGTGATCAGTAACTAGAGGTACTATTAAAACTAGGAGCATATGAGTGTTTATTTAGAGAGCAATTTAATTCCAGCCTTATAAAAGTGGTTTCAGTTTTATTTTGGAGGTGACTGTGAACAGTACAGACTCCTGAAGCAAATGTGAGATAGTTTAAGTGCGCTACTGGGTAGCATATGATAAAAGATAAAGGAGACACGTTGTAAAAAGTTCTAGAGACAGGACAAAGCATTAATTTTAACTTATACGAATTATCCTATAGCCATGCTTTTTATAGAAAGGGAGATCATTGAGGAATACAGATGTTAAAGAGGTTGTTATAGGTCCAGAGATGATATAGTTAGAGCCTAAGTTGTGACTTTTGGAAGACCACAAAACATAGATTATTCCAACACTCTTTTAGGCTTTCTAGGCTTCCATTTTTGGTAATAGGGTAATTGGTAATTGACCAACAGGGAAGATGTGGACTTCTTCATTTTAGTAGATTTGCGTTTGTGTTTGTTGGAATGTGTGTGTGTGTGTGTGTGTGTGTGTGTGTGTGTTAACTGAGTTGTTTGCTTTACTATCCATATTTCTTTTGTAAATGAATCTTCTGACTCCCAAACAGCATATTAATTTTAGAAGAAAAAATGGTGAAGTTTGAGAAAATTATAAAAGCCAACTCACTTTGCTTGAGCTGTTCCTGTGGTATTACATTTTTATGAATGAAATGGGAAGTAGTAGATTTTGTTGCTATAATTGCCAGGTATTTAAACCAGACCTGATGGAATTTATCTTGAACCCTTCTTATAAGTTCTAAAGGGAAATCACAGCAAGACTTTTGGTCAGGAGAACCAACTAACTAGAAAGCCTGAGGCATAGAAAATCCACTGCCAACTGAAGTAGGTAAGTCCTTAAGTATGGAACTGTTATAGAAACAATATGCCTTACAGAGGCATACTAACAGTATTTTTTTAAAAAGAGACTTTACTTCTTTAACATCAATGACAAAGTTTATCTTAATGAAGTTGGTAGGCATTTTATTTTCCATTGATAACACCTGTGCTGACCTGACTGCTTTGAATGTCTGTGGTATCTCAAAGAAATAGAGATACTGAGTTAATAGCCACTGTTCTGGATATCAGCTTGATGTCTTGGCAAACAGGAATGTGTGTGTGTGCGCGCATTCATGTGCACACACATGTGCAGTTTTCTTTGTGTTCCCCCTCATTTTTCCCTAGAAGAAAACTGGCCCCACTGATTCAGGGTGATTGTTACCTGGAAGCCTTTCCCCAGACATGTATCGTAAAGACAGAACCCCAAATCTAGTATATACCAACCATATCCACTGTCAAACCTTGCATATATTTTCTGTCCCTGCTTTGTTTTTCTGCTATATTTGTTAGCATATAGACTAAGCATCAAATCTGTGACAACCTTCACTCCAGGAATATTTTTATGTATTTATCTTCTTTGTACCTTGCTCAACACCCATAATCCTTTCCAGCTTAGTTTGGTGTATTATCCACTCTATGTGCTTTCTTTACCATTTGACACCTGTATTGTAATTATGGACTTAGTTTTCTGGCTTTACACTAGAGTAAAATGCCCTTGTATTTGCTAATTACTTTGATTGCAATTAACAGAAAGCAATAAACTTGATTAAGGAAAACAGAGGATTCTAATGTAAAGATTTAGAAATGTTTAATGGAACCCAGGGGCCGAAGTACAGCAAGTCACCAAGAAAAGAATCTGAAAATCTAACCAAGGTCAACAGAGGTTTTTCTCTCCATTGTCTTTGTTTCTTCGTCTCCATTCTGCTTCATTATATTCTCTCTTTGTAAACCAGCTGTCCATGATTCTATCCTCATGACAAAATACAATATGGCTGAACTGGAGCTCAAGAGTCTAGTACAGGGGCTCCCGGGTGGCTCAGTTGGTTGAGTGCCTGACTTCGGCTCAGGTTGTTATCTCATGGTTCATGGGTTCGAGCCCGCGTCGGGCTCTGTGCTGACAGCTCAGAGCCTGAAGCCTGTTTCAGATTCTGTGTCTCCCTCTCTCTCTGACCCTCCCCTGTTCACACTGCCTCTCTCTCTCTCTCTCTCTCTCTCTCTCTCTCTTTCTCTCTCAGAAATAAATAAAACGTTAAAAAAAAAAAAAAGAGTCTAGTACAGACTATAGTTCCAGCTACATGAAGAATGTCTCTGTACTCTCTTTCCAAATTTGCTGGAGAGAGAAATGTGATCATTCCAGCTTGGACTGAGAACTCTGCACTTTTCTCATCAGCCAAAGTCAGGGAGCAGAGGCAAAACATAAATATGACTGTTGAGTGACCACTCTTACAGTAGGACACGGACAGAATCTTTTTGCTAAGGTCCAGAGACAGTACTTTATCTCTGACCCCCCAGCTGACACAATCTTGGCATATAACTTTCCAATATCTTTGAAGGAATGATTTAAGAGAGAAATCAAATTTCTCTTACATTCACTAGTATTTATATTCATGCATTCATATTTTTCAGATTTTAATTTCTTTGCTGTAACTGGAAAGGGCAATGGGCTTGCTAGCACAATAATGACATTTTGACAAGATTGTTTGACAATTTTTGCTGGATTAAATAACTTTCTGAAGACACATTTATAAAAATAGCATTTTTCAATGGAGAGTAAACATGTGATTATTGACATGTTTTATCTTTTTTTTTTAAACTTTTTTTTTAATATATTTTTTTAATTTATTTCTAGGAGAGAGAGAGAGAGAGAGACAGCGTGAGCAGGGGAGGGTCAGAGAGAGAGGGAGTCACAGACTGAAACAGGCTTCAGGCTCCGAGCTGGCAGTCAGCACAGAGCCCGACGCGGGGCTCGAACCCACGAACCGCGAGATCGTGACCTAAGCGAAAGTCGGACGCTTAACCGACTAAGCCACCCAGGCGCCCCTGCCATGTTTTATCTTAGGATTGTGATAAATGTGTTATTACCTCTTTCTATCTAGGTTGAAGAATGGCCTAATTATTCCTCTCAGACTTGTAGCCTCTTTTGAATTCTGTTGTTTCAGATATGTTTATCAGAAAATGTAAGTGACATTCCAGTGTTTTCTACTTTGAAGTTCCAGCTGTCCCTGGAAGGTTCGCAGCCCCCATTTTAGTGGTTTGAGTAACTTTTTATTTTTTTTTCCAAGAAGAAATAACAATGTTACTTCCACGGACAATGATCCATCAATATTACCAACACTTTCTTAGAAAATTCACCCTCTAGGTTAGATGCTCTTACATTTTTAGTAGTCCTTGCAACTAATATATGTATATATCAAATTTATAAATTTAGAATATAATGGTGAGATCTAATAATGTGAGAGTTTCTAAGAAAACCATTAAGAATCTGACAACCATGTAAAGACAAAGAATAATTAGTAATGATATTGCACAAAGTCACATTATAAACATATTATATTAAATTTGGGCACCCGTCTAGATGACTAGGTTGTAATTACTTTTAAATAGTCTTTAATATTCTAAGCTTTACAAGATTTGCATAAATAAATTCTGTGAATTTGAGGCAATTTCTGTTGCAAAGACTAATAACTTGAAAATTGCTAAATTTTATTTACTAATACCAGCAAAGATGCACATTCCTAATATTAAAGGGCAGTCCACCCCTTCCCCCGATTTTTCATCTGAAGCTTAATATCATAGGAATGTATTTAAAGGTCACATTAGCTTGTATTCCCTTGGCTTCCACCCTATTGAATCATGTAGGAAATTAGGGCAGAGTTGATTTCCTGTAGCTTATGAACAGTCAAAATACATAGCCTGTGTAGATGGTGTTAGCTTGCTGTTTAAAAAATATGCTACTTAGACTGAGTAATCAACTCAGGAACCGCACCCAGATCCTAGCACCTACTGTAGAAATACACATTCAAGGACATTAACAATCCATCTATTGTTTTACAGAAGAACTTTTTTTTTAAATCCTAAGAGTAAAGCATCATAATTAACAAGGGCAGTGGAAAGTATGTTTCAATATTAATATCACAGGCACCAGGGAATTAAGGTTCTTAATTCTCACTTGAAAGGAAATGACCTGACTTATGCTCACACATATACCCACATACAAAAAGGGAAAAAGAAATTTGAGATAATTGTAACTTTCATGTATTCTCCAACTCCAAACTTTGTTTTATCCTCTGAGAGAAATCTGGTATCCAGCTTTGTGTTTTTTATTCAAGTTGCCTGAAATATTTAGATTTTTGAGTTCTCTAGGTTCTTCTTGCAGAACTCTAGAAATCTAAGAGATTATATAATTGGACAAAGCAACAACTTCACAAATCTTATATTATTTGGTGGAAAATGAAATCTGATCTGCTCCTCCCTTTGCCTGGATGCCCTTGTAATGCTTATAGTAAGGAGTGTCTAAAAACAAAACAGAGGGAATAATAAGTACAAAGGCTCTAGAGTAGGAGTAGGCAAGATCAGAGCATCGATAGAAAGGAAAGCCTGAAGGGGCTTGTCAGCCATGGTGAGCCATTGATACTTTGTTAACAATGGACAGTACTGGAGATATTAGAGCAGGGGAGGGATATAATCCGATGTTTATGTGTTAAAATGATCTTTGGGGTTTAGTCAAGAAATTGAGGGTGGTGGGAGGTGGTATCAGAGTAATTAGTATCATAAAGTTGAGAAAGGATGGCGATTAGGACCAAGGTAGTATCAATAGTCATAAAGGGAAGCAAATAGATTGAAAATATACTTTGGAGGCAGAGTGAATATGACCTCTATTATTAAGTCAGGTCATGAGGTAAGTGGCAATTACTCTTTATCTTTATATAATAGATAATTAATATTAACATACATTTGATAAAAACTTTTTTATTGGCTAATTACACTTGGGGTAAAATCAAAAGTCATTATCAGATCTCACTAAGTCTCTGAACCTAAGTCAAGTTCATTGGGCTCACCTTCTGGTGGTATCTTTTCATTTTTCCTAATCTAGCTGCACTGGACTTTTCATAATTACTGAGTTTTACCATTCTATTAACCTCAGTGTCTCTGCACATGAGTATTTCTGTCTGGAAAATCTTCTCTTCAACTAAGTAACTCATTCTTCTACTGATTTTATTTCAAAAACCTCAAATGTCATTTCCTACCAAAATTCCCTGAGATTGCTTTTTATATCTTTAAAATACACCTTGTATTTCTTCTTGGCCCTTATTATTCACGACTTCTCCAAGAGGCATATATATGTATATATGTCATTTTTGCTTCCTTAGTTCCTAGCTCAGTACCTGGAATATAGTGGAAATTCAATAAATATTTTGGCTAAATAATTGTCCATATCATTTTTTTGTGAATTGTAATATGCATTAGTCTTTTAAAGACTAAATTCTTCATGCATACATACACACACACACACACACACACACACACACTTATAGATATATGATACGTGCACACAAAACTGTCTTTGTATAAACCAACATCTCTTGGTGTTATGTGTGCACAGAGTTCTTTTTGTTACATTGCCTATTATTTTGTAATGGGAAAATAAAACATACTGGGAACAATGCCATGTTAGGCTATGAGTTTTGAGGGAAATCTTATTTTCTGCACAGTTTTAACCAGTTAATATTAAAGAATGTTATTTCAATTGTCTATGACCTTGGAGAGATTATTTTAACTTCCCTATGCCATAGTTCCTCTGGCAAAATGAGGATAATATCAATAATTCTTTCACTGAACTGTGAACGTGAGCTCACACATATGAACAGAGTTTAGAATGGTGCCCTGCACATAAGAAGTGCTCATTAGATATGAAGTATTTTTATAATAAGTAATTTGCTACAATCTAATTGTATCTTTGGGGGATGAGATCTTAAATTATAAATAAACCTATAATCCAGTTTTCCTTGAAATGTGTTTTCTAAAAAACAGTTTCATAACAAAATGTAAAAAACCTTGAATACTAAATTCCAATTCTCTTATTTTCACCTGAAATATTTTATTCAAACACTTTTTGATTTGCTTCTGTGGAACCTAAGATAAATATACAACAATGTGCCAAAATACATATTTTTGGTTGCCTATGTTATAATTACATAAATTATGGAACAAATATAATATTTGATGTAGAAAAATATCAGAAAATTTATGTGTAAGAAAAAAGGAACCTACTAGTATGGATTTTAATAACATAAAACTGCTGAGGTTTCATAAAATGAACTTGGAAGTTTTACTTTTTCATTTACTCTGGTAGCACTTTGCCTAGTTTAATTAAGCATTACAATTACCATCTATATTCTAAGTTTGCAGTGATTCATAAATTAATAACGTTAATGATGCCAAGAGAAAAGTAATGATAAAAACATATTCACATTTATTAAATGCCTATATTGTGTGGTATAAAATATAGCCTCTATTCTACTTTGACTACGATTTATTCCTGCAACCTCCCTGAGGTTAGTTTTATTTTTCTAAAACTTACTTTCTTACAGCTTAACGTGTTTCATTGTTACCTCTCTTATCACTTTTTTGTCTTATTAAGCCTCCATACTACCTCAAAACTTTGCAATTCCAATTGGATGAAAGTATGGGGTTGTAGCTTTTGTCTGAAGAAAAGGTAATATAATTTAAAATCCTAATTTATCAAATGATCTCTGAAAAGCAAATACACCTTCACTTCTCATTTTATACACAGCATTATATAATGAACATTGAAAAGCTTTCTTTTTATGCTTATTTGTACAATTTTCACAAGGAACATGCCCTCATGCACCTTTCTTTAAGATTATCTCAGTAACCCATCACAATTGAAGATGCATTCAATCTTTTGCAGTAAGAGACAACCCAGCCACTGCAATAAATCCTCTGAGAACCAAACAATGTTTGTGCTTCTCTCACTTTGAAGTGAATGGTTTGCTCAGAGAAAATTTTGTTTTGATTCGGTTGATCTGTAGAAGGGGACGCTAGCAGATATCTGACAGGTAAAGAAACCTGTATTAGTTTGCTAGTCTGCCATAACAAAGTACCACACACTGGGTGTTTTCAAACAACAGAAATTTATTCTCTCACGGTTTTGGGGCTAGAAGACTGAGATGAAGATGTCAGCAGGACCATATACTATTAAGTTTCTAGGGAAAATCTGTTTCTTGCCTTTCTATTAACTTCTAGTGGTTGACAACCATCCTTGGTGCTCTTTGCCTACAGAAACATCACTCAGTCTCTGTTTCCAACTTCCTCTGGTGTTTTCTCTTTGAGTCTGTGTTCCCACAAGGGAAAAATTCTTCTCTGGGTCTTCTCGACTCTTAACATTACACTCACAGCACTACTGGGCTGTCACAGACTAGGTGTCTAGAGTTCTCTCTTGTCCAGAAACAGAGCAGATGCAGAATTGAGTATGAGAGAGGCTAATGTCCTGGAGGAGACACGGACTCTGAATAAGGGTCCTTTCTCCATCTTCGTTAGTATCAGAAGACTTACATATGTGATAAACATGCAGAAAGGGACAAAGCAGTGATCATTAACTCAAGTGTGTGAGTGAAAGGGGGTTTTGAAGGTATGGGTGCTAGGGTTTAAGGTCAAGACAAATCAAAATTCCAGAGGCAAGAAGATGGCCATTTACTGCAGGCACCAGACACTGTGTCTGTTTATCTTAACTTTTTAAAGGGGCTGCAACAGATAAAGCATGCTACCTCAGGGGTAGGAAGGCATTTATCTCTCTAATTGGCTCTGGGTGCTTTCACCCTGTAGTAGCTTTCTGCTCTATGCTTTGCTTAACTTTATGTTAAATCCTGGCCATTTTCGTCCTGTGGTGGCTTTCAGCCCCAAGTCTAGTAACCCATTGGTGAAAGCTCAGAGAATTCTTAGACTTATTCCCCACACTGAGCCAACTGTGTGTGTGTGTGTGTGTGTGTGTGTGTGTGTGTGTGTTGAAGGCAAGTACCAAATCAAGCAATTTTCAAATTCTTTGGAAACAAGCTGGGTGTCTTACAATTTAACTGAATTCTACACTATCTACTCGGAGATTGCATTAGATCCCACAGGTTAAGGGCTCAGTCCAACAGACTGCCTTTTCTCCTTCCCCACTTCAGATGTCAGCTGTAAATCCAGACTGTCAACTGTACTTCTGTCTGGGTACAAATCATAGGTTCCTGCAACCCTCTTCTCAGGTTTGATTAATATGCTAGAGCAGCTCACAGAATTCAGTAAAACCATTAAATTACTCAGTTACTGATTTATTTTAAAAGGAAGTAACTCAGGAACAACCAGATGGAAGAGATGTGCAGTGCAAGGTCCATGGGAAAGGGTTTAGAGCTTCCACACCCTCTCTGGGCTCACCATTCTCTCAACACCTCCATTTGGGAGAGTGGTATTCACCGACCTAGAAGTTCTCCAAACCATGTCCTTTTGGGATTTTTATGGTCAATTCATTACTTAGGCACAGTTGATTAAATCACTGATGATTGGTGATTAAGTCAATCTCCAGTCATTCTCCCCAACTCCAGGGATGCAGCTAAAAGTTTCAACCCTCTACATACCCAATTGGTTCCCCTGGAAACCAGTGCAACCTTAGGGGCTTCATAAAAATAACCTCAGTAACATAAACTCAGGTGAAGTTGAATGGGGCTTGCTATATGAATAACAAGACATCCATTTAACCTTTTTTTTTTTTGCTCTGTAGCTATTTTAGGAACTGCAAACAAAACTAAGTATGATAACAAAAGATGCCTCTATTGTTCTTACGGAGGAAATTATACTGTTTTAAGAGCTACATGTCAGAAACAGTAGAGGATGACCAAATATATATTGTGTTGACCCTGACAATAAAAGAGCCAGTTATTTCACCAGTAAATAGGTTTATTAGCAAGTAGCAGGGGTATTCCAATTTGAGATTTGCATGCCATGGCAAAGCCAGAGGCAAATCCAGAGAATCAAGGAGAAGAGCATTACTTTAGAGAGAAAAAAGGAGAAAGCTGGGAGAAGCTGCTTTGAATGAAAATATATTGGAAAAAAGTGAGAGTTCGGGGAGGTGACTGTTTCTGATTGGCAGCATTGTGGCAGTTTCTCATTGGCTAGGCTGTGTGGGCATGGACAGAAAGCCTCCTCCTGCTGGAGTAGTAAAGTAGGCTTCTTCCTGTAGATGATGAAGTGGCAGTGCATGAGAGCTCCCCCATTTGGCCTCCCAACTCTATTTTAAATGAAGTTTCCTTTATTCAGTTTCACAATTTTTTATTATAAATCAAAATATCACAGTTTCTATGCCCACATTTTCTTATTAGGATGCCAGTCATATTGGATTTAGGACCTACCCTAATCCAGTATGATCTTGCCTTGACTAATTACTAATTACATGTGACCTTAAATAATTGAGGGTACAATATTCAACTCAGTACACAATCCAAATTCAGAATAATCTAAATGACTCTAAGGCATTGTTCCAGTGAGGACATAATTCTGTCTTTCTTCAATTAATCGAATCGACACCAGATGTTCTGCAAGTTTTTGACATATAAGGAATTTAAAATTGGTTTCTATTAAAAAAAAAAAAAACTTGGCAATTAAAGTAACCAGGTCAGTGTTGAAGGGAAATACATGGTTTCTAGTCTGTACAGTGCGTTTTTTGCATGGTTGCTTTGTGGTGTGACCATTTGACAATGAACTGGTCATCTGGTTGGGTGAAGAGGATGACAACATATAGAGAGGGTTTGCCTCGTCACCTGATTATTAGGAGCTTCTTTAAGGAGAAGGGAGAATAAGGGTGGAAAGGATTTGATGAGTGGTCACATAAAACACAGACAGGTTCAAGCTCCAGACTTACTCTACGTGGTTCAATTTTCCATTCCCAAAGTTTTCACTAATCCTCTAATCTTGCTTATTCAAAGATTCTTAACATCTAACTGAGCATAGTAATCTCACTTTCTAGTAAAGTGGAAAACGAGTGAACCTGCCTATTTATATCCACTGAAAATCCATTACTTTATATAGTCCTTAGAGGCTATTTCTTGGTGAAATTGTAAAATATAAGAAGTCTATTTCCAACTAGAGTTGCTGCAGTTTGTTGGGCCCTTTGCAAATGAGGCTAGAGGTTTCTCACCCTCAATCATGCAGTCATAGGAGATTCTTCATGGGAACATAGTTGTAGACTGTGGGACAGGTGGCAATATTAAAATCCTAGCACATAGGTAGATTTGGCAACTTTCTCATTCAAATTTCCATCCTTAGGACTAAAGTGATGTACTACTGGGTGTTGATCTGATATACCTATTTTATGAGGGCATAAACATTTGCTGGTGTCCTTGATAGGAGTCAGGATATGCTACTTCATAATATGACATATTATGTAGCTTAACCTGCAGTAATATTTTTTAATGTTTATTTATTTTTGAGAGAGAGATAGAGAGGCTACAAGTGAGGAAGGGGCAAAGAAAGAGGGAGACACAGAATCCGAAGCAGGATCCAGGTCTGAGATGTCAGCACAGAGCCTAACTTGGGGCTCGAACCCACAGACTGTGAGATCATAGCTTGAGTCAGTCTTAACTGACTGAGCCATCCAGGCACCTCTTGAAGGAATTAAAAAAAAACAACAACAGCAGAAGCAGGAAGGTCACTCTGATGCCCACTCTCCACCACTCCCACCCTTCTTGTCTCTATCAGGTCATAAAACTCCCCTGTGAAAAGTGATCTCTCTATATACACCAGGAGGAGGGAAGACATTCTTATCATCAGAGAGAGGGAATTTGAGGCCAAGACATCTGTACAAACAAACCTTATTAAACTAACCCTTATCTTCCTACTTCTTCACCATTTACTACCTCTAGACCAAACCCATTTGTTTCTACAATTCTTTACGAATATATTGCTTCTTGGTCTCAAAGGTATGAAAGCTTCTTTCTTTAGTCACTTCTTAGGTCTTCATTCTCTTATGATGACTTCCATGTAGATGTAAACATTTAATAAAATACGTATGCCTTTCCCTATTAACCTGTTTTTGTCAGTTTAATTTTCAGTCACAGCCAAGGATTTAATGAGGGTCAAGGAAAACTTTCCTTCCTGCATCTTATCATTAAACATTGAGTCTCCAAAAATTCTCAATATCAAGCCAAGAGGTGCTATCAAAAATAAATAAATAAATAAATAAAAAGAAAGTGGTGAAGACAACATGCTAGCTCCTGTTGTTTCTCTGACCTATTTGGTCAACTCCCCCACCCAGTCTTATGAATTATGCATTCCCTTCCAATTATTTATAATTTAATAGGAGATCGTTTATATCTAATAATAATAGTAAGTGAAGGATTATAATACAAAAATGACACCAGAAGGTAAATACATAGTAGGCTTGTGGCTTCAGGTCAACAAAGGAAGTAGAATATGAACTAGCACTTCAGTCCTTTGGTTCATTTCTAACAACCAATTCCGAATGCTCCATATTTCCAAGGTTAGGTGGCCCATAACCTACTCTTGCTACTGATTTTGATATTCATTTAAGTTGTTCGATATCAAACAAATAAACTCTGGCAGCTTTAACACATTTTAAGATAACTTAAGCAAAAAGAGTAATTTATGGGGGGAAAAATCACACAGCTCACAGAGTTAAAGGAGGAGCTGAAAAACCATGCATGTCTTTAGGCAAGACATCCAGGGACAGCATGGATTAGCATACAGTATACACCTGGGAACATTTGCAGAAGGATGTCTTCAGTTATGCGTCTTCAGTTATGCGTCTTCAGGACCTGAATTAATGACTGTCTTGTGCAAGCCTCTCTCTCATTACATGTTTTCAAATTAAATCACAATCTCATTTCATGAAGTCTGTGACAAATTTTCCATTATCCATGTATGATTAAAGTTCAGAAGGTTTTCATGGAATGTGCCTGATTTGGTTTTCTCAATGATATTTGTATATCCAGTAGGTGAATTTATGAACATCTCTAGTCCGTATTTTTAGACTCTGTACCTACAAAAATAAAGGTGACACTTAACCACAGCCGATGTCATTTTACCTAGTATGCAGACATCTTATTATTAATATTATGTCAGATTTCTTCCCAGTAGTGATTATTTTGGAAATTAGTTGTTTTGTAAAATGTTATATTTCTCCATTCTACCATTGACAATGAAAACAAGATGGACATTTGCATGAAATTGACATATTCAAGTATACCCAGAGAAAAAATACTCTTACAGCAAAATTAATTCTGCAAGATTTAAGAAATGTATTATTTTACATTTTTATATAAAAGCTATATGGTAGATAAATCTAAGCCCTAATTTAAAATGTATTCTTTATGGAAAAGCTCAGGTTCTTATCAGTCAACTGATTCACCTTTCAGAAAGTTTTTTAAAAATGTGGTCAAAGTTTCTGCAATCAAATTTATAAATAATTTCATTTTGAATTTTGAAAAAGAGATAATGAATACTTTTCTCTTTTTTATTTAATTCTTTAAACGGTTCTGATGAAAAAATATGCTGATTCTTCCATAAAAGGGATTAGCAATGTTTAAACTGAAAATGTAACAATTTCTCCTTTCCTCACCCCCACTAGATTAAATCACTTTCAGTGGCTAGTTGTAAAAAGCAGATCACTGTAAATGCCAAGTGAAAATAGTCATCTACTTCAACTCAAAGTTGGATATTTGCAAATGTAGACAAAATATAGAGGATAACTACTTCACAGTATATTTCTTATTGATATTATGACTGTATTCATTCCACAGGAAGAAGGCAGTTTCTGATTAACAGGTTGATTTTGCTTCCTTGGATTTTGACATGGAAAACTTATGCTCCACTGACTTTCTCAGGCAAGTAGGAATTTTTCTAAAGTTCTTTTTATTTCATATTCTAAGTTCTATGAAAGCTACTGTGACTACTGATAGTGTTTAAATTATTTTAGAGAATAATTTAGGCATGATAAAGTCCAAATACAAAAATCAAAGGTGTTCGTTTCCTTTTATTCACTCAGTAATTCATCAGACACTTATTGTATCATTAGACCTTCGTGTCAGGCACTTGGCTAGGACTTCGGAGTCAAAAATTTCAAGAAAGACTAATTACATACAATTTTTTAATTAAAGAGATGAACATTACCAAAACTTTCATTTTTCTCAGAAGTAAATCTAAATACTAGTAAACAGATACTCTTCCCAGGTACCACCATGGACTCAGAACAAAGACATAGGAATATGCCTCTGAGGTTTTATCATCACCATTTTGAAGGACATCAATAAGTTTGAACAGCAAATATCTTCTTATCTGCTCATTCTTAGACAGTAAAGCGTTCATTTGGAATTTATACATATATACTAACACCCATTCATGGAAATTATTCTTTCAAATGTGGATATATAATCTGATCAATTTATCTGTTTTGCTTCTATTAGGATATAAAAATGAGCATAGAAATAGATTCTTTGAAATGGATAAATTGTTTAATTTTTTGTGTTAAAATCAATGTTATTTTGGGTTAAAAATTTTGTTATGGTTTAACATCCTTAGATTCCACCCTTTCACCCCTCCCCACCCCACACTTTTAATTTCAGAAAGAATGGCTATTAGCATTTTGGCATGCTTGGCAATACTATCGGGGATCTCAGAACACTCTCAGTGGGTTGTATGTGACAAAAATGGTAAACAAAACATTTATGAAACTCAGTAAAAGAATTAAACCCACCCTTTTCTGAACATTTGAAAGTTGGGTCTTACTGTGACAAGAATGTATATTCAGACAAGAATATGCATTGAGGCCTGAAAGCAAATTTCTCATACCGGCTGACATTTAGCAACTGAGGAACATTGAGAACCATGGTGAAATAGTTTAGTCAATTGGGCCTAATAGGTTTCTTTCTAATTCCAGCATTCTGTGGTTGGTTACACCAAATTTCTATGATTAAATTATAGTTTTGCAAGTATAGATGAAACCATTGCTTTTCTTCTGACCCTACAGCACCTCCTCGGCTTTTTTTTGCCTTTGTTGTCTGGGAATTTCCATAGCTTCCTATATTGAATGGGGCTCTAATTTTGTAACTTGGGAGAGGAAAGGGATAGAGCTCTTATGAATAAACACGAGGTTACAGAGAAAAAGCTACAGGAATCCCATTTGCATAAAAATACCCTATTATAATCTCTCTTGATAAAAATGATGAAGGTTATTTTTGGGGTTGTTGTTCTGTTCTCTGGACAGGCAGAAATAATATTCCTTAAAGAAAACAAGGCACAAAGTATGTGGGTGAAAGTCTAGAACTTACACCTAAGAAAGTAAGCAAAAAAAGGCACGTACCAGGTCTAGAAAACCTATCATTAGTTGAGAAGAATGTCTTTTAAAAATCATATAGGGTGGCTCAGTTGGCTAAGCATCTGACTTCGGCTCAGGTCATAATCTTGTGGTCCCTGAGTTCCAGCCCTGCATCGGGCTCTAGGCTGACAGCTCAGAGCCTGGAGAATGCTTCAGATTCTGTGTCTCCCTTTCTCTCTGCCCCTTCTCTGCTTATGCTCTCTCTCTCAAAATAATAAATAAACATTAAATTAAAATCATATAATAGATTTGCATGAGGAAAATAAGTTAAATGTTAATGAAGAATTTATTAAAAACAAATAATAATTTATAAGTATTGTATTTGCTCCATTAAACTTTCATTCCAAGTGTGTTCTTCAGAACAACATTTGTATAGTTATTTCTTTCTTTTAACTCTTGGGTATTTCTCTTCCATAACTTTAGAAAATGCACATATTTGTTTGTTGTTCTGTTAATTTTTACATGTGCAATGCAAGGTGAAGATTTGTTCACTCACACTTGTCCCTATTTTCTCTTCCTGAATCCCCCCGGTATTTTTTAATGTTTATTTATTTATTTTGAGAGAGAGAGAAAGCACAAGTGAGGGAGGGGCAGAGACAGAAGGAGAGAGAGAAAGTCCAAAGCAAGTTCTGTACTGTCAGTGCAGAGCCTGACCTGGACTCCAACCCATGAACTGTGAGATCATGACTGAGCTGAAATCAAGAAGTTGGCACTTAACCAACTGAGCGACCTGGGTGCTCCTTCCTAAGTTAACTTCTGAAAGCTTTATTATTGTTTTAAATTTTTTTTTGTTGGCTAAGTTACTAAATTGTATACTTGTATCTCTAATTTTACTTTTTTCTTTTTTTTTAGTGACAATATTATTTTGTTTGACTTACATACAGTGTTCACCTTCGCAGACTATAATTCCTTTCAACCCCTTTCCCAAACAATAATCTACCCTCTATCATTATGCATTAGGTTTCACTGTCTTGAATTTTATACTACTGGTATAATATAGTATGTCATGTCTGGCTTTATTTATTTATTTATAATATTTTAAAGTTTATTTATATTTGAGAGAGGGAGAGAGACCATGAACAGGAAAGGGACAGAGGGAGAGAGAGAGAGAGAGAGAGAGAGAGAAATTCGGAAGCAGGCTCCATACTGTCAACCCAGAGCCAATGCTGGGCTTGATCCCACCAACCATAATGTCATGACTCAGACTGAAAACAATGAACTGAGACACCCAGATGCCTATTTTATTTTATTTTATTTGAGAGCATATGGTGGGGTAAGGGGCAGAGGGAGAAAGAAAGAATCTTGAGCAGGCTCCAAGCTCAGTGCAGAGCCCAATGTGGGGCTCTGTTTCATAACCCTGGGATCATGACCTGAGCTGAAATCAAGAGTAAGACACTCAACTGACTGAAACACCCAGATGCCCCTGGACTCTTGTATTTAACAAAATGATTTTTAAATTCATTCATAATGTTAAATGATGTAGTACTTTTTCCCTTTTTGTTGCTAAGTAGTGTCCGTATGGACACACCACATTTTGTTTATCTTTTCACCTATTCATGGATCCTTGGGTCATTATAAGTGCTTGGCTACTAGCAGTAATAGCAAGTATAGTAATACCAATAGTATAATAATTGGTATTAGTCTGAATGCCAATGAAGAGAATTTCTGAATTGTATGGTGAGGATGTATTGGACTCAGAAAATTTCAGAGTTACCTTAGGTAACTTAGTTATGCCGTTTTTCCTTCCAGTAAAAATTCCAGTATCTCCACATTCTTGCCAATTCTTAGTTTTGTCAATCTTCCTAATTTTAGCAATTCTAAATTCTAAATGAGTTTTCAATCTTATTGTAATTTTAATTTCATTTTCCTAATAACTAATGATATTAAACATATTATGTTCTTCTTTTCTATTCCTATGTTTTCTCTTAGTAGTATATGTTTTACAATACCCATTTTTATTGAATTAGTTGTATTAACTATTGGATTGTGAGTTATTGATATATTCTCAATACAAGTCCTTTATATGTATTATGTATTAAAAATATTTCCATCATTTTGGGTCTTACCTTGCATTTCCTTAAAAATATCTTCTAAAGAAATTTTGAGAAAATGCACTTTTTTATTTATTTTATTATTTGTGCATGTGTCCTAAGAAATATTGGCCTATTTCAAATTGTCAAGATTTTCTTTTGGAAGTTTTATATTGTTAGTTTTATTATTACATTTATGGTGTGTTTTTAGTTAATAATTGACCACACACAAATGTGGATCTATTCCTGGACTCTATGCTGTTCAATTAATTCTTTTGTCTATTCTATTTTCTGATACCAGAGTCTTGATTAATAGTGTTAGAACTCAGGAACCTGTGAGATCATGACCTGAGCCTACCTCAGATGCTTAACGGACTGAGCCCCCGGGCATAAAGATCATTTATATTTTAATATGTTTTAGATTCAGCTTGTCAAATTTATTTGAAAAAAAATTCACTGCAATTTTGAAAAGGATTGTGTTGGATCTATAGCTCAAAGAGAAATCGACTCTTGGCAATACTGAATTTTCCAATTCATAAACATAGTTCTTTATTCATTTGCAGTATTTGCCTCTATTTTGCATATTTTGCTAAATATGCTTGAGTAATTATGCGCTTGAATTTATTGTCAATTAAATCATATTTAAGAAATGAGACCTAGTATGGTGCATGAAGTATGATATCATTTAAATGTTTTAAAATGTGTCGGGGCGCCTGGGTGGCTTAGTCGGTTAAGCATCCGACTTTCGCTTAGGTCATGATCTCGTGGTTCATGGGTTCGAGCCCCGCGTCGGGCTCTGTGCTGCCTGCCAGCTCAGAGCCTGGAGCCTGTTTCAGAGTCTGTGACTCCCTCTCTCTCTGACCCTCCCCTGCTCACGCTGTCTCTCTCTCCTAGAAATAAATAACACATTTAAAAAAATTTTTAAAAATGTGAAAAACAATATTCATATATTTTAATATATAATGAACACGTGGTAAATTTATTTTAAAAACATACATGGAAGTGATAGACACCAATTCAGGACAGTGCTTGCTCTTGGAAAAAGAAGACAGGGATGCAATCAGAAAGAGGTACAAAAAGATTTATTATAGTTTAATCTCATTTTTCTTTAAAATCTCTGTAGCATGTATGACCAAATAAATACATACCATTGTTTTCAACAGTTTTCTTGATGTTAAAGATTTCATAATGCAAGTGAGAGAAAGAAGGGTGAACATGAAAAGCGACAATAGTTTAGATTATGGGAGAGATTGTACTTCCTTGAACTGAGGTGGCAGCTTTGGATCTGGATGCATACTGATGGATTCCAGACCTACTTAAAACAATAGCACGTGTTGGAGAGAGGTGGTTATCAACTGTATGATGTTATATTCAGTCTTTAAAGATAAATGCATTTGAATACCAGCTGCTGAGTTGGTGGCGACGGGAATCTTATTACTTAAACACGAAGGTAAAAATGCCGATAAGATAATGGGACCCAATGCTCCAGGTTGATTCCAAGTCTCTGCCCAGTTAATTCCTGTGCCAACATGGCTGAATGGAGCTAGATAAAAACACACACTCATACTTAAAGGAGTAATTTTAATATATATTAAGTGTAATATATATTAAATATGTGTATTTAAATATATATACATTACATATATTATATATATATATTTAAAACTCTTCTCCTATTCCTCTGAAAAACTTAACCAATTCAAGTCTTCTAAACAAGCCCTTCACCCTAATCTCACTTTTATTTTAGTAAGACAAACAAATAAACAAAAAAACGAGTTGGACTACTCTGGTCTGAACTCCATTAACAACACCTTATTGTCTAGCACAGCTATATTTCTGCCACACCTGCTTCTCTGCAGTCCCAGGAGGATATTATTACCTCTGCTTCTCAAGACCAATCCCCTTTATCAGTGCTTTTGCTTTCCATTGTCTCTTCCATGATTTCTTCCCATGAATTAATTTTTCTTACTCCTTGACTTTAATATTTTTGGTGTTGATTTATTACATGCAACCTACAAATATTCTAAGCTTTACAGTTTTTTAAAATTTGCACCTCCTCTAGATTTTCTCTTAAGCTTCTTTTCTTCATGTGTTGACCTCTTAAGAATAATCTTTTCCAGGGGCACCTGAGTGGCTCAGTTGGTTAAGCATCTGACTTTGGCTCAGGTCATGATCTCACAGTTCATGGGTTTGAGCCTCGCATTGGGTTTTGTGCTGACGGCTCAGAGCCTGGAGCCTGCTTTGGATTCTGTCCCCATCTCTCTATGTCCCTCCCATGCTCGCGCTCTGTCTCTCTCTCTCTCAAAAATAAATAAACATTTAATAAAATTTTTTAAAAGAATAAATCTTTCCTTTTATTTCTATTTCATCACCTCTTGTTACCCGAGGACAGTTTCAAGAAGCTTTTTCTTTACAACACTTCATTAAATTTCTTTAATGATGGTCTCAATGACCTTCTAATTGCCATATCTAATGGCAAGCACCTTCTCATCTTTAGCTTATTCTATGCAGTCTTATGTGGCATTGCTGACATTTCTTATTGGACTTTCATGATTCTTCTTTGTCCAACTTCCTCTAGCTATTAGGTTACTGCTTCTCTAATAGCTTTGAAGATCCTTCTTTTCCTTTTGACCATTATTTACTTATTGGTACCTTATTTTTTTACTCCACATATTCTTCTAGGGCATTTTCACATGATTATCTAAAACTTTTATGCTGTTGACCCTGATGTCTAGATCTCAGAATTCTCTCTATGCTTCTGATTTATACATATATGCTTTATTATTATTTATATAAAATATGTAAATACATATCTATTTTATATATAAAATGGTGTTTTGGACATTAAGTTTGCATATAACACAAGAACCTCAAAAGGAATTTACTCACAGTGCACTAGTCATTTTTTCTCCAGTCCCAAGTCCATAAATCCTTATCCTTTGCTTTCTCTTACTTTAGTACACCACTACAGACCTAATTGCTACAATGAGAAACAAGGAATTTGTTTGGGTCTTTCCCTCAATATTGGCAATTGTCAAGTCTTGCCCAACTCTGCCTCCTCAACATATGACAATTGCTCCTCCTTTTCCTGTCTCTGGTTCTGTTGTAATACCTCATTCCTTGTTATCTCTGACCTGAATCTGTAGTAATGGTATTACCTCATGTCTTTCTTTCTTTCTTCTAACCACCTTTCACAGGATCATCAAGATGATATGACATGCCAAGAATGCAAATTATAATAATAATTTCTCTCAAAATCTCTTAGTTTCCCATTTGTAATAGGGTGAGTTGTCACATTCTACAATAGCATTCACTCTTCTCAATATAATACCACTGTCCATTTTAACAGTTTCCACTTCCTGCCTCCAACTTCAACCTCTAGCAAAATGAGAAATGGATAGTATTTTATGGCTTGCTACGTGTTGATCTATTAAAAGATAAAGTAGGACATGTTTAAAATTGTTAAAGTTTTATGTGAGCAAAGATTGATCCAGATTGACCAGTATCAAGTGGGAAGTGGCTAGTGCCTCACCCTGAAGAGGTCAGCATGAGACTTACAGAGAAGAGAAAGCAGCAAAACAAGGAAGTCATTTGACTGCCTATAGCTGGAGAAGGTGTATTCTTTGGGAAGGCCTAATTGTGGCTGTTGTCCTTAAGTTTTGATTTCTTAATGTTGATGCATTTATAAGCATAGGCTTTGGTTTGCTTAGTAGGCTGCTAACATACTAAAAGCATCTCAGTCTAAGGGCCTCCTTATTTAATTAACTAACAATATATACTTCAAGGTCTATGACAATTTTCTCTTCCCTCTTTGCTCTGACGTCTGCTGGTTTTCTCCTTTCTCTAACTTTTAACCTGAACAACTTTTACTCATCTCTGAGATGTTCACCTCTTAACGTTGTGACCTGTATCTCTCTCCACCCCCAAACTGAATTAGCATTTCTCTTCTGCTGAATTGTTGCTTTCCAGGACTATTTTTATCATAATACTTATCCCATTGCTTTTATTTAATATCTTTACATATGCCTTCTGAATTAAACTCTCTAAGACTAGAGATAAACCCTTATTCATCTCTTTATCCCAACTGCCTAACATAAAAGACTATAAAGTGAAAATGAAGGATGCCTTTTGTGATAGGCGGAATTTTAATTTGCTCTTCAATTTTCGTACCCTCTGGTGTATACACCTTTTATAATCCTTTCCATTGAGTCTGGATGGGACCATGAATATGATGGATTATTGTCCCCATGATTAGGTCCCAAATCAGTTGTGTTTTAATTAATCAAAAAGGAGATTATCCTGGATGAGACTTACCTAATTATGTGAACACGTAGAAGGAACTGGGCTTTCCTAAAGTCAGAGAAATTTTCTTGCTGTCATTGAAAGAGGAAGCCCCATGAATTCTACAGCTTCAAGGAAATTAATTCTACTAATAAGCTTGTGAGCTTGGAAGAGTGAGTACACACTCTGACTGCAGCTTCCTGCGACCTGGAGCATAGGACCTAGCCAACTGTGTTACACTTCTCACCCAAAGAAAGTCTGATATAATAAATTTGTACTGTTTTAATATGTTGCGTTTGTAGCAATTTATTGCATTGCAATAGAAAACTAATAGATTTTTTATTTTTATTTTTTAACTTTTAAGTTTATTTATTTTGAGAGAGAGAAAGAGAGAGACCACACCAGCAGGAGACCACAAGCATTCTCTCTTGCTTGGCAGAGAGAATCCCAAGCCAGCTGTGCACCTTGAGCGTGGAGCTCAATGCCAGGCACGAACTCTCGAAGCCCAGAGATCACGACCTAAATCAAGAATTGGACACTTTTAACTGACTGAGCCACCCAGGCACCCTGAAAACTAACAGACTTTTTAAAAAGCTGCACTGCTCAAAGAGCTATAGTTTGTTGAGTTGGTCAAAAGAATTGTAGTCACAGGAGAAGGCGCTCCCTTGATAGGATTTCTTGTAGCCATGACAATGACAGCAGCTGCAGGAAAACTAATGATGAATAGCCAACAACAGTAGAATTCTGGGTGGAATGATGACTGACTTCCTTCCAGCAATGACTGAGTTAAGAAAAGCCATAGCAAACCGAGATAACAAGGAGTAAGAAAATAAGAAAGAGAGTTTGGAAATGGGTAGCATCTCTAACAATAAGGTAGAGAGTCCTAAAGAAACCCCTTTCCTACTTAAGTTCTGATTAGACCAAGGACAGTGTGAATCTGGGAAGAAGTTATGGCATAAAATGATATTTTTACTCCAAATAATAGCGAGTAAGGCTTAAAGGACTGAGATATGAAAAAGTACTTTATGACACAGGTTAAGAAGTGAGAAAAAGTCTGGCATCTGGGGTGGGACTATTGAGGGTGGTGTGTTGGAGTCTCTGGAAATTGATAGGAACATGTTAAATTTGATTCAACTTATGAAATTTATTGCAAAGATCCACAAAGAAGTAGGCTCAGATTCTTTTTTTTTTTTTAATGTTTTATTTATTTCTAGGAGAGAGAGAGCGCGAGACAGCATGAACAGGGGAGGGTCAGACAGAGAGGGAGTCACAGACTGAAATAGGCTCCAGGCTCTGAGCTGGCAGTCAGCACAGAGCCCGACGCGGGGCTCGAACCCACGAACCGCGAGATCATGACCTAAGCGAAAGTCGGACACTTAACCGACTAAGCCACCCAGGCGCCCCAGTAGGCTCAGATTCTTAACAGCAAAGTGTTAGGGGATCTGATAGGTTTTCAAGATAAAACAGCTCTGCTTACTGTTATCCTGACTCGGCTTTGTTATTCTATTTTCTTTCTTTTTTTAAATTAAAGTTTATTTATTTATCTTGAGGGGAGGCACAAAGAGAAGAGAGAGAATCCCAAGCAGACTCCACCCATTAGTGCAGAGCCCAACGTGGGACTTGAACCCACGAACCATGAGATCATGAACTGAGCCGAAATCAAGAATCAGATACTCGACTTAGCCATTCTGGCACCCTGTCTAATTTTATTTTCTCACTCCCTTTATTTTTAGTATTTCCTTCTTCATTGACGCTGAAGCTCCAAAATGCTGTGTTCCTCAGATGAGTCTGCTAAACTAGGTAAATCATGATAATTCTATTCCCTTTGCTAGTGATTGGGTTTTAAAGGATATGGGCAAGTAAATGTCCTGCAGGAATTCTGGAAAGATTTCTTTGCACCGAAGACAGTACAGCCAGAGAAAAAATGGTATAAAACCACCCCTTCGTTTTCAGGTACTGCTGGCTCTGGAGGTTGCTTGTTAAACCATTGTAGGCATTTTTGCTTCCATCTGAGAGCAAAGCCATGCACAGTGTGTGTTTCACTGGGAAGTGAAGCTTGAGCCTTCAAATATTTCCTCTAGACCACACCTGCTTCTGGAATTTTTATTTGAGAATTGTAGTTCCCTTATTATTCAACCCAGTTTGGGACAGAATATTTTATTAGCTGCAGTCAGAAATAATCCCAAAGTGGTAACAGTCCAAATGGGTTTTGGCCTCTAAGGCACTTTACTGTCTTTGCATCTCTGTGTGTCTCATAATTAAAAGCCCTGAGGGAGGAGATATGGTTTGTTTCCTAGTCACAGTGTGGTACAGAGCTGCTCTCATAGGCAAATTTTGGTACTTGGCAGGATTCTTCATAAGTCAGTGCCTCTATATCCATTTTGACATCAGAATTTGATCCCTAGAATAGTCAGGAGTAGCCAGATACACAGATTCTCATTCCAATTTGCAATAACTTCCATAAGTGACAAGCATACACCTGCACTGCCCAGAGATGGGCATTGAGAATTATGGACTGTTTGAGATGTCATGTCCTGGCCAGGAAAGCTGTTTCATAAGACAACCCAAGAAATCTGAAGTTTAACTTCTCATTTAGTTGGTTTCTCTCATTGAGCTTCAAATAAGAAATCTCCAAGTTAGACAAATGAAAAAAAAAAAAGGTCTTACTCTGCTGAGGCCGTTCAAATGGCCTTTAATGAAAAAGAGAAATCTCTTTAAAGTTTGTTTGGCCTTTGATCATAGCAATGCCCCCTCAGACCAGCTGTTGTGTTACAATCTGTAACAGCAGAGTAGAAACATGGAAATGAAGTGACCCATGATGCTCTTGTGTTTCTTTAAACTAAAAGGAGAAAACTGCAGACCGATGCAAAATCAAATACCAGGCCTCTATTATTTTAAGGCCTCTAAGATTTTCCAATATCTTCCCTCGTATTTTTCAATATAGCTAAATTGCTGAGCAAATTTCATCAATTATATATATATATAATATATAATATATATATTATATATATATATGCACATTTTATATATTATCCTCAGAATAAAAAGCCACTTTTTCCCCCTAGAAGCTAAGACTTTTAAAACTGTAAGGATAGAATAATACACAATCCATTTTATGAATTAGGAAAGAGACCCTAGCATAACCTGATCATCTGTGCATCAGAATAAAACACTTCAGAAAGCAACATCTCTTTCTTCTTTTCCTGTTTTTTTAGAATGACTATACCTGAAAGAACAATGAGTTTGTAAATGCAAATAAATTTCCAGTTGGCTGATGAATAAAATCACCACAGAGTTGATACGATAAATGATTATTCAAAACCTAAGAGGTATTTCATATAATAATAGAGCTCTGGTAAATAAGTGTGTGTTAAAAAGAATAGGTGTTTTCTATAGGGAAGTTACTCTGTGAATACATTGTTTCCATTCTTCTCTGGCAAAATAAGTGACCACCTGAATACTAAATAGTATCCATTTGGTATGATGCTTTCTGACAGTTGTATCTGAAAGAAACATTATGTAAACACATGCATGTTAGTGGGAGATGAGGGGGGAAAAAAAAGATGCTTAGGGCAATCTGATGGTATTCTCTAATACATAATGCTGTTTGTGTCTCTTCTTTGATTATCTTTATGTCCCAATTATTAGCAGCCATTAGTGCCCTCAGGATAAAGGGAAGCAAAGCAAAACAAAACAAAACAAAGACCTGTCAATCTGCAACTGACAGATAGGTCTTTGAGGTTGTAGATGGATTTATTGGTTCTCTGTTTTGAACTGCATCAAAAAAAAAAAAAATCCTGAACAGTTTCCTGCGTGAAAGAAGTTGAGGACTGAACACCTGGAGGCCTTTAATAATGATGCCAGTAGGAAAGCACCATACTTTTGAAGTTAATTTTCAATGTGAAATTTATTGGGTACTCTGGCTCAGAGAGAAACTTCTCTGGTGAACGAGAGGAACATATAACATTTCCTGAAGAGGTTACAAATGTTTTGTTAGCTTCTATTTGTAAAGGGTATCAATCACCCTAAAAAATAAAGCCTCATTTGGGCTCCATTGAACAATATGACATAAGTACTGTCGCTTATTTTTTGTTTCAATATTCATGCTCTTTTTTCATAATTTGAAGGACTGAAAAACAGTAAAGTTGGTTTTTTCCTTTTCTGTTTTTTTGTGGGAGGATATGATATGATCTTCTCCTACTTCAAAAAATTATTTGATTTTATGATTTTACGAACTGCAAGTAAATTGTGTAGTTAGCAATTTCTAACTATAACAAATACTCATTCATGCCCACACATGAGTAGTATATTGTGGTTCAGGACTGGAACTATCATACTCTGCTTATTACATTTTTCTAATAACATTGAACTTGTATGTGCCAAGCAGGGTACTAGGAGCCAATGATTCAAAAGTGATAAACATGAACATGTTCTTTTCATGAGTACTTCTTTTGTGCTTAGATTCTTTTGAGGAGGACCAACAAATAAGAACTAAACAGGCAAGTATGACTGTACTAAGGGCCTATTTCTAGTTTAACTAATTGCAAAATATTTTTCAAAAGCACTTGAACTCCCAGAAACTGAACTATGTCATCCATAATGTGGGATAATAGCTTATTATCTGGGTGAAAACAATCAGAATGTGGAGAAGCTTCTTTTCTGGACTTTTAAAACTGTAATATCTATGATTCAACAAAGTCATAATTTCTTGAAAGTTGCTTAAAACATGAAATGTACTTTAACCAAACCCTCACCCCCTGTAAACAATTGTGCAAGGAATCCAACTCACAGATTCTAACCTTGTTCCTTCTTTAAGGTTTCCCCAGAAAAGGGTCTGTTTGGCATCTAGAAATTCACAGCAAGGATGTGGCCATACCACTTTTGCATTATAGGACTCCATGATTACCTGGATACTAGTTGTTAAATGAAACTAAAGATTTCTCTTTTATGGGTAGGCAATTGATATACAGAAAAATGACAAAAGTTCTTAAAGTTTCCAAGTATTTATATTCTTCTCAACAGATTCCATAAAGCCAGGTAAAAAAAAATTAGGAGGAAAAAATTAATAGAGTTCTCCTGGTCATGAATACATGAAACTTCCAAAATCACATCTGGAAAGAAAGAAAACTGACAATAAAACAATTGAATACATGTTCACAGAAGGTACTAGTAAGTGACATTGGTAGATTTAACATTTTGGCACATGTTCACACTTTGTATCAGAGTTTGCAAAATATGGTACAAGTTCTGTGCATTTACCATGTCTTCAAATAAAAGATAATACATATCTGACAACTGCCAATATGTTACAGCATCTTCATCTTTTAAATTTTCTAATTTACACTTTTTTTCCTATATTTAATTTAAACAATATTCTGAGAACATGATATAAAAATCTGTTGCCATATAGGATAAAATATCACTTATCTAGAATAATTGACAAGGGTCGCACTATTACTGAGACAGAAAACACTGACTAGTCAAAGTCAACTTTAAAGTTAATTTTAAAAATATATTAAGTTTCTTACAAAGAAATAAGATAATGCAAATCACTAATGTGGTGTTATTATCACCATTATTATAGAAATAAAGACATTCAAGTAGATGGCAACTTAGGTCGTTTCTAGTGATAATAGCTTTTGGGAGTTCTAACTTTCTCATAATAATTATGTAAGACAATATGTGAAGTGATTTGAAAATTATAGTGTTTTGTTTAAGTGTACAGTCCAGGCCATCTGATGGTCAATTCTTTCTTGGTTGATTGGTTAAATAGAATAAATGCTAAATTTGATCTTTGAAAACAATTGTATACTTTTCTCCATCGTGTGTGTTACTGTATTGACTTATTAAGATATCACTAGAGAACTATTATAATAGTATTTGGGGGGTCAGATCTGAGAGTGTTCCACTAGAATGTGAAGAATTAAGTTCCCATCATCCCTTAGTGTTCTCTGGTAGATAAACCTAACTACTCCAGAATGGTTTGAGAATTCTTTTACCTATCACAGAAGATTCATTGGAACATGTGCCTGGCCATGCTTAAAACAAATTTTTGCTGTTTTATTTATTTATTTATTTAGGGGGGAGACCGAGTATGAGCAGGGCTCTTCAGAATTTCATAGAAGAGAATTTTAATCATGTCTGTTATTGCAGCTTTAATAAGCATAAACTTATGAGAGAGAATAGACATCACTAGCAGAAATGAAGCTGAGTGGAGAAACAATGGGTTTTTTGAAAAAAACATATCATGAGTTACGGGAGACATCTGACAGAGTCGACTAAGGTAGCAGCAGATCTGCTTGGGTGAAGGAGTGATGTTTCTAGAGACAGCATCTCTGGGAAGGAAAGGCTAGAATAAAGGAAGAGCCAAGTGGTCTGTAGAGAGAATTCCTTATGAAAAACAAACAAACAAACAAACCAACAAAACCAGGTGACCCAATAGATGGCAGTTTCTGACTGACTGGGGACAGAAAAGAACATAAAAGGATGGCAGTTCCGAGTAGGAAGAATATTGGTCCATGGTTATTTTGGGTTTATATTGGGAATATAGTCATATCAGTCAGAGGATCATTAACTGAACAAGACATCAAGAACTTTCCTTCAGATGTACACAAGCTAGAAAGATTAAAAAAAATTGTCATTCCTTAAGCATCTACTTTGATTAGACATCTGTTTATATGTTATACCATTTACTCTATCAATTCATTTAACCAAAATGTGCCTACGATATGCTAGGCACTGTTCAAGGCATTGGAAGTAGAGCAAAGACTAAAATAGATCAGGTTTTATTCTTGTGAGGTTTACCATCTACTAAAGTAGAGATTAAAAAGAAAAAGTAAATTACGATCATTTCTGATGGCATAAGTGTTATGGGGAAATGATCGTGCAATGTTGTAGAATGGCTGGGGCATCTCTGAATAGGATTGTCAAAAGTTCCATTTAATATAGAGCTGAAGAATGGAAAGAGAGATCAGATTAATTTCATCAGAAAAAAAAAAAGAAGAATCCAACTGTATCAGATTCTGTTGAGAGTTTACATGAGACAAAGACAGAAATAAGTGTCGTCAGACTTAATAAAATAGAGATCATGGCTAACTTTGACAAAATATGATTGAAACTGAAATAGGATAAAGGCAGAGTGGACAGGGATAGGGTAGTAGATGGAGAGAATTCGTGACCCAATAGGTAACTTTTTTTTTTAATGTTGGGAGATTAGAGTTTGATGATAGGCGTTTTTGGAAGAGTAATGCTACAAATACTGGCTATGATGAAACAATCACAGTGCTGATTTATAATCTGCCAGGTGTTTTTCTAAAGGATATATCTGAGTTATCTAAATTTATCCTAACACTATCCCTTCAAAGAAGGTGCTACAACATGCTCTGTTTTACAGAGAAGAAAATTGAGACAAGGATAAACTAGGTTATTTGCAAGGTTATTCACAAGGTGAATACAGACTCATAATTTGAACCCAAAATATTTGACTCTAGGACATATTGTAGAACTTTATCAAATGCCTTATCTTTGTCAATTTGTCAAGATTTATGGTTTTATTTTTGTTTAATCAGTTGACAATGTGGACCAGGTTAATTGATTCATGGTGTTAAATTAATATTATTATTTCAAATGCCTTAAATTAAGTGAAACCAAATTATCTTCTTAACTATTGCTGAATCAGATTGCTAATATTTTATTTGGGGTATTTGCAACTATATCCATGAACATAATTTTTCTTTCTCATTCTAACCCTGTCTTATTTTGCTATAATATCTATGCTAATCTCATAATTTAAGTTGGAGAATGTTTTTATTTCTCTGTTAACTAAAAATCACACACACGAACAAAAATGTAAAATTTGAATTACGTTTTCCTTCTGTATTTGGTAGACCTCACTAGCAAGGTATTAGGATGGATAATTTTCTTTCTGGAAAGTTTTTAAATTACTGATTTACTTTGATGGTTATAAACCCAACGAAATATTTTAATTCTTAATCTATTTGGAATTATTTGCCCTTAGGAAATATTATGGTGTCCACTTTACACCTAAAGAAAGTAAGCTCAGAGAGTTCCTCACTTCCCCATGTGGACTCTGGTGGCAATTTGTGAAGGTAGAATTTGAACCCAAGCAGCTGATTCCAAAATCCAAACTTTTTAAACTTTATGCTTCACTGCCTGATAAGTTTTAGGTATATAGAAATGTGTCCATTTTGTGTAAGTTGTCAGGTTTTTAAAAACAGAGGTGTTTATGTTTCATTTTCAAACACTAAAGACCTATAGTTATAGTTTTATTAATATAACTACTTTTTTTATGTGTACCTCACATCTTATTTTCTTACTCACCTAACTAGAGATTTATAATTTTTATCAGCTTGTTCAGAGAACCAACTTTTGGCTTTGCTCTACTTTATTGTTTATTGTCTTTTATTTTGTTAATCTCTGTTGCATCCTTTTATTTATTCCATCTTCTTATATTTTGTGAATTTTTTTCTATTTTAAATTACCAGTTTAGATCATTCTTATTGAATATATGTTCTAGAATCATGGATGTTTTCACATAAAAAATTATCATTTAATTTAGTTCTATTTCTTTTCAATTTCCCTTTTGCTTTACTCTTTGGTCAGTGAGTTATATAGAATTAAAATACAAGGCTTTCCTATTTTGTTGTTATTATAGCTACTTATTTCTAGTTGTATGCTATTTCTTTGTTCATATTCTTAATAATTATGTATTTAAATGTATAATATCACTGAAGGGCAATTCAGGAGATAGAAAGCATATGTTATTTCAATTTAGAAAACTTCAAAATAATTATCTAATTAGTACAAAATGATTATCTACCAGAGGAATAAAAGAAGACTTAAAGTGTCCCTTCACACCAGCCAAATATTACTGTTTCTCCTAAATGACACTTTCTCAATGAAAAGCATCATTGTTTGCCCTGTGGACCAAATTAGGAGCATCCAGTCTTTTTTGTAAGTTACCTTCTTCATTTCGTCAAGTCACCATGTGGTGGAGAGTCTAGGTCCATCCAATCCATTTGTGCACTGACACCTGAGTAATAATTTAGAAATGCAAACTCAATGATTTCTCTCAATGCTTTATAACATTTTCATGCTTCTTTCTTCCCTTGAAGATAAACATCTTTAATCTAATTTCTATTTTTAATTTTTTAAGTGTTTATTTATTTCTGAGAGACAGAGCTTGAGCAGTGGAGGAGCAGAGAGAGAGGGAAACACAGACTCCAAAGCAGGCTCCAGACTCTGAGCTGTCAGCATAGAGCCCCATGTGGGGCTTGAACTCACGAACTGCGAGCTCATGACCTGAGCTAAAGTCAGGTGCTTAACCAAGTAAGCCACCCAGGCACCTCTAATCTGATTTCTAAGAAATCTTTATTCTTCTGCCCATCCTGATTTATCATCCACTTCCTGTCTTTTCTAGAATGAACTGCTAGTAGTTTACTGATGCACGATGGGCTTAGGCATGTATTTTTCCCTACGTTCTATCTTGTACAAGATTTTTAAATACATTGGTTCTTTGCATATATAATGTTCAGCTTGGAATTGTTCTACCCTTTCCCCCTACCTCTCATATGAATTTCTTTCTGAGTTATAAAATTCATATTATCTAATACATCAATTCAGAAATCTTTCTTCTCCTCCTTCTGGGATGGGGACTAAATGTTCCCCTCATCACATCTACATTATAGAATTTATCAGACAGCACTCTGTTATTACCTCCAATTTACAGCAATAAAACTAAGAATCACATAAGTTCAGCTGTTTAGTCAAGGTCACATAGCAAGGTATAAATTAAATTGTACTGTTTAGTTTTCTGGTCTTCTTATTATGCTAATATCTAAGGGACTGAGAAAACCCAAATCATAGCATGCATAAAGGTGACATAATTCCAAAGGAAGTTTTTAGCGAGGAATTTCAAACATTTTAAAAAGCAACACAGCACTGTTTTGAAAAAACTATGAAACTGTAGTCAGAAACTTAACATGGAACATCCCCTTCACCCTCCCCCAACTTCCTGGGTGTAGCAGTTTGGAAAACATTGCCCTATTTGTTTTTCTTGTAGTATCAGAAACAATACAAACCTGCATGACTAACAAATCATCTGTGAGATAATGGCAAGGGGGTAGACAGCTTAAGAAAAACAGGAAACAATCCCCATGGTACTTTAAATATTAATCAAAACAAGTTTTCCTTCGGAAGATTTATGGTGAAGCTAAGATCAACAGAATGAGTCATATCCAGCCCAGAATGCGCCAGGGGGAGGGGAGAGGAAAACGTCAGTTTAGGATTCATTCTACTATTGGGAGGAAGGCTATACAATTATAACGAGGATAAATTATATAAAGCACAACCCAATCATATGACATATGTTTGTACAAACTATTCGCAAGTTCCATGACTTTGTTATTCAATCACATTTATTTCAGTCTTCTGGGATTATTTGTCCACATACTTGAAGCCAGTAAAAACAGGTGACAGATCAGTTATGAGGAGTTCTGATTTTGAAATCACGTTATTCTTCCCTCCCCCCTCTTCAGGGAAGCTTTTATTTTGTAACAGTTAAGAGGTTAAAATTTATAGTGAAGTGGATATAGTTTTAAAACACAATGCTGCTACTTACCAACTGGTGACCTTTGGCAATTTGCTTAACTCCACTGAGGTTAAGTTTCTTCACTTCTGTAAATGTAAATAATAGTATCTACACCATATAATTGCTATGAAGACAAATACAACTAAAATATCAATTACAAACTGACAAAGAAGTGACACAAAACTCAAAATCGCTTATGGAAAGGAAATGTATTTATTGGTTTTCATAACTCTTAAGTGCAGCACTAACTCTGCTTCATAGGAAGCTTATTCCAGGGTTCAAGCAATGTTACTAGGTTTCAAGGTTCTGGTTATTTTCTCCATATATCCTAGCACGTTCCTTCATGTGAGCCCATTCATGGCCTCTTCTTCCATTTGTCATAAAAAATGTTCTTGCAGATTTTCATATCCCTTTCTATTTAGCCAGCAGAAATTTCAGTATAAAAGATAGATCTTGGTTTCAGATATATTTACCAAAAGTCTTTAGATTCACTTTTTTAATGTGATTTTTTAAGTTTATTTATTTGACAAAGAGAGAGGAGCAGCATAGGGAGAGGGAGAGAAGAGAATCCTAAGCAGGCTCCATACTGTCAATGTTTGAACCGGACATAGGGTTCAAACTCATGAACCGAGAGATAATGACCTGAGCCAAAACCAGGAATCTGACGCTTAACAGATCGAGCCACCCAAGAGCCTCAATAAGGTTCACTTTAATTGGACTGTCTTAGGTTATATGCGGTCCTTAGAGCCATTTGCCATCACTAACAGAATGCAGTGACCTGATTAACTTGGGCCTAACTTACATTCTCCATCTTAGAGCAAAGGGTTGACAGGTCTCCTTTCTGGATGTCATGAGCTGAGAGGGAGGGATGAATCTCTGGCTAAAAATTAGAAAGGCTGGAGAGCTGTTCCAGAACAAGAGTGAATGGATTCCTTGGAGTGGCTGATGAAAAACCAAAATTCTACTCTGTGATCAAGGTGAGGTCATCAGAAGTAATTTTAAGGGTGCCTGGGTGTTTTAGTCTGTTGAGTGTCCGACTTTGACTCAGGTCATAATCTCATGGTTTGTGAGTTCGAGTCCCGCCATTGGGCTCTGTACTGACAGCTCAGAGCCTGGAGCCTGCTTCAGATTCTGTGTCTCCCTCTCTCTGCCCCTCTTCCACTCATGCTCTGTCTCTATCTTTTGCAAAAATAAATATTAAAATTTTTAAAATAAATAAACATTAAAAGAAAAAAAATTAAAAAGAAAAAGAAATATTCTTAAATCTTGTTTATGACCCAAGAGATATGGTGAGTCTGTGTTTCTAATCACATGATGTAGTGAGTGTGCAGGCTCAAATAAAACCGTTGTGTAAATAAGTTGGCATGAATATGCCTGGTACTGGCTAACTAACAGAATTGTTTGGAGGCTTAGCAATTAATAGAGTTGGTAGTTTCTTTAATTTTTTTTTTCTTTTTCAAGTTTTTATTTAAATTCTGGTTAGTTAACATACAGTGCAATATAGGTTTCAGGAGAGTTGGTAGTTTTTAAGTACAATAGCGCTATAATGGAATTTCAGTTGTGCTAGTTATTTAGAATGCCACAGATCCATCCATAATGAAGAATTAGCTGACATCTAAACAGAATTAGGGCACTTGTGTGGATAACATAATTTCTGCGTCTCTCCGTGTTTCTTGTTTTGGGTAGTAGGAAAGAGTGAGGAATGTTCTGTGAACTTACAAGTAATTTCGGATGTTGGGTTGTGTTTTGGGACCATCTCGAGAAGTATAACTTATCCTATTTTGACCAAAATTTTAGTTCTATGGAAGAAAATATATCATGATTCAGGCCAAAAAGATAAATGTCAGGAAAAGATTCTCATTTTTTTTTTTTCATAAAATAGTTTCTTTAAGGAAAGAAGTATTTCGTTAGGTTCTCAGACATGGACATCATACTACCATAGGGTAAGCCATTTGGTTGTGTGTGCAAGACGCTTGATCATTTTAACCTTCAAGCACTGCGCTGACTTCCTGGGTCCTCTCAGAGAGGGCTGAGAACATGATCCTACTCAGGTATTCCTTTGTGGCTTAAAGGACAAATGATAGCTAATACCTGTTTGTGTTAAAAAAAAAAAACTTGAACCATCACTGAGTCCTGTTCCAGATGGAAAACAGCATTGAAGAGTTAAGGCATTTTCAGAAACTTAAATGATTCTTCAGTGTCTGTTTTGATTTGATCACCATGGAGTTTAGACTTTGGAAATTAAGATCTACCACTATTTACCATAAGTTTACAGAAGCTCTATGCTATCTACATAAAGATGTCACTTTTCTAGGTCACTGAGGCACAGTTTAGAGGAATTATTCCTTTTGGTACAATGCAGCGTACTCTGGAGGCCTGGAAGCAGGAAATTACTCACATGGTTGAACGTTGTGTGCTAAGGGAGTAATATGCTCATGTCAGTCCCCTCCAGGATCAGCCCAAGTATAAGAGGATATCTCATAGATTTATCAGTTAGTGTTAGCAGAGGGCACTGAGGAAACTGCTAAACTTAAATTAGAATTTTCGAATTCAGCCTGACCAATTAAAACCGATTATCATATTACCTTGCAGTTTCGTAAAGGTTCGTTTCTAAATATATTAAATATATTAAACTGTCCTTTGAGTACTAATTAAGGAACGCTCACAAGTCACTTAAGAGATACCATTCCTTGTGCCAGGGCTACTGTTTCCGTGGAGAAACATTAAGCAAAAAGAACCACGGTGGTTTGCACACGGTGAGTCAGAGCCAGAGCAGAAACAGGGCTCTTGACTGCTGCTTTGTTCTGTGCTGGTGATTACAGCCGAAACTGCTTCCTTATATCCTGCTCTTGTTTTCTGACATTGAAAAGGAAAAAAAAAAGGTCAACAAACTTGCTGTTGAGTCATTAAAATCTGAGCCATTAAAATCGCTCCCTTTTTAAAAAAGTATTAAATGTATTCTTGTTTCATTTTAATCATTAAGCATGACTACCTTTAAATCGAACTTTTAGAACATGACGGGAGATTGAGCATATTGAGATCAAGTGCATCAAGGAGAGTTTCGAACAAAGACCTTCTGCCTTGAGCGCACCTCCCCTCATCCTGCCCCCCTCAACCCCCGCCCCCAGCAGCCCACACTTTGAGGCAGAGACTACAGCCATCCCCTGCCCTCCCCCCGGTGTGACTCTTACCCCAGCTGCTGAGTAGTAAGAAAAGCACTTAAGAAAGATGAAAAGTGATTCTGACATTTTACCCAGATGTTGATTAACAGCTAGAGACAGTACAAATAAAAATGTTTAATCACAGTTTTAAAGGAGCAATATAAATACAACACCATCTGACCTTTGGAGAAAAGGGGGGAAAAAACCTGACCTTTGCAGTGTGCAGTTTTTACCTTTATCACAAAAGCCACACCTCTTCAATGCATTGTGTGCTGGCTCTTAGTCTAGAATAACTTTCTTCCTGCTTGTCTCGGGTAAAAACTACTAGAGTTTAATTTTTGTGACAACCCATTTTAAGCCCAAGGTTGTGTTAAGTAACTCAAATGAAATAGGCTTTTTAAAATGTTTTTATTTATTTCAGAGAGAGAAAGAGAGAGAGAGAGAGAGCAGGGAAGGGTCAGAGAGAGAGGGACAGAATCTGAAGCAGGCTCCAGGCTCTGAGCTAGCTGTCAGCACAGAGCCCGATACTGGACTCAAACTCACGAATCGTGAGATCATGACCTGATCTGAAGTCGGATGCTTAACCGACTAAGCCACTCGGGTGCCCCTCGAATTAAATATTGTTATATTGTCTTTTAAAAGTCACACCAAAAAGGGGCGCCTGGGTGGCTTAGTCGGTTAAGCGTCCGACTTTCGCTTAGGTCATGATCTCGCAGTTCCTGGGTTCGAGCCCCGCGTCGGGCTCTGTGCTGACTGCCAGTTTGGAGCCTGGAGCCTGTTTCAGAGTCTGTGTCTCCCTCTCTCTCTGACCCTCCCCTGCTCACGCTGTCTCTCTCTCTCTCTAAAAATAAATAAAACATTAAAAAAATTAAAAAAAGTCACACCAAATGTATCACAAAAAAGTTCAACCTTTTTTTTAGAAATTCCACTATATGTTATTTGTCCAATATGAAAAAAATACTTAAATGATTCTCTCTCTCTCTCTCTCTCTCTCTCTCTCTATATATATATATATATATATATATATATATATATATATATATATGTCTATAGACATATATCTTTATCTATATATATATTCTAAGAGAGCCTACTGTTGCAAAATTTACAATGCATATTATAAAGTATATTTAATTATTTCTTAAGAACTAACAAACAAAACAAAACCATTCACAGATCCTGAACTATCCCACCCACCATTCTTTGTATCTACAGTTAATGACTTCCCCAATAGTCCTCATGTCCTGTTCTCCTCCCATAACCTTGTTAATGAAAAATAGAAGAAGTGATATTTTATTGTTTTATATCTGTGTATTTCAAGATGCAGTCTTGTCAAAATGCACATTAAAAGCTTTTTATTTGCCTCGGTAGAGCTGTTTGAAATGTGTATATAACCATCTGCAGTGACCTGGCTCTCTATATGTTTATTAAAACTTGAAAAGAACCCTTCCCTCACTCCCAGTTGCTGGACATAGTTTTTCATGACAATTTTTTTTTCATGAAATAGATTCAAGACTTAGAAGAGTGAAATATTCTCTCTGAGTCAACACTCCCCAAAATGAATCTCACGAAAGACTTGAAAGTAACATATAACTCTAAATGTCATTGGGAGCACGAAACAGTGGTCTAGTTGAATCTGCTTATTCAAATTGCTTAATCTTAGAAAAAGGGACTCTTTCATAAACACCACTTTATAAACATAATTCCATTATAACTGAAAAGATACACAGAATAAGCAATTCTGTTAAAACACACTTAATGATCATATGCTGCTATTACTCCAAGCTGGCTTATCTAGTAAAATAAAATGTGATTTTTATTCAAGCCCAATCCCCTTTTTTTAAAGGTTTACTTATTCTTGAGAGAGACACCACGAGTGGGAGAGGGGCAGAGGGAAGGAGACAGGGGATCCGAAGTGGGTTCTGTGCTGATAGAGCCGAGCCTGAAGCGAGGATGGAAATCAGGAACTGTGAGATCGTGACCTGAGCCCAAGTAGGACTCAACTGACTGAGGCACCCCAGTGATCCTTAAAGCCTTATTTTTTTTCAAATAGTTTATTGTCAAATTAGTTTCCACATAACACCCAGTGCTCATCCCCACAAGTGTCCTCCTCCATGCCCATCCCTCCTCCCCCCCACATCCATCAGTCCTCAGTTTTTGTCAGCATTCAAGAGTCTCTCATGGTTTGCCTCTCTCCCTTTCCCCCACCATTTCCACCCTTCTTCTCCCCCTTGGTCCTCAGTTAAGTTCCTCCTAATCCTCCTATACGTGCAAACATATGATATTTGTCCTTCTCTGCCTGACTTATTTCGCTCAGCATAACACCCTCAAGGTCCATCCATGTTGCTACACATGGCCAGATTTCATTGTTTCTCATTGCCATGTAGTATTCCATGGTATAGATAAACCACATCTTCTTGATCCATTCATCTGTTGATGGACACTTAGGCTCTTTCCATGTTTTAGCTATTGTGGAGAGTGCTGCTATGAACATTGGGGTACATGTGCTCCTATGCATCAGCATTTCTGTATCCCTTGGGTAAATTCCTAGCAGTGCTATTGCTGGGTCATAGGGGAGTTCTATTGTTAGTTTCCTGAGGAACCTCCACACTGTTTTCCAGAGGGGCTGTACCAGTTTACATTCCCACCAACAGTGTAGGAGGGTGCCCGTTTCTCCACATCCTCACCGGCATCTAGAGTTCTCTGATTTGCCTTAAAGCCTTATTTTAACTGTTGGCCCCAACCAGAAATGGAACCCAGATCTCTAATGGGCTTTTAGAGATCTCTGAATGTGAAAAGGTTAGGATTGCCCATAGACTTTACATGGGAAGCTTTTTTGTCTAGCCAGATTTTGTTCCTTCACATTCCTTCACATTCCTGTTTCCTTTTCCTACAGCTTATCCCTTCCCTTCATTCTCATCTGAGTCAATACACAGTGATGGGCTTTTCACTAGCGTAAGGAGATACGTTGTCTGTCACTAGCTCAAAGCTATTATTTGCAATATCCCTCTTCGTAAAGGAGTCACTACCACTGTTTCAACGTGTGTACTTAATGTGCATCATTACAAACGGACCGTCTGTGCTTTAGGTTACATAAGTAGACGGGTCTTGTGGCTACTAAAGTGTCTATTGCAACGTTGAAGGTGAAGGAAGAAGGTGTGAGGAAACTTAGTTGTTATCATACAACAGCGATTTTTGAGGAAATAAGTATGGATGGGGAAAGGAAATGGACGATGCATATTACAATCATGGTTTAAAGAGAAGCATTTCTTTTATGTACTTAACAATGCATATTGATTCAGGATAGTGCTTTTATCACATCCAGTATCACTTGTTCCAAATCTTTTAATCCAGGAATCTTGCTCATTGGGACACCTGTACACTTTCTCTTTCTCTTACGATGGACTGCCTATCTCCTTTCTCTCTCACCCCACAACAAATGCTTATCCAAGAACAAAAGGAACTAATGATGGGTGTCAGTGTAGAACAAGTGATATGAAGGCATTTCTAGCAAAATAGAGGGAGCAAGAGCTTCAAGATGGGGAAGGCGCATTTTCCTTGGAACTTATAGTACATAAAACTGGAGAGAGTATGCTCAGATTGGCGGGTTCGGGGACCCTCAGCCCCAGATGGCTCTGATTTACCCTGAGCAGAAGCAGTGTGCTGCTGAGAGGAAGCCTGTTCATTTTCCACTTGGATGGATCCTGAAAGCACAAAAATCTCACAAGAAACTTGAGTCTCACAAGGTTTCAAACCAAATTTTGCAAATTCAGGGGTGAAGTCAGCTGAACTCGATAAAATTGTGTGCCTCGCTTTTTTCCCCATCTCTACAAATGAACCATCTGTGCTATTATATCAAGTACAGGGAGCGAATCATGTTTTATTCCACCTCTCCCAGAGACCTAGTTAGCAATAACCAGAAGCAAAGCCATTTCAGTGCGTTCTGTTGAGCGTGGGAATGACATTTACCTCCTTTTCTGTTCACTCTCACCTGTCTCTTGACCTCATGGAGGTTGGTTGCTCCTTGATAAGTATTCTCTTTCTCACTATTCCCCTAGCCTGGAGTTTGGAGGTGGAGCTTGTCGGTGTGTTGCCTCAGGAAAAGGTGCCATGTACTAGCTGACACTGGTCCTGTTCTCTGCCATTTGATAGGATCAGAGGCTTACTCACAGGCAACTGGCAGTTATTCTAGAGAACAGTGGGCAGAGCACCAAGTGTGTGCTAGAAACAGTTGCTCTGTTTCATGAGCAGGATACTTAAAATTATTCCTTTTGTCTTTACGTAAACCCTGCTGGATTCCTTTCTCTTGAATGTCTAATTACACATTTAAATTTTGAATTTATCTTGATTTTATTCGTGCATTTTTGTCTTAGCCAAAACAGCCGTTATTTGGAGTTAGCTACTCTTTTCTCCTTTTTTATTTATTTGGAATTTGCTATGATGTAATTATTGTTTGGTAGATAAAGACGTTCAACATGCTTAGTCATACCTAACATATGATAATTTTCCCTTCAGCCACCCCATCATATTGTTACGATCCTTTGCACATATAACACCAGAGAAGCTCTGTTAAGTAAATAAAATAGTGTGTGGTGTGGGTCAGCCCTTGCTTTAAGCCCTTTATCATGTATTAAATCATGTATTGCTCTGAAGTATCCAATACATAGCTACCGTGGTTATTCTCCACATGAAGGTTAAGTAATTTGACCAAAGTCACAAGCTAGTGACAAGAATTCCACTTAAGCAGCCTGGCTATATAATTCCTGCCCTTATCCACGATACTATGTTGCCTCTTGAGCCCCATCATTTCTTTCAGGAATAATTTATTTTAGGCTGATGTAAAGTGTTCTAGGAGGTTTCACACGGGGTTTGTTACAGGGGTACACGATACTCTTGTGTTCTTGTAAGTGGCTGATTCCACTGGAACACTTTCTCTGTGAGTTCAGAGAATCTCTTGAAATCAAGTGGTACGGGAAAGCTTTTGTCACAAACACAATCCATTAAAAAAACACATGCACCGACTCCACTTATACAAACCATGCAATATGACTTATTTTTCCCCGGATCATTTTAGACCACTATCAAAATCAGCAAGACAAGAGTTAAGTTGACAGACTAAAAAGTGGTTTGCAATGAAAAGAAGAGTGGAAGATAAATTTGTACTGTATAATCTTCATTTAAATTGTTTCTGCAGGCTTTGTGGTTATTGAAGGAAGGTAGGGGATGTGAGAATTTCAGAATGAGATCTTAAAATTAAACTTGAGATCTTACTGCCTTGAGTGCTCTTTCTGTGATGTTTAGAGAAAGATAATAAATGACTACTGGATATGTTGTCATTTCATGATGACACTTGCCTTTGATCTGTTGGTTGAGTCCCCCATCTGGTGGCTGAATTTCTCATGAATGCTGTGACAGATGAGATTTTAGGTCTGACGTTAGCCACAAGTAGGGTTTTGTAGCCCTAAGGGCCCTCAGAATAAGTTCTCTTTTACTTGGAATTTGTCTTTAGAAATATTAAATGTTTTTCTTGTATTATAACCTTAGTGAGTAATTACTTCCTAAAGGATTGAAAGTTTATACATCTTATACCACGTTTCTGGGCTCACTTCACAAATGTTTCTCAAACTGTGACCTGGGACCAACTCATCAGCTGGGGGCTTATAAAATGAAGATTCCTGGACCTCATTGTAGACCTACTTACTCCTTTGAGATGAATCCTTTGAGACAAAACTGAAGAACCTATATTTTAAATAAATATCGCAGATGGGTTTTGCATACTAACCAGGAGAGAATCTTGGGAAAGGGTCTTAACTGGTCCTCCTTTTTGGCTATTGCTAATCTTCTTCTAAGGTAGAGGAAAACTTTAAAATACTGAATAAATGACAATTATTATGTAGCCATTAGTGAAGTAAAGAGGTTTTGTCTTCTCAAAAGGATTCTGCAGACAAGAGTGTTGTCTGTACTGGTCCATAGCCGTCAAATCTGACATAACTCCTTTGGCAGCCGCTTCAAACATTTTTGGAGGAAAGTTATAAAATTATACACACACACACACACACACAGCCTCCTTAATTTTTTTTTAATTTTCCTTTGTTTAATATTTTTATATTAGTCACATTCTTCCATGATATTTTCTGGAAAAAAAATCTGACAGAATTGTTATGGACCTGCAGTGTTGCAAAATAGAAAATTCCTCCTCAAAGAATACTATTTTTTTTAAATGTGACCTTTTTCTTTGAATCATTGCTTCCTATTTACCAGTACTGTCAGCAGGTGACATACTTTGTACAAGATGAAGTGACAGAGGCTGGCACTAACCTGGTGAACCCTCCACATAACTTAGGATGCAAATCCAAACAATTGAGAGGAGTCTGCCAATCACAAAATCTTTTGAGTGTCTGAACAGATAGTCTTTGTCTCATTGAACAGAGGACCTGAGCTATACTTGTGTCAGCTGGATGCCTCTCCTCATTTCTCTCCATTGTAAACAGCAGATACTTTAGGGTGATGAAAACATATTCACATCAGTGTGAATTAAAAAAAAAAAAGGCCTTTCTATTTCAGTCTACTTGTTTCATAAACTAATGCAAAAGAAAACATAAATATGCAGTACCTTTAACAACAATAACAGAAACCATCTGTATACAGAGTTACAAATTCTTTCTGTACTGCCATTGCTTTCCAGTCTAAGTCAAACATTCCTTTAAAGCTTTGTCAAATGATTTTATTTTTATTATTATTATTTTAATATAATTTATTGTCCAATTGGCTTACATACAACACCCAGTGCTCATCCCAACAAGTGCCCTCCTCAATGTCCATCACCCATTTTCCTTCTCCCACACCTCTCCATCAAACCTCAGTTTGTTCTCTGTATTTAAGAGTCTCTTATGATAAAGAAGATGTAGTTTATCCATACAATGGAATACTACTTGGCAGTGAGAAAGAATACAATCATGCCATTTTCAGCAACATGGATGGAACTAGAGGATAGTATGCTGAGTGAAATAAGTCAGTAAGAGAGGGACAGATATCATGTTTTCAGTTATATGTGGATCTTGAGAAACCTAACAGAAGACCATGGGGAAAAGGAAGGGGGAAAATTATCACCAACAGAGAGGGACTGAGTCAAATGATTTTCTAAGTTAGTAATTTTCTCGGCCAATGCCTCTGCACTAGAGGTAGCTGGTTCTATCTGGTCTTTGAAATGTGGATTTAGTCACATCACTATATATTCCCTGCATTGTTTGTTTATTTTTACCTCTTGCAGATGTGATGGGATGCAGTTGACTTCAGGAGTATGGTATCTGAAATGAAAATTTCCACAGACATGAATATTCAGTGGATATATAGCGGTCAAGTCTTAGGAAATGAATAAACTGCAGAGTAATTTATAATTAATATTTATTTAAATTGAAATATAATGGCTAGCTATTCTAAAAGAATAAAATAATATATAAAAATGAAACTGGATTATTGAGGATTTCCTACACTATGAGCTTCTTAAAAGATTTTCTCACTTATCTTTGTTTATCCCTGTAGTAGAGTACAATATCTAGAATTCAGAATACAAAACAGACAACATGAGTTTGCAAACTAGTTGTGCTGTTTATTACATGTGTTTGGTTAAACTACTGAAGTTCTGTCATGTACATACTGGGAATAACAACAGTACTTATCTCACAGGGTATGTAAGCATTCAATGACATAATACATGTTAACACTTGACATTGTTCTTCCCATGTCCTAAACTTCAATATTAATTATTGCTATTTCTCAGTACAGAATGGAACATGTTAATATTTAAATCAAGGAGAGTGTTATTAATGTTTATTTATTTTTGAAAGAGAGAGAGAGAGGGAGGGGGAGAGAGAGAGAGAGAGAGAGCCGGTGAGCACGAGGGGGGGTGGGGCAGAGAGACAGGACAGAGGATCCAAAGCAGGCTTTGTGATAGCAGCAGAGAGCTTGACATGGGTCTCGAACTCACCAACTGTGAGATTGTGACCTAAGCCGAAGTCGAACACTCAACCAAGTCAGCTGCTCAGGTGCCCTTAAAACAAGGAGATTTTAAGACTGTCAGATACATGCTAATCTCTCTTGGCTCTGGATTTTGTGCAACTGCACACTACTTCCATATTCTTTTGCTCACCTTGGTCTTTCTGATTGAAATGCCATTTATAACTATTTGCTAGTGCCCCTCATATACGCAAATTCTTATTTCTTGTTGAAACATGGAGAAAAAAGACTAGAAAATTTAGAAAAAAATACATTGTTCCCACAACCTTAAACTCGGAAATAAACACAATGCATGATGATAAAGCCATACAGGTTACCTTAAAGGTAGAGACTAGTTCCTAGGTCACCAATACTTGAGCCCAACTTAGTGATTCCCCCCGCCTCCACCTTCCCCCCAAAATAAACAACTTTGCTCCCCAAAAGTTATTTGGTAATGTCTAGTGCCATTTTTGTTTCCCACAACTTGGGAGAGAGGTAACTCTAATAGATAGAAGACAGAGGTGCTGGTAAAACATCCTACAATGCATTTAGCAACCACCATAACAAGTAAGTATTCAGTTTAAAATGTCAGTAGTGCTGAGATTGAGTAACCTTCAAACCTGGTAATATGTATATATCTAAAGGATGAATATAATTTCCAGAAGAGATATTTATAAACTATGGAAGTATAGAAAAAGAGAATCACAGAGGCAAATGTTTTGAGTGCTCAACCAATTATCTTCCTGGGGCAATTAGCCTCCGGGGCTGACATAATGTCTTTACACTCCTGGTGGCTTCTCCGCTCTTCTAGAAAGACATCATTTGAATTCTAAAATGACTTTTTCTAATTCCATACTCATCAAGAAATCTACCAATATGGATTATTTCGTAGTTTATATGGGAAAGGTGTCTTTGATAACATGTCTTTCAAGGTATTGGACCATTTCCTATAAGGTGTCAAAGATACTTCCATAAATTTGTTCCAAATATTTTATTATCTATAGAGTCTATAGTAACATCACCCCTTACATTCCTTATGTTGTAACTTTTTTTCCTTCTTTTTTTTTTCTTGATCAGTCGGGGCTGATTACATAATGTCTTTACACTCCTGGTTCCAAATATTTTATTATCTATAGAGTCTATAGTAACATCACCCCTTACATTCCTTATGTTGTAACTTTTTTTCCTTCTTTTTTTTTTCTTGATCAGTCTAGAAAGACATCATTTGAATTCTAAAATGACTTTTTCTAATTCCATACTCATCAAGAAATCTACCAATATGGATTATTTCGTAGTTTATATGGGAAAGGTGTCTTTGATAACATGTCTTTCAAGGTATTGGACCATTTCCTATAAGGTGTCAAAGATACTTCCATAAATTTGTTCCAAATATTTTATTATCTATAGAGTCTATAGTAACATCACCCCTTACATTCCTTATGTTGTAACTTTTTTTCCTTCTTTTTTTTTTCTTGATCAGTCAGGCTCGAGTTTATCAGTTTTGTTAATCTCTTTAAAAAAATTTTTTTTCAATGTTTTATTTACTTCTGAGAGAGAGAGAGGCAGCATGAGCAGTGGAGTGTCAGAGAGAGAAGGGGAGACACAGAATCTGAAGCAGGCTCCACACTCTGAGCTGTCTGCGCAGAGCCCAACGCAGAGCTCAAACCCATGAACCGTGAGATCATGACCTGAGCCGAAGTTGGACGCTTAACTGACTGAGCCACCAAGGCATCCTAGTTTTATTATTCTCAAAGAGTCAGCTGTTGGTTCCATCGATTTTCCCTATTTTTTCTTTTCTTTTTTAAACATTTATTTCATTGCTTTCACTATTATCTTTCTTTTTCCTACTTACTTTGAAGTTAATGTGCTATTCTTTCTCTAGTTTCCTAAGATAAAAGCTAAGATTATTGATTGGATACTGTTCTTTTCTATTATAAGAATTCAGTGGTACAAACTTTCCTCAAAGTACCACTTTAGTGGCATCCCACAAAATTTGAAACGTGTTTTCATTTTCACTCAGACAAAATAATCTTTAATATCTCTTTCACATCGTTGACCCATGATTATTTACAGTAGACTCTTTGATTTTCAAATATTTTTCAGAGGTCTTTTTCTATTTTTGATTTCTCAATATTCCAGTTGGGGTCACAAAGCATACTTTTAATGGCTTGAATGTTTTAAAATGTATTAAGACTTCTTTTACAGTTCAGGATATGATCCATCTTGTCCAGTGAAGCACTGGAAAAGTATGTATATTCTCTTCTGTTTTGTAGGGTGTTCCTTAGATAAATGCCAAATGAGTAACATAGTGAATAGTTTTGCTCACTGGTCACCACATTAACAGTGAAATTAGCTAGATAGATGTTAAATTGTAGGCTCCTATCTAGGAAACCACCTTACTTTGTCCAGCTAATCCCTTCTTTTTTTTGTATTCACCATTTTAGAAAATTCTACTCTAGCCTCCCCCATGATTCAACTCAATGTTAACTATTTCATGAAGGCTTCTTCCTTTCTTTGAATAGTATAAGAACTAATAGTATTGCTTATATTGATAGCATATTTAACTTTGTATATATTCATTTTCATGTTCTATTGTACCTCGAAAACAAAGACTAGTTCTTATCTATGTGCATATTCATAGCAGATGGTAGAGAACTTGGAATATGACATGTGTTCAAACAGTGCTATGGAGTAGAACTGTTATCTCTTAAAGTTTTGTGTTTATCGTAATGCATTTGCACAAAAATGAATCTTCTTTTGATTAAATAGGTTCCTTCTAATGTATTCCAAACCAGTGACCAACCATTATTACTTTGAACAGTTCTAATAATTTTCAGCTTCTTATTTCTTGGATTAATTTATGCTTAAAGAGTTCCATTAAAATTTCTTTCTTAGGTTATATTAAAACCTGCCTTGCTGTTATTTGCATCTAGAAAAAAGATCCACCTTCTTGTTTTGTTTTTGTTTGTCCTTAATTCGCTTTGTAATTCTCTTGTCATGCTAAGAATTTTCTGTCCTTTCATTCATTTCTTCTAGATAACATGGCTTAGTGACCATCACCATTGTAGTTATTTCACACCATGTGTAGATGCATACTTCAGGTTGTCAAAGTATATTCTGTGGTACACAGAAATGTAACCAGTTTCTCATATCTGGTCTGATCATAAGTTCTCTTGCTCTGAACACTATGCTTCCATGTTAAAGTCACAGAAAGTGAATAGTGGGACAGATGAAGAAATGAGGGGCTATCAATTATTCTAATGCTTATCTAGAGATACTGTGCATGTGTCTGCAGGTTGTTCACTCCACAAGGGTGTTCCCCAAAAGAAGAAAGTGAAGAGTAAAGTCAAATTTCCACTCCTTTGGTCAAGTCTTTTACTTAGTTGTGTGATTGTGTCTGTCCAGCATAAAGCATGCCTTCTGAGGTAGCCACGCTGTGCTCATAGGGTTTGCATCTATCTGGAGAGAAACATCCTTGGTCAATTATCATAACAATGCTGTGATGTATATTGTCATCTCAGCCCTCTTTGCATCCACCCCTCACATCACAGATGACAAAAAAATGATGTCTAAAGTGGTGACCTTAAGCCATACAAGTCATGAATATTTTGCACAAAATGTACTATGGAAATCATATGCTGCATGAATTCTCTTATTTTAGTTTTTGCCTGTATTTGTTCCAAATGTTCATTTAAGCAAGACTCTGTGAGCTTAGATTATGTTTCCTATAACATGGGTCCAATGCTGTAAAATAACCTTTAATCCTAATAACTTGAACATGAAGTTGTCAGATGGGAAAGTGCAGAATGCAGATATTATAGGAATAAAGGGTACACATGATGGCTTCAGGCAGGTCGATTCATTGTTGTGGTTAAATCCATATTTCATCTTAAGACAGCTTCACTATGGTGGGTTAGGGGACAGAGATCATATACTGTAATAATTTTCATCATAGGGTTCATAGAGACATCAGAATAAAAGTGGGCATCACATCATACTCAACCAAGGAGTTACAAAGTAAAATGTATTAAAAATTAATTTTTTGAATTCCATTGTATTTGTCATATTAGCTTTATGTATTATTTCATTTTCTTTCTGCTTTAAAATTCATTAATTTTAATCCAGGATTAACACAATAAGAAGAGGGGAATTGGTTTTCTGTAGCATCTTCCACACTCAAAGTATCCTAATATGCTTTATAAATAATGAATGAGATACTGTTAAAGTAGGGAGTCGATAGGCAAACAGAGTAGCCATTGTACAAACTGGTGATAACTCTCAGAAAAAAAGATAAAAGATAAATACAAAACTGAGAGCACTTTCATGCCGTCTTTTGTTCCTTTAAGTTTTGGTGAAATTTTTAAGTTAAGTTGTTATCTGGGAGTAAATGTCATGTCTAAAGAGAGTGCTCAAGGGATGGCTATTAGAAAATTCATTAATCAGGGTTGTATCTGTAAGTCATGATAATCATTTATTAACCTAAGTAAGACCCTGAGCTTTTTCACTTCTAAAACTTGTCCTTCTATAAAGAAAAAAAAAAATGGGGGCCAAGGTTGAAACCTCAACCAAGCAATGCAAAATAGTTTAGAGCTTTTGGAGGCTGATTAATTTAAGCATATTGTCTTTTCCTACAGGCAATAATATATATATTAACCTCAAGTGAATTTACCCCCAAATATTTTTTTGAGTTGGAAACAGAACTCAAACCCAGATAAAATGAGTGACTCTACAAATAACAATTTCCTACCTCGATAGGCCTTAGTATGTTTCTCTCTAGTTTGAGGAAATATGGCAGGAGCTTGAACACCATGATGAATAGGGGAGCCACATGTGAACCTGGGAGAAAAGAGTTCGTTTCTAGACAAAATCCTACAAATTTTTAAATGTTCTCTCTTTAAAGGGACCTTACAGGTTAAAAATGTTTAATTTGCCATTTCTTCTTTGGAAACATAATTCAATTGTTTGAAGCCTGTCTACTGTTTCAAAGGACAAAAATGACATATGGGGAGGGAAGATTAGACAGGACAATGTTTTTCTACATCTGAATGTGTTAACCTAGAAAACTAATCATTAACATTCATTATACCTGCCAGAGGCCTTATCTGAGGGAAGGGGTGAGTCTAAAAGGAATTCTAGCCATGTGGGCAGAGGCTGAGTAGAAGTCTGCATCAGGCTTGGCTGACATTCAAGGGAATGGAAATACTTGTAGTCTAAGGGGTGTACATTGCAGTTGAAGAGAAGAACCACATGACTTGTAGTGGAATTGTCTCAGAGAACATGTCCATGGGGCAAAAGGGAAGTCAGAGAAGTTGGGAGAAGAGTTTCAAAGCTGAGAGGATCAGAACCAGATCCTGGGGCAAACTGGAGGGCAGACACCACAAAAATACATAGAGGATATGGCCCGAGTGATTCAAGTACAGTGATGTTCTAGGGTCAGCAAACTTTCTGTAAAGGGGTAATGAGTAAATGTTTTATGCTTTGTGAGACATGTTGTCTTGTGGACTCTACTCTACTACTTTGTAGTACCAAAGATAATGCATAAGTGAGTACCACGTGTGGCTGTGTCCCAGTGACACTTTACTTGCATACAGAGATGACACTCTGGCTTTGGCCCACTGGCCTTAGATGGTCAACCTTTTGATATGAGCAACAGTGCTGATTTAAAGTAATCTGTAGTTAGACAACAATCATGTTACAAGGGCAAGGGACACAAGGCACGTGTGGTGCATAGCGACTGCTGGAGCCTGGGCACTCTTTGCTGAAGGCAATGCTGCTGAAAGACTTACACTGGGACTGGTGTTTGGTAAATGGGATGCCTGGTATGGTCTTTGGGTATTGGAGACAGGGATTTAAAAAAATTCAACAGTGAAAAATTCTTGAAGTGAAGAATGCCAAGGGAAAATGTACTTATTTTAAAACCTTATTCCTTACTTTATGGTCATCTATCCAGATAAGCATGGAAAACTCTTCCTAAATGCTAAGGAATGTACAAATAATATCTTTGCCACTTTGGTGGCTAATACTCTGTTTTGTACCTTACATTTTTAGTTTTGACAGCTGTATGCATCTTGCTTTGAGTTAAGCTGCGTCATGAACGGGGCTTACTGGCATGTTCTCCAGGGTGTGTATTCTATTGTTGTTAGAAAAGGTATTTGATGAAATTGTGATATATACTAGTGACTATTTAAAGTCATATGCTGCCTGATTGAAAATAGAATCAGTGTGGGGCGCCCGGGTGGTTCAGTCAGTTGAGCGTCCGACTTCGGCTCAGGTCATGATCTCATGGTTCATGGGTTCGATCCCCACGTTGGGCTCTATGCTGACAGCTCAGAGCCTGGAGCCTGTCTTAAGATTCTGTGTCTCTGTCTTTCTCTAACTCTTCCCCGCTCATGCTGTCTCTCTCTCTCAAAAATAAATAAATCATTCATAATTTAAAAAAAAAAAAGAAAATAGAATCAATGTGTAAACATATGTGTGGTTATGGGGTATGAAAATATACAACCAAACTTCACCAACTGGGGAAGAAAAAAATCAGTGCTCAGAGAAGAAGGAGAGAACAAGGACATTAGTAAGGTCATCAGTCTCTATCTAAGCTTTTAAACAAACTCCAAATGGAGTTTGGAGCCAAATATATTTTTTTGAGACCTGGAGGCAAGTTATTATTAAAATATTTTTTATCTTTAAAGGTCTTTTAGATATTTGTGTGTTTTATTCACAAAACAATGCATATATATATATATATATATATATATATATATATATATTCTCTTTCTTTTTTTGTTCTTTCAACTGCAATAATTCTAGGTGATATCTAGAGTCAAATCATCCACTCTTACAGAATTACATCAAGGAGTTAGAAAGAAATGTAGGTTTTCTTATCATCTTTCTCACAAATTATGTTTCTATCTGGAAGGAAAACTTTCCTTAGTATGCCAACATTTTAGTTCATTCCATTTAAATGACCTTAATTCGTATAAGTTCTCATTACCATTGTAATCATCATCATCACTATTTTACATATCAGACATAGGTAATGTACCTTGATATATTATGTCTCTTAGCATTTACAGTGATTTAAGGCAAGAGCTGAGAATACTAGATGCAGAGAGATTAACTAGCATAGTCCTCATTTAGCACGTGACAGAGCTAGGATTTGGAACCAAAGCCAAATGACTCCCATAATTATTATACATAATAATACATAAATACATATATATATAGTATGATGAATACTAAAAATTGTAATATTAATACTAATTGCTGCCATTTACTGAGTACTTACCCATCAATTGATATAGAACTCTGAATCTAATTTTTTTCTATTACAATTCAATCATAAATCACCAGTTTATCGTACAGATCTCCATATTCCTGCTTCTGATTTTCAGAGCTGACTTCAGTATCAGTGATTATTATGCTATTTAGCATGGTACAAAATGTATCTAGCGTGATAACTTAAGTCCTTCTTCCCCTACTTTATTTTGCTTCCCAGGCAGCAAACAGGAATTTACTTTTAGTGAACACAGATCCATGCTTCCTTCAATCTTTAGTCTTCATTTACCATGTACATTCTATAAGGAAAGATTATGTTGTTGATAACACCTTTCAATACTATGAAAGAAAAATCAGACAGCTTCTTTTGAATATGAATCTTTTCTCTTTTAGGTTCACTCACTCATTTATTGGGCTAAGATTTCATGAGCATATATAATGTACAGTGTGCTAGGCTAGGGCGAAATTGAGTAGTGAACAAACATATTAAGTCCCTATTCTAACAAAGTTTTAATTTTGGTGCATAAAGAGAGACAATAAATGAATCAATGAATAAATCCATATTATTTCAGGTGGTAACAAGTAGTATGAAGAACAAAAAGAAGAATAAGAAGTAGAAATTGACAAAGGTGGGTGGAGATGTGATATTTTGGCTATCTCGTTCCAATCCCCTAATTTACTTAAGTAGAGAATCTTACAGACACGAGGTCTAAATAAATTTGAACTGTCTTGTCTGTGATTCTCTAGGGGCTTCTTAAATATGCATTTCTTTCTCTGTAACCTTTTTCATTTTCCTCTAGGACATTGACTTTGAAATGTTGTGAATAATGCAATTTAAGATGGCACTGCATATAGGAAAGTGGGCCGGAAAATCTGCAATGTCCTATCGCTGTCCAAAGAAATATACTTTTAATGGCTTTTCAATCCTCATAAAAAATGAGCAGCCAGGGCTTCAGATTTCCCCATCTAGAAGTTACATGATTGAAATCCCACATTCCCACCCAAGGAGAAACTGTGGTTAAAAGTTTGCATGTGTGTGCATGTGTGTGTATGTGTTACGTGGCTGTTTCACTCCAGCTGGAATACAGATTTGGTCCTAAGTCAGAAGAGAGCAATAAGATTGTTTTAAGGTTATTGATTTTTAAAGATGGCAGGGGAGAAATTCCGGGCCATTACGTTCTTGAGTCCTAAAGTGAGAAATCTGTTGTAAGAAAATAGGATTCAGTAGTATCTGAGCAGGTTTGGAGATTGATGAGGGAGCACCTAGAAATTTATTAACAGTAGAGCATGGAGGTACATCATTCCAACTAGGGATGGCATTTGAATGGTGCCATTAATGTGCAATGATCTCTAAGCAAAGCACCTGGAGCCAACATTAAGCATAATGATTCACAGAAGTGAAAATACTCATATCCAAGTGCATAATCAACATTCCTTAAGGAACTTGCTGAGTAACTCCAGATGTTTGTATTGAGGTTCCCTTGTAATTAATGTAACTTTTTCAGTTTTTAACAACCTTAGACCTCATATGGGCCTATGTTAAAGCAACTTTGTTTTTCTTGTTTGTTCTAAAAAACAACAGAATGCTCATATCCGTGGTAATTCAAATTTAACCAACAAAGGTAGACATAATGTGCTGATACTTTTATTAACTCAAAACTTTGGAGTTCTTAGTTTAAACTAAAATCATGGAGAGTAAATTAACTTGTAGTCAGAAGAAATATTTCGTAGGATTTCATAGGAGAATGGGTTCTATGGGAGAAGGATAGAAGGGAATTTATAAAGACACCAGATCTCCAAGGATGTTAAATTGTCATAATATGAAAAATTAATAGTTAACAAAAGAACATTACTTTAAAACACTAAGGAAATTAATTTTTAAAAATGCTCCCATTCCTGAAATATTTGGGGAAAAATGTTTAATGCATAAACTAAGCAGGGGTACATTTGTTTCTATTTTGAATGTTCTCCCATGGAGACTTGGCCTGTCTTTTACACATACAAATATAAGCTGCCAGGAATCCTTAGGCATTAAAGAGGATTCGAGGTACTTCAACATGGAGGTGAATCTTATAAATGTAAGACATTAAAAGTCCCGAAAATATACCACCAGAGCCCAAAGTGGAAAAAGAATCTAATACTTTATAACCTTAAGATTTTTCATAAAATCCCAAACTATAAAATATCATTTACAAAGTAAGGAGACATTCACATTTTTTTTGGTAAGCCCTAAAAAAGAAAAAAAATAATAATAACTAAAACACACAAGCACACAAAATTCTATTATTGTCACGTTCTGAAAAGTGTGGGAAACAAAAGCCATCCAGAATGTAACATTGGTATCCCATTTATTGAAGTGTAGCACTAGAAATTTGTTCACCAAGAATTTTGTTTTAAAGAAAGTTACATTTGAAGGATTTAAATTGAAAGATACAATAAAAGACAATGGAAAAGCTACTCTCAAGTTTCTCTTCAGAAATTTATTTTAACCACTTTGTTGTTGATTGATATGATAGACATGCAAGCTTTATTTTTTCTAGTTTTTAACTAAACCCTAATGTAAAATAAGGCATTTGTATTTAAAGGATAGCTTTGCTAATTAACCAATTTTCTAGGAAGAGTGAAATTATGAAGAATGTCTTTCACAATTAGAGTGAAGATACTATGTCTAGAGTTGTTAAATGAAAACAAGAGTAAAAAATGTCTACAGGGGCTCCTGGGTGGTTCAGTCAGTTAAGCATCTGACTCTTGGTTTCAGCTCAGGTTATGATCTCACAGTTCATGAATCTGAGCCCCACCTTGGGCTCACTGCTGTTAGTGCAGAGCCCACGACCCATCCTATGTTCCCTTCTCTTTCTGTCCTTCTCCCACTCATGCTCTCTCTCTCTCTCAAAAATAAATAAACATTAAAAACTGAATGTCTACAATGTAATATAAATTACCATTACCTGCATTTATCATCACCTTTCCTTGATTAATGGCTCATTAAAGGGGCGCCTGGGTGGCTCAGTCGATTAAGCATCCTACTTTGGCTCAGGTCATGATCTCACAGTTCGTGGGTTCGAGCCCCACTTTGGGCTTTGTGCTGACAGCGAGCTCAGAGCCTGGAGCCTGCTTCAGATTCTGTGTCTCCCTCTCTCTCTGACCCTCCGTGTTCACATTCTCTGTCTGTCTCTCTCTCAAAAATAAATAAAAACATTAAAGTTTTTTAATTTAAAATGACTCATTAAAAATCTGTAGCTTTTATTTATTTATTTATTTATTTATTTTTTAATTTTTTTTAATGTTTTATTTATTTCTAGGAGAGAGAGAGAGAGCGTGAGCAAGGGAGGGTCAGAGAGAGAGGAGTCTGAACAAAGGCTCAGGCTCAGCACAGCCCACGCGGGGCGAACCCACACCGCGAGATCATGACCTAAGCGAAAGTCAGACGCTTAACCGACTAAGCCACCCAGGCGCCCCCAAAATCTGTAGCTTTTAAAAAAATCTATTTCTAGCATAAACTATTTTTTAAAAATTCAATTCTAGGATTAGAAGTGGTATGCCTCTGTACCCAGCAGATTTACAATCTTGGATGAAAGGGAAGTACTAACAAATAATTTTTATTTTATTGGTAAACGCTAAAAGATTGATGATTAGGGAATTACAGAGGCACAAACTTTGGCATATGGTCTTGGCCTTATGGATATCAAGGAAGATTTTATGTGGAGGAGGTGATATTGAGTTGAACTTGAGATACACCTAGGGAGTTGGCCCAAATGAAAGAGGGACAAACAGGAATTGTAAGCAGAGAGCACAGTAATAAAGCTAGAAGCACCAGAAATCTTATTTTCTATCTTGTCATGTTACCATATAATCGCCTCACTTCAAACCTTGGGTCAAATAAACTAATTATTGTATTACTGAAAGAATATTATATTATATCAAAAATATTATAATGTTTGCTGAGCATCTAGTTTGCACCTAGCACTATGCTGGAGGCTGGGGAGATACAAAGGGTCTCTAAAACCCTGCCCCTGTTAACAAAGAAGTTAATTACTGAATGGAAAGAACAGATCAGTTCAAGAAAAAAGTGCTAAGAATAATAAAAGTGATGTACCATCGAATCAAAGCAACTAAGACTTTGTATCTTATTGTAGCAATAAGATACTTTACTAAATTACAGAAAGATGTTTCTCTTCATACTTTGATAGGTAGAAAACTTTTGTTTCCCAAGCTTGATGTTTTGTTTTATACCCTGCTGATTTAAAATATGGGAAACATGCTCTGTGTTTAGAAAGTAACTTGTAGTTTGGGGCTGAGGAGAATGTTTTCCTATTCCACACGGTCCCTTTGCTATTTACTTCCTCTCTTGCTGCTGAATTCTCCACAATATTTTTATCAAATAGTCTTGTTCACATGGTGATGTTTGGAGCAGAGAAGGATAACATGATAGTTCATGATCTTTACATAAGAGTTGTTGTTAGGAAAGCAAAGTTAAGTCACAAATGTGGTACTTGTACTTGAAACAACTCTGCTGTGCAGTTTGGCAACAGAATCTGTGATTGGGTTACAGGAAAAATCCAGCTCTCTTTTAAACCGGTTGACTGAGTTTATTTTGGGGGACTAATAATACAAATGATTTCTCTTTTTACAAAAAAATGTGTCAAATGTGGACATATTCTCAATCTCTTCACTGATTAATGGTTTATCTATCTGCTTTGAGTCAGGTATGGACACAGTGAAATGATAATTTGAATACGAGCTAAGACATTACATAGTTATGTTACGTTACTTAGATACAAGCATCAATCTACTTTGTCAACCACTGGCCTTTTTTGAGAGGCCTAGGAAAGTTAAATTATGAACATAAAAAGACATCATTTGTACCTCACATGATTTTACAGTCCTTTGGATTCTGGTAAGGTTGAATGGTCAGTGGCTCTGGCTGGTGGATATCAATGACCCCACCGGAAATTGTTAGATGACGAACAAATGGGTAAGACTTATATCTTTTTCTGGATGTGATAATTGAACTGAGGTGAGTCCCTTGAGCAAGAAGATTAGGTAGGTTAGAACTAATAGTGAATAAAACTCTATTTTCCAGTTTATTCCAACTTAACTCTAGGGACATAAAACTTCAATTTACTGGCTGAGCAAAGGTCATGAGGTGATGTGCAAGCAATGTTACAGTCAGATTTCAAGGTGTCTGGAGTGGATATCACTTAGGATCCAAAAGCTTAGAGTTAGAGTAGGATAATTTGAAGTATCAACAGCAAATTTGTACCTGTGCTCAAAATTTAGCTTGGAAAAAGCAGTTTCTATAGTAAGATGTCTGTAAATAAGAGACGTGCATTGGGGACCGACACAATATCATAACTGTGATAACTAAAGTTGATGTCTTTTTTTGTTCTTACTGAAATGAATTGTTATTTTTAAAAACTTAATTGGAATTAAGCACAATTACTCACACAGACTTCCTTACACATTTCTCTCATTTGCTCATCATTTAGTCATCCATTCTTCCATTAAAAAATATGTTTGTTGAATATCAGTTATGTAAGCCAGGGTTGGAGGTACAGCCATTAAAAAGACAGGCTCAGCCCTAGCCCTCCTGGATATCATATTCAAGGAGAGCACATAGACAAAACAATTAATTTTATATTAATTTCATAAATGGTCATTACATTACAATCAAAATAAGAGGTACAAAGGATGGTAGAGGGTTCTCAGAAATAACTGGTGGGATCTGATATACTCTGGAATTAATACACGTTCCCTTAAGGAAAGAAATCCACTGACCCCTAAAGGATGGAGAGACGTGAATAAAAGAAGTAGAAATTAATGGACCTAGTGCTGTACAGAAAGCAGCACGTGTAAACATCCTGAAGCTCATGGCCCAAAGAAGGCCAGAGCCAGGACGTGCGGCAACAAGAGATAGCAGAACACCACAGGCAGGTGAGGGAGTTCCCACTCCGCAGCATACCAAGACTACAGTTTTTATTTTATGAAAAATAAGAAGACATAAACAGGTTTTAAACAAAGATTGACATAGCTATATTTTCATTTTAGTTAGAGTGCTCTGGAGGCAACATGAGGATGGTTCTGGGTTGAAACTTAGGATATGTAAAAAAGACTAGCTAGGAAACTATATCTGTATGTAATTCAGGGAAAATCCAACAGAAGCCTGGACTTGTGTGGTGGAAATATAACTGGGAAAAATAAACAGAGATAAGAGACATTTAGGAGGTAACATTGATAGAATTGGATGATTCATTCATTGAAAATGCGGTTGGGCAAGGATTACTTGAAGAATGACCTCCATATTTGGGGTCCGTGTAATCAGGCCCAGTGGTGCTATTTATTGATCAAAGGAAAATACCAAAGAAAGAAAAATGTGGGGAGCAATCATTGATAAAGTTGAATAAATTAATGATCCATAAACATATCACCTTTTAACAAAGTAGACGGAACAAAACAGCCATGTTTTGATAGCATTCTTCTGTCACCTGGGCATGACCAACAGGTTTAACGCAAATATATCTCCTTTCATGGGTAAAGAATTGAGTACAGGTCTGGAGGGAAAAAAGGATTTTCTTTTTTAGAACGAGTTCCTCTCCTATTCTACTTCATTCATCATTCATTCATTTCTCAATAATTCATCAGATACCTGTGGCACACATTACATATTACGGACTTTATTCTGGCCACTGGAGATGTGGCAGTGAACATAAAAGATGCGGAGCTGGGCCATGTTTCCCTTCCAAACCTCCGAGTACGAATGGATTTAGAATGTACCAGGCATGGCAGCATGTCACCTCTTCTTAGGTACTCATTCAGTGCTGATAGAAATGCCATGCTCTTCAGACTTCTCTCCTGGAATGGCAGGTTGTGTGGCTGAGAATAGAAAGTCCCAAGCTTCAAATTAGTCTCCATGAAAATAATATTCTCCCCAAGAGGGCTACTGCAGAGATTTCCAAAAGTGTGGAGAGTAGCCATAGCTAGTGCTAAACTTACCAAGTCTACTGTTTTAGAGGATTGAGGAAGCAGGGAGAGTAGCTGGCACTTAAAAGAGTAGGAAATAAAATTGAATCACGGTGAAGTGACACTTGGTTAGAACTGTGCTAAGAACCAGGCCTAAAGTTAAAAAACAAGAGTGGGTCCATTTTGTCAATGAACAAATCTATAGGTGGAGAGCAAGAAAATCTGGTTGTCAAGGCTCAGAATTAGGAGGCAGTTCCTGGAAACAAAATCACGGTCCAGAAAAACCAAGGAGTGATGAATCAAGTGAGATCAGTCAAGGTCTGCCTGTTAGGGATTATCTCAAAGAGAGAAGCTCTTTCAGCACGTCATCCTAGGTAATGCTGCCTTTTAGTGGTATGGTCTCTCACTTCGTCTCATAGAAAAGAAACTTTACCCCTCAAATGAATATTAACACATTGTTTACAGATCAGTGGAGACTAAGACAGAGGACTAAAAATTTTATGGGTGTTTTATTTTTTTTATTTTTTTATTTTTATTTTATTTACAAATAGTTTATTGTCAAATTAGTTTCCACATAACACCCAGTGCTCATCCCCACAAGTGTCCTCCTCCATGTCCACCCCTCCTCCCCCCCACATCCACGAGTCCTCAGTTTTTGTCAGCATTCAAGAGTCTCTCATGGTTTGCCTCTCTCCTTTTCCCCACCATTTCCGCCCTTCTTCTCCGCCTTGGTCCTCTGTTAAGTTCCTCCTAATCCTCCTATACGTGCACACATATGATATTTGTCCTTCTCTGCCTGACTTATTTCGCTCAGCATAACACCTTCAAGGTCCATCCATGTTGCTACACATGGCCAGATTTCACTGTTTCTCATTGCCATGTAGTATTCCATGGTATAGATAAACCACATCTTCTTGATCCATTTGTCCGTGGATGAACACTTTGGCTCTTTCCATGTTTTAGCTATTGTGGAGAGTGCTGCTATGAACATTGGGGTACATGTGCTCCTATGCCTCAGCATTTCTGTATCCCTTGGGTAAATTTCTAGCAGTGCTATTGCTGGGTCCTAGGGGAGTTCTATTGTTAGTTTCCTGA